>CM035408.1:119732939-120480439 GCA_020310875.1 Ceratopteris richardii
TTTGCAAACCTCGAACTTCATCATTTTCCATGATTCAAAGCGTGATAGAATTAGCATACTATCTAGTATATAGCTACAAAATCATAACCATTGTGTTTTTGAATCTCAAGATATTAACATTTCTCTGCTCACGGGTTTGAGTACTGCTACAACCTATGAAAATTGGGGTGATGCTACAACTTGTTAAACACTTTTCTCTTTATGTAGTCCATCATTTTTTATGGAATTACTCTTGATTGTTAGCTTACTAAGTTAGTAAGAGTTCCCAAAAAGGAATGAAGTTCATTGCTACTGTGGCCAGAGAATTGTTCAAAACACTGAGCAGATGTATGAACCAGAATAACAAGCTTTTTACACTTGATTCAACTTCTACATATCTGTTTTGATTTAACTTTTTGAGAGTGATCTTCCAAGGTACATAGGGTGTGTAATACATCCTTTGGCAAGCTAAAAGGGCCCACTACATATCCTTGGAGTTTATTTGGCTTGTGTAGTGCAAAGTTTTTGCAGCACCACTTCATTCTCCAAGTTCAAATCCATCTCTTCACAATGTCATGGGCTATATAATCTCATAGACTATGCAAAATCTGTGAATGATTCAACATGTGCAGTTCAAGATTCTCAGGCTATCTCAGATGCAAAGCTTTGGCATGCATGCTTTGGTCACATGAATTATGCTAGTTTGCTATGTTTGCAGAAATCTGAAATGGTGTCCTCTCTGCCCAAACTTGAGGCACCTTGTAAATAGGTTTGTGAAGGCTGTATTTTGGGCATAATGCAGCATTCTTCCTTGCCTAGTGATGGTTTAGTTCAAGCTTCTCATAAATTGCAACTTGTTCATAGTGATGTTTGTGGTCCTATGCCAACACCTTCTTTTGGGAAGTACCTTTACTTCGTGAATTTTATTGATGATTTTTCTAGGCATGCATGGGTGTATCCATTGAAAGTAAAGTCTAAGTGTTTGTGTGCTTCAAACAATTTCTCATCAGCATGTACCCTCCATTTTGATTGGGGGGGATACATTTATTCTTATTTTAAATCATTTTTGGATGAGAGTGGGATAAAACATGAGTGTAGAATGCCGTATACACCTCAACAAAATGGATTTGCTAAAGAAAGAACATGTCTCTCATGGAGATGGCGAGGTGTATGGTGTCAAAAGTCACGTTGGGAGTCAATATAGATAAATGTAGTTAGGAGATACAAATAGTCAACAAAATATACAATCCGATAATATCTCCATGACAAGAAGTCTTACCATCTTGGCCCTATGGGCCGGGGGTTAGGCCCCTTGGACCCCATTAAGCTTTTATGGGGAAACTGCATGGTGCCACAAAGGCCTTTATTTTTGCCTTGAATGGTAGCCCAATGGCCCAAAAGTTTATGCCCTACATAACCTAATGGATAGGCTCACAAAGATCATATATTACCATCAACGATCACACATAGACCTCATCTAACTTGGAATTTAGGGCTCTACAAACGTCCAAGCTTTCACAATGGCTTCTCCTCATAATGATGGCCTTACAAATTAGAGCACCATGGATCATTTGTGGTCACTTGAGGGTGGATTATTGAGTATATCTAACAACCCCTCAATGTCCACCCTCTAGTGAACTACCTCCTTGGTCCAATGCCAAGCTTTGGCAATCCTCAATAACCTCATGCACATATTGATAATGAATCTCTATGTTTTTGGTACATGCATGGAAAATAGGATTCTTGGTGATGGCCATGAAACATTTATTGTCACACTTCAACCTTATTGTCTCCTGTCCTTGTATTCCTATGTGCCATAGGATCCTCCTCAACCATATTGCTTCACATGCTGCAACACATGCTACAACACTCAACTTAAGTAGACGATAATGCTATAGTTGATTGCTTCTTACTTATCAAGAGAAAATTCATTATCCTAAAGAAAACCAATATCCAAAAATTGTTTTTTCCGTATAAATATCTCCTTCCCAATTTGAGTCACAATATCCAACTAGAGATGATAATTCTTCATAAAGAGTACCATAATCAGTGGTTCCTTTCACATACTTGAGTATCTGCATACTTGCCTTCCAATGAGTTTGGCAAGGCTTATTAGAGAACCTACTTCCTACACTACCAAAATAAGAGATATATGGTCTTCTATTGCACAAGTAGATGAGACTTCCAACTATTTTCATGTAGCTTCTAATATGAATCAGAGGTGAAGTATCTTCAATGGATAATTTTGTGTTGACCACGATAGGTGTAGAAATTTCCTTGCAATCCTCCATGTCAAACACATTTTGTTGATATATTTAGGTAGTGATGTGTGTGAACACACTAGGACCACCGGGGCACTTTTTTCCCTCTTTAGGAGGTTTTTTTCCTTCAGCTTGTATATAAGCCTATAGCCTAAAATGTTACTAATCTTTGTACATTCTAGTGGTAATACATTCAGTATTGTGTGTTGTGCTCAAAGCTTCGTCTTCTTCCTTGTGCTTTTCGAGTGCTTCCTTAGACCTCGAACTCCAAAAATTGGTATCAAAGCAGGTCATCGCTTCATCTAGGGCATTGTCAGCACCCCTTCGATCACAATCTCACAATGGCACGAAAATTGGTTAGCATACTTAGAGTGATAAGGAGATCAAAATAGATTTTTTGATGTTGGAGTTAGACATCTGCGGAAGCACATGAACAACACAAGGAAGAAGGAGAAGCTTGGAGCACAACATACAAGACTGAATGTATTACCACTAGAATGTACAAAGATAAGTAGCCTGTTAGGGCAATAGGCGTATATACAAGCTGAGGAAAAAAACCTCCTAAAGAGGGAAAAAAGTGCCCCGGCAATCTTAGAGTGTTCACACACATCACTACCTAAATATATCAACAAATCCCCCCTAGAACAAGGAGCTCAACCTCATGTATAAGGAAGTGCCAAGCTATGTGGAATCAATCCACAAAAGGAAGTAATCCCAAAGCTTTGCGGAAAGCTTCAAACTTCTCCCTAGGCAGAGCCTTCATAAAAAGGTCTGCAATGTTCTCCTGCGTGGGCACATATGCCAAGATGATCTCCCCAACAGAGAACCTCTCCTTGACATAATGATAATGCACCTCAATGTGCTTAGTGTGAGCATGGAACACAGGGTTTTTTGCAATTGCCAATGCGCTCTGACTGTTAGTGAAGATGGTGGTGACAGAAGACTGGCCAACACCCAAATCAACCATAATGCATCTGAGCCACACACACTCAACAATAGCTATGAAAGCTTCCGTATACTCAACCTCACAACTAGAAATGGCCACAGTAGGCTGCTTCTTGCTCAACCAAGATATACATGAACTACCAAGCATGAAGCAAAAGCCATTGGTGGACACACGAGTGTCATAGCAACCAGCCCAATCACTATTCGAAAAAGCATGCAAATGTGGTGGTAGTGATCCCCCCTTGGGATAAAACAATCCAAGTAGCCAGGTAGCACTCAAGTAGCAAAAGATGCGCTTAACCACATGCCAATGCTTGACACCTGGGCAATGCATAAACCTGCTCATCTCTGAGACAGCAAACTGAATATCTGGCTGAGTAATGCATAAGTAAATCAAGCATCCAACAGCCTATTGATAGAGAACAACATCAAATGCATCTCTAGCATCATGAAGACTCAATCATAAACCTATCTCCATAGGAGTGGCAATAGGCTTATAGTCTTCAAGGCCAAAATGCTGCAATAATGTGTCAATATATTTCGTTTGACACAAATCCATTCCACGATCAACTTGCATAAATTGAATGCCCAAATAGTGATGCAAATGCCCCGAATCAGACATCTCAAATGAGGCATGCAAATCAGCCTTAAAATCAGCAATATGCATGTCATGAGGACCAGTGAGTAGCATGTCATCAACATACACCACAATGATGAGAAGCACATCATTAACACGCTTAACATATAAGGTGCTTTCAATTGGACTATTCTCAAAACCATGTGTAATGAGATAGGCATGTATCTTTTCATACCAAGCACGTGGTGCTTGCTTTAAACCATATAATGCCTTCTTTAACCCACACACATGGTTTTCATGCCCTTTCTGCACAAAGCCACTGGGCTGAAAAACATACAGTTCTTCATGCAAGTCACCATTCAAAAATGTTGTTTTAATGTCCAACTAATGTACATTCCAACCATGATGAGCTGCAAGTGCACATATGCTACGAACAATAGTCATTCGGCAAGTAAGAGCAAAGGTTTCATCAAAATCAATGCCTCTTTCCTGCGCATAACCCTTTGCAATGAGCCTAACTTTATACCTATTAACTTTTCCATCAGGATTATGCTTCAGCTAGTATACCCACTTAGTGCCAATGGCCTTCTTGCTAGGAGACAAGTCACATAAAGACCAGGTACCATTTTTCATGGTAGAATCATATTCAGATCGCATTGGAGCCATCCAATGTTCAAAATTTTGTGCTTCATCAAACGAAACAAGTTCAGTCTCATCCCAGAGATTGCCATAACATAGCAATCTGATGCAAAAGAGGCACTATGAGAGCCTGATCGAGTATGATATCACAGAGGTGCATCTAATTTGCTATCACGCAAGGTCTACACCAGCCATTTTGGCATAGTTTTTGCTTGCTCAATATCAGCTCTCTCATCAACAAGTGCATCATGTAAATCTGCATAAAGAATGGAATGATTTGCATCATCACATGAAACTTGCAAAGGCTGAGAAGTTGCCTCATTAGGACCAGCACTAGACTGTCCACCTATAAAAAGAGGCAGCAAAGTATCATACATGTCTTGGAGCCAACAAGAATACATTTTACTGCTTTATCATCCAATTTTCTACGATGTTGTTCAGACACTAATGCATATGCAAGACAACCTAAAACACACAGATGAGCAATAGATGGCTTGCGACCATGCCAAGCCTCATATGGAGTGATAGACTGTAGCACTTTAGTGGGACTCATGTTCAGTACATATGCTGAGAGACTTTCAGTCAAAACCAAAAAGTGTTTGAAGCACATAAACACTTTGGACTTTGCCTTCAATGGATATATGCATGCATGCCTGGAAAAATCATCCATGAAAGTCACGAAGTAAAGATAGTTCCCAAAAGAAGGTGTCTGCAGAGGACCATAAACATCACTATGTACAAGTTGGAATTTTTGAGTAGCCCAAACTGAACCATCTTTGGGAAAGGAGGAATGCTACATTTTGCCCAAAATACAGCCTTCACATACATGTTTATCGGGTGCCGCAAGTTTGGGCAAAGAGGACACCATTTCAGATTTCTGCAAGCATAACAAACTAGCAAAATCCAGATGACCAAAGCGTGCATGCCAAAGCTTTGCATCTGACATAGCCTGAGAATCATGTACTGCACATGCCAAATCATTTACAGATCTTTTATAGTCTATGATCTTATAGAGCCCACGACATAAAATGCCAGAAGCAATAATGATGTCATCATTTGATAGATCATGAACTGTATATCTGTCATCAACAAATTCACAACCAAGCCAATCTTGGTTAATGCAAAAATTGATAACAATTTTTTCTTGATCCCGAGCCCAAACAAAGCATCTGACAAAGTGAAAGAACTACCATCAGGAGTAGTCAAAATGATCTTACCAACTCCCATAACAGGATAGGAGGAGTTGTTGGTGCATGTAACAGTATTCCCTGTAGGGGCAGGCTCGAGTGAAGAAAAGAAACTGCGCTGCGAGGTAATATGTTTGGTTGCCCCACTATCAAAGTACTGGCAAACATCTGAGTCTACTGCAGACATGCACTACTCATGAGAAGATGGGTCAAAATTGCAAACAATAGTAAACGCCCATTCTTCTTCCTGCACAAGATTAGTAGACTCTATTTTTGGTGTAGAGTCCTCTGCAACAACCATTCCAGCCTCTTTCTTCTTTCCCTCTTTAGTAGCCAGTTTTGGACAGCTCTTGATGACATGATCATTTGCTTTACAATATTTGCAAAACAATTTCTGCTTTTCTGATTTCTTCTCATCTTTGTCTTCCTTCTTCGAATGTGCAGCATTTGCATATTTTTGCTTACTAGTGGAAGAAATCCATTTACCTTTGCCCTTCTAACTAGCCAAGAAAGCTTGATCCGCAACACACATAATAGACCTGTTCTGCCTAGGTTTGCACAAGTGAGAAGCAGAACTCTGATATGAGATAGGAAGACCATTCAGAATGGTTTGCACAAGTGAGCTATCTGGTATAGCTTCATCAGTAGAAATCAACTGTTCTTTCAAATCCTTGATCTTTGTGAGAAAATTCTCCATAGAATCAACTTCATTCATGTGTTCACTCTCCAATTGTTTTCAGAGGTAAGCAACACCAGCCTCATTCCTAGCCTGGTACAATGTGGTAAGTGTATCCCAAGCATCCTTAGCTATTCTACAAGAGTGAATGTGAGGAATAATGGCACGTTTGACAGACAAAGTTATCAATGCATGTGCTTGAGCATCTCTGCCATCCCAACAAATTTGCTCTACAGTAGGTACAATAGAAGCAGGAGCACGAACAAGAATCTATAGAATATCATCATCTTTGACACCATCTCCATCAGTTCCAGCACTTGTATTTGCTGTACCTAAATTCGTAGGTGTAACAGGACGTCTTTCAACACCATGCACAATTCATTGTCCTTTTGCGACCAACACATGACGCATCATATAAGCCCATAATGGGTAGTTGGTACCATCCAACTTATCCTCAAGAGCCAACATATGGAATACATCACTGCTTTCAGCCATGGCGGATGACTAAAATACCTTGATTCAAAAAATTGTCTGTATCTCAAAAAGTTGAACAAAACTGCCTAGATGAATTCTGCTAAACCTGTAGCAAACTTTGAGACGCTTATATTGGTGAACCAAAACTGGTATACATCTTTGGCACAAAAAGACAAAATAGCCTACACAAGCACTATGATAGTGCATTCAGAGGCTGAAATGAGCATAGATCGCGATTTCGACACCATAAAGCGAAGCCGTTTTGATCTCTGAAATACCTTGAGTATGCTTACCAAATTTTGTGGGATTCTAAGACTGCAACTAGAGAGTTGCAGACAACATCCTAGATGAAGCGATGGCCTGCTCTGATACCAATTGTTGGAGTTAGATGTCTGCAGAAGCATTCAAACAACATGGATGAAAGCAGTGATGTATTTCGTATGTTGGTTATTGAGGATAAGTTGGATGGAACCAATCACCGATTATGGGCTTATATGATGCATCATATATTCGTTGCAAAAGGACTGTGGAATATTGTGCAGGGTGTTGAAAAACGTCCTATTACACCTGCAAACAGAGGTGTTGAAGGTGATGCAGATGGCAATATCCTTCATGTTCCTATTCATGTTGCGATTCATGCTACACCTACTATAGAGAAAATTTGTTGGGATGGTAGAGATGCTCAGTCACATGCATTGATAGCCTTGTCTGTCAAACATGCCATTATTCGTCACATTTGCTCTTGCAGAACAACAATTACTAAGGATACTAGGGATACACTTACCACTTTATACGAGGCAAGGAATGAGGATCGTGTTGTTTACCTCCAAAAATAGTTGGAGAGTGAGCACATGAATGAAGGAGATTCCACGGATAGTTTTCTGACAAAGATCAAAGATTTGAAGGAATAATTGATTTCTACTGATGAAGTCTTGCCTCACAATTCACTTGTATAGAATGCTCTGAATGGTCTTCCCGATTCATATCAGAGTTTTGCTTTTACTCTTCATTTGATGATGAAATTCAATCCAAATGCCTTAACATTTGAGGAGTTAGTCTTTTTTTTGTTGCAAGAAGATCAATCTAGGCAGAACAGGTCCATTATGCATGTTGCAGATCAAGCTTTCCTAGCTAGTGAGAAGGGCAAAGGTAAATGGAGCTCTTCTACTAATAAGCAAAAATATGCTACTTCTATAGAATCAAGAAGGATGATAGAGATGAGAAGAAAATAGAAAAGCAAAAATTGTTTTGAAAATACTGTAAAGGAAGTGATCATGTCATAAAGATTTGTCCAAAACTGGTTGCTAAAGAGGCAAGGAAGAAAGAGGTTGTAATGGTTATTGTAGAGGCCTCTACACCCAAAACAGAGTCTACTAATCTTATGCAGAATGAAGAATGGGCATTTACCACTGTGTGCAGTTATGACCCATCTTCTCATGAACACTGTATGTTTGCACTAGACTTAGATGTTTGGTACTTTGATAGTGGGGCAACCAAACATATTACCTCGCAATGCAGTTTCTTCACTTCACTCGAGCTTGCCCCTACAAGGAATACTATCACATGCACCAACAACTCCTCTTATCCTGTCATGGGAGTTCGTAACATCATTTTGACTACTAATGATGGTAGTTCTTTTACATTATCGGATGCTTTATTTGTGCCAAGGATCAAGAAGAATCTGTTATCAGTTTCAACTTTAGCCAAGATTGTCTTGATTGTGAAATTTGTTGATGATAGATGTACAGTTCATGATCTATCGAACGGCAATGTCATTATTGCTTCAGAATCTGGCATTTTATGTCATGGGTTGTATAAGCTCATAGACTATGAAAAATTTGTGAATGATTCAACATCTGTAGTACATGATTTTGAGGTTTTGTCAGATGCAAAGCTTTGGCATGCATTCTTTAGTCATTTGAATTTTGCTAGTGTGCTATGCCTGTAGAAATATGAAATGGTATCCTCTTTGCCCAAACTTGAGGCAATTGGTAAAATGCAGCATTCCTCATTCCCAAAAGATGGTTCATTTTGAGCTACTCGAAAATTGCAGCTTGTTCACAGTGATGTTTGTGGTCCTCTGTAGACACCCTCTTTTGGAAATTACTTCGTGACTTTCATTGATGATTTTTCTAGGCATGCATGGGTATAGCCATTGAAGGTAAAGTCCGAAGTGTTTATGTGCGTCAAGTAGTTTTTGCTTTTGGTTGAAAATATGTGAGCATGTAAAATGGGCACCCTCCATTATAATCGAGGGGGGGGATAGATGTCTTCTGATTTTAATGCATTTCTAGCTGAAAGTGGGATAAAACATCAGTGTATAGTGCCGTATACACCTCACCAAAATGTTCTTGTTGAACGAAAGAATAGGTCACTCATGGAGATGGCGAGGTGTATGGTCAAGAGTTAAGCTTTACCACATAGTTTTTGGCTTGAGGCTATTATGTGTGCAACATATGTACTTAATAGGTGTCCCACTAAAGCATTGCAACCTATCACTCCATATAAGGCTTGGCATGGTTGCAAGCCATCTGTTGCTCATCTGCGTGTTCTTGGTTATCGGGCATATGCATTAGTGCTTGAACAACAACATAGGAAATTGGATGATAAAGCAATGAAATGTATTTTTGTTGGGTATAGTTCTAGAAGCAAAGGCTATCATCTTTATCATCCATAGACTAAATGCATTCTGGTTATCCGTGATGTTGTTTTTTGTGGAAGATGTGATTCAACCATTACTTTCATGTACTAAGGAGACATTTGTTAGCTCCAAAGATATGTATGATACTTTGCTGCCTCTTTTTATGGGTGGACAGTCTAGTGCTGGTCTGAATGAGGTAGCTTCTCAGCCTTTACAAGTTTCATGTGATGATGTAAATCATTCCATTTCTAATGCAAATTTACATGATGCACTTGTTGATGAGAGAGCTGATATTGAGGAGATAAAAACTATGCCAAAATGGCTGGTGTAGACCTTGCATGGCAACAAATTAGATGCACCTCTATCATATCATACTCGTTTAGGCTCTCATAGTGCTTCTTTTGCATCATATTACTATGCTATGGCTACCTCTAGTCTTTGTGATGAGAATGAGCCTGTTTCATTTGAAGCACAAAATTCTGAAGACTAGATGATTGCTATGCAATCAGAATATGATGCTATTATGAGAAATGGTACCTATTCTTTATGTGACTTGCCTCCGGCAAGAAGGCCATTGGCACTAAGTGGGTATACAAGCTGAAGTGTAAGCCTGATGGAACAGTCCATAGGTATAAGGCTAGGCTTGTTGCAAAGGCTTATGCTCAAGAAAGAGGCATTGATTTTGATGAGACCTTTGCTCCTACATGCCAAATGATTACTGTTCGTAGCATCTATGGACTTGCGGCTCATCATGGTTGGAATGTAGATCAGTTGGACATTAAAACTACATTTTTGACTGGTGACTTGCATGAAGAAGTGTACATTTTTTAGCCCTGTGGCTTTGTGCAGAAAGGGCATGAAAACAAAGTGTGCAGGTTGAAGAAGGTATTATATGGTTTAAAGCAAGCACCACATGCTTGGTATGAAAGATACATGCCTATCTAATTGCACATGGTTTTGAGAGCAATCCAACTGAAAGCACCTTATATGTTAAGCGTACAAATGATGTGCTTCTGATCATTGTTGTCTATGTTGATGACATGTTGCTCACTGAGAAGCATATTCTTGATTTTAAGGCTGATTTGCATGCCTCATTTGAGATGTCAAACTCTGGTGACTAAGACACATATACCTCCTCTTTGAGGTCTCCATTCAAGAATGCTGATTTGACATCCATGTGATAGACTGGCTATTTCTTATGTGCAGCCATAGCTAGTACTACTTGCATAGTAGTCATCCTTGCAGTCGGGGCAAATGATTCATAAAAACCAATGCCTTTAATTTATGAGTAGCCTTGTGCAACAAGCCTTGCTTTGTACTTTTTTAGAGTACCATCATCCTTGTACTTTAGATTCTACTTGGTGCCAATGACTTTATGCTTAGGGGTCAATCCACTAGCTTTGAAGCTCCATTCTTCATGATACTATTGTATTCTGTTTGCATGGCAGTGCTCAAATTTGGATCATGGAGCACCTCTTCCACATTGGTTGATTAATTTGCTTGTTCTTGAATGAGCTCAACCATCAAGGCTAGGTTTAAAATATGAGCGCTTGCCTATCTCTGTTGCTCTATTCTCTGTGATCGTCTTAGTCCATCTGCAACCTATTCTATTGATTGTGGGGTGGGATTTGCAGAATCATAGAGCTTCCTCACCCTACATTGTCGGAGAGATTTGCTCTCTGTTTATGATAAGGATGAAGATTTTAATGAACCAAACCCTGAAGCATATAATCAACTTGATAATTTTATTCCTTGGGAAGGAGATTCAAAGTTTGATGAGAAACGCCAATTAATTAAGTAATCGACATTCTACTACATGGGGAATGATGTACTTGGAAATAAATACTCTTTTGAAGAAAAAATAGAGGACAAAGACAGAGAATCTCAATATCTTCATTTGAATTCGAGTATGCAATAAATCATTCTCAAAACCTGAATGAAAACCTTTGAAAAGCCATGGGTTACATGACCAGTTTTGGTGGAAGGAGCTTTATCTTCTTCAGAATCAGTTTGGATGTGTTTTGATACGTGCAAAATATGAATCACGTCTCTTGAAAATCCATATTCATATGATAAGTTTTGTACTTAAGATTCTAAGAATTTAAGGTAGGATACGCACGAGAAGTAAATAGCCTTCACAAATGGAAAAACAATTATGGGCACTAGTCCCCTTCTCTTGTACTTTTCTTTAATTAATTCAAGTCCGGGAGAGTAGGCTAATGCCGAACTTCCTTTATTTAAAAAAAAAATAGCCTTCACAAATGGAAAAACAATTATCAGTTTTGGCCCAAAGCACAATAATTTTATGTTTTAGCTTAAACAAACTCGAACACCAACGCTCACTTTTGGTATTTGGGGTTTCTACGTGATCTTAAAATCATAGGACAACTTTTATTTGAAAGTCATGTTCATCTCACACTCTGTGCATAAACTGCATGATTCGACTATATTTCAATATCCATGATCGGAATACAAGGTCTCATACATACTAGATAACAAGATTGCTTTTGCAAAAGACAAATAACGTTATAATCCTAAAAAAACTATTACGATGTGATCAAGTATGCCAAACAATAATCAAGTAATGTTGTACTTTATACAAAATGTTTTTGTACAATTCAACCTAAATTCAACCTAAATTCAACCTAAAAGTTTATTATTATATTAAAGCTACATTTTTCAGTAGCAACTCGACAAGATGAATATTTATCAATCCATGCCTCCCATCTCTTGTTAGAGAGAGTTTCCACAAGTGCTACTTTCACATCCAATCATCCACTCAAAATGATGTATGCTATTGTGAATCATGTGTGCAAGAGACATGGAGTGATTTGTCAAGAGACTTTAATATAAAAGGGCATAAGAAAATTGATGTTGTTGTGTAAATTTAACCATGTGGTTTTCATATACTAAAGTTTTTTTGATAAAAGGGATTCTAAAAATGTCTTTTAGAAGTAAATTCAATGTATTGGAAGCAAGGCACCCATGTAATGGATGTATGCTTCTCTTGTATAATCAATCTCTTTGATGCACATGTAAAAGAGAGGAGATAAGAGAAGGAGACCTAGTCTTCGTATATACATCGAAACAATATGCTCGAAAGCTGGAAAAGCATGGCTATGGATTAATGATCATTAATAGGATATCAACTAGTGGAGTGGTCCAACTAGCGACCTTAAAAGGAAAAACATTATGAGGTTATATTAGTGGTTGTAAAGTGAAACTTTATCAAGAAACATTGATAGAAGAGATGTTAAGTTGACTCAATAATGCCAAGAAGCATAAGGAAGAAGAGAAACAAATCTACAAAGAAGCTCAGGCAGAGGCCTTAGAATGCATCTGACATATGAAGTTGAGAAGGCAAGGTATAGATCAGCCTAAGTACATTAATCAGGATGCCTCAAGGTATCATATGGCTATCTGCGGGACCAAGAGTGTTCCCTCTCATCATATAATTGATAGATGTCCTTTTATAACCCTAGAATTAGGAAAAGGCATGACTGAATAGACAATCAAGGCATTGATTGACTCAGGAGTAGCTACGAGTGCTATTAGGTTCTCTTGTTATAAGGACATGGAATTGTTCATAATCCTATTGAATCATATCTTGTAGGATTGGGAGGAGTGGAAACATCTTGCATGCATGAAGTGGAGCTCCTATCTCCATCCAAGATGTCCAAGTGACAATCAAAATGCTAGTGTGTCATGATGATCTTACTGAATCTTTCATCCTTGTTCAAGACTAGATTTATGAACATGCAGTCAACCTAAACCTAAGAAGTGGACTTCTTTATATTTGGGTAAATAACCAGCATGTCATAATAGAACTAGGTAGTAGCACAATCAATGGTCTAGTTGTGACACAAATCCTAGTTCTTATAGGAATAATCATGAAGAAAAAGGTGTTGTTCTTGTCCAAAACTATATGATGAAGAAGGATAAGGTCATTGAAGAGGAAATAGGAAAGATGAAGAAACTTCCTTCTTTTCCAAAAACACTGATGATCTCTTTACCCCAAGCAAGAACAGAATGGAGGGTGCCTATTTTACATGATGATAAATTTTCAATGAAAGCCACAAACTTTTTGAAGCACATAAACACATCGGACTTTGCTTTCAATGGATACACCCATGCATGCCTAGAAGAATCATCAATAAAAGTCACAAATTAAAGGTAGTTCCCCAAAGAAGGTGTCTGCATAGGACCATGGACATCATTGTGAACAAGCTGCAATTCTTGAGTACCTCATATTGATCCATCTTTTGGGAAGGATGAATGTTGCATTTTGCCCAAAATACAGCCTTCACAGAAATGTTTACTAGGTGCCTTAGCTTTGGGCAAAGAGGACACAATTTTAGATTTCAACAAGCATAGCAAACAAGCAAAATTCAAATGACCAAAGATTTGCATCTAAGATAGCCTGCGAATCATGAACTACACATGCTAAATCATTCATAGATTTTGCATACTCTATGGTCTTATATAGCCCATGAAATGAAATGCTAGAAGCAATAATAACATTGTCATATGAAAAATCATGAACTGTACATCATCTGCCATCAACAAATTTGACAACCCATCCGATCTTGGCTAATGCTAAAATTGACAATAGATTTTTCTTGATCCTTAGCATGAGCAAAGCATCTAACAATGTGAAAGAACTACCATACGTAGTACTCAAAATGCACTTACCAACTTCCATTATAGGATAAGAGGAGTTGTTAGCACATGTGATAGTATTCCCTATAGTTCAGGCTCAAGTGAACTAAAGAAATTGTGCAGTGAGGTAATATGTTGTTGCCCACTATCAAAGTACCAGACATCTAAGTCTACTGCATATATACATTGTTCATGAGAAGATGGTTCATAGCTACAAACAGTAGTAAATTCCCATTGTTCATTCTGCACAAGATTAGTAGACTTTGTTTTAGGTGTAGAGGCCTCTGCAACAACCAATCTAGCCTCTTTCTTCTTTGCCTCTTTTGTAGCCAGTTTTGGACAACTCTTTATGAAATTATCATTTATTTTATAGTATTTGCAAAACTGTTTCTATTGTTTTTTTAATTCTCGTCTTTGTCTTTCATTTTATTTTGTGCAGAATAGTAGATTTTTGCTTACTAATTAATGAGCTCCATTTACCCTTGCCCTTCTAACTAGCTAAGAAAGCTTGATCTGCAACATGCATAATGGACCTGTTCTACCTAGACCGATCTTCCTGCAATAAAACATAGACTAACTCCTCGAATGGTATTGATTGCCTTTCATCATCAACTGAAGAGTAGAAGAGACACTCTGATATTAATTAGGAAGAACATTAAGAATAGTCTGCACGAGTGAACTATCTAGCAAGACTTCGTATTCAAAAATCATTTGCTTTTTCAAATCTTTGATCTTTGTCAAACAATTGTCCATAGAATCTCCTTCATTCGTATGCTCTCTCTCCAATTATTTTCAGAAGTAAGAACCACAAGCCTCATTTCTTGCCTCATTTGATAGACAAAGCTATCAATGCATGTGTCTAAGCATCTCTGCCATCCCATTGAAGTTGCTCTACAGCAGGTGCAACATGAACCATAGCACAAACAAGAATTTGAAGATCGCCATCTTCAACGCCATCGATATCACCTTCAATAACTGTATTTGCAGGTGTAATAGTCATTTTTCAACACCCTACACAATACTCCACAATCCTTTTGCCAGCAATACATGGCGCATCATATATGCCCATAGTGGGTAATTAGTGTCATCCAAATTCCTGAATAGCCAACGTATGGAATACATCATTGCTTTCAGCCATGGCCACTGACTAAAATACCTTGATGTAGAAAAATGATTATATCTCAAAAAGTTGAATAGAAATATCCTGTTGAACTCTGCTAAACTTATAGAAGACTTCGAGCTGCTTGTACTGGCAAACCAAAAGTTGTATATATTTTTGGCACAAAAGGCCAAAATTGCCCACACAAGTGCTGTGATAGTGCATTCAAAGGCCGAAATGAGCTCAATCAAAACTTCAACACCACAAAGCAAAGCCGTTTTGAACTCCTAATCGCCTTGAGTATGCTCAACAATTTTCATGCAATTTTGAGACTCTGACCCGAGGGGAGTTTGAGGTTTGTA
Organism: Ceratopteris richardii; assembly: GCA_020310875.1. NCBI lineage: Eukaryota > Viridiplantae > Streptophyta > Polypodiopsida > Polypodiales > Pteridaceae > Ceratopteris > Ceratopteris richardii. Next base: position 119,748,439 of record CM035408.1, read on the forward strand.
GAAGCACATAAACAATAAAGTAGGGAGAAGAAGCTTGGAGCACAACACACAATACTAAATGTATTACTAAGTGAATGTACAAAGATAAGTGACTCGTTAGGGTTAAAGGAGTATATACAAGCAGGGAAAGAAAACCTCATAAGGAGGGAAAAAAGTGTTTCATTGGTCCTAGTGTGTTCACACACATCACTACCAAAATATATCAACACAACAATGGGGCACTTGGAGCATGCTAGAATGGATTGTTGCAGGATAGGCATGGGTTGTCCCCAACATGTCGTTGAGGTGTTGGCAATCCTTTGAGGTAGTAGCACTCCTTGGCTTCATGTCATTGTTTTCCATAGAAGTAGAAGGTCACCTTATCCGATCATTCCACATGCGGATGACCTTGTTTATTACATAGAGTGCATCGGAGAGTGGCCCTTACCTCTTTATCTCTAAGGCCTTCTATCTCTTGTCAGAGTTGTGTTACAATGTCATTCTCCATCGTGGAAATTCCCTTTTGTTGCAACTTAAGACCTTTTAGCTTCTTGAGTTGCACCATTGGGTCGTCCCACGCTCCAACAAGGTAGAGGTTTCTCTTAAGTGGATTTGACCCTACTCGACGCATGTAGTTGTGGCCACAAAATTGTCCAATGAGATGTTGGGTGCTAAGAGGTCCTTGAGCTTGTGCCTTGTTGTGATAGGTAATGTTTTCTCCATCCACTTCTTGACCAAGAATTCATCAGTGGCTTGAGGTAGCTTGGCTACCAGTGCCCTTATTTACATCAATAGTTCGGGGAAGGACTCGCTCATCTTGAGTCAAAGATTCTCTAGCTCATCGAGTACATGCTTTGTGGAGTTCCCCATCCTAAAGGTCAACAAGAATTATTCCCTTCTCCTTGCACCACTCCTTCCTGGTACAAGAGTTGCATAGTTCTAATTTTCAATGGGTAGTACAAGTTCTATTGGATTCTAACAAGTCCAATGTTCCTCATTCTGGTTTAACAATCTCTTGTACGATCTCTGCTTGCATTGTTCCATATCATCCTTATATAGAAGAGGATGAGATAAACTTGTTGAAGTCATCGATGGCTTACCTTGCCCCTCCATCATGACATATTTCAGAAACTTTCTATAATATCTTGATACATGAAAACTAAGGAGAAGAGATTGGGGAATTGTCATTGCACATGAGCGAGAGAGAGAGAGAGGTAATGTTACATGAGTGCTTGTGGATGTCGCCTCATATATGCCCTTGAGGCAGCATGCACCTACTCAAGAAGGAGATATTCTAAGGGTTGGGAGAGAGAGAGAGAAAGAGATATTGCTTGATGGAGAAGAATACTTTAGCAAGAGGGATATTGCAAGTCTAAATCATAACTAGAATGCTTACTTCACATAGGCCAAAGTTATGATTCATGTAGCAAGGGTATACCAAAAAAAATTATGAGGGGGGCTTATTTTACATGCGTCTCTTAGTTCTTCGAAAGACGTCAGTGGGACTTCTACAAACATGTTGAGCAACCAAAATCTAGATTAAATTATGTTCTCTTCTTAAAGAGGCTGACAATCTTATAAGCTGGTCTTTTCTTCCTTGCACCATCCAGAGCATCCACTTTTCCCTCCTTGTGCAAACATCTTTGTGCTTCTCTTTGTTTCTTGTTTTTATATCCCTAATAGTCCCATACGATAGATGTAACCTCGTCTTTTGTGTTGTAGAGAGTCATCAAGGGAAGGTAAACATGCATTGATATCTGGATGGCATCATGTACCTATGTACAATGGCTCCTTCTCTTACACTAAAGTGAGAACGTAGTGCAAACATGAGGAGTTGAGTTTCGAGAATCAAGAGAGAGCAAGAGAGAGGAGAAACACCATAGGTGCATACGCTTGATCTTGAGCTAATCTAGGGTTCTCATTATCACCTACACTTCTAGAGGTTAACCTTTTCGCTTCTTCCACTAAAAAATTACACATGCATAAGTGGACGTCTTCATGCATCCATGAGGTTTTTGATCTTATGGAGTGCATTCACTCTATTTCATGTAATGTTCTATGGACTAGGTTCCATTGCAGGGGTAGTACTAAAGTATTTCGACAGTGATGCACCACACTGAACTCTCCTTATCGAGAGATCCATGATGATACCCTCATAGTAGAAAACCAAGCTCCAAGCACCACACATAGTACTCTACACACATAGTACTCTACAAACATATACAAAAGTGTCCGATAGCCATTTGGCCTTTCACATGGACACTAATGGTAACAATCGACCATTAATAGCAAGATGGCCAGAGTGTCTATGGGAGAAAAATAAAGAATGATAAAGAATACTTGAGTGTAAGTATACATACTATACCTACATTTGATGGGCATGTTACACAATATACAAGTAACTATGTAAGATCATGGATCAAGTAACCCCCATCAAGTGACAACAGTGTCAAAAGCTATCATGTGGTAGAGCTTTAGGCAAAACACATGTAGCATTATCATGAGTATGAACCTTCTCAAGAATAATGTGCTCAGTGGCTAAGCAGTCTCTAATGAAGTGATACCACACCTCAACATGCTTGGTTTTTGCATGATAGACTAGATTCTTAGCCAATGCAATGGCACTCTGACTATCACTGAGCAAACAAGGTACATGTTGAGGTAGAACTATATCACAAGCAAGACAAGAGAGATACAATGCTTCTTTACATGCCTCACTTTCTACAATGTACTCTGCTTCTGTAGTGGAAATAGTTGTACATTCTTGAAAATGAGATCTCCAAGAGATAGCATCTCTAGCAAAATGAAAAATGTACCCTAATGTAGACTTACGATTGTCTACACAACCACCATAATCAGAATCTACGTAACCAATAATGGATGCTTTCCCTCTATCCAAGCATAGATACTTGTTCTTAGTGCCACCCCAATATCTCAAAATCATCTTGACCGCATCCCAATGCTTATTTCTAGGATTAGACGACATATATCTACTCACAACTCCCACTGTAAATGCAATGTCTAGTCTCATAGCTACCATGGCATACATGAGACTGTCATGAATTCCTTTTCCTCATCTGATTTGGGGCAAGCATCCTTGCTCACAGTTGTGGGTAAAGGTGTACTCAATGCCTTTCCACCTTGCATATTGAACCTGTGAAGTATTTTGCATATGTACTCTCTTTGAGACAAGTATATGCATCTTTTAATCTGATCATGAGTAATACACATGCCAAGAATATATTTGACATCCCCCAAATCCTTCATATCAAATGTTTGACTCAATGTCTTTTGAGAATTCACAAGTCATAAGAGGACTTCCCAACAATCAACATATCATGGACATAAAGTATTAAGCATATCAAGTTGCCATCTAAGCATCTTTTTGTGTAGAGACAATGATCCCCATTGCTTTCAGAATAGCCTTGAGACTTCATAAAAGCATCAAACTTTTGGTACCATTGTCTAGGGGACTATTTAAGTCCATATAAGCTCTTCTTCAACTTACAAACTAGAATTTCTTTGCCAAGAACTACATAACCCTTTGGTTGTTCCATATAGATCTCATCTCTAAGATATCCATGCAAGAGTGCATTTTTCACATCCATTTGGACTAGCTCTAAGTCCTCCATTACAAGGAATCCAAGAAACATTTGAAGGGTAGTCATCTTGAAGATTTCCTCAAAATCATGTTGTTGCTTATAACCCTTTGTAACAAGTCATGCTTTGTACTTTTGAGAAGCACTATCTGATGCGAATTTTAGCTTACATACCCATGGTAAAGCTTTCCTTCCCTTTCACAAAGGTAATAAATCCCAAGTACCATTCTTGTGAACAAAATCAAACTCACTCTTCATGTCATGCTCCCACTTAACATGATCCTTTGTCTGCATGGCCTCTTTGTAGCATGAAGGCTCACAAGCATCTGTTAGCATAACGAAATCCAAAGCTAGAACATATCTATCAAGTGGATGTGAGACACATGGAGAGTGTCTCAATGGTTGCTGAATAGGAACATTTGTAGACTAATTTGATCGAACATTCTCTTGAACATGCCTACATGCAACATTTTTATGCATGCTAACTAGAGGACTAGTATCCTCAAACATCACTCTTCTCACTTCAAACTCCTTAATGGGCTATTTATGCATCTTAGACTCATTGAAAATGACATCACTATTTTTTATCATTGACCATGTTTCACGATTCCATAAGCGATATGCAAATTGTCCTTCTCGACCATATCCAAGAAAAATGCATTTCTTTGACTTATGGTCCAACTTTTGTCTAAGATTCTTGGGTATATGAACATATGCTTCACATCCTAAAACTCGAATATGATCACAATATGGTGGATTCCCTGTCCATAACTCTTGTGCTACTTTCAGACCTTTGGTAGTACTAGGTGAAAGGACATGAACTACAGTCAATACTGCTTCTGCCCAAAAGCCTTGTGAAAGGTTTGCATGATGTAGCATAGAAACTACTCTATCTTGAATAGTTCTATTCATCCTTTTAGCTACATCATTGTGTACTGGGGTGTAAGGAGCTGTAAACTCTCTATGAATTTCTCTAGACTGACCAAAAAGGCTAAATTCATGTGAGGTATACTCATCACCCCCATTATTTGAATGTAAAGCTTTGAGCTTAGTTCCTTTTTCAGTCTCAATTAAAGCAAGCCATTTTCAGAACGTAGGGAATACCTCATCTTAGTTTGCTTTCTATATTCTTAGTTTGCTTTCCATATTCTCCGTTTGCTTTCCATGTTGACAATGCTCACAAAATGAAAGACCAGAGAAAGATAACACAAGTAAGTAGCTAGAACGAGAAAGATTTTCCATTCCACGATGAGATATGTGGCCCAAATGGCCATGCCATATACAAGCCATAGGTTGTTTAGTAACAAGTAACAAGTGTTCTTTTTGTGATACAAATAAAGGATAAAGTGAGCCAAAATTTCTTCCTCTTGCAACAACCATATTGCCCTTTGATATGTGAAAGGACTGAGCATAGAAGACCACCTTGTAAGCAAGGACATCAAGTTGACCAACTGACATCAAATTTGATGTTAACCAAGGTACATGGTGTAAATTATGCATAGTAAATTTTGAATCATCAATGAGCTGCATAACCACATCTCCAATCCCGACAATGTCCCATTGGTAAGAGTCACCAAGTGTCACAATACCAAGAGAGTATGCTGCATAAGTAGAGAACCATTCTCTATGTGGTGTCACATGGAAAGAAGCACCAAAATCTAGTAGCCACATATGGGAAAGAGAATCAACCATAAGAGCTTTAGTAGGCACAAGATTGTCAAGTGTGAACACATCAGCAGCATAAAAAATAATGTTGATTTCTTCAATCTTCACGATTGAAGTAGATGGTGTAGGTAACTGTTTAACATGTCCATCAATATTCTGTCGTTTACCTTTAGCATTCTTTAACGTATATCAGTCTTTCTTCATGTGTCCTTTCTTCTGACAATAATGGCATTCAATATCCCTCTTCCTTGATTTACTTCTACTCTTATTTGGTTGATCATTGTTTTCCTTGTTCTTGCTCCTGCCACATTGCTAATTTTTTCCTTGGTAAGAATCACGAATATTATATGCATCTCCACTCTAAGTGCCAGCCATAGATTTTCTATGAATCTCTCACTCAAGAGTGCTCCACATATTTCATCATAGACCCGTTTACCATGAGGCACACTTGCTAATAACTATGCAAAATGTATCCCATGATGATGGAAAGGTGCATAACAACAAGATTGCTTTCATTTCATTATCCATGTCCATTTTCTAAGCTTGTAACTAGGAGAATATAGCATCAAATTCATTTAGATGAGCAAAAACACTATCTGTGTCTTTCATGCAAAGATCATATAACTGTCTCATCAGATACACTATATTTGATGTTGTTTCTTTTTCATATGTATTGCATAACTTCTTCGAAAGCTCCTATGCACTTTCACAATCCAATACTGTAAAGCAAACATTATCTGCCATGTGCAATCAAATGGTAAACCTTGCCATTTCATCCAACTCATCCCAATCATCTTCATCCATGTTAGGAGGCTTCTTTGAGATTCCATTTACTAGCTTCCATTGCCTCCTCTGAATCAACACATCTTTAATCTGATTCTTCATAGAGCAAAGTTTGTGGCATCAAATTTTCACATCTCAAAATGGTCTTTGCCCTGCAAGTTATAGCTCCTCCTCAAAACACTAGCACTAGACCTTGATCCACTAGATGTGCTTGAGACCTCTGATGCCATGATGATAGAGAACTGAATAGAATGATAATGGAGCTAGAAGATTCCAAACACCACTAAGGCTAACAAAAGGATGACCAAGTGTCAAATTTTGGGAAAAAATTCAGCAATCTTCCCAAAAAAATGAATTAATGAACAGTGATGACCAACAAAAAGGATTATGTGAGAATAAATGTGCTCAAACCAATAAGTGTATCAAGGAGTAAATCGACCACTGTATAGTTGACAAAACCAAAAATCTAAAAATTTTTTGCCATAGTATCCTCTGCAAAATGAGCATATGGCTAGTGTCAAAATCTCATAAAACTATAAGTTTTGACATGTTAACTTGCATAGTGAATCACTGACTCCAGTGCATATAATCAATTATCCGAAAGAAGCCAACTAAGCTTATTAAGCACCTATGAACAACTATCATATATCTCACTATGGCGAGGCTAGGTAAGTCTTTGACCTGCATCACCGAATAGACCAAGACATCTGGGTGTCTCTGAGTTAAGAAAATGACCCATGACCCTCTTTATTAACGTCAAAGGCTTTATGCAAAGACATAACTACTATATCAATGACCACATGGACATACATAAGCAGTTTTTCCACAGAAGCATGCATAATGTCTATGTGCTCAATATATGCAGTAAGATGGCACTTAAAGGCTGAATTCATAGCCCAAACACTAGCCAACAACACCTATAAGTGTTGATCAACTCTATTCTTTCGGCTCAAAAACCTACATAAACTTGTAGTGGCTACTCCCATTGTAACTAAAACCTTTCATGAAACCTGTACATTTACTAGTGTGGTGAACAACACAACCCCAACGGTGAATATTTGCTCTCAAAAAAGTATAAATAGCACTCTTGTTGATGTTCTTGAACTTTGTGTAAAGAGAACTATGCGCAAAAGTACTCCAAAATGGCTCCAAGAATCACCCCAAAAATGCATCAAAACATGCTTTGAAAGCAAAGAATGAAGCTTTGAGGGAAAAAACATGTTCAAGGTAATGTTAACCTTAGTATTTCCCCTTCTTATGAAACCATAAGAGTGTAGCTTAATGGCAAGATAACTTGCCGGTTAAACAGGCTCTGGAGGGAACAAACTAGGATGGTGACCTCTCGGGAAGTTTCAGGAACCTCTGTCTTCCTTGATTGTTGAGGTCCTCCCTTGCATGCAAGCAATGGTGCCGATGGTGACTTTGGTGACTCGGATGACAAGGTATGCCAGGGTCTATGCCTTGGTCACTGCCTTAATCATAAGCCTTGGAGAAAGGCTTGTGTGGTGGGGGGGTGCTTGCTTTGCTCGCACAAAAAGAACAAACTTTTGCATCCGAATGCTATGATACTAATGAAGTATTTTGATGATGATGCACCATGCTAAAATCTCCTTCTTGAGAGCCCCACTATGATACCCTCAAAGTAGAAAACCGATCTCTAGGCACAAGACACAATAGTCCACATAGAGGCTACAGAATACACAAAAAACACGATAGACATGGAGCATGAAGATAGATTTCGTAGGTGTTACAAATGCGGTCAAACTTATAGTCTGTGGGTGACCAGACCACTATATGTTTTATTGAAGAACATATAACAAAAGTTTTTGACAGCCATTTGGCCTTTCTCATGGACACTAACAGTAATAGGTACATTCCTATGAGAATAATCTATGAGTTTGACTTTAATTGTCATCCCTAGATGCTATAAGTACAAAGAATTTGTTCCAAAATCTTGCTAGAGAGCTCACTTTTGAGGTTGGAATTTTAGACAATTGATGTAACTTTGTATGAAAAGCATTTAAGCAATAGATTCCATTGTTCTCTCTCTTTGTCTTACCTTGTATACATGTATGTGCATGTGTGTGCATGTTAGAGTGCTTCTCACTCACACGCTTGTGTATTCAATTGCTCATGGTCATCATAACACCCTTATGTCTCCACAGATTGAAAATTATGAGGTGAATCTCCTCACGTTGGTGCTTACCATTGTGCTAGAGTGACATCCTTCTTGCACTTTAGATGGCCACAACATTTTGCCGTGAGTAAATTTCCTTTTGCCTTGGGCTACCTCTAGAAGAGCTCTTGATTCTTTCATGAATATCTTCTATTTTGTGGAGAGAGACCTTGCGATTGGTAAGGGGTGCATTGCAACTCCTAGTCTCCTCATTTCTTCTTTTAATTCGTGTTGATCCTATAAAAAATTCAAATGGGGCTATTGATTTGATGTCATATTCTAAGTGAAAATATGCCCAATGGTAGCTTGGTAAGTTTTTCGATAAGCCCCTACAATGCCTATGTAGGTTGTGCCCCATGTTATGGGGTTCATAACACATTCTTTCCTGAGTAGTCTTACTAGAGTTTTATTGGGGCTATGAGCCTGGTCATTGACATAAGGGTAGTATGCACAAGACTTCCTATGGAGGACCTTATATCTAAGGAACAATTCTTTCAATACCTTGATCACAAAGTGATTGCCTTGATTTGTAGTAGTTTCAATATGCCATATCAACAAACACATATTCAAACAAGAAACATCCTATTGTGGAAGTAGAGCAGTCCTGTGTTTCTTATACCTCAACCCACTTGGTAGAGTAGTCGGTGGCTACCAACATGTATTTCTCATGTCTAGGCCATGCTAGTGGATACGTTGGGCCTATGAAGTCAGATACACAATGCTTAGAGGGTTGCCATCTAATGGATATGATGAGAGGACTATGGTTCTGATGTGTAGGGCAAGGTTCACACCTCTCGCATGTATCACATCTTTTGGTCCAATTAGTGGCTTCCTTGAAGAGTGTTTGCCACCATAGACCAGATTCTAGTATTTCGATGGAAGAAAAACTCTAATATGAAACTAGAAGACCATTAAGAATGGTTTGCATAAGTGAACTATCTAGTAAGACTTTATTAGAAAAAATTAGATGCTCTTTCAAATCTTTGATCTTTGTCAAAAAATTATCCATGGAATCTCCTTCATTCATTTTCTCACTCTCAAATTGTTTTTAGAGGTAAGCAACACCAACCTCATTTCTATCATGGTATAAAGTTGTAAGTGTATCCCAAGCATCCTTTGTTGTCTTGCAGGAGTGAATGTGAGAGAGAATTTGACAGAAAAAGTTATCAATCATGTGCCTAAGAATCTTTGCCATCACATCAAAGTTGCTCTACAGTAGGTGCAAGAGGAACCATAGCTTGAACAAGAATTTCAAGATCATATTCTTCAATGCCATTTGCATCACCTTCAATAATTTTATTTGTAGGTGTAGTAGGACATTTTTCAACACCCTACACAATATTCCACAACCCTTTTGCTACCGATACATGATGCATCATATATGCCCATAATGGATAATTAGTACCATCCAACTTATCCTCAACAACCAACATACAGATTACATTACTGCTTTCAGCGATGGTCAGTGACTATATAATGTAGAAAAATGATTGTATCTCAAAGAGTTGAATAGAAAGACCATGTTGAGCTTTGCTAAACTAGTAGCAGACTTTGAGGCGCTTGTACCTATGAGCCAAAACTTGTATATATGTTTGGGACAAAAGGACAAAATTGCCTACATAGTGGTTATGATGGTGTGTTCAGAGTCCAAAACAAGCTCATATCAAAATTTTGATGCCGCAATGCTAATAATTTTTGAACTCCTAATTGCACCTAGTATGCTCACCAATTTTTGTGTGGTTCTTAGATTGTGACTAGAGGGGTGTTGATGATGCCTTGGATGACATGGCAACCTGCTTTGGTACCAATTGTTGGAGTTCGAGGTCTATGGAAGCACATGAACAACACACAGAAGAAGAAGGAGCTTGGAGCACAACACAATACAGAATGTATTACCAAGTGAATGGACAAAAGATAAGTGACTCATTAGGGTTATAGGCATATTATACAAGTTGGGAGGAAAAAGACCTCCTATAGAGGGAAAAAAAGGTGGCCTAGAGGTCCTAAGTGTGTTCACACACATCACTACCAAAATATATCAACATACCCATTATGCCAAGGGTGGAGGGGGTAGAATAGAACACGTTGGACTTTGAGGTTTGCGAAAGCACATGAACAACACAAGGAAGAAGAAGAAGCTTGGAGCATAGAACACAATACTGAATGAATTACCAAGTGAATATACGAAAATAAGTGACCCCTTAGGGTTATAGGCATATATACAAGCCGGGGGAAAAAAACCTCCTAAAGAGGGAAAAAAGGGCCCTCGTAGTCCTACTATGTTCGCACACATCACTACCAAAATATATCAATGAATCCCCCTTGGGAGTGATGAGGTGAACTAGGAGCTAACACTCATGCATAAGGAAGTGCCAAGCTATGTGGAAAGAGATCAATGCACAAAAGGAAGTAAGCCCAAAGCTTTGCAGAAAGCTTCAAACTTCTCTCGATGCAGGGCCATTGTGAGAAGATCTACAATATTATCTTGTGTGGGCACATATGCCAAACTCATCTCCCCAATAGAGAACCTCTCCCTGACATAATGATAATGCGCTACAATCTACTTTATGCAAGCACGGAACTCAAGGTTCCTCGCAACTGCCAATGCACTATGAATGTTAGTGAAGATGATGCTGGCAAAAGATTAACCAATAACCAAATCAACCAAAAGGCATCTCAGCCACACACACTCAATCGTCACTATGAAAGTTGCCCTATACTTAACCTCGCAACTAGAAGTGGCCACAGTAAGCTACTTCTTGCTCAACCAAGATATGCATGAGCTACCAAGCATGAAGCAAAAACCACTAGTGGACATAAGAGTGTCATAGAAACCAATCCACTCAGATTCAAAAAAAGCATGTAAATCTGGTGGTAGTGATCCTTCCTTGGGATATACAATCCAAGTAGTTGGGCACCAGTCAAGTAGCAAAAGATGCACTTAATCATCTACCAATGCTTGATATCTCGACAATGCATATATTTGCTCATTTGAGAGACAACAAAATGAATATCAAGTTGAGTTATGTATAAGTAAATGAAGCATCCAACAACCTATTGATAGAGAAGAACATCAAAATGCATCTCCAACACCATGACTCAATAAATCTATTAGCTCACATTCTTCTTCTTCACTTAAAACTTGCCCTATATACGTACATCTATCTTTGCCATCTTCTATGGTCATTACAAATTTTTTGGTGTCCCCTTTATTGTCATAGGCTTCTCCTATGAGCACTTCTCTTTTAGGCATTCTTATCATAATATTCCTCTTTTCTATCTTGTATTTCTTGAAGCTCTTTGACACTTCAAACAATGCTTTTTACTCTGCTTGCATGGGTAATGGTTCCTTTCCTTTATTTTTCTTACTTTGATCTTCTTCTATTGTAGGTCACTTCTTTTCTAGTTTACATTCTTCTTGTTCTTGAGTCCTAGCATCAACTAAATAAAGTTACTCTTCTTTGAGGTACAAAAAGGTTCCATGATGATGCAACTCCTCATCCTCATTGCCAACTTCCTTGAGTGTGGTCCCGCTAGGCTCATATCCCTCTATAACTAAGCTAAGATTAAGTGGTTCTATGGTGAAAACTGAGATGTCATAGCCATCTTCATCACAATTGGGGGTCCACTGATCTTTGTTGATAGCTACATCCATCATGGCAAGAATGTTTACCCAACCATGGGGTTCAAAATCTTCATCTAGAGAAAACATAGGTGCATAGGCTAGGTCTTGAACTGATCTAGGGTTCTCATTAAAACCTATCCTTCTAGAGGCTAACCTTTTCTCTTCTTCTATTGCAACCGTACACATCCATAAGTGGGTGTATTCATGCATCCCTGAGGACTCTGATCCTAGGGAGTGCAACAACTCTATTTTGTCTAATGTTACATGGATTGGGTTCCATTATAGGGGATGATACATCCCTATGGGAATAATCTTTGAGATTGACTTTACTTGTCATCCCTAGATGCTATAAGTACAAGGAATTGGTTTCCCAATCCTCACTATGTGCAATTGTCAAATGAAGGTCTTCCTAAAATCATCTCATAGACATGATTCTTACCAAAACTACATATGGTAAATAAATTTATGTTCAAACTCTACACCACAAGTGGTGAGAGTTATCCCTTCTAGTAACCCCAAGGGTTGTTGGAGTTAGACGTTTGCAAAAGCACACGAACAACACAAGAAAGAAGAAGAAGCTTGGAGCACAACACACAATACTGAATATATTAATAGATAATGTACAAAGATAAGTAGGCCATTAGGGCAATAGGTATATATACAAGCCGGGGGAAAAAAACCTCCTAAAGAGGGGAAAAAGTGCCCCGATGATCCTAGTGTGTTCACAAACATCACTACCTAAATATATCAACAAATCCCCCCCTGGGAGTGATGCGGTGAACAAGGAGCTGACACTCATGTATAAGGAAGTGCCAAGCTATGTGGAAATTACTCCACAAAAGGAAGTAAGCCCAAAGCTTTGCGGAAAGCTTCAAACTTCTCCCTAGGTAGAGCCTTTGTGAAAAGGTCTGCAATGTTCTCGTGCATGGGCACATATGCTAAGCTGATCTCCCCAACAGAGAACCTCTCCTTGACATAATGATAATGCACCTCAATGTGCTTAGTGCTAGCATGGAACACAGGTTCCTCGCAAGTGCCAATGCGCTCTGACTGTCAGTGAAGATGGTGGTGGCAGAAGATTGACCAACACCCAAATCAGCCATAAGGCATCTAAGCCACACACACTCAACAATTGCTGTGAAAGTTGCCCTATACTCAGCCTCACAACTAGAAGTGGCCATAGTAGGCTTCTTCCAAGATATACATGAGCTACCAAGCATGAAGCAAAAGCCACTAGTGGACACATGAGTGTCATAGCAACCGGTCCAATCAAAGTCAGAAAAAGCATGCAAATCTGGCGGTAGTGATCCCCACTTGGGATAAAACAACCCAAGTAGCCGAGTACCACTCAAGTAGCAAAAGATGCGCTTAACTACCTCCCAATGTTTGACTCCTGGGCAATGCATAAACCTGCTCATCTATGAGATAACAAACTGAACATCTGGCCGAGTAATGCATAAGTAAATCAAGCATCCAAAAGCCTGCTGATAGAGAACAACATCAAATGCATCTCCAGCATCATGAAAACTCACTCGTAAACCTGTTTCCATAGGAGTGGCAATATGTTTACAATCTTCAAGGCCAAAATGCTGCAATAATGTGTCAATATATTTCGTTTGACACAAAGCCATTCCACCATCAACATGCATAAATTGAATGCCCAAATAATGATGTAAATGCCCCAAATCAGACATCTCAAATGAGGCATGCAAGTCAGCCTTAAAATCAGCAATATACTTCAGCATGGCATCAACATAGACAACAATGATCAGAAGCACATCATTAGAACACTTAACATATAAGGTGCTTTCAATTGAACTGTTCTCAAAACCATGTGCAATCAGATAGGCATGTATCTTCTCATACCAATCACGTGCTGCTTGCTTTAAACCATATAATGCCTTGTTTAGCTTGCACACCTAGTTTTCATGCCCTTTCTACACAAAGCCACGGGGCTGAAAAACATACACTTCTTCATGAAAGTCACCATTCAAAAATGTTGTTTTAATGTTGAGTTGATGTACATTCCGACCATGATGGGCTGCAAGTGCACATATGCTCTTAATAATAGTCATACGACATGTAGGTGCAAAGGTCTCATCAAAATCAATGCCTCTTTCCTGTGCATAACCCTTTGCAACAAGCCTAGCCTTATACCTGTCAACTGTTCCATTAGGCTTACGCTTCAGCTTCTAAACCCAGTGAGTGCCAATGGCCTTCTTGCTAGGAGGCAAGTAACACAAAGACCAAGTACCATTCTTCATTATAGCATCATATTCAGAATGCATAACAACCATCCAATTTTTTGAATTTTGTGCTTCATCAAACAAACCACGCTCATTCTAATCACAGAGACTAGATGCAGCCATAGCATAGCAATCTGATGCAAATGAGGCACTATGAGAGCCTGTACGAGTATGATATGACAGAGGTGCATCTAATTTGCTGTCATGCAAAGTCTGCACCAGCCATTTTGGCATAGTTTTTGCCTGCTCAATATCAGCTCTCTCATCAACAAGTGCATCATGTATATTTGCATAACAAATGGAATGATCTACATCATCACCTGAAACCTGCAAAGGCTGAGAAGTTGCCTCATTAGGACAAGCACTAGACTATCCACCTGTAAAAAGAGGCAGCAAAGTATCATACATGTCTTTGGAGCTAAGAGATGTCTCCTTAGTACATGAAAGCAATGACTGAATAGCATCTTCCACAAAAACAACATCACGACTAACCAAAATGCATTTAGTCTGTGGATGATATAGACGATAACCTTTATTTTCATAACTGTACCCAATAAAAATACATTTTAATGCTTTATCATGCAATTTTTTGTGATGTTGTTGAGGCACTAATGCATATGCCAGACAACCAAAAACACACAGATGAGCAACAGATGGCTTGTGATCATGCCAAGCCTCATATGGAGTGATAGACTATAGTGCTTTAGTGGGACACCTGTTAAGTACATATGCTACTTACATGACAGCCTCAAGCCAGAAACTATGTGGTAAAGCCTGACTCTTGACCATACACCTCGCCATGTCCATGAGTGACCTGTTCTTTTGTTCAGCGACTCCATTCCGTTGAGGTGTATATGGCAATGTACACTAGTGTTTTATCCCACCTTCAGCCAGAAATGCATTAAAATCAGAAGAGATATATTCCCCCCCTCGATTAGAATGGAAGGTGCCCATTTTACATGCTGATAGATTTTCAGCCAAAACCAAAAACTTTTTGAAGCACACAAACACTTTGGACTTTGCCTTCAATGGATATACCCATGCATG
This sequence comes from Ceratopteris richardii, assembly GCA_020310875.1. Taxonomy (NCBI): domain Eukaryota; kingdom Viridiplantae; phylum Streptophyta; class Polypodiopsida; order Polypodiales; family Pteridaceae; genus Ceratopteris; species Ceratopteris richardii. The sequence continues at coordinate 119,763,559 of CM035408.1, forward strand.
CCTAGAAAAATCATCAATGAAAGTCACAAAGTAAAGATAATTTCCAAAAGAAGGTGTCTGCATAGGACCACAGACATCACTATATACAAGTTGCAATTTTTGAGTAGCCTGAACTGAACCATCTTTTGGAAATGAGGAACGCTGCATTTTGCCCAAAATACAGCCTTCACAAACATGTTTTCGAGGTGCCTCAAGTTGGGCAAAGAGGACACCATTTCAGATTTCTGCAAGCATAGCAAACTAGCAAAATTCAGATGACAAAAGCGTGCATGCCAAAGCTTTGCATCTGACATAGCCTGAGCATCATGTATTGCACATGCTGAATCATTCAAAGATCTTTCATAGTCTACGAGGTTATACAACCCACGACATAAAATGTCAGAAGCAATAATCACATCGCCATTTGACATATCATGAACTATACACCTGTCATCAACAAATTTCACAACCAAACCAATCTTGGCTAATGCAAAAATTGATAACAGGTTCTTCTTGATCCCTGGCACAAATAAAGCATCTGACAAAGTGAAAGAACTACCATCAATAGTAGTCAAAATGATCTTACCAACCCCCATAACAGGATAAGAGGAGTTGTTGGCGCATGTAACAGTGTTCCCTTTAGGGGCAAGCTCGAGTGAAGAGAAGAAACTGCGCTACGAGGTAATATGTTTGGTCGCCCCACTATCAAAGTACCAAACATTTGAGTCTACTGCAGACATGCACTGCTCATGAGAAGATGGGTCAAAACTGCAAACAGTAGTAAACGCCCATTCTTCTTCCTGCACAAGATTAGCAGACTCTGTTTTTGGTGTAGAGGCCTCTGCAACAACTATTCCATCCTCTTTCTTCTTTGCCTCTTTAACAGCCAGTTTTGGACAGTTCTTTATGATATGATCATTTCCTTTACAGTGCAAAACAATTTCTACTTTTCTGATGACTTTTCATCTTTGTCTTCCCTCTTCGATTGTGCATAATTAGCGGATTTTTGCTTACTAGTTGAAGAGCTCCATTTTCCTTTGCCCTTTTGACTAGCGAGGAATGCTTGATCTCTAACTCGCATAATGGACCTGCTCTGCCTGGACTGATCTTCCTGCAAGAGAACAGAGACTAACTCTTCAAATGACAAGGCATTTGGATTGCCTTTCATCACCAACCAAAGAGTAGAAGCAAAACTCTGATATGAATCAAGAAGACCATTCAGAATGGTCTGCACAAGTGAGCTATCTGGTATAACCTCATCAGCAGAAATCAACTGTTCCTTCAAGTCTTTGATCTTTGTTAGAAAACTGTCCATAGAATCAACGTCATTCATGTGCTCACTCTCCAACTGTTTTCGGAGATAAGCAACACGAACCTAATTGCTAGCTTGGTACAATGTGGTAAGTGTATCCCAAGCATCCTTAGCTATTCTGCAAGAGCATATGTGAGGAATAATGGCATGTTTGAGAGACAAAGCTATCAATTCATGTGCTTGGGCATCTCTACCATCCCAAAAAATTTGCTCTATAGTAGGTGCAGCAGAAACTGTAGCACGAACAGGAATATGTAGAATATCATAATCTTCGACACCTTCTGCATCAGCTTCAGTACCTACAGTTGTAACAATTGCAGGTGTGATAGGACGTTTTTCGACACCCTGCACAATGTTCCACAGTCCTTTTGCAACCAATACATGTTGCATCATATAAGCCCACAACGGGTAGTTGGTACCATCCAACTTATCTTCAACAACCAACATATGAAATACATCACTGCTTTCAGCCATGGCCGGTGACTAAAATACCTTGATGCAGAAAATTGACTGTATCTCAAAAAGTGAACAGAATTGCCCGGATGAATTTTGCTAAACCTGTAGCAGACTTCGAGATGCATATATTGGTGAATGAAATTGGTATATAGTTTTGGCACAAAAAGACAAAATAGTCTACACAAGCACTACAATAGTGCATTCAGAGGCTGAAATGAGTTCAGATCGCAATTTCGGCACCATACAACGAGGATGTTTTGATCTCAGAAACACGCTGAGTATGCTCACCAAAATTCGTGCGGCTCAGAGACTGCAACTGGAGAGGTGTCGACGACACCCTAGATGAAGTGGCAACCTGCTCTAATACCAATTGTTGGAGTTAGATGTCTGCGGAAGCACTCGAATAGCACAAGGAAGAAGAAGAAGCTTGGAGCACAACACACAATACTGAATATATTACTAGAGTATGTACAAAGATAACTAGCCCATTACAAGTCGGGGGAAAAAAACCTCCTAAAGAGGGAAAAAAGTGTCCCGGTGGTCCTAGTGTGTTCACACACATCACTACCTAAATATATCACCAAGGGTCTCTCTATATGTCCTTCTATCATTTGCAATTTCATTCTTGTTGGCGTGAGTGCTAGCTTGCCCCATCGCCTCCATAAGGAAGTGGTAGCAATAACAACTCTAGCTCCTAAATCCAGAGTAGATTTTGTTGTGTAGCCCTGATAAGTGATAGGTGAATACATGTTTCCTTCCTGTCCTTCACTCACATTTTCTATCTTATCCAAGGGTATCTCTCGAACTATTTTGTGCTATCCTGCTTGAGATTGTGTCTTAGCTATTTCTGTTATTTGGTTACTATGTACCTGAGTATCGACTTAGGGACTTGTGGAGAAAGAGACTACACCTCAATCCCCTTCAAGTGCATATAATGGAGATTCAGACTTTAATTATCAATCCAAGGAGTATCAAAACCTAGCCGAGTGTATGAGGACATGCATTCAAATGATGGTCAATGCAAATGAAATCTAACAAGGTACATGCAAGTATAAATCCACAACAGTCAAGCTTTCAAGGTCGGCTATGGTGTCCCGACACTTAAAACAATGATCAATAGTAAATCGAGCTTTTCTCTTAGCTCCGAACTCCGAATATAGAAAATAGTGGGTTGGTTTTGAAGCTCTCAAAAAGACGCATCCAATGGTTGTCTTTGCACTCAATTCTAACGATCTTGCTTCAAATTATGAGCAAAATAATGAGCCATAAAAATGACCTTCCTACGCGTTAGCACTTCCTACACTTAGCACACACCTTACCAACAACAAAAAAGAACTTTCATGGATAGACAACACTTCTAAGCACTCTATTCAATATGCATGCAAGCTCACAAAGAAGAAGATACAGAGAGGAGAAGACACAAATTCGAAATTCTTTGCTCTTCATTCTCACAATGGCAAAAAGTCTTTACGAAGAGTCACAAAATGACTTATATACTTGTGCACTGGAATTGATCCTTTCACACAAGAGATCGGCACTTTATTGACTAAAAAGTCTAATTCCCTACTAATTTACAAATGTAATGATACAAATCTCTATGGGTATGCATCTAGAGGACTCCTCTAGTGCAATTACTTTGGAAAATATATTACAAAGTGACTATGGTACAAAAATTAAGTGTCCAAATCGGAAAAATTTTGGGGCCCTTCTTTTCTCTGCATCTTGGCTCTTCTTTGCTCTGCAACACTCTCCCCCTCTTTGTCTCTATCGTCCCTTGATAGGCTTTTCTTCTTGTCTCTAGTTCTGTGCTTGTAGTCGGTCTGGTTCTTTATTAACTGATAGCCTCTTTATAGTTGACGAGTGCCAGCTTCTGTGGAAGTCATAATGATATAATTTTACTAGTGGTCAAGAAACTGATCATAACTCGAGACCTGTTGCATTGGTTTTGGAATCTTCTTTTCTTTTTGCCACATGCAACCCGTGGAGATGGACTACATTAGATTTGTAGTCTAGCTCACCAATAACCTCTTTAAATTTGGGTTGCTGTGTTAAGTTGGGCTGCCACACATGCAACCAGTGGAAGGTATGAAGATCTGGATCTTCAGCCTTGGATCTGGACCTCCCGAAGATCAAGAGGTTGAAGCACCTTCCTGGGGCTCTAGATCTGCTAGATATCTTCTTGCGCTTCTTCATGGATAATTGCTGGCCTTGATCCGTCCTTGCCTGTTGTGTATTTTCCACTGTTGTATGCCCTTGTGGGGCTCTGTGCAGAGATGGGTGTTGTGTGCCCCTGTGGGGCTTTCTACAGAGATATGTCTTCAAGTATATTCTCTTTAGTGAAGCTTCTTCCTTGGTTTCCTTCTTTTCCTTTTGCTTGACTCTCCTTCAAATTCTCTATAGTGAAGCTTCTTCCTTGGTTTCCTTCTTTTTTTCCTTTTGCTTGACTCTCCTTCCTTTTGCCTGTGGGGTTCTGTGCAGAGATGGGTGTTGTGTGCCCCTGGGGGGCTTTCTATAGAGATATGTCTTCAAGTATATTCTCTTTAGTGAAGCTTCTTCCTTGGTTTCCTTCTTTTTTTCCTTTTGCTTGACTCTCCTTCAACACTTCTACCCCCCTCTTGAACTCTGTCATCCCCGACAGGCTTTCGAATGCGGTGGTAGTATGTCCTATAGACCTTTTTCTCTGTTTCATTAAGTAGATTGGCTTCACGTACCATAAGTTGCTTCCATTATTCAGTTGTCACACCATCATGTGGTGCCTGTCGATGGTCTGCAAATCATACACTACTAGTCTGGCATTCAGATTAGTTGACATCTTCAAGAAACTTCTGAGTCAATCTCAAAAAATCTTGTAAAAAATGCTTCCTCAAAATTTTGCATGTATGGGGTCGGCAAAAACATAAGTCTGGAGTAGTATGCCATAACTGTAGGGCGACTAGGCATAATTGATAGATAAAAAATGAGAATATTGGTGCCTTGGTTAATGCCGATGAAATTCAAAAATGTGTATGCCGCATGCTTAAAAACTTTGAGTATTGTCAGTATCATGCTGAGGATTTTATTGGTCATCTTTATTGTGAGATCGGGTACTGTGGCATAACAGTTTAACCAAAATTCAATGGATCTCACCATGTATTCTTCAGTCGGTAAATAATTGTGGGATGGACTTGGAAGTAGTGGGTAATTCAACCATTGTTTATTGAGCTTACCTCTTTTTTGCATTTTTGAAAATCCTTGTGCGTCACGTCGATGAGGCATTGGGCAAAAAGAAGGATTTACCTGTAATAAATATGGTGCTGCTTGCCAGTGCACCCGCAAAGTAGGATTCTTTTCCAAAAATTTCCTTCTCCAAAGTGGTTGTGCTGCCTCAAATTCCTCTTGAGTGTAAGTGAAGGTGGTTGCTTTGAAGTTCAACTGATCATCCGGAGCTTTTTGCGTGGTCTGCTTTATATAATGACGTGTTTGCTCTTTCAATAGCCCATAAGGTATGTTGAATGGCTGTATGATCTGATCCAAGTCTTTGCCTTTAATCTTTGCCTCGTTCATTACTTTGACTACTTCATTTTCAAAAATTTCTATCAACCGGGACACCAATAGTGCCTGTTCCTTTTGACCTATTTCTGCAGTATATGGCATGGGATGATCATCACAAGGTTCCGTCGTGTGCTCTTTTACTGGTGAATGATAGATCAGGGGAGATAGAGGACATACCTCTACCTCGTCAGTAGAATTCCCTTGTTGCGGCTCTACTGGTGTCCCGATTATGGCCTATTGTTTTATTTGAGCTTCTAATTGTGCAATGAGTTTTTCCTTTTCTTTGATTTCATTGAGAGCCGTTGTTAGTGCATCTTTGGCCGTCAAAAGTTCATGGCCGATGGCTACTATTTGGTCGGTGTCTTCATTATAAACTACTAAAAGTTTGTCTTCAGCAGATTTCCATTGCGTTCTGAGTTTATTAGTGTCATGCATATACCTTTTTTCCCATTCTTCTCTGATGGTTTGCTCTTGTTTCAACGGATTTTCGTACTTTTCAATCTGGTCTTCCAATGCTTTCGTGTCTATTGTGGCTATCTCTCGTGCTTCTATAGGTTGGTTGTATAGTATGGCATGCATAAGTTCCTTATTCCTATTTCATAAATTGTCGGTTTCTTCTATGTATACCTTGATCTGAGTTTCTAACAGGTTACTTCTAGCATTTATTCTTTCCTTTTCTGCTTCACTAGCTTTGTGATTTCTCTGTAGCTCTATGAGTTGATCCTGGATTTTTTGGTTTTGCTCAGTTAGTGTGGTGCACTGTTCCATGGCTTCTTTAACTTTTGATTCCTTGGCTTAGAGTGCCTGTTGAACTTGAATTAATTTTGTCGACAAGTTTTCACTCATCACTTGGAAGTGTCTTCTCTCTCCCATAGCCTTGTCATAATCTGCATCCGTTTCGAGCATTTGTTGTTGCGTATCCATCGGTGTTTGTATCATTTGCTTCATTACTCGTTTCAATTGAGCTACATCTATGTTTAACCATGTCTTAGGTATGCTAGGTTCTTCACATGTGGTAGCATCTTTTCCTTGTGCCACATGTAGTGTTGTGTCGTGGGGTTGCCAAATATGGAGTTGTGTCATTGGCTCAGGCTCTTTGGTTACTCCCTTACCTTATGGCATATCATTGGGAATTTCAATCATAGTTTTCTCCATATTTTGTTGTGATAGCCTTTCTTTTTCCAGGTTCATTTGTAACTCTTCCTTTATTGGTGGTACCACATCTGTTTTTGCTATAGATGCTTCCTTTATAGTGATCTTGGATTGTGTATTCAACTGGATGAGGTGTCTTCCTAGAGATGGTACTTCCTGATCTTGTACTTGTGAGTTTTGATTGTCGAGGGTGGTTTTGATTTGGTGAATCTCCGTCCATTCTTCATCATTCATCTCTGTCCTTATATCTGTGTCCAATGTGTCATGCTCACGACTAGATTCTTCATTGGAAGTCGAGCCATCAAGTCCCAATTCCTTGTATCTGGTGGCTTGTGATGGGCTGTGTTCTTTGTGTCCCTTCTTTTGCAACCTTCTGGACTGTCTGTATTGATGTCCTTGGACAATGAGGTTTGTTTGACCCCGCATGTAAGTATGTGTTTCTTCTAAAGCCGTTTAGAGATCTCTTTGTGTTATAGGAGGTTGGGTGAACGAAACCCTTGGCCGTAGATGTGCTCGCTTTGATTGTGGGGTTTCCTGTGCTTCTTCTTCTCTGACTTGCTTAGCTCCCCGTATTGGCATCTTCAAACTTGTTTCCACTTCCTCTTTGGATATGGATGTTTTCTTTTACTTTGGAATTGTTGTAGACTTCACATATTTTGCCATTTCAATGGAGGTTGGCATTAATCGCAGACATTCTTTCATTTCTAGTGCTTCATAGATCAATAAGGTCAATGCAAATCTTCCATTCAAAAACTTCTTATGATTCCATTTATTCTTAGATTCAAATAAGCATTCTTGTATGTATGGCGTAAAGTTGACTTGGTTCCCAATTTGCCTCATAGCATGAGATAGCAATTGAACTACAATCTTTTGAGGCACTGTATATCTGTTCATGCTTGGGAAACATAAATGTTGATGCACTATACAGACTGATTCTTCAATATCCATCCTATTAATTTCCATAAAGGTCTTCTTTTTAGCATCATGACATTCCTCTTTGAGATTCATGAGGTCGTCCTGACTCCATCCAAAAGCTTTGTTGATGAGTTCATGCATAAATCAAATATTTTTCCATGCCCCCGTTTTGTTAAGAACTTTAGCTTTTGGAATTGAGGCTTATCCGCTACTGCCTGTAGCGTGTTCATAACTTGAGTGCATCGTTGAAAATCCGATAAATAAATTAGGAGTCATAGAAATGCGTCAATCCCGACCCTTGTCCAAACTTCCATGATGCTTGGAAATCCTTGTAGTATGGTTTAGAAATCCTGAGACATCAATGGAAAATAATGGCCCCTATCCATAATCTTGATGGTGGCCAAAAAGATGAGGTCTGCCACCGGTTGGTCTTCATGGAACCAATGACCCCTTGCTTTTGTAATTGATTCCAAAGGAAGAAGCAGGACCTCTTCCTCTTGCGTAGCTTCTGAATCCGGTGATGCCATCTGCACTTAAAGCACACCACAATTAGTGTAAAAGTGGTTGCATGACTCATTTCCAACTACTCTCCATGAATCGAACAGTTCTCCGAGTGACTTGTGTTGTCATTTCCCCGTGGGTGTGAGAAAGGTAGAACCTGGGATTCTTTTTTTTCATTTATATATTTTTTTCTGATAAAAATATTTTTCTGAAAGAATAAAAAAATGTTAGTGAGTAGCCGAAGCTGAATTATTATCCCCACGGTTATTGTACAAGTGCTTTCCTATTCCCTTGTAGGGAAATGTGCATCACTAATAAATAGATGAATAATTATGTGCCGAATGCATGGCCTCGTAATGTGGCCCTATTATGCACATTTGAGGTGTATGGAACTCAAGATGTGTGCAAGAAGAAATTGCTGGCGGGTTTGTCGATGATGATCGCGTTTTGGGTATCCAACTCAGCTTTGTTTTGTTGTCCTTGACTGCATCCTTGTATTTTGTGGTGCTATGTGTGTCTGTCATTTTGTGATTCTTCTTTGCTAACCATTCATATCTTGGAGTTGCTTTTGTTGAGTACTTCTGTTTTTGCAATTTTGAGTCGTCGCATCTTTCTTGCTCCTTTGACTCTATTTTGGATGGATTCTTCTTTCGTACTAGTGTTTTCAGTTTAGTTTTCTTTGTTGGCACAAGTGATCTGGGAATCCATATCTGCGTTCTAAAGGGTTGAGCAGCAATCAACTTCTTTTGGATCCATAATTGGACGATCTTCTGTAAACCTTGGGATCCAGCTTGTCTTGAAATCTTGACCTGTTGTTGGTTCCCTTGTAGGTGATGGCTTTGTTTTTGGTGATATGTTGCTACTTGATCCTTTCGAATCCATGCCTGTCTGGTGCCTTGAATTGGATATATTCTAATGTGGAAAGGTTCGGGATGACTATCCTGACTAGTCACTCTTGTGCTCAATTCCTCACTAGGGCTCTCCATGGAAACGATGTTAGTAGAGGGGTCCAATGGATGATGAGGATGTGTAAGATTAAGAATTGGTGTAAACTCAGGTGAAGTGCTTGGAGGTGGGGGTTCCACATTAGAGGTAGGTATACAATCTTCATCATGCATGAGTGATTGATCTCTCAGAGCTAGACAAGTGGCTTTGATAGGCTATTCTTCTAGCAAACTAAATACTTCACGATGCCCTATCTTGGCTGATATGTAGCCCAAGGCTAATTGGATTGTTACCTCATGTTCATATATCCAATCTTGGCCTAACACAAGCTCTTCCAATAAATCTTGATCATGGCATACTGATAGTTTTTGTTGCATTGTGTTATTTCCTAGGTGCAATGATAAGGTAATCTCGCCTATGCATGCAATAATCTTTCCTCCTATTCCAATCAGATGTGCTTTGGTTGGATGTAATTGTGCTTTGAGCTGATGAGTCAAAGAGGATCTGATGCAGCTGATAGCTGCTCCTGTGTCAATGAGAGTATCCACCAAGTGGTATTCCTCTATTCCCACTCCTAAGTTCAAATAGGGTTGCCTCACTTGATGTCCTAGGTTTGCTGAGGCTCTAGAATTAGCCATTGGGATGGGCTCCTCTTTGAGCCAATATCTTTCATCCCCCTCTCTCATCCATTCCTTCAGTTTCCTTATTCGTTTTAGGGTCTCCTGTCGTGCCTCCTTGCATATTTTCTCTTCTTCTTCTCGTCTATTTCTTGCTGCCAGAAGTCTTGACAACATCTCTTCTGTTAATGGCTCTAAATACTTCTTCACTTGCCAACCACTTATATAATTTGGTAGTACTTCTTCGTCTAGGGTTGCTAAATTGATGGCTCCACTAGTTGATATGCGATTGATCACCAAGGGGCCATATCCTCTCTTTTGTAGCTTCTTTGCATGTTGCTTTAAAGTATATACCAGAACTAAATCTCCTTCCTTCAAAGTTTTATCCTTAATTTGAGCATCAAAGTATGCCTTTTGTTGCCTTTTTGCAGCATAAATGCCTGCCACTGCTTGTAACCTAGTTTCATGTAGCTTCTCGATTTGGTCCACTTGATTAGATAACTCATGTCTAGTCCATTCATAGGTCGATGCTACTCTAAGAGTAGGAACTATGAAATCAATTGGTAAGATGGCATTCTGGGGTTACACTAGGTTAAACGGAGTAGTTCCTATGGATGTTTTGTATGCTACTCAGAATGGCCATAAAGGGTGATGTAACTGCTTGTCCCAATCAGATCCTCCATTGTTAACAATCTTTGTGAGAACTGTACACAAGATCTTGTTTGAACTTTTGGCCTGTCCATTGGCTTGCGGTTTAGCAAGTAGATACGTAGGTATGTGTATCCCTCTGCATGGTTGGCCAATATATGCCTAAAATTGTAAGTGCTTGCCAGGTTCCATTAACACTTAGATGAGTTTTTCATTGATTCACGTGTGCTCTTTGAAGCCACATCTCTTGCTCATCTTCTTCCACACATCTCATAAGTAGTCCAATTGGTTCTTGGTGGTATAGGCTTCCAACTATGATGTGGAGATTTTTAGTCTTCCATAGCTCCTGACTATTGTTTAAATTGATACTATGTTGAGGTCCATGGGTGAGTATGGGAATCAATTTTTCCACCCATTGTGGACATACTTCTAGGTTGAAAAGATAAGTATCTGGCAGATCATCTAGCACTCTGGTGGGAGGTTCTCCATGTGTCATTCTCGATAGGTGATCTGCATGGATGTGAATATTCCCTTTCTTGACTACTACTTCAAAAGCAAATTCCATTAACAATAGAAACCATCGAACTAGTCATCCGGTATTGCAAGGTTTATTGACTAGATATAGTAGGGCTTGATGATCAATGAAGAATTTGAATTTGTTTGCCAACTAGTAGTGCCCAAATTTCTTTACGGCATATACCATTCCTAAGCCTTCTTGCTCCATAGTGGTATAATTATGCTCGGCTTGGTTTAACTGTCTACTAGCATAGGCTATAGGGTGGTCTAGTTTTCCTCTATCTGCTGGTTGTGCTAAGATACAACCAATGGCAAACTTGGAGGCATCTACATGAATATGAAATGGTCTATTCCAATCGGGTACTCTCAGAATTGGTGCTGAACTCAAGCAACTCTTCAATTCGTTGAAATCCTTTTCACATTCTTCTGTTCAGGTAAACTGAGTCAATAATCTATACAGGGGCCTCACAGTTGTGGCATACATGTGAATGAATCTATGATAGTATCCACAATGTCCCATAAATGCTTGCACTTCCTTAGCGGTCTTTGGTCTTGGCAAATCCAGAATCACTTTGATTTTGTCTTCATCAGTGGAAATTCCATTCTTAGAGACAATGTGTCCTAATATCTTCCCCTGTCGAACCATGAAGACACATTTTTTTGGATTAAGGCATACTCTATATTGACGACATTTGGCGAATATTTTTCTTAGTTCTGGAATATGTTCTGATCACATGGCTGAATAGGTACATAAATTGTCCACATATACCTCCATACTTTTTCTCAAGAATTCCTTGAACACATGGCACATCAATCTTTGGAAAGTGGATGGGGCATTAGCTAGACCAAAAGGCATAACCCTGAATGCAGGCTCCCCATTCGGTTGCAAAGGCTGTCTTATGTTGGTCTTCAGGAGCAATGGCTACCTCATTATATCCTGAAAAGCCGTCAAGGAAGCTATAGACTTCCTTACCTGCAACCCTTTCCAACAGATGATCCATAATGGGTAATGGGTAACTATCCCGTATGGTGGCAACATTCACTTTTTTCAGGTTAATGCACACCCTTAATTTGCCATTCTTTTTTGGCACTACCACTAAAGGTGATACCCATTCCGTGTGTTCAATTTCATAAATGAAGCCCATATCCAACAATTTATCTATCTCTTCCTTAATCTTTGCCGAATAAACATCATTATAAGTGTATGGTCTTTGTTTGGAGGGCTTGGCTTCTGTTGTCATAGGGATTCTATGGGCGCAGATAGAAGGATCTACACCATTTAAATCCTTATATGTCCATGCAAAGACATCTCTATATTCTCTTATGAGTTGTATTAACTCTTGTTCTTCCTCAAGCGAGACATCTTGTCCTATAAAAGTGAATCTCTCTTCTCCTTCCTCCAAAGCTACTACTATCTTCTTGGTCTGCTCTTTATTGTCGTATGCTATCCCTAGTCACCCTTCCCGTTTTGGCATCTCAATAGCAATCTTCCTCTCCTCTACCTCATATTTCTTGAAGTGCTCGGGTACCTCAAATTGGTCTTGGGGTATGTTTTCTTCTTTTTCGTTTTGCCTATCTAGTTCATTTTCTTCCCTTTGTGTTATTCCTTGATTTGACTCATTAGTCACTGAGCTTACTCCCTGATTCTCATTTTCTTCCTTAATAGGTTCCACATTTCTATGCTCTCATAATCTTCCTTCCATTCTTTTTCAATTACCTCTCCTTCATCTACTTCTTGGAGGACGACTATGTATAAGCTTACGTCATATCCTTCCTCATCAATGCATTCATTCATAGTTATTACTTCTTCATTTATGCAAACGTCAAGAGTGGCTAAAATCTCCATCCAACCATTGGGTTCGAATCTTCATCTAAAAATATTTGAGGCATGTAAGCAGAATCTTCTACACGTCTAGATACTCCTTGTCTTATCTGCCATCCTTGCCTCCTTTCTTCTTCCCTTTTAGCTGTCTAGCACATCCATATGTGAGTATCTTCGTTCATCCATGTTTGGCTACTCGATCCTACACTATGAATCGATATATCGTTGTCTTCCTTATGTATGAGGTTCCATTGCAGAGGGGGGACATCTTGATATGTATAAGTATGGATGTTTATTCTAGTTGTGGTTGCTCCATGCTGCAAGTATACTGCGTCTTTTCCCCAATCTTGCACTACCTTGAGCTGTCTCATGAAAGGCCTTCCAAGTATCATCTCATAATTGCTAGCCTTTTCGAATTGATAGATTGCTAAGGTGTGCTTGAATTCAACTCTGCAAGTGGTAAATACTGCTTTTTCTAATAATCCTAAGGGTCGCTCCGTGTGTCCATCTGCCATTTGAATATTCATTCTAGTAGGTCGTAAAGCTGGTTTCTCCCGTTTCTCCCATATTTCTTTGGTAGCAATTCCTACTCCTACTCCCGAATCTAATATGGCTTTCGTGGTATATCCTCCGTAAGATATAGGGAGGCACGTATTTCCTTCATCTCCCTCACTGAAATCTCCAACCTTATTGACTGGGATTTTAACTGTGGCTACTTCATCTTGCATCTTGCTTTTGTCTGACTTTGTCTCTAACTGGCTGGTGAGCTTCTCTCTCAACTGGGACTTCACTTTTATGAGTTCTTCCAAAGTCACAGTACAAGGTATTTTTACTTTTTTAAGATGTTGTATTATGTGAGAGGTTTGAGCTGATGGGTTCTACTCCTTTCTCCTCACTGAGGGAACACGATATAATTCAGAGTTATATTCAAATTCTCCCATATAGTTTGGCAATACATTCACACTGTCTTCGTCATCTTTGTTGTCGTAAAGTTGCAATAATCCTTCTGAGTTTAATTCATGCATTGATACCTCAAGCTCGCCTCCAGCTTCTAACTCCTCAAAAGGTGGTTCAATTCCTTCTGTTTTCTTCCATCTATCTTCTTAGACTCTTGCCCACAAATCTCTAGGCCATTCCACATCCACTTTAGGGATAACCGATCCTTCTCTTTTACTTTCATTGTAATTTTCTCCATGGTTCTCGCTTTTCTTCCCTTCCCTAGGATGACTATGCACTACACATTCCTAAAATTCTTTTTCGAGAATTCTTGTGCTAGGTAGGGGCTGAAAAGGTTTTCCTAAGGTTTGCTGAGCCACTTCAATTATCTTCTTACATATCTCCAATCTTTCTTTCTCTAAGTCACCTCTTGGGTATTCCCTTTCGTGTTGTTCAACGGTTGGTCGTGCTTTTATTCATGCTTGGTATGCTTCAATCCACATGGCTAACTCTTCTGGCATTGGATCCACTAGAACTGATCCTGCCTCTTGTTTTTTATGCTTTTCTGCCTCCTTATTAAGGTTTCCTTCAGACTCTTGTTTTTCCTCTTGGCTTGGTTTATTATTCTTGTTCTCCAAATTTTGTTGCAATTTCTTATCTTTTATCTTTTCTCTACGATTCTTCCATCTTTGGGTTCATTTACTTTTAGCACTTTTCTCAGACTCTTCAGAATCTGCAATTACTTGAGGTGTGGGTATGTTCGATTCTTTGTCGCGGTGATTATTTTCTTTGGGTTTATCAGGATTCTCTCTAGCTTTTGCTCTCATTATCACTTTCAATGGCACAGTGTACTCCTTATCACTCCTCGATGACTCTATCACTTCTATCACATTGATCTGCACATTGGGATTGACTTTATTGGGATTCTTGGGGCAATCTCTAAAAAGATGTTCTTTACCACAATCACTGCAGTAACCCTCCCAAACTCTCTGAGGTGGTGGTGGGTTAGGTAATGTACATTCTCTGATAAAGTGATCACCTCTGCATCTACAACATGGTCCTCTAGGGGCAGGTGATCTACTCATTGGCCGTGGTGGTATGTGTGCTCTAGGAGCAGTGTACATTAGTGACACATAGTCCTGATCATATCTGTAGGAGCTATTATATCCTTCAGATCCATATGTATATGGTTTATAAGATTGTTCGTATTCAAGCATAGTGTTCTCATAAGTGGGATAATTTCCTTGATTAGGGTCATAAGTCTCAGTACTAGTCAATGGGGTGGCTGGTACTATTGCTCTTTCATGATTATCTTCAATTTGAGCAATTTTCAGTGGAACAACATTCTGAGGGGGAGGTGGCTATTGTCCTAGCACTGGTTGAGGCTGATTGTATCCTTGATATGCATGTTGATATATTTAGGTAGTGATGTGTGTGAACACTCTAGGACCGCCGGGGCACTTTTTTCCCTCTTTAGGAGGTTTTTTTCCCCGGCTTGTATATACGCCTATTGCCCTAATGGGCTACTTATCTTTGTACATTCTCTAGTAATACATTCAATCTTGCGTGTTGTGCTCCAAGCTTCTTCTTCTTCCTTGTGTTGTTCGCGTGCTTCCGCAGACGTCTATCTCCAACAATTGGTATCAGAGCAGGTCGTCGCTTCTTCTAGGGCGCCGTCGACACTCCTCCATTTGCAGTCTCAGATTCGCACGAAATTTGGTGAGCATACTCAGGGTGTTTCCGAGATCAAAACAGCTTCGCTATGTGGTGCCGAAATCGCGATCTGAGCTCGTTTCGGCCTCCGAACGCACTATCGCAGCGCTTATGCAGGCTATTTCGTCCTTTTGTGACAAAGGTATATACCAGTTTCTGTTCGCCAGTTTAAGCGTCTCAAAGTCTGCTACAGGTCTAGCAGAACTTGTCTGGGCAGTTCTGTTCAAATTTTTGAGATACAGTCAATTTTCTGCATCAAGGTATTTTAGTCACCGGCCATGGCTGAAAGCAGTGATGTATTCCGTATGTTGGCTGTTGAGGATAAGTTGGATGGTACCAACTACCCATTATGGGCTTATATGATGCGACATGTACTGGTTGCAAAAGGATTGTGGAACATTGTGCAGGGTGTTGAAAGACGTCCTGTTACACCTGTAACGACAGGTACTGCAAATACAGGTGTTGGAGATGATGAAGATGGTATCGAAGATGATATTCCTCAGATTCCTGTTCGTGCTGTTGTTTCTGTTGCACCTACTGCAGAGCAGATTCGTTGGGATGGCAGAGATGCCCAGGCACATGCATTGATAGCCTTGTTTGTCAAACGTGCCATTATTCCTCACATTCGCTCTTGCAGAACAGCAAAGGATGCTTGGGATACACTTACCACTTTGTACCAGGCTAGGAATGAGGCTCGTGTTGCTTACCTCCGAAAACAGTTGGAGAGTGAGCACATGAATGAAGGTGATTCTATGGACAATTTTCTTACAAAGATCAAAGACTTGAAGGAACAATTGATTTCTGCTGATGAGGTTATACCAGATAGCTCACTTGTGTAGACCGTTCTGAATGGTCTTCCTGATTCATATCAGAGTTTTGCCTCTACTCTTCGGTTGATGATGAAAGGCAATCCGAATGCCTTGTCATTTGAGGAATTAGTCTCTGTTCTGTTGCAGGAAGATCAGTCCAGGCATAACAGGTCCATTATGCGTGTTGTAGATCAAGCTTTCTTGGCTAGTCAGAAGGGCAAAGGAAAATGGAGCTCTTCTACTAGTAAGCAGAAATCTACAAATGCTGCACAATCGAAGAACTAGGATAAAGATGAAAAGAAATCAGAAAAGCAGAAATTGTTCTGCAAGTACTGTAAAGGAAATGATCATATTATAAAGAACTGTCCAAAACTGGCTGCTAAAGAGGCAAAGAAGAAAGAGGCTGGAATGGTTGTTGCAGAGGCCTCTACACCAAAAACAGAGTCTGCAAATCTTGTGCAGGAAGAAGAATGGGCGTTTACTACTGTCTGCAGTTTTGACCCATCTTCTCATGATCAGTGCATGTCTGCAGTAGACTCAGATGTTTGGTACTTTGACAGTGGGGCGACCAAACATATTACCTCACAGCGCAGTTTCTTCTCTTCACTCGAGCCTGCCCCTACAGGGAATACTGTCACATGCGCCAATAACTCCTCTTATCTTGTTATGGGAGTTGGTAAGATCATTCTGACTACTGCTGATGGTAGTTCTTTCACTTTGTCAGATGCTTTATTTGTGCCAGGGATCAAAAAGAACCTGTTATCAGTTTCTGCATTAGCCAAGATTGGCTTGGTTGTGAAATTCGTTGATGACAGGTGTACAGTCCATGATCTCTCAAATGGCGATGTGATTATTGCTTCTGGCATTCTATGTCGTGGGCTGTATAAGCTCATAGACTATGAAAGATCTGTGAATGATTCGGCATGTGCAGTTCATGATTCTCAGGCTATGTCAGATGCAAAGCTTTGGCATGCACGATTTGGTCATCTGAATTTTGCTAGTTTGTTACGCCTGCAGAAATCTGAAATGGTGTCCTCTTTGCCCAAACTTGAGGCACCTGGAAAACATGTTTGTGAAGGCTGTATTTTGGGCAAAATGCAGCGTTCTTCCTTTCCAAAAGATGGTTCAGTTCGGGCTACGCAAAAATTGCAGCTTGTACATAGTGATATCTGTGGTCCTATGCAGACACCCTCTTTTGGAAATTACCTTTACTTCGTGACTTTCATTGATGATTTTTCCAGGCATGCATGGGTATATCCACTCAAAGCAAAGTCCGAAGTGTTCATGTGCTTCAAACTGTTTTTGGTTTTGGCTGAAAATATGTCAGCATGTAAAATGGGCACCCTCCGTTCTGATCGAGGGGGGGAATATATGTCTTCAGATTTTAATGCATTTCTGGCTGAACGTGGGATAAAACACCAGTGTACAGTGCCGTATACACCTCAACAGAATGGAGTTGCTGAACGAAAGAACAGGTCACTCATGGAGATGGCGAGGTGCATGGTCAAAAGTCAGGCTTTACCACATAGTCTCTGGCTTGAGGCTGTCATGTGTGCAGCATATGTACTGAACAGGTGCCCCACTAAAGCGTTGCAGTCTATCACTCCATATGAGGCTTGGCATGACCGCAAGCCATCTGTTGCTCATGTGCGTGTTTTTGGTTGTTTGGCATATGCATTAGTGCCTGAACAGCATCGCAGAAAATTGGATGATAAGGCAGTAAAATGTATTTTTGTTGGGTACAGTTCTGAAAGTAAAGGCTATCGTCTGTATCATCCACAGACTAAACGCATTCTGGTTAGCCGTGATGTTGTCTTTGTGGAAGATGCATTCAGCCATTGCTTTCATGTACTAAGGAGACATCTGTTAGCTCCAAAGACATGTATGATACTTTGATGCCTCTTTTTACAGGTGGACAGGCTAGTGCTGGTCCTAATGAGGCAACTTCTCAACCTTTGCAGGTTTCATATGATGATGCAGATCATTCCATTTCTGATGCAGATTTACATGATGCACTTGTTGATGAGAGAGCTGATATTGAGCAGGCAAAAACTATGCCAAAATGGTTGGTGCAGACTTTGCGTGACAACAAATTAGATGCACCTTTGTCATATCGTACTCGTTCAGGCTCTCATAGTGCCTCCTTTGCATCAGATTGCTATGCTATGGCTGCATCTAGTCTCTGTGATGAGAATGAGCCTGTTTCTTTTGATGAAGCACAAAATTCAGAAAATTGGATGGCTGCTATGCAATCTGAATATGATGCTATAATGAAGAATGGTACATGGTCTTTATGTGACTTGCCTCCTGGCAAGAAGGCCATTGGCACTAAGTGGGTATACAAGCTCAAGCGTAAACCTGATGGTTCAGTTGACAAGTATAAGGCTAGGCTTGTTGCAAAGGGTTATGCACAGGAAAGAGGCATTGATTTTGATGAGACCTTTGCACCTACATGCCGTATGACTACTGTTCGCAACATTTGTGCACTTGCAGCCCATCATGGTTGGAATGTACATCAGTTGGACATTAAAATAGCATTTTTGAATGGTGACTTGCATGAAGAAGTGTATGTTTTTCAGCCCCGTGGCTTTGTGCAGAAAGGGCATGAAAACCAGGTTTGCAGGTTAAAGAAGGCATTATGTGGTTTAAAGCAAGCACCACCGTGCTTGGTATGAGAAGATACATGCCTATCTGATTGCACATGGTTTTGAGAATAGTCCAACTGAAAGCACCTTATATGTTAAGCGTGCTAATGATGTGCTTCTGATCATTGTTGTCTATGTTGATGACATGCTGCTCACTGGTCCTATTGAGACACATATTGCTGATTTTAAGGCTGATTTGCATGCCTCATTTGAGATGTCTGATTTGGGGCATTTGCATCACTATTTGGGCATTCAGTTTATGCATGTTGATGGGGGAATGGCTTTGTGTCAAACAAAATATATTGACACATTATTGCAGCGTTTTGGCCTTGAAGACTGTAAGCCTATTGCCACTCCTATGGAGACAGGTTTACGATTGAGTCTTCATGATGCTGGAGATGCATTTGATGCTGTTCTCTATCAGCAGGCTGTTGGATGCTTGATTTACTTATGCATTACTCGGCGAGATATTCAGTTTGCTGTCTCAGAGATGAGCAGGTTTATGCATTGCCAAGGAGTCACGCATTGGAAAGCGGTTAAGCGCATCTTTCGCTACTTGAGTGGTACTCGGCTACTTGGGTTGTTTTATCCCAAGGGGGATCACTACCGCCAGATTTGCATGCTTTTTCTGACTCAGATTGGGCTGGTTGCTATGACACTCGTGTGTCCACCAGTGGTTTTTGCTTCATGCTTGGTAGCTCATGTATATCTTGGTTGAGCAAGAAGGAGCCTACTATGGCCACTTCCAGTTGTGAGGCTGAGTATAGGGCAGCTGTCACAGCGACTGTTGACTGTGTGTGGCTCAGACGCCTTATGGCTGATTTGGGTGTTGGCCAGTCTTCTGCCACCACCATCTTCACTGACAGTCAGAGCGCATTGGCAGTTGCGAGGAACCCTGTGTTCGATGCTCGCACTAAGCACATTGAGGTGCATTATCACTATGTCAGGGAGAGGTTCTCTGCTGGGGAGATCAGCTTGGCATATGTGCCCACGCAGGAGAACATTGCAGACCTTTTCACGAAGGCTCTGCCTAGGGAGAAGTTTGAAGCTTTCCGCAAAGCTTTGGGCTTACTTCCTTTTGTGGAGTGATTTCCACATAGCTTGGCACTTCCTTATACATGAGTGCCAGCTCCTTGTTCACCGCAGCACTCCCAGGGGGGATTTGTTGATATATTTAGGTAGTGATGTGTGTGAACACTCTAGGACCACCGGGGCACTTTTTTCCCCCGGCTTGTTTATACGCCTATTGCCCTAATGGGCTACTTATCTTTGTACATTCTCTAGTAATACATTCAGTCTTGCGTGTTGTGCTCCAAGCTTCTTCTTCTTCCTTGTGCTGTTCGCGCGCTTCCGCAGACGTCTATCTCCAACAATGCATACAGTTGTGGTGCAAGTGGTTGCTACTAGTATGAGGGGTATCTATAGGCTTCTCCTCCTTGATCTCTCGGGGGGTATCCATAAAGCCTAAATGGTGGTTGTGCAGGTCTTGGTTGTCGATTGTAAGGACAATTCTCTGTACTGTGATTTTTGTACCTTTGCTCTATGCTACAATAATGAGTAGGGTCTTAGGCGGATGGTCTATTGTAAGCATAAGGAGGTGGTGGGACTACTCCCCTATTGCACATGTGAGAAGGGTGGTCACCTCCATAGTGGACACATCTCCTGAGCATAGGCACTTTCATAGGATTGCTAGGATAATTCCTTTGTCCTTGGACATTCAGTTTCTTAGCCACTAACTCAGCTATCTCTTGTACATTATTCCTAGGATTTGAAGTACTGCTGACACTATCCTCACTCTTAACACTGCCTTGAGATATTTTCAAGTCTTCTGCCAGATCGTTCTCTAGGTCGATACACTCTTTCATACATTCTTGCAAACTTTGGACTCTCTTCACGTATACTAATGATCTCAATGACCCATTCACTAATCCTTCCAAGAATAATGAGAACATTTTGTTTTGAGTGGGCCTCTCTTCTACAAGACATCTATCCACATATTGCTTGAATCGTCTTGCTGCTAATCTTACCGATTCAATAGGAGCCTGTTTAAAAGTATGGATTAATGATGAAGAGTTGTTTTTTATTCCAGTCTTGGCAAATTCCTCAATCGATTCCTGATATACTTGTTCCATGTTTTGGAAATTATTAGGATCTAAAGGTTGAAACCATGCTAAGGCCATATCAGTAAGGGTTAGGCCAAATGATTCATATTGGATCAAGAAGTCTTCTACTTGTTCAACTCTTATCACTTGCTTGAATTCAACAATATGGTTGTATGGTTCACTAGATCCATCATAATGACTCCTCATGCATTTGGCAACTTGAATGAGTCTCAACCTTCTTCCAGGTTTGGGTGGTCTTGGCATTACTGGGAGAGCTGGTTGTCCTATTGGTATGCCTGCTTCTCTTCCTACTAGTGGTCTCTCATGAACATGGATTCTATTTCTTGGTTCTGCATTTGTAGGAGGTCGATAGTTAGGATCATTACTAGGTGTAGCAAACTGAACTTGGGTTCTAACTGGAATAATTTGTTGTTGTGTCTGTCCTGAATGTTGATAAGATGAATGTAGATGACTGCTATGGGGGTTTTGAGAAGTAGTGGCTTGATCTCTAGGCGGGAATATAGCAATGTTTTGTTATTTCACCCTAGCTCTCTCCAATTCAATTAAGGGCCAGTATCTTCTCTGATTCTTGTCCACATACGTAATATGACTGGGGTTTTCGGGATCTTGTAACTCATAAATGGTGGCTGGATTGGTCACTTCTTCCCATACTGAAGAGTTGGTTCTGAGTAAATATTCCATTCCATTCACCAAATAGACATCCATTAAGGAATCATCTTGGGGAATTAGGTCCCCTCTCCAAACCCTAATTACAATGGACTTCCCTCTAGGGGTTGAGACCTGCTCTTCTCGTTCCTCTTCGTTAAGGTGTTGGCCATTATCTTCCTCCCTTTGCTCATTGATGCTCTCTGGGTGTTCAGTGACTACATATATGATTCTCCTTTTGTCAATATAGAATCCTTCCACATACTTGACTGCTGGTCTAGGCACCATGTGAGCATCTCTAGCTTTCCTCAGCCTCACCACTGATCTGTTTAATCCATCTATGTAGATGGGTAAGTCATGTTGATTGGTGCTCACATATTCTAAAGAGGTTCGGTACTCTCCCTCAATGATGGACATTAGGCCGTCTATTGGTACAGAGCTATGCATGTCTTCTAAGGCCATAATGGTTTCCTCTTCAGACTCACTCGAGGTTTTGGAATAATGGGAATGAATACTCGGCTCGGCTACACTTCCTACAGATGAAACTACACTTCTTTGGCTTCCTAGGATTCTTCCCGATCTTAAGTTCATTCACTAAGAGCTCTAATTGAGTTTGGACAGACCTTAGCTCCCAGTGCTCTCTTTAAAATCTGTAGTTATATGTATTTTTTCTTAATTTGGAATCTCCTAATTGAGGTATCACTTAAGGTCTCTGACACGAAACATGACACTTGATTAGTCAACGATACTCAACACTTGGTGAGTATTGCGACACTTGAGGTCCAAAGACACACAACACTTGCTCAGTCACGATACATGACACTTGGTCTTGCGGAGATGTAATGACACTTGATGTAAACGATACTCGACACTTGGTGAGTATCGCGACACTTGAGGTCTAGTGACACATGACACCTGGTGAGTTAGCGATACACGACACTTGGTAAGTATCGTGACTCCGGATGTCCAATGACACTCGACACATGAAACTTTGGAAATGTCACGACAGTGGGTCTATAAATGACACATGACACTTTCTCAATTACGATACACGACACTTGGTGTGAGATGTTGTGACACTTAATGTCAACGATACTTGACACTTAGTAGGTATCACGACACTTAATGTCAATGCTACTCGACACTTAGTAGGCATCACAACACTTGAGGTCCAATGACACACGACACTTGGTGAGTATCGCGACACCTGAGGTTCAGCGACATACAACACCTGGTCTCTAACAAATATCGCGACACACGGGAATTCAAGTATCGTGACACACGGGAATTCAAGTATCGCGACACTTGAACTCAACCGATCATGACATTTGGATCTTTCTCACACATAAGCAAGTATTTCAAAAAACCAAGTCTATGAATGTGCTCTTAACACCTATTTCCCTTTCTCTAAGTGTCTGAATCACAAAAATTCCTACCCCGACCCTCGATATCTTCCTCACGACACTTGTCGCAGGTTGTTTTCCTCTCTCCTTTGATTTAAATTGAAGTTTCAGAGCAAGAACTTGATGGGCTCACCTTCCAAGCTGCCCCCTAGCTCTCTTCGACACTCACTTGTTCCGTTTAGCTCTACACACCACGATCCAACTCTCGCAACACTTATAGTCCGGGCTCTCACGATACTTGCGATAAGACAAGTGATTTGAAAATGACTTGTTTTTGGTTTTTATGCCTCTGAAAGGTACCAAAACTGAAAAGGCTGAAGGGAAAGACTTGAAAATTAAGCCTATCTTCCTAGCCTAACTCGCTTACTTCCTCCAACCTACTTAAACTTCTCTCTCTAACTCACTTTCCTAAACTAAGCTAAGAACTCACTACACACACTCCAAAGGTGAGAAGTAGTAAGTGCGGATGAAGGTGACTTACCAAAGAAGAGAAATTCACAACTCCTCTACTCACTTCAATGCTAAGAGCTTTCACCATCACATGAATGCCTCGGTTTGATTCGGCATTTCTTGGCAACGGCACCAAAAAACGTGTGTACCTGAGTATCGACTTACAAACTTGTGGAGAAAGAGACTATACCTCAATCCCCTTCGAGTGCATATAGTGGGGATTCACGCTTTAATTATCAATCCAAGGAGTATCAAAACCTAGCTGAGTGTATGAGGACATGCATTCAAATGATGGTCAATCCAAATGAAATCTAACAAGGTACATGCAAGTATAAATCCACCACATTCAAGCTTTCAAGGTCGGCTATGGTGTCGCGACACTTAGAACAACAATCAATAGTAAATGGAGTTTTTCTCTCAGCTCCGAACTCCAAATATAGCAAATAGCGGATTCATTTTGAAGCTCTCGAGAAGACGCATCCAATGGTGCACTTCCTACACTTAGCACACACCTTTCCAACAACAAAGAAGCACTTTCATGGATAGACACTTCTAAGCACTCTTTTCAAGCATCACACATGCATGCAAGCTCACAAGGAAGAAGATATAGAGAGAACAAGACACAAATTCGAAATTCTGTGCTCTTCATTCTCACAATGGCAAAAAGTCTTTAGAAAGAGTCACAAAATGACTTATATACTTGTGCCCTGGAATTGGTCCTTTCACACAAGAGACCGGTACTTTATTGACTAAAAGACTAATTCCCTACTAATTTACAAAGGTAATGGTACAAATCTCTATGGGTATGCATCTAGAGGACTCCTCTAGTGCATTTACTTCGGAAAATATATTACAAAGTGACTATGGTACAAAAATAAAGTGTCCAAATCTTCTTTGCTTTGCAACAATTACCTATATGCTTCCATAGCTCAAGCTTAATTTTGAGTAGCTTCTCTAAAGTGAGATGACACTGTACTTTATTGTTTTTCACTACTTTAGTGTTCCTTGGTAGAATTGATTCATCATTTCTTAGAATTATTGTGGTGGAATCTCATGTTAGACGTAGAATCCCATGAGCTTGTCAAGTGAGGAAATTCTTGTAAGGAATTGGATTGAAAGTCTAATCACTCACTTGACTGCATATCCTCTTGCTTTCCATAGATATATGGAACATCTTCTAGGGTTTGATCATTAAA
Organism: Ceratopteris richardii; assembly: GCA_020310875.1. Taxonomy (NCBI): domain Eukaryota; kingdom Viridiplantae; phylum Streptophyta; class Polypodiopsida; order Polypodiales; family Pteridaceae; genus Ceratopteris; species Ceratopteris richardii. The sequence goes on from CM035408.1 coordinate 119,787,873, forward strand.
ATCATCCACTACCTCAATAGGAGGAGGGTTCTTGACCTCTTTGTCCCATTTCTCCTCTTGGATCTCTCTTAAGTACTTTGTGAATAATGATTATTGAAGAGGGAATTCCATCATCCATAGAATTAGGGGGTAAGCTTAGCCTTTCACTTGTACTACTATGATCCTTTGGTTTAGCTGACATCCTAGGCTTAGCTATCAATCACTCTAGCCTCTCCAATAGTCCTTCGAAGTGTAATTGTGATTTTGCTAAGCTAGTATGATTGAAAAGACAACTTGCATCTACCATAGCTTGAGCTACTTCCACCATTTTTGCACAAAGCTTGTTTCTCTCAATCTTTAGGTCCGCTTTAGGATAGCACTTTTTGAGCTCTATCACATTCAACACTTCTTGAAGTAGAGCTTGATAACCCTTGAACATCATGTCCAAGTATCCACGAGTAGGATCTGCTAGTATTGATCTTGCTTTAGGTGGTGGTGATATGGATGGGGGGTTTTCATGAGTTGAGGGTGGTGGTCTTTGAGGATGTGTCTAGGATGTGATATTCACTGATCTTTCTTGCCCATTGTCTCTTCATTCTTTCATAGATATCCTTTCAAGCTCGTTCTTTTCCTAGCAATGGTCTTTGACTCACTACCCTCAAACTTTTTCTCTTGATCTACTCCTATAGTCTTTTGTAGTGCATGGGCTCTAGTCACTACTTGCATAGGAGCTATAGTGGTCACAGTTCCACTAGAATTGACAATCAATCCAATAACATTAATTTGATGTAATCTTTTGATAATTGGTCAGATTTTTTAGGACAATCTCTTAAGAGATGGTCCTTTCCACAATTAGGACAAAAGCTTGGAATACAGTTAGGGTTTCCTTGGTGGAGAAAGTGGCAATCACGAATGAAATGATCTCCTTGACATCTGTAACATGTTCCTCTAGGTGCTTCGAGTCTCATCTGCCTTGGTTGGGGCCTAGCATTAGGATTCACATACATCACATGAGAGTATTTTAGTTCCCAACTTGGTTTAATGGGTGTTTCATAGGGATAGACCTTGTTACGCTCAGGTGAATCAATATAGTAAGCTAGTGGACTATCCACATGGGTCGAGTCAAAGCTCTGAGTACTGGGATCATTTTCTAAAACAGTGGGGGTGCGGGCACTAAGGTTTTGATCAGGTTATCCTCCACCACAACACATTTGATTGGAATAATGTTGGGAAGGGGTGGAGGTTGTTGAACTAACACCGGTTTTGGTCTTTGTTGAGCTTGGTGTTGAGGTTGATAAGGTTTCTGGGGCCTAAAGTATGGTGGTTGTTGGTATTAGTTTGGATACCTTCCTAGCTATTGACATGGCTATTTGTAATTTTATCTAACCACTTGTTCATTTTATGGGCAATCTTGTGTAGTGTGGTTGGTGTCCCTCTCTCTATCATGTAATATAAATGTTAGGGTTCCCTCTGTTGTGATTTGTGATGCAACAAACATTGGCCATGTGGTCTCCTCTGCAAATATAGCATCATTTCTCCAAGAGCATCCTAGGTGTAGGTTTGCTTGAGACTCCTAACCTTTGAGCTAATTTTTCTACCAATTCATTGATGGATGTGGAAGGTTTTGATGTGAAACTAATAGGAATCTTTGAATCATTGAAGATTTTGAAAGTTCTAACTCATCTCCCAAGTTATCCTTGATATCTTTACACATTTGCACACATTGTTCTATGGTTCAAGGTTCCTTCAAGTGCACATAAGACCGTAACTTTGCACTTAGCAAGCCATCCAAAAACAATGCCACTTGTTTGGTAGGGCTATGGATCAACGATGAAGTTTTGTGTTTGATACCACTCTTAGAGAACTCCATGATAAATGCTTCTAGCAATTGATTAATGTCCCTAAAGTGACCTTGATGTAGTGGTTGGAACCATGTCAAGGCAATGTTTTTTAAGATTAAAATGAATGTGCTGTATTGGTTGAACAAGTCATCAACCTATTTGGATAACGGTTGTCTGAATTCCACCACATGATCGTAAAGGTCTCCAGTGCCATAAAAATAGTTTTTCATTGAATTTACCAATTGAGTAGGTCTTAATATCCTAGGGTGTTCTCTCATTGTAGGTAAGGGAAACTCATGCATGCCTCTTTGGCGTCTAGGTTCTCTTAATCTCTCTTGATCCATTCTATTTGTATCCATCTTGACCTCTCTTGTCCTAAAGGGTTTGTGAAACTTACTTCAGGTCTCTCTCAAGCCTTCTGTTTATGACTTTCTGGAACCTAAGAAGATCTGGCTCCATGCCAAAAATGAGAACCATTCTATTTCAGAGGAGGGAATACTAGTTCACCTTTCGAAGTGTATGTATGTCTTCCACGTTCCATAACCATGAACATCCTCTTGAAAGAGTTATCTATATAGATTACCTTCCTAGGGGTATCCAGATCTTTGAATTCATATATATTCACTCCATTTATCTCGCTTGGTTTGTCCATTTTGAACTCCAGAATGCTTCATCCATTTCTCTATTCAAGAAAAGCTTTATGTTCTTATTATCTTGAGGAATCGACTCTGGTGTGATTAACCTTGATAAGATAGAATTACCGCGAGGTGTTCTTAGCTTCTTTCCCATGTTTTCCTATTCCAAGTCTCCTACTTTTGACTCAAGAATAATGATTCGAAACTCATCCGTACTATCAAGCAAGCTTGTAACCACATACATGGTTCTTTGCTTATCAATATACGATCCCTCTTTGAATTTGCCTACTCAATGTTTAATTTCGAAGGGTTGATCAGGGTTTTGGAGTTGGACCACTAATCTTCTCAATCCATCCTCATAGGTGCCAACACCTAACTGGTTGGTCCTATATATTCCAATTGAGTCTAGAGATTCAGAGGTCTGTAAGTAGGAAAGTCTTGAACTGCCTATAGGCCTTTCCATGCCAAACAACATTTTTGATTCTTGTCTTTGAGCTCAACACATAGTCATTGAGTTGTTGAGCCTATGACTTGGCGGTCTAATTGATACTAGCTTTAGGAGACCTGATGCTTTATCTATCCCGTCTTAGGTGTCTCCCAGATCTAAGATCCATATGCCTTGTTGATTGGCCCAAATTATGAAGTACAACCATGTTGCTGGGTCCTTTTGTAGTATCCACTTGTTCTTTTGAATTTCTTTTGAATGTATTTCTTGTCTTAATATGGTCATGGTCAAGATTACTTAAGTTTGCCACTTAATCAAATTATGGTCTTCTCAATCAAATTATGGTCTTTTCCACTTAGACTATCCTTGACTTAGAAAAAAATATTCTTGGACTTGAGAGATTAAGGGGTCTTGAACTCTTTCATGCCTATCGTAGCCCTCAATTAATCAAAGTTGTACTTAGCCTAAACTAGAAATTGATAGAGGGAGTCTAGTGAACTTCAAACCTTAAGCTTGATGCTTTTGCCAATGCTTGAATGCCCAAGATTTGCGCTTCCAAGTGTGCCTAAGCTTGTGTAGCCTTTCCAAGGAGTGTCAATTGCTTGAAAAAATGCCAAAAATTAGCTCAAAATTGACAACATTTTTGCAACCCTAATAATTATTGAATTTGCTTGTCTATCACAATGGATAGAGCCTGTTTGTCCCAATGGACAAGGGTGTCTATCATGGGCTATCTATCATGGGCGTTTGTCATGATGGACACCTATATGACGTGATGGATACCTATATGTCACAATGGACATAGTCTATCGGGGGGGCCTATCTGTTGCGGTGTCTATCTGTCATGATGGACAAGTGTATGTTGGGGGGCCTATCTATCACAATGGATATAGCTGTATATCGGGTTTCATTTGTCATGAAGTGCTCTATCTATTGTAGGTTTTTTTTTGTGATCTGTTAGTGACAAATGATGGACTTTGTCTATCATAAAATCTATCTATCGTGATGGATAGAAAAAACATCTATTTTGCAAAAAATTTTACATTTATTTGATGTGCAAGTGGTCTAGTCTACTATGCAATACTTACCTTTATCAAACAATTCATTTTTTTATCTATCATGATAGAAAAAGGTCATCGACTCAGTTTGCATGCACAAAGATGTCGTACCTGCTAACGTTGTTGTTGCTACTACTGGTACCTATCAGAATGTTCAAGAACATACAAAAACACAGCACACAAGATCACTCTCTCTCTCTCTCTCACACACAAGTGAAATGAGAAGAATGAAGTGAAGGTAAAGATATGGTCAATGAGGTGGAATATTTTTGATGGTGGATATGGAGGTAGGGGAATAAGTAGGAGGATAGGGATGATAATCAAGAAAGTAAAAGAAAAAAATAACAAGAGATTTACCTTTGATTTCAATGTCAAATCTCTACATCTTACCATCGCACACTTGTTCTCCAAGCTTGCTCCCCAACAACGTTGCCAAATTTGTTGTCACTCTAACATAATGGTAAGAATTCATGTGAGGAGATCCATGTCATAATTCTCAATCCATGGAGACGTGAGGGTGGTATGACGACCATGAGCGAGTGAATACACAAGTACGTAAGTGAGAAGCACACTAACATGCACACACATACACACACATACACACACATACACATACACACACACATTAATTCTTTAAAAATCCAACCTCAAAAGCGGGCTCTCTAGCTCTTTTATAGTTTTTAACTAGTTTTGACCCTGTCGAGACCTAGTGGTTAGCCTAATTAAGAATTAGGTTCTCTAGCTCATTTGAAGGCTCAAACGGGCTTAGAAAATTATGAAATTCGAGACATAGATTATTCTACTACTCCTCAAGCTTGACAAACCCTTGGCTTGAAGAAATGGAGTCTATTCTATCAAAGATAGGATTTACAATGGAGTTTAGTGATGACAATCACTATTTGTTGTATGCTTGATTTGGAAAAATTGATTGGCCTACTCACCACATGTTTGTTGGCTTCCTTTTTTGCTTGGACCTCCTTGACCTTCTCTTTGACTTTGGTATCTCTGGATCCATTGCCTTATACTAATTTAGCATGTTATGCCTCCATGACTTCTAACAAAGGATCTCTAGTGTTGCTCTATAGCCTTGCTAAAGAAGCAAAACATAAAGGGAAATTCAATCCACCCTAGGAAGGGTCCTCTAAGGTTGTTACTCTTTTGAGCAAGGGAGAATCAAGGCTAAGCACTCTCCATGGTCACCCTTTGCCTTTAATCAAAATCTCATGACTCAAACCTTACCTTGTCTAATCCTCACATGTACAAAAGAACACATATTTTTCTTAACCGATTGTAGATGCCCTATATCAAAATACTTCATTTTGCACGAGAAGGCATAAATTTAATTGTGATTTTTTTTGTGGCCAAGGATTTTGGTTGCCATGCAAATTCATGCATTCATTTGTAATATCACCTGATCATCATTTCGACCTTCTTAAAAGCATGAGCAAATAGGTTTGGAGTTTCAATCTTCTAGTGGTTCGATCTTTCGACCATTTGATCTTTCAGACTTTTGGTCCTTTGGACACTAGACTCTTGGACTTTTGATTTTTCGGCATTAGGCTTCTAGAGTTCCATAGTGGCACCAAACCCACCAAACCCACCAAACCCACCAAACCTTTGAACTTCTTTATCAAACTTTCAGCCCTTCCAAATACAAAACTTCAATGTACCAACCTCCAACTTTGCAAACTTGCTGCATAGTTCATTGCAACACCGGTATCTTCTAGCTTGTCTTACACCATTCATCATTCCATCAAACTTGCCTAACCCTTCCTGCATCCCTTACTAGCTCCCTCCTTCCCAGATCACTTGAAGCCCCCTCCTCAATACCTCTCTCTTCCTATTGGATCTCCAAGGTAGAGAGCCCTCTAATGGTGGGCACCTATAGAAGCCCCATTGGTGTCTTTCAAAGAACTCAATGACATATGTAAAATAAGACTCCCTCACTTTGCTTTTTGGTATACCCTTGCAATATGACTCACACTTTGACCTATGTGAAGTAAGTGTTCCAGTTGTGATATAGACCCGCAATGTCCCCCTTGCTGAAGTATTCTTCTCCCTCATGTGATATCCCTTTATTTCTCTCCTTCCTTAGAGTATCTCCTTCTTGAGCAGGTGCATGCTTCCTCAAGGGCATATCCAAGAAAATCTCCAAAATCAATAATGCAACATTACCTCTCTCTCTCTCACTCGTGTGCAATGAAAATTCCCCAATCTCTTCTCCTCAGTTCCTATGTATCAGGATCTTATAGAAGGATCTCTCCAATGTGTCATGATAGAAGGTCAATGTAATCTATCAACAAATTCAACATGTTCATATCATCCTCTTTTGTATGGGGACGAGATGGAATGGTACAAGAAGAGATAGTACAAGGGATCATTAGATCAAAAGGAGGAACATTCGACTATTTTTCAGTACTACCCATTAAAAAAAATAGAACTATGCAACTCTTGTGCTAGGAAGGAGTGGTGCAAGGAGCATCTCTAAGGAGCATGATAAGGAGTTGGTGCTCCTATGGGTGAATGTCCACATTAGCTTTGCAAGAGAGTCTCTTGGTTATTTCCCATTCTTGGTTGTACTCAATTAGCTCCTATAATCGACTCTTTCCTTTCTTTTCCATATGTGCATTCTTTTGTATCCTGGAGCATACTTCTCTGTGTGTTTTGTTGTACTTTTTATGGGTGTATTGTTAGTAGTTATTGTGATCGACTACTAATGAACATTCCTCATCGACCCAAATGGCCGACCCATGAACATCTACAATTTTTGCACTGGAAATGATCAACCATCTCTCATCAAGGAAATGACCATTCACAGTTCAATGCTTTTGAATGTTTGCAACACATTAGATCATGTGAAACAACCAAGTTCTAATGAAGAGTTATTTCTTAGAAACTTGACATTTTCAATGATGCTAAATTATTATGAGAACATGCCAATTAGAAAATTTTTTAGGATCTTGATGGTTGTTCACCACACTTTGTGCAAAGATAATAACATCTCCACACTTATGCAAATACTAGATTCTTCTCATTGGCTACCCATCACAAGCAACAATGCTAAAGCCCACTCACAAACTAAACTAAGGTCCTAGTCTGCAATGTCTATAAAGATAAGATGCATGTATTCCCCAATAAAAAGGATGTGTGTAGGAAGATACTTGAGAGGAATAACTTCATGTGCCACCCATCGCATCTCTGAGGTGAAACTCATGCAATTTCTTTCATGGGACCCACCTTCCAGTTCTATAGGTAAGTCATTTATTCTTTTTAATTGAGTGAGTGTAGCGACCATGTTATGTAGCAATGTTCTTCGTATCATTGGAACAAGATGATGAAATAATTAGATTTGCATAGTTGTGCCAATAAGATATACAAGAAAATTAGAATTTATAAGGACATCTAGCTTCAATTGTCGAATAGCTTTCATAAAATATGGAGGGTACAATGGACTCCTAAATAGTGGATATATACATTCCATTGTCTTTGGTTCTATCCAAGAGAAATGAAACATAATGCCTTATGATGGTTGATTGTGCATAATGTTATGTGGTCTTCTAACAAAGCATAAAAAGATTAGATTCAAGATAATAAATGCTATTGTTATGGTCAACATGAGGACTTGAATTGTATTTTTGTGAAGATCAACATTATTAAGATTTTAATTACAAGGAGTTTTTGCTTAGAGAATGCATACGTTTGATGTACCATTTTGGATCTTACTTAGGCTAACTTCCTCTAGAATGAGAAAATTAGGAGAAATGTTTTTTTGTATCAAATTCACAAAGACCCTTCTCCTCAAGAAATTCTCTACAAAAGAAGAAAAATTCCTCTATATATCAATGAAAAATTTAGAGATGAATCCAATGTTATTGTTTTAGATATTCACATGGTGTGTGCCCTTTCTATGTAGGGATGAATTGCTATTCCTCTTTGCATCTAGAGAGGAATCTAAGTTAATAGGAAAGTCAATGTGCCAACTACCTTAGTGAATATGCTTATTAACATAGTAAACATGCTAACTACCATATTTAGCATAATGATTCCACAATCACCATGCTAGGTAGCACAACTAATATGCTAAATAACATAGCCAATGTGCTGAATAGCTTAGTGATTATACCTACAAAAATGGTCAATATGTAGAATAATCAATATGATAATGAGCACCCAATCACTACACTAAGTAACATGAATGCTATGGGGAATACCACAACCAATCTGAAAACTAGCTTAGTTTCTATGGTTAGCAACATGACATACATGTTGACTAGCTCAATCATTTTGCTAAGTACGAGAGCTAGTCTGCTCACTACCACAACTAGAATGATAACTAACTTAGTGAATTTACTTACAAGCACAATTTACATGTTAATTATCACCTTCAATATGCTAAATAACACAATCACAATTCTAAGTAACTTAGAGAATAGGCACGATAGTGCATTGAACATGCTAAATAGCATAGTACATATGTTTTTTAGCATAATCACTATGACAAGTAGTACACTCAATATGCTAACTATCATATCCCATATGCTAATTAGCACATTTTGTATGTTAAATAGAATAGTCCATATGATAATCAACACAATCACTAAGCTAAGTAACATAGTCAGTATGCTAACTAACACATTCATTATGCTAACTAGCACAATCATTGTGTGAAGTAGCAAAGTCCTTATGCTAACTAGCATAGCCAGTGTGTTAACTAGTTAAGCTAATATAGTTACAAGAAAAATGTTCATGTGAACTAGCACTTCACTATGCTAGTTTGCATCATCACTATGCTAAAAAGTAAATTAATATGATAACTAGCATAGCTAGTGTGCTAACTAGTTAAGATAATAAAATTATTGGAGTTTGAGGTATGCAAAAGCATGCAAACAACACAAGGAGGAAGAAGAAGAAGAAGAAGAAGAAGAAGAAGAAGACGAAGAAGAAGAAGAAGATTGGAGCATAACACACAATACAGAATGTATTACCAAGAGTATGTACAAAGATAAGTTACCCATTAGGGTTATAGGCGTATATACAAGTGGGGGGAAAAAACCTCCTAAAGAGGGAAAAAGTGCCCCAACGATCCTAGTGTGTTCACACACATCACTACCTAAATATATCAACAAATCCCCTTTGGGAGTGATGCAGTGAATGAGGAGCTGAAACTCATGTATAAGGAAGTGCCAAGTAATCAATCCACAAAAGGAAGTAAGACCAAAGCTTTGTAGAAAGCTTCAAACTTCTCCCTAGGCAGAGCCTTTGTGAAAAGGTCTGCAATGTTCTCGAGTGTGGGCACATATGCCAAATTGATCTCTCCAGTAGAGAATCTCTCCTTGACATAATGATAATACATCTCAATGTGCTTAGTGCGAGCATGGAACACAGGGTTCCTTTCAATTGCCAATTGACTTTGACTATCAGTGAAGATGGTGGTGGGCAAAGACCAACCAACACCCGAATCAGCCATAAGGCATCTGAGCCACACACAATCAACAGTCGTTATGAAAGATGACCTATAGTTAGCCTTACAATTGGAAGTGGCCACAGTAGGCTGCTTCTTGCTCAACAAAGATATACATGAGCTACCAAGCATGAAGCAAAAGCCACTAGTGGACACATGAGTGTCATAAACCCAGCCAAAGTTAGAAAAAGCATGTAAATCTAGCGATAATGATCCCCCTTGGGATAAAACAATCCAAGTAGCTGGGTACCACTCAATTAGCAAAAGAGGTGCTTAAACACTTACCAATGCTTGACACCTCGGCAATGCATAAACCTGCTCATCTGTGAGACAAAAAACTGAATATCTAGTCGAATAATGCATAAGTAAATCAATCATCCAACAACATGCTGATAGAGAACAACATCAAATGCCTCTCCAACATCATGAAGACTCAATTGTAAATGTTTCTCCATAGGAGTGGCAATAGGTTTATAGTCCTCAAGGCCAAAACACTGCAATAATTTGTCAATATATTTTGTTTGACACAAAGCTATTCTACCCTCAACTTGCATTCTACCCAAATAATGATGCAAATGCCCCAAATATGACATCTCAAATGAGGCATGCAAATCACCATTAAAATTGGCAATATGCTTTTCATGAGGGCCAGTGAGCAGCATGCCATCAACATAGACAATAATGATAAGAAGCACATCATTTGCACACTTAACATATAAGGTTCTCTCAATTGGACTATTCTCAAAACCATGTGCAATCAGATAGGCATGTAATTTTGCATACCAAGCACGTGCTGCTTGCTTCAAACCATATAATGCCTTTTTCAACCTCTGCACTTGGTTTTCATGCCCTTTTTGCTCAAAGCCACGAGGCTGAAAAACATACACTTCTTCATGCAAGTCACCATTCAGAAATGCAGTTTTAATGTCTAACTGATGTACATTCCAACCATGATGAGCTGCAAGTGTACATATGCTACGAGTAGTAGTCATTCGGCATGTAAGAACAAAGGTCTCATCAAAATCAATGCCTCTTTCTTGAGCATAACCCTTTGCAACAAGCCTAGCCTTATACTTGTCAACTGTTCCATCAGGCTTATGCTTCAACTTGTATACCCACTTAGTGCCAATGGCCTTCTTGCCAGGAGGCAAGTGACATAAAGACAAGGTACTATTTTTCATGATAGCATCATATTCTGATTGCATAGCATCCATCTAGTTTTTTGAATTTTGTGCTTCATAAAAAAAAACTAGCTCATTCTCATCACAAAGACTCGAGGCAGTGATAACATAGCAATTTGATGCAAAAGAAGCACTATGAAAAGCTCAATGAGTACAATATGACAGAGGTGCATCTAATTTACTATCACACAAAGTTTGCACCTGCCATTTTGGCATAATTTTTGCCTCCTCAACATTAGCTCTCTCATCAACAAGTGCATCATGTAAATCTGCATAAAAAATGGAATGATCTCCATCATCACATGAAACTTGTAAACATTGAGAAGTTGCCTCATTAGGAGCAGCACTAGATTGTCCACCTATAAAAAGAGGTAGCAAAGTGTCATACAACTAACTGATGTCTCCTTAGTACAATAAAGTAATGGATGAATAACATCTTCCACAAAAAGAACATCACGGCTAACCAAAATGCATTTAGTCTATGGATGATGCAGACAATAGCCTTTTTTCAAAACTTCACCCAACAAAAATACATTTCCATACTTTATCATCCAATTTCCTACGTTGTTGTTCAAGCACTAATGCATATGCCAGACAACCAAAAACATGTAGGTGAGCAACAGATGGCTTATGACCATGCCAAGCCTCATATGGAGTGATAGAATACAATGCGTTAGTGGGATACTTGTTAAGTACACATGTTGCATACATAATAGCCTCAAGCCAGAAACTATGTGGTAAAGCGTGACTCTTGAACATACACCTCACCATCTCCATGAGTGACCTCATCTTCCTTTCAGCAACTCCATTCTGTTAAGCTGTTTAAGGCACTATACACTAAAGAGGACACCATTTTAGATTTCTATAGGTGTAGTAAACTAACAAAATTTAGATGACCAAAGCATGCATGCCAAACCTTTGCATATGAGATAGCCTGAGAATCTTGAACTCCACATGCTGAATCATTCATAGATTTTGCATAATCTATGAGCTTATATAGCCCACAACATAAAATGCCAGAAGCAATAGCAATATCACCATTTGATAGATCATGAACTGTAAACAAATTTCACAACCAAGCCAATCTTGGCTAATGCTGAAACTGATAACATATTTTTCTTGATCCATGGCATAAATAAAGCATCTGAAAATGGAAAAGAACTACCACAATAGTAGTCAGAAGGATCTTACCAACTCCCATAATAGGATAAGAGGCGTTGTTGGCACATGTGATAGTATTCCCTATAGGGGCAGGCTCAAGTGAAGTGAAGAAATTGCACTGCGAGGTAATATGTTTGGTTGCCCCACTATCAAAGTACCAAACATGTGAGTCTACTGTAGAGATACACTATTCATGTGAAGATGGTTCATAATTGCAAACAGTAGTAAATGCCAATTCTTCATTTTGCACAAGATTGGAAGACTCTGTTTTAGGTGTAGAGGGCTCTGCAACAACCATTCCAGCTTCTTTCTTCTTTGCCACTTTTGCAGCTAGTTTTGGACAACTCTTTGTGACATGATCATTTCCTTTATAGTATTTGCAAAACAATTTCTTCTTTTCTGTTTTCTTCTTATCTCTATCATCTGTCTTTGATTGTGCAAAATTAGCAGATTTTTGCTTACTAGTATAAGAGCTCCATTTACCTTTGCCCTTTTGACTAATTGGGAAAGCTTGATCTGCAACATGCATAATGGACCTGTTAGCCTGATCTTCTACCAATAGAACAAAGACTAACTCCTCAAATTTTAAGGCATTTGGATTGCCTTTCATCATCAATCGAAGAGTAGAAGCAAAACTCTGATATGAATCTAGAATACCATTCAAAATAGTCTGCACAAGTGAAATCTAAGGCAAGATTTCATCAGCAAAAATCAACTGCTCCTTCAAATCTTTGATCTTTGTCAAAAAACTATCCATGGAATCTCCTTCATTAATGTGCTCACTCTCTAACTGTTTTCAGAGGTAAGCAACACGAGCCTCATTCTTGCTGATATAAAGTGGTAAGTATATCCCAAGCATCCTTTGCTGTTTTGCAAGAGCGAATGTGAGGAGTAATGGCACGTTTGACATACAAGGCTATCAATGCATGTGCCTGAGCATATCTGCCATCCCAAAGAATTTTCTCTATAGTAGCTGTAGCAGGAACCACAACACGAATAGGAATATGAAGGATATCACCATCTTCAACGCCATCTACTTCAACTTTAGTAACTATATTTGCAGGTATAATAGGAGGTTTTTCAACACCCTACACAATATTCCATAGTCCTTTTGCAACCAATTCATGATGCATCATATAAGCCCATAATTGGTAATTGGTACTATCCAACTTATCCTCCACAGCCAACATACGAAATACATCACTACTTTCAGCCATGGCCACTGACTAAAAAACATGATGCAAAAAAATGACTGTATCTCAGAAAGTTGAACACAACTACCTTGTTGAGTTGTGCTAAACTTGTAGCAGACTTTGAGATGCTTATACTGGCGAACCAAAAGCTGTATATATCTTTGGCACAAAAAGATGAAATTGCTTACATAGGCACTGTGATAGTGCATTTGAAGATTGAAACAAGCTCATATCGCAATTTTGACACATAGAGCAAAGTATTTTTGAATTCCTAATTGCCCTACGTATGCTCATCAAATTTCATGTGATTCTGAGATTGTGACTAGGTGGGTGTTGACAACACCCTAGATGAAATGGGGACCTGCTCTCATACCAATTGTTGGAGTTTGAGGTCTATGGAAGTCCATGAACATCACAAGGAAGAAGAAGAAGCTTGGAGCACAACACACAATACTGAATGTATTACCAAGAGTATGTACAAAGATAAGTTACCCATTAGGGTTATAGGCATATATACAAGCCGGGGGAAAAAACCTCCTAAAGAGGGAAAAAAGTACCCTTGATGGTCGCAACAAAATTTTTTGGAAAATGAAGCTTGAATAATTGAAGTTTGGGCCTATGAAGCTTGGAGCACATGTTTTTTGTTTGTTGAGAACAAAATCTTATGGTGAAGGATTTACTGTATATATATAAAATAGTATATACTGATTTATATTTATATTGTATATATATTTATATATATATATATTTACTATATATATATCTATATTGATATTTATATTTACAATATATATATGCATATTTATATATATTTACTGTATATATATTTATATTTATATTTATATATATTGTATATTTACTGTATATATATTTATATACATATCTATATTATTGTATATATATTTATTTACATATTTATATTTACCATATATATATTGATATATATATATATATTTATAGTATTATATATATATATATATATATATATATATATATATATATATATATATATATATATATATGCACACATAAACATACATACATACATACAAAATACATGCACACATAAACATATATACATACACACATACACTTATACATACATACACACGCATACACATACGCATACCCACATACACATATACATGCAAACATATACACATACATACACGCATACATATACACATATACATACATATAACATAAACACACATATACATATCCACATATATACATACACACACATGCATGCATATACACACATTCATACAAAATACATGCTTTTATACCACAAGAATGTGTATTTGTGTATATGTGAATATGTGTGTATGTGTAAATGTGTATACATGAATGTATGTATGTAAATAATCAGATTAATAATATCTAATACCCTTATTTGTAGATTTTGATCAATCAGACGGAACTCCACCACCATCTCCTAATCGTGCAAGGACTATATACTGTAAGTATATCAAACTTTTAATTTTGAATATATTTGATAGATACATAACTGATATATGTTTTTTTCTTGTTATAATTAGATCCTGATCAATCAGAGGGCACTCCACCACCTACTACCCATGCAACGACTTCACATGTGTCCTCCGATAGGAATTATGATGAATTTTACTATCAAGAGCATATTATATGTTGGTGTAAGTTTTGCTATGGCACGTATCGAAGACCACGATTGGAATCTATTGAATATGAGGAATATTTGCTCGATGATGATGATGATGATAATAATTCTCATACTCATAATGCTAATATACCTCATACACGTCATGAACTTTCTATTCATCAATTACAAGTAGAGGATTCTAGAAATCCTCTACCTCTTGGTTTAGAGACTAAAATGGTTGGAGATTATCCATTGCGAGCTCGTGATCGTTCTCTAGTACAAACATATGATAGAAGAAGATATGGAGGATGGAATAGAGGACCACTTCCTTTAGATGGAGAGGTTTTTAACTTTTGGGGTAATCGCTATATGATTGCTCCATCCACTATTACTAGTGTTGGTCATGGTCTCTTTATTGTAGAGGATTTGTATGTGCCTCTTGACTCTGAAGTCACTCATATGTCATTTTGTGGTCCTATATATGGATGGGGAGATTGGCATTGACTTGTACATTATGTTCAAAGAATGGGTACTTATGGAATATGCTTGAATGCAGGGTTCCTTACTAGTAGAGGGATTTGACATGTAGAAAATGAAAGATTATAGATTGATGGAAGACCTTACATGCATGGAAATATAGTAGGTTCAATAAAGAGTACTCGAGGGTTACATAATAATTCAAGGACTAATGGCACATTTGAGGAGCGTGAAAATAGTCGTGAATCACCATACATGAGTAGAGATGTAGCAAGATACATAGTTGTCAATGCTACTACTTCATTACATGCTGGTGATGAATTATTAGTGAATTATGGATGGCGAAGACCTCCAAGAGCACCTTTTAGCTAGAGAGAGAATGAAAACTTTCTATCCACTTATCTTGTGTTGCATTGGAAAACTCTAATTTCAATCTCTTTTTGAAATAGCTTTCATATTTGATTTTATGTTTAAAGTTTAATTTTCATTCATTTATGGAATACTAATGATTTTTATTCATGTGTGTAGATTCCAACGTATGATGTTGATGATATTCCACCACACCATTCACGGTTGCTAGTAAGACCTCATTTATCAGAAGCTTCTATGAGGAGGCTATGCAAAAGTGATCCTATGGAATATGCAAGGTTGACAGACCTATATTCAAAAGAAGATAAAGTAAAAGATTTGTTTGACAATGATGAAAATGATGGCATGGAAAGTTTTATTGAGGATTGGTATCAAAATGATAGTGAGAGCATTGATATTTCTAAAAATGAGAAATATCTTCAAGAGGAATGTCTAAAGCATGTATATGAAGAAAGTCATTTTCCACGAATAAGTGCAAGCTCACTTATTCTCAATCTTCAAAATCATTTTGGATGGAGTAATGTATCTGTTTCAGCACTATTAAGGTATAATTTTTGATTTTCTATCTCTCTCTCTCTCTCTATCTATCTATCTATCAATATATATATATATATATATATATATATATATATATATATATATATATATATATATATATATATATATATATATATATATATATATATATATATATATATATATATATATATATATATATATATATATATATATATATATGTATGTGTGTGTTTGTGTATG
Organism: Ceratopteris richardii; assembly: GCA_020310875.1. Classification (NCBI taxonomy): domain Eukaryota; kingdom Viridiplantae; phylum Streptophyta; class Polypodiopsida; order Polypodiales; family Pteridaceae; genus Ceratopteris; species Ceratopteris richardii. Next base: position 119,804,053 of record CM035408.1, read on the forward strand.
TGTGATCTTTCATAACATGTGTATGTGTGTATATGTGTGTGTATGTTTATATGTGTGTATGCATTCATGTATATTTATGTGTATGTCTATGTATGTGTGTATTTATATGTATATATGTACACACACACACACACACACACACACATATATATATATATATATATATATATATATATATATATATATATATATATATATATATATATATATATATATATATAGATAGATAGATAGATAGATAAATAGATATATATGTTGGAGTTAGACGTCTGCGGAAGCACGCGAACAGCACAAGGAAGAAGAAGAAGCTTGGAGCACAACACACAAGACTGAATGTATTACTAGAGAATGTACAAAGATAAGTAGCCCATTAGGGCAATAGGCGTATATACAAGCCGGGGGAAAAAAACCTCCTAACGAGGGAAAAAAGTGCCCCGGCGGTCCTAGAGTGTTCACACACATCACTACCTAAATATATCAACAAATCCCCCCTGGGAGTGATGTGGTGAACAAGGAGCTGGCACTCATGTATAAGGAAGTGCCAAGCTATGTGGAAATCACTCCACAAAAGGAAGTAAGCCCAAAGCTTTGCGGAAAGCTTCAAACTTCTCCCTAGGCAGAGCCTTCGTGAAAAGGTCTGCAATGTTCTCCTGCATGGGCACATATGCCAAGCTGATCTCCCCAGTAGAGAACCTCTCCCAGACATAGTGATAATGCACCTCAATGTGCTTAGTGCGAGCATGGAACACAGGGTTCCTCGCAACTCCCAATGCGCTCTGACTATTAGTGAAGATGATGGTGGCAGAAGACTGGCCAACACCCAAATCAGCCATAAGGCGTCTGAGCCACACACACTCAACAGTCGCTGTGAAAGCTTCCCTCTACTCAGCCTCACAACTAGAAGTGGCCACAGTAGGCTGCTTCTTGCTCAACCAAGATATACATGAGCTACCAAGCATGAAGCAAAAGCCACTAGTGGACACACGAGTGTCATAGCAACCAGCCCAATCTGAGTCAGAAAAAGCATGCAAATCTGGCGGTAGTGATCCCCCCTTGGGATAAAACAACCCAAGTAGCCGAGTACCACTCAAGTAGCGAAAGATGCGCTTAACCGCCTTCCAATGCGTGACTCCTGGGCAATGCATAAACCTGCTCATCTGTGAGACAGCAAACTGAATATCTGGCCGAGTAATGCATAAGTAAATCAAGCATCCAACAGCCTGCTGATAGAGAATAGCATCAAATGCATCTCCAACATCATGAAGACTCAATCGTAAACCTGTCTCCATAGGAGTGGCAATAGGCTTACAGTCTTCAAGGCCAAAATGCTGCAATAATGTGTGAATATATTTCGTTTGACACAAAGCCATTCCACCATCAACTTGCATAAACTGAATGCCCAAATAGTGATGCAAATGCCCCAAATCAGACATCTCAAATGAGGCATGCAAATCAGCCTTGAAATCAGCAATATGCTTCTCAATAGGACCAGTGAGTAGCATGTCGTCTACATAGAAAACAATGATCAGAAGCACATCATTAGCACGCTTAACATATAAGGTGCTTTTAGTTGGACTATTCTCAAAACCATGTGCAATCAGATAGGCATGTATCTTCTCATACCAAGCACGTGGTGCTTGCTTTAAACCATATAATGCCTTCTTTAACCTGCAAACCTGGTTTTCATGCCCTTTTTGCACAAAGCCACGGGGCTGAAAAACATACACTTCTTCATGCAAGTCACCATTTAGAAATGCTGTTTTAATGTCCAACTGATGTACATTCCAACCATGATGGGCTGCAAGTGCACAAATGCTGCGAACAATAGTCATACGGCATGTAGGTGCAAAGGTCTCATCAAAATCAATGCCTCTTTCCTGTGCATAACCCTTTGCAACAAGCCTAGCCTTATACCTGTCAACTGTACCATCAGGTTTACGCTTCAGCTTGTATACCCACTTAGTGCCAATGGCCTTCTTGCCAGGAGGCAAGTCACATAAAGACCATGTACCATTCTTCATTATAGCATCATATTCAGATTGCATAGTAGCCATCCAATTTTCTGAATTTTGTGCTTCATCAAAAGAAACAGGCTCATTCTCATCACAGAGACTAGATGCAGCCATAGCATAGCAATCTGATGCAAAGGAGGCACTATGAGAGCCTGAACGAGTACGATATGACAAAGGTGCATCTAATTTGCTGTCATGCAAAGTCTGCACCAACCATTTTGGCATAGTTTTTGCCTGCTCAATATCAGCTCTCTCATCAACAAGTGCATCATGTAAATCTGCATCAAAAATGGAATGATCTGCATCATCATATGAAACCTGCAAAGGTTGAGAAGTTGCCTCATTAGGACCAGCACTAGCCTGTCCACCTGTAAAAAGAGGCATCAAAGTATCATACATGTCTTTGGAGCTAACAGATGTCTCCTTAGTACATGAAAGCAATGGCTGAATAGCATCTTCCACAAAGACAACATCACGGCTAACCAGAATGCGTTTAGTCTGTGGATGATACATACGATAGCCTTTACTTTCAGAACTGTACCCAACAAAAATACATTTTACTGCCTTATCATCCAATTTTCTGCGATGTTGTTCAGGCACTAATGCATATGCCAAACAACCAAAAACACACAGATGAGCAACAAATGGCTTGCGGTCATGCCAAGCTTCATATGGAGTGATAGACTGCAACGCTTTAGTGGGACACCTGTTCAGTACATATGCTGCACACATGACAACCTCAAGCCAGAAACTATGAGGTAAAGCCTGACTCTTGACCATACACCTCGCCATCTCCATGAGAGACCTGTTCTTCCGTTCAGCAACTCCATTCTCTTGAGGTGTATATGGCACTGTACACTGGTGTTTTATCCCACGTTCAGCCAGAAATGCATTAAAATCTGAAGACATATATTCCCCCCCTCGATCAGAACGGAGGGTGCCCATTTTACATGCTCACATATTTTCAGCCAAAACCAAAAACTGTTTGAAGCACATGAACACTTCGGACTTTGCTTTGAGTGGATATACCCATGCATGCCTGGAAAAATCATCAATGAAAGTCACGAAGTAAAGGTAATTTCCAAAAGAGGGTGTCTTCATAGGACCATAGACATCACTATGTACAAGCTGCAATTTCTGCGTAGCCCGAACTGAACCATCTTTTGGAAAGGAAGAACGCTGCATTTTGCCCAAAATACAGCCTTCACAAACATGTTTTCGAGGTGCCCCAAGCTTGGGCAAAGAGGACACCATTTCAGATTTCTACAGGCGTAACAAACTAGCAAAATTCAGATGACCAAAGCGTGCATGCCAAAGCTTTGCATCTGACATAGCCTGAGAATTGTGAACTGCACATGCCCAATCATTCACAGATCTTTCATAGTCTATGAGCTTATACAGCCCACGACATAAAATGCCAGAAGCAATAATCACATCGCCATTTGAGAGATCATGGACTGTACACCTGTCATCAACGAATTTCACAACCAAGCCAATCTTGGCTAATGCAGAAACTGATAACATATTATTTTTGATCCCTGGCACAAATAAATCATCTGACAAAGTGAAAGAACTACCATCAGCAGTAGTCGGAATGATCTTACCAACTCCCATAACAGGATAAGAGGAGTTATTGGCGCATGTGACAGTATTCCCTGTAGGGGCAGACTCGAGTGAAGAGAAGAAACTGCGCTGCGAGGTAATATGTTTGGTCGCCCCACTGTCAAAGTACCAAACATCTGAGTCTACTGCAGACATGCACTGATCATGAGAAGATGGGTCAAAACTGCAGACAGTAGTAAACGCCCATTCTTCTTCCTGCACAAGATTCGCAGACTCTGTTTTTGGTGTAGAGGCCTTTGCAACAACCATCCAGCCTCTTTCTTCTTTGCCTCTTTAGCAGCCAGTTTTGGATAGTTCTTTATGATATGATCATTGCCTTTACAGTACTTACAAAACAATTTCTGCTTTTCTGATTTTTTCTCATCTTTGTCTTGGTTCTTTGAATGTGCAACATTTGCAGATTTCTGCTTACTAGTAGAAGAGCTCCATTTTCCTTTGCCCTTCTGACTAGCCAGGAAAGCTTGATCTGCAACTTGCATAATGGAACTGTTCTGCCTGGACTGATCTTCCTGCAACAGAACAGAGACTAACTCCTCAAATGATAAGGCATTCGGATTGCCTTTCATCATCAACCAAAGAGTAGAAGAAAAACTTTGATATGAGTCAGGAAGACCATTCAAAACGGTCTGCATAAGTGAGCTATCTGGTATAACCTCATCAAAAGAAATCAACTGTTCCTTCAAATCTTTGATCTTCGTTAGGAAACTGTCCATAGAATCACCTTCATTCATGTGCTCACTCTCCAACTGTTTTCGGAGATAAGCAACACGAGCCTCATTCCTAGCTTGGTACAATGTGGTAAGTGTATCCCAAGCATCCCTCGCTGTTCTGGAAGAGCGTATGTGAGGAATAATGGCACGTTTGACAGACAAAGCTATCAATGCATGTGCCTGGGCATCTCTGCCATCCCAACGAATCTGTCTGCAGTAGGTGCAACAGAAACAGCAACATGAACAGGAATCTGCACAATATCATCTTCAACACCATCTTCATCAGCTCGAGCACCTCTAGCACCTGTATTTGTAGTACATGTAGTCGCAGGTGTAACAGGACGTCTTTCAACACCCTGCACAATGTTCCACAGTCCTTTTGCAACCAATACATGTCGCATCATATAAGCCCATAATGGGTAGTTGGTACCATCCAACTTATCCTCAACAGCCAACATACGGAATACATCACTGCTTTCAGCCATGGCCGGTGACTAAAATACCTTGATGCAAAAAATTGACTGTATCTCAAAAAGTTGAACGGAACTGCCCAGATGAGTTCTGCTAGACCTGTAGTAGACTTTGAGACGCTTAAACTGGCGAACAGAAACTGGTATATACCTTTGGCACAAAAGGATGAAATAGCCTGCACAAGCGCTACGATAGTGCGTTCGGAGGCCGAAACGAGCTCAAATCGCAATTTCGGCACCACATAGCAAAGCGGTTTTGATCTCGGAAACACCCTGAGTATGCTCACCAAATTTCGTACCAATTGTTGGAGTTAGACGTCTGCGGAAGCACGCGAACAGCACAAGGAAGAAGAAGAAGCTTGGAGCACAACACACAAGACTGAATGTATTACTAGAGAATGTACAAAGGTAAGTAGCCCATTAGGGCAATAGGCGTATATACAAGCCGGGGGAAAAAAACCTCCTAACGAGGGAAAAAAGTGCCCCGGCGGTCCTAGAGTGTTCACACACATCACTACCTAAATATATCAACAATATATATATATGTATATATGTATGCACATATATACATACACACACACACACACATACACACACACACACACACACACACATATATATATATATATATATATATATATATATATATATATATATATATATATATATATATATATATATATATATATATATATATATATATATATATATATATATATATATATATATATATATATATATATATGCATACATATATACATATAAATACACACATACATAGACATACACATATATATACATGAATGCAGACACACATATAAACATACACACACATATACACAGACATATACACACACATATACACACACACATACACACATACACATGTTATGAGAATAAGATCAAATTATACATACCTGTATCAAATGAAGATATTCTATCTATATAGCCTTTGGAATTGTCCACCCAGCCTTTAGAATCTTCCTCACACATTTGCTTCTCCTATTCTAGTCGACCTAATACCTGTGCTGCTAACTCTTTTATGAAATTTGCATACAAATATTAAGTATCAGTTAGCTATGGAGGTATTAGGTTGTTTGGAAAATGGGAGAAGCAAATTTATCTAGAAGATTTTGAAGGATTGAAGAATATTTTTAAAGGATGGGTGGATAGAAAGCATCCATTCAATGCAGGTTCTTGTTCTTACCTTAGCTAAGGTGAGAACAAGAACTTGCATTGAATGGACGCTTTCTGTCCAACCATCCTTTGAAACTATTCATCCATCTTTCAAAATCTTCCAAATAAATTTGCTTCTCCTATTTTCCAAATGACCGAATACCTCCATAGCTAACAGATACTTCATATTTGTAAACAAATATGTAAGTCTTAATTAGCAAGGTAGGTAATTAATTGACTATAAAATGGGAGACAACCAAACCATTCAGTGGTTTAGATATCTATATGAAAGTCTACAAAGCACAATAAAAAAAAAGAAAAGTAAAAACGAAATCAAATATACATAACTGCACATGCATACATACACATACATACATACACATGCATACATACATACACACACATTCATACATATATACATACACATACATACATACACATACATACATACATACACATATATACACACATACACATACATACATATATGCATACACATACACATATGTATACATACATACATATACACATATAAATAACATATACACACATATGCATACGTATATGCATGCACATGCATATACACATCCACATACACATCCACATACACATACACATACACATAAGCATACAAATATACATACACATATGCATATATATACATATATATATGCATGATTTATTTATTTATCTTTATTAATATGTCATTTTTTCATGATCATACAGGTTATTATCTGAAAAGTTTTCACCAAGTCAAAATATTCTACCTACCTCACATGATGAAATGAAGAAGATAATCAACAATCTTGGTATAGATTATCAAGGTATACATGCATGTCCTAATGATTGTATTTTATATAGAGATGAATATGCAGACTCTTTGACAAGTCCAAAATGTCAATCTCCTCGATATAAGGACGAAGAAGGTAAAATTCCAAAAACGTATTGAGACATTTTCCATTGGCTCCACGGATTAGACATATGTTTCAAAGCCCCGAATTATCAAAGCTTTTGACATGGGGACATGACCATAAAAGTACTGATGGAATAATCAAAATTCCAACAAATAGTGCAACTTTTTAGCACATTAATTCTACATGGCTTGATTTTGCACAAAAACCAAAAAATATAAAGTTAGGAGTTGCATTAGATGGGGTTGATCCATTCTCCATGAAATCTAGTAAATGGTCAACATGTCCAGTGGTAGTCATAAACTACAATCTTTCGCCATATCTTAGCATTAAAAAGGAACACTTAATGCTTTCACTCTTAATCCCAAGAAAAAGACAAGTTAAAGCTATGAATATATATCTTGCTCCTCTCATTGAAGATCTCCAAGAGTCATGGAGAGACAATAATGTCATTGATGTATTCAAAAGCATCAATGAAAGATATATTATGGTTCGTGGTATTGTGGCTTTGAATATTCACAATTTTCTAGGATATGGTGTTTGTTCAGGTATTGATGTAATTTTTTAATTTAATATGCATACAAATAAATGTGAGTTAATCTAATTATATTTTTATCATTTTCATGATGTAGGAATATCTACCAAAGATTATAAAGCTTGTCCATATTGTGGTGATTGGTTGAGATCAATCTATAGTAGTAAGAATCTCAACAAAAATATTTATCTTCGACATCGATGATTCTTGCCTGATGATCATCCATTAAGATGTAAAAGAGAAGCGATACATTTTAATGGAAATCTTGATACATGTCAATGTCCAAAACCAATAATGCCTATGGATTGGTATCAAATATATATATATATATATATATATATATATATATATATATATATATATATATACATATATATATATATATATATATATATATATGTATATATATATATATATATATATATATATATATATATATATATATATATATATATATATATATATATATATATATATATATATACTGTGTGTATGTGTGTGTATGCATGTGTATCTATATGTGCATATGCATGTGTGTGTGTGTGTATGCGTGGGTATGTGTATATATGATTATGTGAGTCTATGCATGTGTACATATGATTATTTATGTGTATGTGTATGTGAGTATGTGTATGTGTCTATGTGTGTATTCATTATAGGTGTGTATCTACATGCATGTGTATGTGTGTGTGTGTGTGTGTAAATGTGCATGCATGTGTGTGTATGTGTAAATGTGTATGTATGTGTGTGTGTGTAAATGTGCATGTATGTGTGTGTATGGATGTGTATGTGTGTGTGTGTAAATGTGCATGTATGTGTGTGTGTATGGATGTGTATGTGTGTGTATGCGTGTATGTGTACCTCTGGTCGCACTCCTTTCTCTCTCTCTCTCTCTCGTATACATACATACATACATAAACACATATACATATCCACATATATATACATACACACATACACGTATGCATGTGACCTGATGTGCATGTATGTTTGTGTATATATGTGCGTGTATATAAATGTGTATAAATATATATGTATATATATATATATATGTTTATTATGTGTGTGTGTATATATATAGTTACACAGATAAATATAACAAATAAAAGCAATGCATATCGTGGATTATCACAACGATGAGCTATAAGTGTTTGCATCTCTTTTAAACACCACTTATGTGACCACCGAGTCCCAAATTCTGTCTCAAGTGAACTAAGTACATATTTTTTATCCCTCTCATCATGCTCACTACAAAAATAAAAAAATAATGTAGCAAAAGATGCACTTAACCACCTGCCAATGCTTGACACCTAGGAAATGCATAAACCTACTCATTGGGGAGACAACAAACTGAATATTTGGCCGAGTAATGCATAAATAAATCAAGCATCCAACAACTTGCTGATAGAGAACATCATCAAATGCATCTCCAGTATCATGTAATTTTTTTATTTAATATGCATACAAATATATGTGATTTAATCTAAGTATATTTTTATCATTTTCATGATGCAAGAATATCTACTAAGGGTTATAAAGCTTGTCCATATTGTGGTGATTGGTTGAGGTCAACTTATAGTAAGAATCTCAACAAAAATATTTATCTTTGACATCAACAATTCTTGCCTGATGATCATCCATTAAGATGTAAAAGAGAAGCGGTACATTTTAATGGAAAGCTTGAAACATGTCAATGTCCAAAACCAATGATGCCTTTGGATTGGTATCGAAAATGGGCTATAAGAAAAAAAAAAAACTTATTCTATGATATCACTTGGATTAAATTGGTGAAACATAGATTACTTAGCCATTATGGAAAACAATTAGAAAAGACCCTAAAGATAGGTTTCATAGAGAGCATTGTTGATATGTTTTGGTTGTGATGTGTTTGAACACACCTAGGACCATGGGGGAAATGTTTTCCCTCTTAAGGAGGTTTTTTGCCTAGCTTGTACAAATGCCTATAACCTTAATGGGTTGCTTAGTTTTGTACATACACGGTAATACATTTTGTATCCTATCATGCTCTAAGCTTCTTCTTCTTCTTCCTTGTGTTCTTCGTCAAAAATAGGATTTTTGAGTTTTTACACATAAACACATCCTAAATAAAGTTTTTAGGATTAATATTAATTTATATAATGAAATATATGTAAAACTATCTAAAAAAATAGGTCTTTAGAATTTTTTTTTGGGTTTATATATATCCACATGGTATTAGATGGCATCTCCATGTACACCTTGGGGAGCTCATGACCATGATGAATCCAAGATATATTGCATATGTGATGGAGCTCCGATGATGGATGCGGCCGGAAAGTACTGCATCAATGCATATGACAACTTTGCTCCATATAGTTTGGACATTTTGTCATGTTGAAATGGAGTGAATAGGATAAAAATTCCAAAAATTATATCACACAATTGATATATGAAGAGTACTGACCAGCACCTGGGCATCCTATTGTGAGCTCAGAGTGGATTCAACACACGACATGTGAGGTGATGTCTCATCCGTGGTCCGAGGCTTGCGATGCTTTCAGAGTAGACTTATCGAAGCCTGTATGGTTAGATGCTGAGGAGTGGGAATTGATTCACGATGAGCAGCAACATACTCCTGATCGATATTGTCAACAACGAGATGCGGCGGCCACACGTTTAGATATGGTTGGAACGTCACATTTGGGTAGTGGCGGATACGACAATATGTGTTACCAGTTTTTAAGTATCATTTTAATTATTGAATTTGTTTGTGTTAGGCACATCATGTATGTTCATCTAACATTTTTCATATTTATTATAGGAGTTGGCAGTGGGCATCCTTCGACGGGAACCGAAGAAACTTACGAATATCATCATGGATTGGCTCCACTACTGGTGGACTTGGAGGGATGCGGTGCGATCATTTCATGGGAGCATCTATGATGAGGTGAACTTATAGCTTGGTTTGGCATTTTTAATTATTGTTTATAAATATCATGTCAATTTGTCTCATTTTACGCATATGCTTTGTTGCAAGACTATAGGTGTAAAGGTTTTGATTCCTTTGAGCATATGTATGGTTGTGCTTTGCCACAATTTTGTATTGCACTCATACGTGGCAATTATGCACCAGGTTCGGTTCCCATATGGAAGTGCTTTGCCACATTTTGTATTTGGCTCATATATGGAAGTGGTTTGCCACACTCTTGCACATGCTTTGTTTATGGAATATATAACTTTTTTGTACATGATTCATGGTTCATTATGCTCATCTCTTTTGTGGCCGACAGTATTTTGCTATATGAAATCATGTTTTGGTTGCCATTAGAGTACACATCACATGTACTTGGTTTTCTTTGGGCAAAGCATATTTTCTTTTGCTACACAACATCATGCTAATGTTGTTACAGCAATAGACAACACACTCTGCCCAAAAACAATTTTGCACATATGGTCGTCAGTATGCCCATCGGTACTCCTAGCATAGATGTTGGTATACGCGATGGTACATTCAACAGGTCATCGATATGATCTTTGGTAGGAGTGTCGGTATTACCAGTGCTCATACCAACACTTATACTAGCGGTTTGCTACCGACGCTTATATCGACTTTTACAGCGACATCGGGGCAAATTTGCGTTCGCTCATTTTCCTCGATAGAAGCCTCGGTATAACTGTGATATGTTGTAGTGAATTGGTGAGGATACTCGAGGCAATAAGGAGTCCAAAATAGGTTTTTTGAGTGGCAACAAAAATTTGATTTGAGCTTGTTTAGGTTTTGAATGCACTATCATAATGATTGGTTTGGCAATTTTGTCCTTTTGTGCCAAAATTATGAATAGTTTTGGTTTTCCGGTAGAAGTGCATCAAAGTTTGCTATAGGTTTATTAGAGCTCGACAAGGTTTTTCTATTCAACTTTTTGAGATACAATCAATTTTTTGCATCAGGGTATTTAGTCACTAGCCATGGCTGAAAGCAATGATATATTTCATATTTTGGCTATTGAGGATAAGTTGGATGGTACTAATTACCTATTATGGCATACATGATGTGTCATGTATTGATAGATAAAGGGTCATGGGATATTGTGCAAGGTGTTGAAAAACATCCTAGAACACATGCAACTACAATTCTTGAAGGTGATCTAGATGGTTTTGAGGATGATGCTCTTCAATTTCCTAGTCATGCTATGGCTCTTGTGGAAGCTTCCCTATACTCAGTCTCACAACTGGAAGTGGCCACAGTAGGTTGCTTCTTCTCAACCAAGATATACATGATCTACCAAGCATGAAGCAAAAGACACTAGTGGACATATGAGTGTCATAGCAACCAGCCCAATCACTGTAAAAAAAAGCATGCAAATCTAGTGGTAGTGACCCCCCTTGAGATAAGACAATCCAAGTATCCGGATACCACTCAAGTAGCAAAAGATGCACTTAACCTCATGCCAATGCTTGAGACCTAGGCAATCCATAAACCTGCTCATCTAGGAGACAACAAACTGAATATTTGGCTGAGTAATGCATAAGTAAATCAAGCACCCAACAACTTGCTAATAGAGAACATCACCAAATGCATCTCTAGAATCATGAAGACTCAATCATAAACCTATCTCCATAGGAGTGGCAATAGGTTTGCAGTCTTCAAGGCCAAAAAGCTACAATAATGTGTCAAATACTTCACTTGACACAAAGCTATTCTGCCATTAACTTGCATAAACTGAATGCCCAAATAATGATGCAAATGCCCCAAATTATACATCTCAAATGAGGCATGCAGATCAGGCTTAAAATCAACAATATGCTTCTCATGAGGACTATTGAGCAACATGTCATCAACATATACAACAATGATCATAAGCACATCATTAGCAAGCTTAACATATAAGGTGCTCTCATTTGGACTATTCTCAAAACCATGTGCAATCAGATAGGCATGTATTTTTTCATATCAAGCACTTGGTGCTTGTTTCAAAACATATGATGCCTTTTTCAACCTCCACACTTGGTTTTTCATGCCCTTTCTACACAAAGTCACTGGGCTAAAAACATTCACTTCTTTATGCAAGTCACCATTTAGAAATGCAATTTTAATGTCGAAATCATGTACATTCCAACCATGATGAGCTGCAAGTGCACATATGCTATGAACATTAGTCATTCGGCAAGTAGGAGCAAAGGTCTCATCAAAATCAATGCCTCTTTCCTGTGCATAACCCTTTGCAACAAGCCTATCCTTATACCTGTCAACTGTTCCATCAGCCTTATGCTTCAGCTTGTATACCCACTTAGTGCCAATCGCCTTCTTGCTAGGAGGCAAGTCACATAAAGAACAGGTACAATTTTTCATTAAAGCATCATATTTAGATTGCATAGTAGCCATCCAACTTTCATATTAATTTTGTGCTTCATCAAACGAAACAAGCTCATTCTCATCATAGAGACTAGAGGCAGCCATAGCAAAGCAATCTGTTGCAAAAGAGCCACTATGAGAGCCTGAACAAGTACGATATGACAGAGGTGCATCTAGTTTGCTGTCACGCAAAGTCTGCACCAACCATTTTGACATAGTTTTTGCCTCCTCAATATCAACTCTCTTATCAACAAGTGGATCATGAAAATTTGCAATGATCTGCATCATCACATGAAACCTATAAAGGCTGACAAGTTGCTTCATTAGGACTAGCACTAGATTGTCCACCTATAAGAAGAGGTAGCAAAGTGTCATACATGTCTTTGGAGCTAACAGATGTCTCCTTAGTACATGAAAGTAGTGGCTGAATAGCATCTTCCACAAAAACAACATCATGACTAACCAAAATGTGTTTAGTTTGTGGATGATACAGACAATAGCCTTTGCTTTCAGAACTCTACACAACAAAAATACATTTCACTACTTTACCATCCAATTTTTTGCATTGTTGTTTAGGCACTAATGCATATGCCAAACAACCAAAAACATGCAGATGAGCAACAGATGGCTTGCAACTATGTGAAGCCTCATATGGAGTGATGGACTACAACACTTTAGTGGGACACCTGTTAAGTACATATGTTGCACACATGAAAGCTTGAAGCCAGAAACTATGTGGTAAAGCTTGACTCTTGACCATACACCTCACCATCTCCATGAGTGACATGTTCTTCCTTTTAGCAACTCCATTCTATTGAGGTGCATACAACACTGTACATTCATGTTTTATCCATGTTCAACTAGAAATGCATTAAAATCTAAAGTCATATATTCCCCCCTCGATCATAATGGAGGGTGCCCATTTTACATCTTGATAGATCTTCAACAAAACCAAAAATTGTTTGAAGCACATAAAGACTTCAGACTTTGCTTTGAGTGGATATACCCATGCATTCCTAGAAAAATCATCAATGAAAGTCACGAAGTAAAGATAGTTTCCGAAAGAGGGTGTCTACATAGGACCATAAATATCACTATGAACAAGATGCAATTTTTGAGTAGCTTGAACTGAACCATCTTTTGGGAATGAGAAATGCTGCATTTTGACCAAAATATAGCTTTCACATACATGTTTATCGGGTCCCTTAAGTTGGGCAAAGAGGACACCACTTCAAATTTCTGCAGGCGTAGCAAACTAGCAAAATTCAGATAACCAAAGCGTGCATTACATCTGACATAGCCTGAGAATCATGTACTACACATGCTAAATCATTCACAAATTTTTCATAGTCTATGAGCTTATACAGCCCACGACATAAAATTCTAGAAGCAATAATCACATTGCCATTTGTCAGATCATGAACTGTACCATCAACAAATTTCACAATCAAGACAATCTTTGCTAAAGCTGAAACTGATAACATATTCTTCTTGATCCCTGGCACAATCTGACAATGTAAAAGAACTACCATTAGTAGTACTTAGAATGATCTTACCAACTCCCATAACAAGATAAGAGGAGTTCTTGGTGCATGTGATAGTATTCCCTATAGGGGCAGGCTCAAGTGAAGTGAAGAAACTATGCTGTGAGGTAATATGTTTGGTTGCCCCACTATCAAATTACCAAACATCTAAGTCTACTACAAACATACACTGCTCATGAGAAGATGGGTCAAAACTGCAAACAGTAGTAAATGCCCATTCTTCATTTTGCAAAAGCTTAGCAAACTCTAGTTTTGGTGTAGAGGCCCCTGCAACAACCATTCTGACCTCTTCTTTTCCTCTTTAGCAGCCAGTTTTGGACAACTCTTAATGACATGATCGTTTCCTTTACAATATTTGCAAAACAATTTCTACTTTCCAATTTTCTTGTCATCTTTGTAATAAAGTGAGTCTATGATACAAGGGTTCGGCCGGTTCAGACAGATTTGAAATCAAACACTATTTGATCATCCGGATGTATAACCAAAGATCTCGAGTCTAGACTTACTAGAAGCTCATTTACTCTTGTAACCAAGTGATCCTCTTAGCCTAGTGGTTAAGACTCAAGGATGTGAAGGAGGAGGTCTTGGGTTCAATCCCCATGGGGGACATGGGGAGAGTATTTTGCCGAACCTTCTAGAAGCATCCACTTGAGTTAACTCTGGTTAACTGGGACACTTGGCACACATGCAGTTACATGGCTCACACATGGATGGTTAGTATCCACGTGCCCAAGCAAGCAATCCCCTGGCGAGAGCTAAATATAGAGGCATTTGGTTGGGAGGAGAGTCATATCGCTCTAGCACGTGTTGGTCATAATCTTGCATCAGTATCAGAACAATAAAATGAAATAGTCTGGTTAACTATTTCATTAGTTAAAAAGGAATATCTTTTGGATAAGCAATTAAGCTTTAAGTCTTGATCTTATCGAAAAGTCAAGAATTTCTTTTGAAGATCCTTCCCATCAAGAAAAAGATTCCAAGATGAATCATTGGAATGTAAAGCAAAATATTCCAAGATGAATCATTGGACTGTAAAGCAAAAGATTCCACGATGAATCATTGGCTTAGTATTACTTGATTCCTTGGTAGGAATCTAAAATTCTTGAAAGAAAAATGTCTCCCTAGATGTGAGACTAGAATCTTTCAAGTAAGTTTACTAGAAAGTAGTTCCCAACAATTTCCAAACCACCAGTATGGGTACTTAAGTCCAAATAGTGATATAACCTAAAGGTATATCAAAGATTCTTAGCTTTGGAATTTGAGAGGCATCAGTGTATGCTTGGACTCAAGTTCAAGGAAAGATCTCTAAAAATCTTGCAAGTAAGCAAAGAAGCTTTAGATAGTTCAGGAGATCTTAAAGATAAAGAATAAGTCTTTATTTTAGTTGCAAGATCAACTAGACTTGATCAAGCTTGGCCACGATTGTCCAAGAATGTGCAATTGGAAATACTCTGTAGATTGCTTAAGTATTGGCAATAAAATAACTTTTGGGAATTATTCACTCAGGTTCCATTTATCCAATGGAAAATCATGAAAAGAGTAAGCTATTCCAAGTCTAAACAAAGTGAAGAAATTCCAAGAGTGTAGTCTGCAACCGTGAAGACGGCACTTAAGTCTGTGGAAGGTAAAACATAAATGTTTATCTATCCTTAAAGGGATTTTGGTACAAATCCAGAAAGCATGAGTGGATGCTTAGACTTACGCAATAGAGAGATTCCTGTAAAGTCCTAGCCATGATAGGTACCTAAAGCACCAGTAAAGAAGGAATCTAAAGACAAGAAGTTAAAAAACTCTTGTCACTACAAATTGGTCAAGAATAAACTAGTTGAGCTTGTGGTATGGGACACCAAATTTTATACTCTGATTGATGTAGGAAAGATGGTATGGGACATCGGACTGTGGGATGATAATTATATTTTAGTCCTAGTTTGGATCTTGAAGTTAGATTTGATCCTCAAGGGAATTAAGACTTCAAGGAAGGAGTTTTTATTCAAGGAGGATACAAGATATTTCAAGGTAACTTCAAGATCAAGGAAACAGAAGATATGAAGTAAGTAACTTCCAAGATCTTCTTGAAACACTTCAAGATAAAGTGAAGTTAATTCGGAAATATTTCATAAATTTCTAAAAAAGTTGGACTTTTGATTTTGAGTTGATCTTCTCAACCTAGGATTTGATTGACTAATTCAAGCATCAAGTTCCTAGTGTAACTTGGTAAATTCACTCTTTTGA
The DNA here is from genome assembly GCA_020310875.1 of Ceratopteris richardii. NCBI lineage: Eukaryota > Viridiplantae > Streptophyta > Polypodiopsida > Polypodiales > Pteridaceae > Ceratopteris > Ceratopteris richardii. Next base: position 119,820,598 of record CM035408.1, read on the forward strand.
CTCAAAGAAATGCACAAGAATTGCATTCCTACTAAGGAGTCCGAAAGATTGAATGTGCCTTGAACTTAGTCTCAAGTGAAGCATTATTTCAATACAAAACTCATCAACAAGCCCTGAGTGGGTTGACACACTGATGTTCGTTACCACTCTAGTATCTTGTGGTTAGATGATGTTTTAGACTTGCTCTGAATCTTTTTAAGAATCTAGCTTATTTCTCTTAAAGATAGACAAAATGCTTCAACACCCTGTTGAAATAAGTCCTTAAGAAGTTAAAGTCTTGAGTCATCTAGACTTTGACTCATAGAAAGCTCATGTATCTTTGAAGTTTGAATTGGTTTTATATAGTCTTAGTTCTTTCTTTCCACTTTCCAAATCTTTTGGATCTGACTCAGATATGGTATCTGATCCTTTTCACAAAAGTCGAGAGTTAGTCGGATAGAATCAAGTAACCAAATTAAACATCCCAAATAGATGTTCTGTATAAGAACCTTTTCAATCTTCAAAAGATAGTAAGTCTAAGTTGAATTATTTATTTGAGTTTGCTTCAAGTTGTAGCGTAAATGATTTCCTAGAGTCCAGTATAATCTAGGATAGAGAGTTAGGAATTGCTCATTAGATTGATGATTCCCAAGAACATTTAGCTCAAGTCTTTGAGAAAAGTGTCCTAAGTTGGACAACTTTCATTTTGAATTTGAATTGATCAAGTTATAGCATGGTTGACTCAAAGAAAATGATAAAATCTCTCCTACAGTTTACATAGGATTTTTTTAACTCATTAAGACAAAGTAGTCCTCTAGTCGGGTGAAAAAATCAAGTAACTGTTGGATACGAGTTAATCATTGTACAAATATCCAAGTTATATGTTTGGGACAACCAAAATTCAAGTTATCCAAAACAAATTCAAGTGAATCAAGAGTTCTTAGAGTCTTACAAGGGATAAGAATCCCGCCTTCATTATTAAGTCCATGCACCAGTTCTGCCCAAAAATGGACTAGTAATTTGAATCCACGTAGTTCACATGTTAGTGCCTAGATCACATATCGAGAAAGTGTGAATTGACCAGGGACGATTTTAGATCCACCCTTATTATTTATTCACTACTTTGTACTTTGACCAGTGTATTGAAGTGCACATCGAGAGAGTGTTTTGAATCATTTGGGCAGGGATGCCACCAGAGAGATGAGACATGTTCTTCTAGTTCTAGAACATGACCATGTTCTTCTGGTTTTAGAACATGAGGCTCGGGGGTTTCCTACAGTATATATATAGCTCTATTTTTTAGGATGAAAACATTTCTCCAAAGGGGGAAGAATGTAATAAAGTAAGTCTATGATCCAAGGGTTCGGCCGGTTCAGACATATCTAAAATCGAACACTGTTTGGTCATCCGGATGTATGAACAAAGATCTCGAGTCTAGAATTACTAGAAGGTCATTTACTCTTGTAACCAAGTGATTTAAGTTTGATCCAAGTGTTCGACCAAGTCAGACAGATCTGAAATCGGACACCGTTTGGTCATCTGGATGTATAGCATCATATTTAGATTGCATAACAACCATCCAATTTTTTGAATTTTGTGCTTCATCAAATGAAACAGGCTCATTCTCATCACAAAGAATAGATGCAGCCATAGCATAGCAATCTGATGCAAAGGAGGCACTATGAGAGCCTGAACGAGTATGATATGATAGAGATGCATCTAATTTTCTATCATGCAAAGTCTGCACGAGCCATTTTGGCATAGTTTTTGCCTCCCAATATTAGCTCTCTCATCAACAAGTGCATAATGTAAATCTGCATCAGAAATAGGATGATCTACATCATCACATGAAACCTGCAAAGGCTGAGAAGTTGCCTCATTAGGATCAGTACTAGACTGCCCACCTGTAAAAAGAGGCATCAAAGTATCATACATGCCTTTGGAGCTAACATATGTCTCCTTAGTACATGAAAGCAATGGCTGAATAACATCTTCCACAAAAACAACATCACTGCTAACCAGAATGCGTTTAGTCTGTGGATGATACAGATGATAGCCTTTACTTTCAGAATTGTACCCAACAAAAATACATTTTACTGCTTTATCATCCAATTTTCTGCGATGTTGTTCCGACACTAATGCATATGCCAAACAACCAAAAACATGCAGATGAGCAAGAGATGGCTTCCAATCATACCAAGCCTCATATGGAGTGATAGACTGTATCGCTTTAGTGGGACACCTGTTAAGTACATATGTTGCACACATGATAGCCTCAAGCCACAAACTATGTGGTAAAGCCTGACTCTTGACCATACACCTTGCCATCTCCATGAGTGACGTGTTCTTTTGTTCAACAACTCCATTCTTTTGAGGCGTATAGAGCACTATACACTGGTGTTTTATCCCACGTTCAACTAGAAATGCATTAAAATCAGAAGACATATATCTCCCCCCCTGATTAGAACGGAGGGTGCCCATTTTACATGCTGACATATTTTCAGCCAAAACCAAAAACTATTTGAAGCACATGAACACTTTAGACTTTGCCTTCAATGGATATACACATGCATGCCTAGAAAAATCATCGATGAAAGTCACAAAGTGAAGATAATTTCCAAAAGAAGATGTCCGCATAGGACCACAAACATCACTATGTACAAGTTGCAATTTCTGAGTAGCCCAAACTGAACCATCTTTTGGAAATGAGGAACATTGAATTTTGCCCAAAATACAGCCTTCACATACATGTTTACTAGGTGCCTCAAGTTTGGGCAAAGAGGACACCTCAGATTTCTGTAGGCCTAGCAAACTAGCAAAATTCAGATGAACAAATCGTGCATGCCAAAGCTTTGCATCTACCATAGCTTGAGAATCATGTAATGCACATGCTGAATCATTCACATATCTTTCATAGTCTATGAGCTTATATAGCCCATGACATAAAATGTCAGAAGCAATAATCACGTTGCCATGTGACAGATCATGAACTGTACACCTGCCATCAACAAATTTCAGAACTAAGCTGATCTTGGCTAAAGCTGAAACTGATAACAGATTCTTCTTGATCCTTGGCACAAATAAAGCATCTGACAAAGTGAAAGAACTACCATCAACAGTAGTCAAAATGATCTTACCAACTCCCATGACAGGATAAGAGGAGTTGTTGGCACATGTGATAGTATTCCCTGTAGGGGCAGGCTCGAGTGAAGTGAAGAACTTGCGCTACGAGGTGATATGTTTGGTTGCCCCACTATCAAAGTACCAAACATCGGAGTCTACTGCAGACATGCACTGCTCATGAGAAGATGGGTCGAAACTGCAAACAATAGTAAACACCCATTCTTCTTCTTGCACAAGATTAGTAGACTGTTTTTGGTGTAGATGCCTCTACAACAGCCATTCTAGCCTCTTTCTTCTTTGCCTCTTTAGCAGCCAGTTTTGGATAGTTCCTTATGATATGATCATTTCCTTTACAATACTTGCAAAACAATTTTTGCTTTTCTGATTTCTTTTCATCTTTGTCTTCCCTCTTTGATTGTGCAGAATTAGCAGATTTCTGCTTACTACTTGAAGAGCTCGATTTTCCTTTGCCCTTCTGACTAGCCAGGAAAGCTTGATCTGCAACACGCATAATGGACTTGTTCTGCCTGGACTAATCTTCCTGCAACAGAACAGAGACTAAGTCCTCAAATGAAAAGGCATTTGGATTGCCTTTCATCATCAAACAAAGAGTAGAAGCAAAACTCTGATATGAATGAGGAAGACCATTCAGAACGGTCTGCACAAGTGAGCTATTTGGTATAACTTCATCAGCAGAAATCAACTGTTCCTTCAGGTCTTTGATCTTTGTTAGAAAACTGTCCATAGAATCACCTTCATTCATGTGCTCAATCTCCAACTGTTTTCAGAGGTAAGCAACACGAGCCTCATTCCTATCTTGGTACAATGTGGTAAGTGTATCCCAAGCATCCTTAGCTATTCTGCAAGAGTGAATGTGAGGAATAATGGCATGTTTGACAGACAAAGCTATCAATGCATGTGCCTGGGCATCTCTACCATCACAATGAATTTTCTCTACAGTAGGTGTAGCAAAAACTATAGCACGAACATGAATATGCAGAATATCATCATCTTTGACAGCTTTTGCATCAGCTTCAGTACCTGCAGTTGTAACAATTGCAGGTGTGATATGACGTTTTTCAACACCCTGCACAATGTTCCACAGTTCTTTTGCAACCAATACATGTTGCATCATATAAGCACATAACGGTTAGTTGATACCATCCAACTTATCCTCAACAACCAACATATGGAATATATCACTGCTTTCAGCCATGGCCGGTGACTAAAATACCTTAGAAAATTGACTGTATCTCAAAAAGTTGAAAAGGATTGCCCAGAGGAATTCTACTAGACCTATAGCAGACTTCGAGATGCTTCTATTGACGAACTGAAACTGGTATATACCTTTGGCACAAAAAGACAAAATGGCCTACACAAGCACTACGATAGTGCATTCGGAGGCCGAAATGAGCTCAGATCACGATTTCGGCACCACATAGCAAAGTTGTTTTGATCTCTGAAATGTCACGAGGAAGGAGATAAGGAAGAGAGCTCACACACACACACACACACTCTCACTCTCAAGGAGAAGCACACACTCAGATTGAGGCAAGGAAGAATGATCTTCTTCTTCTTCTTCTATTACATAAAAAGGAATGTACAAGAATGACCTAAAAACAAGAATAAAACAAGTGCAATATATAAAGATCAGTACATAAGGAAAAACCTAATGTCAGCGAATGAGTGAGCTGGCAAGGAACAAATGCGTCATCACTCTTGGTCGAAAAATCTAATCAAGCTCAATGAAGTATCCCTGACATATACCGGCGTGACCACTATACATGTTAGAGAAACGAAAAACTGGTACGTGTCATCCTAGATCATCACGTGTTGAGCTTGATATCTCAACACTCCCCCTCAAGCTCAATGCCATATCCTATAATCCAAGCATCTCTCGAAAGTTCTTCAACTTCTCAGCTCCAAGTGCTTTGGTGAAAATATCAGCAACCTGCTCATCTGTTCTCACATAAAGAAGATCAATATCACCTGCCAATACCTTCTCTCTGATGAAGCGATAATGTATCTCGATATGCTTTGTTCTAGCATGGACAATAGGATTCCGTGCTAACTATATGCTTGTAAGATTATCACAATAAATAGTGATAGGATTTTGCACTTCCACACCTAAATCTGCAAGTAGCATCTCCAACCATGATGCCTCACATGCTTCCATTGCAATACCTCTATACTCAGCCTCTGTACTCGACAAAGCAACAGTGGGTTGCTTCTTTCTGCTCCATGTAACAACTGCACTCCCAAGTGAGAATAGAAAACCACTAATAGATCTTCTATCTAGAATGCTACCAGCCCAATCTGCATTGGTGTATCCATAAACTTGCAAATCTACACCAGCCTCATAAAACAATGCATAATCCAAAGTAGCACTCACATAACGTAGAGTGTGCCTCAGAGCATCCAAATATGGCTTCTTGGGAACCTGCATAAACTGACTTTCAATTCCAACAGTATAGCTTAGATCGGGCCTTGTAATAGTGAGATATATAAGACTTCCCACAATTTTCCTGTACATAGTAGCATTTTCCAATGCTTCATCTGATGTAACATCCAAGTTCAAATTCTGATCTAATGGCATAGAGATTGGCTTACAATCAGCCATATGATACTTTTGCAGCATATTCAAGGCATATTGCCTTTGCGACATCCATATACCTATTTTTGTATGTATAACCTCAATGCCCAAGAAATAGCGTAGCACACCAAGATCTTTGATGTCAAATTCCTGCATAAGAAGTTGCTTTACCTCTTTGATGCTTCCTTCATTATCAGAAAAAATAATCAGTTCATCAACATAAATAGCCACAATAGTGATGCCATCATCAACCTTCCTTGCATATAGTGAGTGATTTGCATCACACATAGAAAACCCAATGCTGGTTAAATAATCAACAATCCTTGCATGCCATGCACAAGGGGCTTGCTTCGGCCCATACAAATCCTTTTGCAACCTGCAAACATATTTTGGATGCTTTGAATCTTCATATTCTTGTGGCGGGTCCATGTATACTTCTTCCTGTAACTCACCATTTAAGAAAGCATTCTTCACATCCATCTGATGCAAACTCCATCCTTTTGCTGTAGCTAATGCAACAAGTGTTCTGACAGTAGACATTTTAGCTACAGGGCTGAGTGTTTCCTCATAATCAATGCCATATGTTTGTGCATATCCTTTAGCTACCAATCATGCTTTATACCTACTTATGCTACCATCAGCATTATGCTTTGCCTTGTAAACCCATTTGCAACCTATGGGTTTCTTTCCTCAGGCAATGGAACCAGCTTCCATGTATCATTTCCATAAAGTGCAGCCATCTCCTCATCCATAGCTTTTTCCCAATCTGCAATTCCAATTGCATCTTCAAAGCAAGTAGGTTCATGATGAAGAGTGTTAATCTCCAAAAGAATAACCTATTCTTGTGATTAGAGCACCTCTATACCAAGAATAAGTCAAAAACTTTCCACTCTTTAGAGGATCAACTTCTAATTATCAAAAGATGAACAAATCTGTGAAGAAGGTGATACACAGAAAAGTCTGCTGCACTATTTCCTTACATTGACTTATCAAACGTGTAAAGTTTTTGATGAAACTTTGTACGAATCATCTCCTAGAGATTGCGCAACTATTCCAAGTTGAATTACTCCAAAAGATTAAGTATAACTTGAGAAATTGATTTCACAAGTTACCTATGTCAGAAACTGTCATCCAAAACAGTCGACTTTACACCTGTAACTTTTAAGACTTGGTTCTCCTTGAATAGAACCCGTTTTACAAAATGCTTTTAGACATAAGTAGCTTATCTTCTAACTTAAAGATTAAGCCCTGACTCATGCAAAACTTTAAACTGTGCTAGGAGAAATGATCAAAACATTGACTTCGAAATATGCGCCTGTTTTAGGAACCTATGAATACACTTCACATATGAATGTTCCTACACTTAATTCACTCAGCCTGATTACAATTGGAAGCTGAAACTTTTCACAGAGGTCAAGCAACTCTCAACTTAGACTTGTACAAAAGCATTCCACAATTGATCTACTGTAGAAGGAGAACACGCAGAAACATCGGGCGCAAAATTTTTCATTTACTCAGAGAAAAAACAACTGAGTGATGAGAGCAAACTCAAAAACACTTTCCTCTATCTCTTGACTTCTATCTCCCTCATTCTTGACATCTGACTATTGTCACATATGCTCTCATACATGCCCCGACTTTTCTCAAGGTATTTATAGATAATTTGTACATAATTCTTACTGAACAAAAGATCTAAGTCATCTATGACTATGCTAATGTACATATGTGTACACTTCTCTTGTCATCTGATTGTAATCTTCTTCCACACTTTAGGAATTAATTCTTCCTTCATCATTTGATCTTCCAAGCCTTCAATTGGTGATTGGTCTGCACCAACAGCTCCCCCTCAATCATCAATTGAGGTCTTCTCTGTCTTCTTGATACTTGCCATGTCTTTGAACCTTTGTAACTTAGGTCCATCCAGACTCTTTGTCATCATATCTGCCACTTGTTCTTTTGTTGGAGTATACATCACTTCAATCTCTTTATCTAGTACCTTTTCCCTCAAGAAATGATACTGAATCTCTATATGCTTAGTCCTGGCATGAAAAACAGGGTTAGCTGCCAAATACAAAGAACTCATATTGTCTCCAAAAATTATTGGAGTACTATGATCAAACTCAAAACTCTTCATCAAGGTCTTCAACCATATCACTTCTTTTGCAGCTTCTACCATTCCCTTATACTCAGCTTCTGTGGATGATAAAGCAACTGTGTGTTGCTTCTTTGAACACCAAGACACTAACTTGTCTCCAACATAACATAGATATCCATGAGTAGACCTTCTATCATCTGAGTCACCTGCCCAATCTGCATCACTAAACACTTTGATTCTTGTGTCAGAAGTGAAACCATAATACAAACCTTCACTTAGGGTTCCTTTGATATATCTGAGTACCCTTTGGGCTGCAATCCAATGAGTCTTCTTTGGACAATGCATGAATTGTGACAACACACCTACTGCATATGATAGATCTGGCCTTGTCAAGGTAGCATAGATTAGACTACCTACCAAACTCTGATATTTCTTCATGTCATTGAACTCTTCACCTCCATACCTGCTTAATTTATGATTTACCTCCAATGGTGTAGTTGAGGTCCTGCTATCTTCCATGTTAAACTTGACTAGAAGATTCTTCAAGTATCTCTCTTGTGAAACATATACTCCATGTTGAGTATACACAATCTGCATTCCTAAAAAATAAGATAAGTTTCCCAAGTCACTTATCTTAAACTCCTTCTCTATTTGCTTCTTGAGTTCATTGATTCCTTGAGCATCTGTTCCTGTAACAATAATATCATCAACATAAATGCACATGTAAATGTATCCATTTTCACTTGCCTTCACTAGCAAGCTACTATCTGCCTTTGATGCTTGAAAACCACATTCATTCAAGAACTTGACCAATCTGTAATTCCAAGCTCTTGGGGCTTGCTTCAACCCATATAAAGCTCTCTTGAGCTTACACACATAATCTGATCCAATTGACTCCATGAAGCCTTCTGGTTGCTCCATATATACTTCATCTGCAATGTATCCATTAAGAAATGCATTCTTCACATCCAATTGTGATAATTTCCATCCTTTGCAAGCAGCAATAGCAATCAATGTCCTAATTGTAGACATCTTAGCAACAGGACTAAAGGTTTCATCATAATCTATCCCATAAGTTTGGGCATAACCTTTGACCACAAGTCTAGCTTTATATCTAGACACCTTACCATCTGCAAACCTCTTTGTTTTATATACCCACTTGCATCCAATGACTTTCTGATTCTTTGGTCTTGGTACTAATTCCCAAGTTTCATTTTCAAGTAGAGCATCATACTCTTCTTGCATTGCCTTCTCCCAATTCTGTTTACCTTTGGCTTCTTCATAAGTAGTTGGATCTTCTTCTGTTTTCACAATGTAGGCATAATCTTTTGTTGTTAGGAAAGATGTATCATAACTATACCTTATAGGCTCTTTCCTTTCTCTTGTAGATCTTCTGATTTCTGCACTTCTTGAAGTTTCAGCCTCATTTGATTCTGGATCAAATCTTGGCCCTTCTTCTACATGATCCTGCACTCTACATCTAGAGTCAACTTCATCAACAATTTCTTCACATACTTTTACCTTTGCCTTTCCTTTCCTTTGAATTTCTTCAACACCTGTATACTCATTTGGTGATCCTGTATACCACATGTTTTGCTCATCAAATGTTACATCTTTAGTAACAAGAAATTGCTTTGTGGATGGACTCCACAACCTATAACCCATCTGTCTATCATCATATCCAATAAAAACATACTTCTCTGCTTTTGGTTCTAGCTTATGTCTTAATTGTGAAGGAACATAAGCATATGCAATACATCCAAATACTTTACAATGATCAAGACTAGGCTTCTTACCCCACCATGCTTCATAAGGGGTTCCTCCATCCAAAGCTTTGCAAGGCAACCTATTCACAAGGTATGTTGCAGTGTTAATGGCCTCTGCCCATAAATAATTTGGACAATTCTTTTCCTTCATCATGGCTCTTGCAAACTCTACAAGAGTCCTATTCCTCCTTTCTGCTACTCCATTCTGTTGAGGGGAGTACCTGCAAGTTACTTCTCTTTTGATACCTGCATTCCACAAATAATCATCAAACTCTTTTGAGAAATACTCTCCCCCTCCATCTGATCTTAACCTCTTTAGCTTTTGTCCTGTGATCCTTTCTGCATAAGCATGAAAGTGTTTGAATGTCTTGAAGACTTCTGATTTGTCCTTGATTACATACAAAGTAATCCACCTGGTTGCATCATCAACAAACAACACATAATATCTGGATCCATTTATGCTATAGTCCCTTGAGGGACCCCATACATCTGTATGAACCAATTCAAGCATGTTTGAATACTTGTACCCTGATTTGTTATAAGAACTTTTATGTGCTTTACCTAATTGACAAGCTTCACACTTGTACACCATATGTTGCCCTTCAATGTTTGGCAATCCAAGCACCACCTGATTCTTTGACATCTCCTTTATAGCTCTCTCATTGAAATGACCTAGCCTTTTATGCCATAGGTCTAATTCAGACATCTTTTGACCTCCATAGGTAAACAATGCATGTCCCACATTACCTTGGACTTTGAGAGTAAACAATCTTCCTTCCTTTTTACCTACAATTATGTTTCTATATCCCTGATTTGGATCTTGTACATAGACACCATCATTTGTAAATCTTACCTCATATCCTTTCTCCACAATTTGCCCTACACTTATCAGATTTTTAGGAATAGTTGGAACATAAAGTACCTTGCTCAGAAGTGTACTTCCACTCTTTGTCTTAACTGATCCAATGCTCTCCACTTTATGTTTGGTATTGTCACCTGTTTGAACTGTATGTCCATTCACCCTTGCTTCCATATCAGTCATCAAGGATAGATTCCCACTCAGATGGTTGCTGCACCCTGAGTCAATATAGAACACTCTTTGATCTTCTCCCATTGATTCATGAGTTGCATTCAGGATAAGAGTCATGTCATCCTTCTGATCTGATGCATAATTGTAATAATTATTGTTGTAGGACTGAGATTGGAAGTTTCTTCCACCTCCTCTACCATATGATGTCCTACCACCTCTTCCTCTGAAATTGCCTCTTTGGTTTCTGCCTCCTCTACCTCTTTGACTATAATTCTGATTGTTGTATCCTCCACTTTGATTATTATACCAACAATCATTTGCCAAATGATTTGTTCTGCCACAAATCCAACAAGCTTTAGCATTATCTTTGTTCTTACCTCCTCTTCCTTTACCTCTGAAATTTGTCTTCCCTTTTGTGAAGTTGGCTTGATTTGAATTCCCTTCATCATCATTTGATTGCTTTCCCTTGCCATTCTTTTTCTTGTCTTTGGAGTACATAGCTTGACTTGTACTTCTATCATTGTCTCCTTTAAGATCCTGCTCAAAGGTTAGCATGTGTCCTAGCAATTGATTAAGATCAGGAGTAAAGTGATCAAGTGACAATTCTATGGACAAGATAAAAGGCTTCCACTTCTCATCACCTCTTAGACCTGTAAGTATTTGTCTTACCAACTTTTCTTCTTCAATATCTTCATCCACTGCTCCCAAGCTATCTGCAATATCTTTCATCCTTGCCACATAATCTGAAATTGATTGTGAGCTCTTCTTCTTGAAGGTTGTGAACTCAGCCCATAGTGAGGACTTCCTTGACTTAGTTGTATTTTGGAAATGCTCTTCCAAAGCATTCCAAACATCTGTGGCACTTTCTAAACCTCTGATGTGAGGTAGAAGGTAATCATTTACAGCCATGTAGATGATACTCCTTGCTTGAGCATCCTTTCTCATCCAAGTCTTCAACATTGCAAGTTCTTCCCTAGTAGGAATACTTGGATCTGCAAACTCTGGTTTTTCTTCATCTCCTGTAATAAATGATATAAGATCTTTGCTCATGAGGTGTGCTTCCATCCTCATGGACCATGCTGGATAATTCTCCCTATCTAGCTTATCAATCTGCAAGCTTTCTCCCATCTTGTATCCACCTGTGTATTGAAACTTCAAGCTTTACAAACAATGTATGTACCTTTACTTCGAATTGAACTCCTTTTGCCTTTCTTGATGTCAATTTGTCTTCTCCTCGAGCTTTGACTCCAAGCTTTCACTTCTTAGTCCTTCAAGTGTTGAATCTCTTGAATCTGCAGCAGTCGGGATCCTTCTTTCTTCAAATTGATGTCTCCTGCTCTGATACCACTGATGGAGAGTGTTAATCTCCAAAAGAATAACCTATTCTTGTGATTAGAGCACCTCTATACCAAGAATAAGTCAAAAACTTTCCACTCTTTAGAGGATCAACTTCTAATTATCAAAAGATGAACAAATCTGTGAAGAAGGTGATACACAGAAAAGTCTGCTGCACTATTTCCTTACATTGACTTATCAAACGTGTAAAGTTTTTGATGAAACTTTGTACGAATCATCTCCTAGAGATTGCGCAACTATTCCAAGTTGAATTACTCCAAAAGATTAAGTATAACTTGAGAAATTGATTTCACAAGTTACCTATGTCAGAAACTGTCATCCAAAACAGTCGACTTTACACCTGTAACTTTTAAGACTTGGTTCTCCTTGAATAGAACCCGTTTTACAAAATGCTTTTAGACATAAGTAGCTTATCTTCTAACTTAAAGATTAAGCCCTCACTCATGCAAAACTTTAAACTGTGCTAGGAGAAATGATCAAAACATTGACTTCGAAATATGCGCCTGTTTTAGGAACCTATGAATACACTTCACATATGAATGTTCCTACACTTAATTCACTCAGCCTGATTACAATTGGAAGCTGAAACTTTGCACAGAGGTCAAGCAACTCTCAACTTAGACTTGTACAAAAGCATTCCACAATTGATCTACTGTAGAAGGAGAACACGCAGAAACATCGGGCGCAAAATTTTTCATTTACTCAGAGAAAAAACAACTGAGTGATGAGAGCAAACTCAAAAACACTTTCCTCTATCTCTTGACTTCTATCTCCCTCATTCTTGACATCTGACTATTGTCACATATGCTCTCATACATGCCCCGACTTTTCTCAAGGTATTTATAGATAATTTGTACATAATTCTTACTGAACAAAAGATCTAAGTCATCTATGACTATGCTAATGTACATATGTGTACACTTCTCTTGTCATCTGATTGTAATCTTCTTCCACACTTTAGGAATTAATTCTTCCTTCATCATTTGATCTTCCAAGCCTTCAATTGGTGATTGGTCTGCACCAACAGTTCAACATCTTGTATTACCTTTGTCATGTATGCACAATGAGGAGCCATATAACTATCATACGTCAATCGTTGCACTGAATTCCGCATCCTTCTAGATATTCTTGGTCCTGGGCCACTTCTCCTTGTATCATCTACATGTGCCCTTCTTACCCCTAGAGTCTTCACAGAGGGCAGTCCAAGTTCGTCATCAAGACTCTTTTCTGAACCGCTTGAATCTCCATCAACGTCTTCAAAACCTGCACATGTTTTATGACCTGTAGAAAGATTTTCTTTACCTTTCTTGGATGTATTTGATGAATTTGCTGGACTGAAATTTCCACACAATCTTCCACTCCATGGATTTGAGTTGGAACTATTGCTTGGTGATGCATCTGGTCCACTCAAAACTTGAGATTTTGCACTTGATTTTTCAGTATTTTCTTTGTCATTTAGTTCAAGATTTAGTCCTTGTTTGGCATCTGTGTAGAAGCTTGACATTTCATCAAATACCACATCCCTGCTCACCTTCATCTGTCCTGTGAGTGGGTTATAACATTTGTACCCTTTTTGCTCAAGGGAGTATCCAATGAAGACACATTTTTCTGCTTTCGGATCAAGCTTCGTCCTCAACTCATCTGGAACATGTACATATGCAATACAACCAAAAAATTTTAGATGTGATAAGTTTGGCTTTTCACCTATAAACTTCTCTTCAGGTGTAACTTGATGTACAACAACAATCGGAGTTCTATTCATGATGTATACAACAGTATGCATAACTTCTGCCCAATAACAATGAGGCATATTCTTCTCAGCCATCAAGGCTCTTGCTATTTCCGTAACATGTCTATTTTTGCATTCAGCAATGCCATTCTGTTGTGGTGTGTACCTACATGAAAATTGACGTCAAATTCCATGACTTTTTAGAAAATTGCTAAACTGATTTGACATGTATTCACCTCCTCCATCAGATCTTAATGTCTAAATATACTTCTCTGTCTTCTTTTCCATCATAGCTTTAAAATTCTGAAAGTGAGTGAATACCTCACTCTTCTCTTTCATGAAATATACCCATACTTTCCATGTATGGTCATCAATGAAAGTAACATAAAACCTACAACCACTCATAGATGTGGTCTTTGCTGGACCCCAAACATCTGTATGTACTATTTCTAGTACATTCTCACTAACATGCTTGTCATGTGGAATGATGCTCTTGAATGTTTACCAAATTGACATGTGCACATACCTTTGCATTTCTTCAACTTTGAAATTTGGTAGTCCATGGACAATCTCCTTTGACTGCATCGATTTCAGCATTTGCAAGTTTGCATGTCCAATCTGTTTGTGCCACATTTCTATATGTGCAACAACTCCTACACCTTTTGCAAACATGGCTGCATTCATTTCAGGAATCTTCACATTTAAGGTGAACATCCAACCCACTTTCTTTCCTTTGGCAACCAATCGTCCATTCTACTTGTACTCTTCTTCATATAGTCCATCAACATTGAACCTGACTTGTAATCTCTGGTCAACCATTTGTCCAACAAAAACCAGATTCTTTGTTATATTTGGAACATGCAACACATCAGCAAGATGTTTTACCTTTCCGTCCTCCATAGATAGTGCTATGTTTCATGTATGCTCAATAGGATGTGATGTGTCATCACCTGTTTCAACATATCCAAGAACTGGCAATTTCTGCAAAGTACTAAACCATTTTGCATGAATGGCCATGTGATTTGAAGCACCTGAATCAACATACCAGACATTATGATTTGATTTTGAAACACCAGTAGACATCGTATTCATCATGTGATGTTGAACCATGAACAACTTCTCAGAATCATCTGCACTTGTAGACGCATAGTTATTCTACTGCCTTTTGTTATTTTGATTCTTCAACCTGCAATCACGTTCAAAGTGTGCAGGTTACCACAATTCCAACATCCTTTAGTGTCATTACCTGAATCATTTCTTTGGAAATTTCTGCGGCCTCTTTGGCTCCCCCTACCTCAAAACTATCCTCTTCCTCCTGCATGAATTTGTTGTTGACTTTGGTCTTGGTTACTATTTCCTCTTCCACTTCCAAAACCTCTACCTCTGCCTCTTCCTCTACCAGAGTAGAATACCTGCTTAGAACTAGATTTCCCTTGGGAGTTTGAATCCTCACCAAGATTCTTTTCTTCAATAATCAGCATAGATACCAGATTGTTGGCAGTGGTCAGAGCGGTCAAGGATTTACAAGACAAGGGAGCCAACATGAAGGGCCAAGCAGGCAGAGCAGCCAAAGAAGATCGGGCAAGTAGGCCATTATTTTTCATGAAGCTGAAGCACATCAAAGAGGTGGACACACAAGAAGAAGGAGCAAGTAGGGAGCTCCAGGAAGTGTATGTCAAACTGTTAGAAGAAATCCCTACAAAAATAGTGATTTTCATCACTAAAAGCCATTGTAAATACCATTTCATATTTTTGTAGCTCCATTTTGTGCAAGCCAAGGAGTCCTTGAGTTTGAGGGGCCTAGAAGTACCTACCTATCAATTTTTATATTTTTTAGACTCCGTTTGAGCCCTCAAATAGGCCCTAGAACCTAATTTTTAACTAGGTCGGACACTAGGTCTGGACAGGGCCAAAGCTAGTCAAAAACTATAAATAGAGCTAGAGAGCTCATTTTTGAGGTTAGATTGTAATAGATTTGAACTTGTAAGAGCACTTTTGAAGTAATCTAAAGAACTCCATTGTCTTTCTCTTTGTGTTGCCATGTGTGTGCCTGTGTGTGTATGTGTGTGCATGTTAGTGTGCTTCTCACTCACGCACTTGTGCCATCACTTGTTCGAGGTCTTCATACCATCCTCACGTCTTCCCGGATTGACATTAAAGGAGGTGCTACTCATCACTGAGCTACACCAAATTTTGGTGCCGTTGCCGGGGATCGAGCTTTGAGGACGAGCGTGTGATGGTAAGACGTAGAGTTATGACGTTGGAATTGTAGGTAATTTCTTTACTTTTTCTTACTTTTATCTTTCTTACTACACCATCATCATCACCATCATTATCCTCACCATATCCGATCTCCATCTCCATCATCGCGGAAATTTCACTTTTTTTGATCATATCTCCTTTCCCCTTCCATTCCACTCATTCCACTTGTGAGAGAGAGCAAGAGAGCTATTTGTGTGCACTGTTTTTGCATGTTTCTTGAGTTTTCTTGCAGGATCTGGCTGTCCCATCATCTCCAGCACATTGCGCAGGTACGAAAAAGCTCGGTCCTGTCTCTGTGTCGCAGACCTCAGTCGATCGCGATCAATAGAAAAATCGATTATTTGGTAAAACAAAGTACATCACAAGGACACAAGATGAGCACATTATAAATCACTAAACACAGTAAAAAAATTCCAAGTTTCTCTGTCAATTGCGACTGACACAGTCGATCGCGATTGACAGCCACGATCGACAGACTCTGTCAATCACGACCGTCAGCCCCTGTCGATCGCGACCGATAGACCCCACAATCGACTGCCACGTAGGATTCAGTCAATCATGATTAACACCGTCGATTGCGACCGACTGAAAATTCACGATTGACTCAAAGACTCGCGTTGCCACGTGTCCATCGTGATGGACAGAACCCCTATCGACTGAAATCACAGTGAAAATCTCGGAAAAAGTGTTGATCGTGATTGACACCGTCGATCGCGATTGACAAGACCTACGATCGACTCTGTCGATCATGATTGATGCAGTCAATCGTGACTAACGTGTCGATCGCGACCGACAGGCCCCGACGGACACCTCTATCAATCGCGATTGACAGACCTGTCGATCGCGATTGACAAGCTTTTCGACCAAAATTTTGGGGTTTTTTAATTCCATTTATTGGAGTAGTTGTGGACACAAAAATCACACATTTAGAGTATTTTGGGGCCTCTACACTAGTAATTTGAGAAAAAGCCTGGTTGCCTGTTGACCTGTTTTAACCCTGTTTTAACCCCAGATCCCTGAACAGTCATAACTTCCTCATACGAAATCCGTTTGGAGTGATCTTAGGCTTGTTGGAAAGCTCGTGGGGGAAGAAAATTAAGGGATCTCTAGAATTGTTTTCCATAAAGACACAGGGCAAATTGATATCTGAATTGCATGAATGAAAGTGATTTGTTATGTCATTTGAAATTAAGTCTTGAGATAACTGTGGGACTTTTATAGGTCCATTGAGAGCACTAGAGGGCATCCAAAGCAAGGGCAATCTGCAAGCTTGAGAACGACATTCTTGAGCACTAAAGAGCCAGGGAACCGCAAGTGAGGTTGGAATACTCTCAACTCCCTTTGTCAATTCCTAGCTTAGGCTACACACGAGTAGTGCTAGAAGTAAATCAGGTGACGCTAGGCATTTGTCAAGTTGAAGACTACCTAAGTACTCAAGTTCAAGTTGAAACATAGTTTCTCTGTGATCGATAACTTAACTAAAAAGAACTTAACGTGGTACGAACAACCTAAAGTGCGGAAATTAACTCAAGTGTTCCTGACGACGTGATATCAGACAAGATCATAAACACAATAATCAACTAAAAAAGAACCAAGTGACTGATATAAAGAGATCTGCAACGAGGTTGTACCTTGGGTAAAAATTTGGGATTATTCAATTGGGCTTATGAACCTTAGATGAGGACAACACCTAGGAAGAGATAGACAGAGTCTTAGGTCTTTAGAGGCTAATTTCAATCATACTGCTAGGTCTTGGGCCCAACAATTGAGCCATCATTCGTACTACCCTAGCTCTGAGACTAGTGAGTCAGAGATGTCCCACGGTATGGAGAGACCTACAAGAAGTTCAGGTGTGCCATATTTACATAGGGTAGAAGGCCCCTACAAGATGCAGCTAGAATACCTTAGGACCAATTGATTAGGTGCTAGCATCTATGAGGACGGCCTAGGAAGATCTGTGGTCGAGATTAAAAACCCTGACCAACCCATTGGAATTGAACATCTAGCCGTCAAATTTGAAAATGGAGCATACTTGGACAAAGAAGGAACCATATACGTAGTCACCAGCCACCCAAATAGGACATATGAATTTGGTAATGTGATCACAGAGACAGACATAGGTGACCTAGAGCAAGGAAACTTAGGTGGAGAGCCTAAAACCCCCCGAGGCAAATCTGTTCTTACTAGAATCCTCACACCAGAGTGGATTCCCTAGGACAACAAGAGCATAGATCTACTCTTGAACCGAGAAACTGACGAAGCCTTTTGGAGGTATAATTCTGATCAACCTAATGAGATAGGAACGATCGCAATTTATGAGTTCAAAGATCCGAATAGCCCAGGCAAAGTGACCTATCTAGATCACACTTCAGAAAGGATTTTTGTGGTCACAGAACATGGTAGACATGCCTACACTTGGAAGGGGGAATTTATTTTTCCCCAACCAAGATCTAATGTCTCTTTTGGCCACCAAGGGGCTGGAACATCCCAAGCTCATGGTGCTCAAAGGGATAGAAGTAGAGATAGGCCAGAAGTGAGCTTTGCCAACCCAATAGGAAGAGAACGAACGCGAACAGAGACAAATAGAGAAGAAACAGAGAGAACTAGAGTTCCAAGGAACCTAAAAATGCTGAGGATTTTCCTTTGCCAAGGCCTAGGGAACACACCAGGACTTTGATACCTACACAACTAGTTAAGTCCATGAAGAATTACTTCGATGGCACTAGAGATCCATACGATCATGTGGACGAGTTTAGGCAAGTCTTGAGAGCTGAACAAGTTGAGGACCTATTCACACAGTACAATGCCTTTGGTCTAACACTTAGGAACACCGCTCTTACGTGGTTTCAACCACTAAATGAGAGGCACTTCAGGAACATAGACCAACTTCTAGAGGCATTCATTATTGAATTCTCTAAGAGTGGCATAAGGCATAACACTTCCTCACTGATTCATAGCTTCAAGCAAACCCCTCAAGAGACGGTCAGACTTGCAAGAAGAAGGTTTAGGCAATATCTAGAGAGATGTCCGATTCCTGAGCTACCCACTCTAGCCAAACAAGTGGCTTTATTCCTAGATGGACTGCTAAGTACAAAGTTGAGATCATACATGTACTTAAAGGACCCGAGGACCATAGAAGAGAGTGTACGCATGTGCATCGACATCGAGGATAACCTAGGGGAGGAATTAGAGCTTTCAAAAATCTACAAAGATTCAGATAGTTCTTCTAGGCTCTTTTCCTCGCAATCCACATCTATTGAGGAACTCGTTGAGAAAGTAGCTCAAAAACTAGGTGTCTCTAGCAAACAAATCCCAAGATTTGCCCCAGTTAAACGGAGCTATACTTGTGGAGGTGAACATATGGCGAACGTATGTCCCATCATGGCTCAACCCCAAGTGAATCTCAGTAGCTAATACTGCACCATAGAACGGAGATACACTAATCACACAGCACAAGATTTCCCATACAATAAGCAAGTGGTTAGGCAAACTTACCCTCAACCATATCCACAACAGGGCAGATACCAGAACCAGTACCCACCACAACAGTATGCCAGGCCTCAACAAACCTACCAACCACAATATCAAGCCCAGCAGAGACCTCAGCCAGTGCTAGCCCAACAACCTCCTGCTCCAGCCAATGTGATCCTAGTAAAGTATGCAGCTGCAGAAGAGAACCTGAATAGAGCCATAGTGCCAGTGACACCATTGCTTTCAAAAAGTGACCCCAGTGACCATAGCTTTGACTCTACACATATTGATAGCCCCCAGGCTTACTACATGCAGTCCCCTGAACATGGTGAGTCCTACTATAGTGAAGAACCGAGTGAGCCTAGCTGGGAGCCAGAGTATGCAAATGTCATGTACGCAAACCCCAACTCTAGACCTCAACCTAGGCCAGTAAGACCCCCATTCCCTAGAGGGCCATGCTACAGATGTCAGGGAGATCACCTCATTCGTGATTGCCCAATGCCTGCCCCTACACAACCCCAATTGGTGACAATTCAAGGCTTTTGTCAAGAGTGCGGAAAGGAGCATCTCTTACAAGATTGCCCAAAGAATCCCAATACTATGCCAAAAATCACTCCTATTGATGTTATTGAGTTGGTTGTAGATTCCACAGGGAGTGTGACTTCCATTGCACCAGTAAAAGTGGTCACTAGAGCTCAAGCCTTGCAGCAGAACCAAAGTTTAGGCCAGGAAAAAAATGCTGAGGTTAGTGAAACTGAGAGCATGACCAAGACGAGGACTAGAGCTTGGAGAGATAGCCGCGAAAGAATGAAAAGACAATGGGCGAAGAAGATGAGTGAGCTCGAGGAAAGCCTAAGAGAAACGAGAGCCAAGATAATGGAACTTACATCTCAACCTCCCTCTCACACTACTCCACCACCACCATTCCCATCTCCATCCGACCCACCACCTTACAACCTGCCTCATGTGACCCCACCATCCCCTAGAGTAGGATCATTATTAGCAGATCCTACTCCTGAGGACCTAAATATGATGCTTAAGGCATATCACGCCAGAATCCAAGAAGGGCCAAACGTAACCGATCATGAAAAGTGTTACCCTAGAGCGGAACTAGAGCTTGAACGAACTAAAATATGTGCTAAGGTGGTGGAATTGGCTCAAACCATGTTTGAAGTCAGTCGCCTCTTTAACATCTCTAGTTCAGCTAAGACGCAATTGCACTTTGATGGACTGCTAGAAAGATTGGAGAGGCTAATTGCACAATCAGAAAAGGAACCCACCCCTCCAAATAAGGGCAAGGTAAATGGAAGAGTAAGCCTTCCTGCCCAGGAAGCCTATGTGCCTAACTCCACAGAACCAAACACATCTTCTTCTATGAATTGATACACACCAGAGTTTTTGCGAGAAATTCAAGAAGAGAAATGGGCAAAAGAGAGTAAAGTCCCTCCTCCTATTGAACTTGTGAATGATGCGCATGACCAATTCCCACAAGACATTCCATCCATTTATGGAGAGCAGGAGAGTGCACAATCTCAAGAGAGATTAGACGTCGAGTCTAATTGTTTACACGAATTACCCCACTTCACAAGCCCATGGGAAGCAAAATCTACTTGCATGAGAGCACCCACGGTCATGGTACGAAACGAAGACTCAGTCATACCTAGGAATATGGAGGTAGTAAAGAACACTAAAGTGCAGTGCAACCTCACTTTAGAAGAGCTACTTAAGGTGTAGCTCAGTGATGAGTAGCACCTCCTTTAATGTCAATCCAGGAAGACGTGAGGATGGTATGAAGACCTCGAACAAGTGATGGCACAAATGTGTGAGTGAGAAGCACACTAACATGCACACACGTACACACACACACGCACACAAGGTAAGACAAAAGAGAGAAGCAATGGAGTTCTTTAGATTACTTCAAAAGTGCTCATACCAGTTCAAATCTATTACAAGCTAGCCTAATAAATGAGCTCTCTAGCTCTATTTATAGTTTTTGACTAGCTTTGGCCCTGTCCAGACCTAGTGTCTGGCCTAGTTAAAAATTAGGTTCTAGGGCCTATTTGAGGGCTCAAACGGAGTCTAAAAAATATGAAAATTGATAGGTATATACTTCTAATGCTCCTCAAGCTCAAGAACTCCTTGGCTTGCACAAAATGGAGCTACAAAAAGGTGAAATGGTATTTACAATGATGTAGAGTGACTAAATTCACTATTTAGGAAGTATTACTTCATGGAAAAATTTGGACGGCCTACTTGCCAGATCTTCGTTGAATACTTTGTCTACTTGTGCTTTCTCTTCACTCTGAATCCCTTCTTTGACTTCCTTGTCTTGTGAGTCCTTGGGTACCTTGACTGCTGCCAACACCCCTCCCCCCCCTCTCTCGCGTCTGTCGTCTCTGACTGACCCTTGTTGAGTGGATCGTTGGATATAGTAATTCACGACATCGGTCGCCAAGTGATGTTCTGATAATCTCAGTCCTTTTGCCAAACCGGTGAGTAGTGCATCCCAATCTACTGGCCCAGGAACTTCCGGATGTGGCATACGTAACTTTTCTAAATGGAGAGCTTGTTCCACAGCAAATAACTGTAATAAATGAGATGGTCTGGGAATGAATATCTTTGAATGATATTCCCAGAACCCAGTGATACACATTTCGTCAAACGTTTGCCTGAAGCAGGCTGGTAGATACTTGATACGAGCATGCCATGCATAGATGACATTCATAGATGGTGTGGTGCTCATATCATAAACAAGGTCTTGATTTCCTTGATTAAATCTGAGAGCCAAAAGATGAGGTTCCTTGACATTCTTAAAGGCCCTGAATGTAACTAGCATTAGCTCAAAGATTTTGAGGCACATCTGTGCCATGACATCTGGTATATTCTTGAATCTAACTTCCCAGTGTCGGATGGTTGAAATCATGTAGTTGACTGTGGGTTGGCCATGAGGGGGTGCTAAGTACACATAGTTTAGCCACTTTTCACATCCTTTAACCGTCAAAACTGTTTTGGTGTACTCTGGCCAGGACCTTCTTCAAAAGATAGGGCAGTAGCATGGGTTATAGATGTATAATGGCATGTTATTCCAAGTGCGTTTTCAAGCAGACAGATCCTCCAGGTAGGTTGAAATATATTCCCATGCGTGGCACTTGCAGGGATGTCTTCTGGTGCAAACTGTGTCGCCGAGGTTGGTTCTTTTGTTGTGCGCTGTTTGATTTTCAGCATTATAATCTGCCATTAAGACACAGAATGGAACATACAAATCATCGGACATGCCAATCCACCTATCATGGGAGAGGTTTTTGAAGTAATTGGATCTGATGACGATTTCTTCCAATGGGGACATCGACTGTATCTGTACTGCCACCCTCTCATCGTGGGTTGTAGCCACCTTCTCTAACCTCTGCATCCATTGAAGAGCTTCGATCTCAATTGTGTCCATTCCTTCTTGTGTTTGCTTACCCCTTGGTGCCGGCATCGGTACATATGGGTCTTCAAAGATTTCCTCAACTTGAATCGGAACTAGGTCTTCAGGTTCCGGTTCCACGAGGGGAGAGGGTTGACGCTCATATTGAAGAACTTTCTTTTGTAGTTCTGCCAGTTGTGCTCTGAGTTCTGCGACTTCTTCAGATGTGTCTACTGCGGTTGTAACTTCTTTTGATGAATCTTGTTGAGCTTCCGGTTGCTTTAGGAGGTCATCCCACTCTCTTTCTAAGGCGGCGTGTGCTTCCAAGAGATCGAAATGTGTTTCCAATATGATTTGCATATTTGCCGATGGGATGGCCTTGAAATTCTCTGGGTCGATTTCTTGTGGTGAACCCTCCATTGCTGCTTCCAGGTTCTCTTCATTCTGTTTCTGTAGTCGTTTATTTTCTTGGAGTGCTGCCGACATGTGCTTTCATAGTAAGGTGATGTTACGTCGAAGCTTGATATTGTCCGTTATCTGAGCATGTAATAGATCATCAAGTTGTTGTCAGTATCTATCTGGGGTGGATTGGCGATTAACTGATCATGTTGCACTTGCAATGTACTATAGTGCTGTTGTAACTGCCTCTTCTCCTTCTTTAAATTAATGAATCTCTCCTGTAGCGTTTCATGATTTCTAAACAAGCTCGTATGTTGGGAATCTAGATGCTGGTAATGCTGTTGTAGTTGAGTCATACATTGGTACATATTAATAAATACATTATTAATAGGAGTGGATGCGGGAAAGGTGTTGAATGCAGAGGGGTAGGGAAAAGGGAACGGGAGTGTGTATGCTGTGCTTGAAAAGGGTGAAGTGGGTGGTGGGGGAATAGGAGATTGTGGAAATATGGGGGGAGGGAGAGGTGCGGAAGTAGGTGATATGTTCATGACGTCATATGTGGATGCAGTCGTGGGAGTGATTGTGAACATGGGAATTGTCAGTGTAGTGATGGTTGTGAAGGTGTAAAGTGGTGTGTGTAGTTGTGAATATGGACCACCAGAAAGTGTGATAGGGGGAATGGGGTTTTCGGTGGCTACGGTTAGAATTACAGTGTCAGTGGTAGTAAACACGATCGTGTTGGTGTCAGGTTATGCGGATTGAGAGGGTGGAGTGACAATCTGTGCTTTGGTATGGGAAGTGGAATCTGAGGCTGTGACAGTGATGGTGACAGTGATGGTAGGAGGTGAAGGTGGTGGAGTTGGAGGTAGGGGTGGTAAAGGGGGTGACGGGGGTGCACTTGAGGTATGGGCTTCCTTAGTGTGATGAATGGTTTGAGCCCTGCCCATGGTCGTGAATGTGGTGCCCTGTTGTTTTGATACTAGTACATTCATTTGTTTTCTTGATCGAGGGGGGCGTCTACCGTATCTTCGCTCTGATCTTTGCGAGTGCGCAAGAGCGGTATGCACCGTCTCAGGTACCCCTAATGCATCAGCGATCATGTCAAGGGTTGCTCTGTATTGCTCATCCACACCTTCCTCTTCAAGGATTTGGTTCATGAGGGCTTTTCCTGCTGTCAGGGACAGCTTGTGTTGTTCTTGAACTCGGTTGATGGTATCATACAGCTTTTTCAATTGCTTCGTATAAGCAGGGGCACCTTCAAGTTCCTGGACCACTTCTTGCTCATATTCATGCTCTTCTTCATCTGATAGTCCTTCTTGTTCATCCTATTGCTCCTCTTCTGTAGTCTCCTCTTCATCTTCATCTACTTCAACAAATTCTGGATGGATTGGATGGGGTTGGTCCGTGACTGTCTGTTGCCCGCTTGCCTGTTCTGCCTCAACTTCTAAATTAGTAGCATTAATTATTCTGGCTACCTCCTCATCAATTAGATCTTCTAGTGTGAAGCCATGAGGGAACTCTAGGTCGGTGGGTATAGGTGGAAACACCAGATTCAGTCCTTCTGTGCTATGCCTTGGTAATCTGATAGTGAAGGGTTGCACTCGCCTTGGAAGTCGGGGAGTTGTCTCTGGTGTCAATGTAGCACCGGGGGCCTGTGCATAGGGCATCTGAACCGCTCCCCTCATTTTCTTGGATGAAGGCCCAGTGGTTGATAGTCTACGTTGGAATTCTTCCACCCTGGTCCAAACAAGTGCCCTTTGAATTGTTACATCATATGCCAAGCATCTGTAAACAATCCTTGTGAGAGCACAACATCCATAAAGTACTGAATTTTGCTTCTTATACCACCGTTGATGTGCCAAGTGTATTTGGTCAATAATCCAATTAGGCATGTTGACGTCTGCCAAATATAGAATGAACCATATCTTCTTGGGTGGCATCGTGAATCTCTCCTGAGTAGGGAACACAAAATGTTGCATGCACATTCGAAGGTGAATAGCAATAGTGGGTGTCATTGCCACCATGTCCTTCAGTTTAGTCAGGTTCCTGTTCTTCATGTTGTCTGGGACCATGGTCTCTTTCTCTGCGGGGATATGCATACCCTTCATATCGAGAGCTTCCCTTACCAAATTGTTTGTCAATTTGAAACGCTTCAGTTCATTACCTCTTGTAAGGGATGGTAGGACAAAGGTGCTATATCCCTTTTTCTCTTTACTAGGAGTGAGGGTGCTAATCAAGTATGAACATCGTAGAAAGTCTGGCTTGGGTAACTGCGCTTTGAAGTAAGCATATAGGCCAGCCTTCTTCCATATTGGTTTCAACCCTTCATTGTTTTGAAGCCTCTCAAACTCCCTGGTAAAGAAATGATACCTTCCCCAGCGTCCATTAAACTCTATTTCTGCCTTCCACAAGTAAGTACCTTCTCCAAGAGGTCCTACCACATCACTGAACCAATGCGAGTTTTTGCTTATTGGTGATGTGTGCCCCTGGGGAGGATTCTGATTAGGTATGGCATGTAATTCTCTCAATGCCAGGGGTCTTTCCTTCAACTCCTCTTCAATGGGGAGACTTTCAATGTCCACGATCTGAGGGCTGCTGCTTGCCTGGGAGCTAGTTCCTGCAGCCTCGGCCATATTGAAGGGACTGGTCACCGGTTCTGTGAGAATATACAAAGGAATGTTAACATTGCAAATGGACACCAAGTGGTCATGTGTACCCGTTACAACATTAACATGAGTTTTAAGCGATAAGTTAGGGAGTCAGTGAGTGCTCGGTGATTGTGGGTGTAGTTAGTGGATGAATTGTCCTAAAAGCTAAATGGAAAGATGCAGTGTGCAAATGATGCAGTTAGTAGGTGTGGGTGAATTTACAAGTGGGGGTCAGGGGGTTTATTACAAGCTTTGGGCAACCAAACACACTGGATGGCTTTCGGTTTTGGTTCGGTGGAGACTCTGGAGGGCTTCCTGATAGTGTCTGCTTGGAAATAAGGCTTTTTAGGGACCCATTTACAAATGATACTACGCGTGCTCATGGATGAATATGTGTTCGTGCATGATGTATAAGAGTGGGTATCATCTGTTCGAGTGAGTGAACCGTGTTGTACAGGGTGTGGTCTTTGTGTAGCTATTTGAGCCCGCAAGCAAGCCTTAGGCACCCAAATTTGTCTTGATTGCGGGTCAGCCTTCATCGACTTCTTGGGTACCCAGATAGATTTCACTTTCACAGAAGAATTTTTGGAAGACTTCTTATTAGTGTCGTATTGTTGATCACTAATAGGAAATTGAGCCAGTTGGTGTGGCTTGACCGTAGTAGGCTGCTCGCCTTTCCGCACCCACCTCTATTTTGGTGACTGGGACACCTTGCTTCGTACTTTCTTTTGGTTTCGAGCATAGGTAGTTGCTTGTTCTGCATTTTATCTTCCTCTAGTTGCTGCATCCCGATGGCCTTTGGAAAAGAAGGGAGTTCCACTGTACCCTTGACTTCTTTGTTGAGATAAGCATCCCTCTGCATCACATAGTTTTGGACAAGAATAGCATGGTCATCATCATGTGTACTCCTGGAAGGACCAGGAGTGTGTGCCTTTCCTAGTTCCGTGAGTGCTCTATTGTCTAACTCAACTGTAATTCGACTCTGATTTACCCATACCTGAAGAAGTCCACTTCTTAGGTTTAGGTTGACTGCATGATCATAGATCCAGTCTTGACCCAAGACAAGAGGCTCAGTGAGATCCTCATATTGACACACTAGTACTTCAACTGTCATTAAAAAATCTTGAATGTAGAGGGGAAGTTCCACCTCGCCCATGCAAGGGGTTTCCACTCCTCCCAATCCTATGAGATATGCTTCCATAGGATTGACATTTAAGTTCAAGTCTCGACAGTACGAAAGTTTAACCACACTAGTGGCTGCATCTGAGTCAATCAAGGCTCTTACAGTCCTTGCACTCGTTCCTTGTCCTAGCTCTAAGGTCACAAAAGGATGCCGATCAATTATTCTATGAGAGCTAATACCTGAAACTTCACACATTGCCATATGATACCCTTGATCTACATGTGCCTTTGTCCTAGGCTGATCTTTACCTTGTCGTCTCAACTTCATCCTTCGGATGTGTTCCAAGGCTTTTGCCTGTGCTTCTTCTCGAGCTCGTTTTTCTTCTTCCTTGCGTTTCTTGGCAGTGTTGAGTCGATTTAGCATCTCTTCAGTCAGGGGTTCTTGATATAACTTGACCCTGCATCCGCTTATGTAACTAGGGAGAACATCACCTTCGAGTGTAGCTAATTGGACTGCTCCACTAGTTGAGATCCTATTAATGATCATAGGTCCATAGCCACGCTTTTCTAGTTTTCTTGCATGTTGCTTCAACGTGTAGACTAAAACTAGGTCTCCTGCTTTCAAACCCTTATCCTTCACATGTGCATCAAAATATGCTTTTTGTCGTTTCTTAGCTGCATATATTCCTGCTGCTGCTCTTAGTCTTGTCTCACCTAGTCGTTCCAGATCAAAAATTCTCGAAGAGAGTTCATGACCCATCCACTCATGCTCTTGTGTTATTTTCAATGTAGGTATCAAGAAGTCCAATGGTAGCACTGCATTTTACCGAATACCATCTGAAAGGGTGTGGCTTGGAGTACCGTTTTATAGGCAACTCGGTATGCCCAAACAACATGGTGTAGCTGTTTGTCCCAATCAGAGCGTTTATTATTCACTAGTTTTGTCAATACATTGCATAGAATCTTATTTGTGCTTTCAGCTTGTCCATTTGCTTGTGGATGATAGGGAGCAGACTTCTTATGTACTACCAAGAATTCTTGGAGCAGATTTTCAATAACTTCATTCAAGAAGTGAGTCCCTCTATCACTTACTAGCTCGATAATTAGCCCATATCTAGTGAACACATTCTCAAATAAGAACTTAGCGGTAGTCTGAGCATCATTCTTTGTCGTAGCCTTTACCTCTACCCAATTGGTTAGATAGTCAGTGGCCACGATGATATATTCAGCATGGGAAACCTTAGCTGGGGGATTAATAGGACCTACGAAGTCTATTCCCCACTTAGAGAATGCACGTCCACCCATCATAGGTTTCAGTGGCATCTCATCTTTGCGTATAGGATACTGAGTTCGCTGACAGACATCACACCTCTTCACATACGTATGTGCATCCATGTGAAGGGTCAGCCACCGCAAGCCTGCAAATAGGATTGCTTTAATCAACCTCTCTGGTCCAAAATGTCCTCCTACTACACCTTGGTGAGCAGATTCCAAGATCTTGAGAAATTCACTCTCATGGACACAGAGTCTCAGGTAACCATCTTTACCACGCTTGTATAAATTATCACCAATAAGTGAGTAATCTAGGGCTTCTTGTTCTAAGCTTCTTTGCCTGGCCAGGTCATATCTTGAGGGAATGTTTTCGTCCTCAGGAAGGCTACTAATGGTTCACTCCAATCTGGCACTATGGTCACTTGATAAAGAGTGGCATGCTCCACGGGTGGTTTAGTGTAGCAGATCGGGCTCTTTGCATAACTTATGGACATCAGCCTCCATAGTTGGCCAATGCACCCGAGTCTCCTTAGTGTCTGTAAAGTTTTTTGCTTAGAGTAATGTTGCTCTAATGCACCTACATGTGTTAATTGCAACCATTGTGTGTATTCATCCTCTTCCACACAACAAGCTAGGATCCCTTGATCTGTATGCTTATACATACTTCCTGCCATGATCTGGTATTTTTGGGCTTTTACTATCTCCCTATCTTGAGTGTTTATGACTAGGTGGTCAGGCCCGTATGTCAATACTGACACTAATGGCTTTGCCCACTGAGGTACGACTTCCAAATTAAACAAGTATGCATCAGGAAGATCATCTGATACTCCTTGTGGGGCCTCTCCGGATGTGAGTCTCGAGAGATGGTCTGCTCTCAAGTGAGTCTTTCCTTTCCTCACCACAACCTCAAAGTCATATTCCATTAGCAAGAGAAACCATCTCACCAATCTACCTGTATTGCATGGCTTGTTCACAAGATATAACAATGCTTGATGGTAAGTAAAAAATTTAAACTTATTTGCAAGCAAATAATGTCTAAACTTTTTAACTTCATATACCATGCCTAATCCTTCTCTCTCAGTAGTGGTATAATTCCGTTCAGCTGCATTCAACTATCTACTGGCATAGGCAAATGGCAGATCCATATTACCTTCACCAGTAGGTTGTGCGAGTACACATCCAATTGCATAATTGGATGCATCCACGTGAACATGAAAGGGCTTATTCCAATCAGGAGTCGTCAAGATTGGTGCTGAACATAATTGCTGTTTAAGCTCATTGAAGGAGTTCTCACATTCATCAGTCCACTCAAAATTGGTCAAAAGGCCATATAGAGGCTTTGCAATGATGGCATACATGTGTATGAAACGTCGGTAATAACCACAATGCCCCATGAAAGCATGCACTTCCTTGACGTTCTTTGGCCTAGGTAGCTCTGCTATAGCTTTCACTTTCTCCTCATCCGTAGATATGCCATTCTTTGACACTATGTGTCCTAGAATCTTGCCTTGCCTGACCATGAAAACACACTTTTCTGGGTTCAGGCAGACTTGATATTCTCTACATTTGTCAAAGATTTGCCTGAGTTCAGGTATATGTGTTTGTCTAATGTTGGAATGGGTGCAGAGATCGTCAACGTAGACTTCTGAATTCTTCCTCAAGAATTCTTTAAACATGTGACACATCAGTCTTTGAAAGGTGGCAGGCGCATTGGTAAGCCCAAATGGCATTACCCTAAAGGCAAATATGCCCCATTCTGTGGCAAAAGCTATCTTATGCTGATCTTTTGGGGCAATGGCTACCTGATTGTAGCCAGAAAATCCATCGAGGAAACTGTATACTTCCTTGCCTACTACTCTTTCTAGTAGATGCTCAGTGATTGGAAGCGGATAATTATCTCAGATAGTGGCTTCATTAACCTTCTTCAAGTTAATGCACACACGTAGCTTTCCATTCTTCTTGGGCACCACTACAATGGGGGATACCCACTTAGTGTGCTCAATTTCATAGATGAATTCAGCTTCTACCAAGCGATCTATTTCTTCTTTGATCTTGGCAGCATAGTTATCGTTGTATGTGTATGGCTTTTGTTTAGAGGGTTTGACATGTGAGGTCATGGGAATCATATGTGAGCATATGTCAGGGTCTACACCCTTCAAGTCTTTGTAACTCCAAGCGAATACATCTCTGTACTCTCTTAGCAAAGCTATCAACTCTTGCTCTTCCTCTTCCATCAGGTCATGTCCTATGTAAGTACATCTCTCTTCTCCTTCTTCTAAGGCTACAACAATTTTCTTAGTGGTTTCCTTGTTATCATAGGCCTCTCTTGCTTGCACATCCCGTTTAGGCATTCTCACCATTACTCTCCTATCGTCTATCTCATACTTCTTAAAATTATCAGGGACCTCAAACAAAGATTCTTCCTCTTCTGGTGTGACTACTCTCTTCTTCCTTTTCTTGCCTTCACTTTTGGCGGTCACTTGTGTGGTTAACCTCACATCATTGGTAAGCTCTTCGTGTCTCTGGGGTTGACATTCTACTTCATGGAAATATTCTTCATCTGATGCAAAAGGTGGGTCCATGATGATTGACTCGAGATCGGAGTCAATTGCATCTTCCAATGCATCAAGGCTAGGTTCACATTCTTCCAGAACCGAATCTCCCATGATTGGCTCTATTGAGAAAATTGAAATGTCATAGCCATCCTCATCACTGTGGGGTGTCCATTGTTCTTCATTGATGGCTACATCCATTGTTGCTAAAATTTCTGCCCAACCGTGAGGTTAAAATTCTTTATCAGGGAATACTACAGGTGCATAGGCTGGGTCTTGAATTGATCTATGTGTCTCTTTCGCACCTACCTCTCTGGATTTTTCTCTCTTCTCCTCTTCTACTGCCACTTTCCACATCCATAAGTGGGTGTCTTCATGCATCCATGAGGATCCTGACCCTATGGAATGCACCGACTTAGTATCATCTTTGGCTCTATGGATGGGGTTCCATTAGATGGGAGGTACGTCTCTGTGAGAGTAATCCTTGAGATTCACTTTGGTCGAAACACCTAAGTGTTGCAAATACAAGGAATTGGTTCCCCAATCCTGTACCACTTGCAACTGTCGCATAAATGGTCTTCCCAAACTCATCTCATAGGCATGATTTTTGCTAAAGTCACATATAGCAAATGTATGCTCAAACTCCACACCACACGTGGTGAGAGTTATTCCTTCTAGTAGCCCTAAGGGTCTTTCTATGTGACCATCCGCCATCTGCAATTTCATTCTCGTGGGTCTGAGTGCTGGCTTGCCCCAACGCTTCCAAAGGGAAGTGGTAGCAATTGCAACTCTTGCACCAGAGTCCAAAATTGCCTTGGTTGTGTATCCTTGATGGGTGATGGGAAGATAGGTGTTTCCTTCTTCTCCCTCACTCATGTCTCCTATCTTATCCAAGGGTATTTCCAGCACTGTTCTATGAGAACCTACCTGGGAACACGGTTTAGCTACCTCTGTTACTTGTTTGGCTACATGCTTCCATAGCTCTGGCCTAACTTTGAGTAGCTCTTCTAAAGTGAGATTGCACTTCACTTTAGTATTCTTTACTACATCAGTATTCCTAGGTATGACTGAGTCTTCGTTTCGTACCATAACCGTGGGTGCTCTCATACAAGTAGACTTTGCTTCCCATGGGCCTGTGAAATGGGGCAATTCCTGTAAGGAGTTAGACTCGAAGTCTAATCTCTCCTGAGATTGGGTACTCTCTTGCTCCTCATAAATGGAAGGAATATCTTGTGGGAATTGGTCATGTGCATCATCCACAAGTTCAATGAGAGGAGGGACCTCACTCTCTTTAGCCCATTTCTCTTCTTGAATCTCTCACAAGAACTCTGGTGTGTACCTATTCATAGAAGAGGATGTGTCTGGCTCTGTGGAGTTGGGTACATAGGCTTCCTGGGTAGGAAGGCTTACTCTTTTACTTGACTTGCCCTTACTTGGAGGGGTGGGTTCCTTTTCTGATTGTGCAATCAGCCTCTCCAATCTTTCTAGCAGTCCATCAAAGTGCAATTGCGTCTTAGCTGAACTAGAGATGTTAAAGAGGCGACTGCCTTCAAACATGGTTGAGCCAATTCCACCATCTTAGCACAGATTTTGGTTCGTTCAAGCTCTAGTTCTGCTCTAGGGTAACACTTTTCATGATCGGTTACGTTTGGCCCTTCTTGGATTCTAGCCTGATATGCTTTAAGCATCATGTTTAGGTCCTCGGGAGTGGGATCTGCTATCACTGATCCTACTCTAGGGGGTGGTGGGGTCGCATGAGGCGGGTTGGAAGATGGTGGATCGGATGGAGATGGGAATGGTGGTGGTGGAGTGGTGTGAGAGGGAGGTTGAGATGTAAGTTCAATTATCCTGGCTCTCGTTTCTCTTAGGCTTTCCTCGAGTTCACTCATCTTCTTTGCCCATTGCCTTTTCATTCTCTCGCGGCTATCTCTCCAGGCTCTAGTCCTCTTCTTGGTTATGCTCTCTATTTCACTAACTTTGGCACTCTTTTCCTGTCCTACACCTTGGTTCTACTACAATGCCTGAGCTCTCGTGACCACTTGCACTGGTGTAGTGGAAGTCACACTCCCTGAAGAGTCTACAACTAACCCAATCACATTGACGGGAGTAGTTTTTGTTACATTCTGTGGGTTCTTTGGGCAGTCTCATAAGAGGTGCTCCTTTCCGCAATCTTGACAAAAGCCTTGAATGGTTACAGATCGAGGTTGTGTAGGGGCAGGCATCAGACAATCACGAATGAGGTGATCTCCTTGACATCGGTAGCATGGCCCTCTAGGAAATGGGGGTCTTACCTGCCTAGGTTGAGGTCTAGAATTGGGATTCGCATACATAACATTCACATACTCTGGCTCCCAACTTGGTTCACTCAGTTCTTTGTAATAATAGGCCTCATTATGCTCAGGTGACTGCATGTAGTATGCCTGGGGACTATCAATATGAGTGGAGTCGAAACTATGGTCACTAGGGTCACTCTCAAAAAGTAATGGAGTTACTGGGACTATGGCTCTATTCAGATTCTCTTCTGCAGCTGCGTACTTTATTGGAATCACGTTGGTTGGGGTAGGAGGTTGCTGAGCTAACACAGTGTGAGGCGTTTGCTGGTTTTGGTAGGGTTGTTGATAAGGTGTTGTGGCCTACCATATTGCTGTGGAGGGTACTGGTTCTGGTATCTTCCCTGTTGTGGATAGGGCTGAGGGTAGGTTTGCCTAACCACTTGCTTATTGTATGGGCAATCTTGCGTAGTGTGATTAGTGTATTTCCTTTCTATGGTGCAGTACTGGCTATTAGGATTCACTTGGGGTTGAGCCATAATGGGACATACGTTCGCCATATGGTCACCACCACATGTATAACACTGCTTAACTGGGGCAAATCTTGGGATTTGTTTGCTAGAGACACCTAGTTTTTGAGCTACCTTCTCTGCGAGTTCCTCAATAGATGTGGATTGCGTGGAAGATAGGCTAGAAGAACTATCTGAATCTTTGTAGATTTTTGAAAGCTCTAATTCCTCCCCTAGGTTATCTTCAATGTCAATGCACATGCGTACACACTCTTCTATGGTCCCAGGGTCCTTCAAGTACACATATGATCTAAGTTTGGTACTTAACAGTCCATCTAAGAAGAGAGCCACTTGTTTGGCTGGTGTGGGTAACTCTGGAACATGACATCTCTCTAAGTATTGCCTAAACCTTCTTCCTGCAAGTCTCACGGTCTCTTTAGGGGTTTGCTTGAAGCTGTGAATCAGTGAGGAAGTATTATGTCGTATGCCACTCTTAGAGAATTCAGTAATGAATGCCTCCAGAAGTTGGTCTATGTTCCTGAAGTGTCTCTAATTAGTGGTTGAAACCATGTAAGGGCTATGTTCCTTAGGGTTAGACCAAAGGCATTGTATTGTGTGAACAGGTCCTCAACTTGCTCAGCTCTCAAGACTTGCCTAAATTCGGCCACATGATCATATGGGTCTCCTGTGCTATCGAAGTAGTTCTTCATGGATTTAACCAGCTGTGTAGGTCTCAAAGTCCTCCTGTGTTCCCTAGGCCTTGGCAAAGGAAAATCATCAGCATTTCTTAAGTTCCTCTGGGCTCTTGGTCTCTCGACTTCTACTCTATCCGTCTCTGTTCTTGTTCTTTCTCTTCCCAATGGGTTAGCAAAACTTACCTCAGGTCTTTCTCTATTCCTGTCTCTTGGAGCTCCATGAGCTTGGGATGTTCCAGCTCCTGGGTGGCCATAGACACATTAGATCTTGGTTGGGGAAAAATAAATTCACCCTTCCAAGTGTAAGCATGTCTACCATGTTCTGAAACCACAAAGATCCTCTCTGAAGTATTATCTAAATAGGTCACTTTTCCTAGGCTATCAGGATCTTTGAGTTCATAGATCATGATCGTCCCTACCTCATTCGGTGGATTAGGCTTATACCTCCAAAAGGCTTCATCGGTCTCTCGTTTAAGAGCTGGATGTTCAAGTCCAATGGGTTGGTCTGGGTTCTTAATCTGGACCACTGATCTTCCTAGGCCGTCCTCATAGATGCTAGCACCTAATCAGTTGGTCCTAAGGTATTCCAGCTGCGTCTTGTAGGGGTCTTCTATCCTATGTAAATATGGCACGCCTGAATTTCCTGTAGGTCTCTCCATACCGTGGGACATCTCTGACTCACTAGTCTCAGAGCTAGGGTAGTATGAATGATGGCTCAACTGCTGTGCCCAAGACCTAGCAGTATGATTGACACTAGCCTCTGAAGACCTAAGACTCTGTCTATCTCTCCCTAGGTGTCATCCTGATCTAAGGTTCATATGCTTAGCTGAGCAATCCCAATTTTTACCCAAGGTACAGCCTCGTTGTCGATCAATTTGTAACAATCACTTGGTTCTTTTTAGTTGATTATCGTGTTTATGATCTTGTCTGATATCACATCGTCAGGAATACTTTCATGACTTTCCGCACTTTAAGTTGTTTGTACCACTTTTAGTTCTTTTTCCTTTACAGTTATCGATCGCATAGAGAGATTATGTTTCTGCTTGAACTTGAGTGCTTAGGTAGTCTTCAACTTGATAGATGCCTATCGTCGCCCTGACTTACTTCTAGCACTATTCACGCTTAACCTAAGCTAGGAATTGACGGAGGGAGTTGAGAGTATTCCAACCTCACTTGCTGATCCTTTGATCTTTAGTGCTCAAGAACCCCGTTCTCAAGCTTGCAAATTGCCCTTGCTTTAGATGCCCTTGAGTGCTTTCAATGAACCTGTAAAAAGTCCCAAAGTTAGCTCAAGACTATGACAGAACCAATCACTTTCAAGCATGTAATTCAGATATCAATTTGCCCTCTGTCTTTATGGAAAACAGTTCTAGAGATCCCTTAGTTTTTCTTCCCCTTGGGTATGGTCACTTCAAAATAGTATATCTAATAATCTTGATATTAATTTTACCGTAACCAGTGGAAGTTTTTGTTGTACTCCCCACGAGCTTTCCCACAAGCCCAAGATCACTCCGAACGGATTTTGTATGAGGAAGTTATGACTGTTCAGGGATCTAGGGTTAAAACAAGGTAAAACACGTTATCAGGAAAACAAGGTTTTTTCTCAAGTTACTAGTGTCGGGACCTCACAAATCACTATTTGCTTGATAAGTATGCCTAGAATTTACCCCAAAAACTTGGAATTAAAAAAAACCTAGAAATTTGGCCGAAATTGCCTGTCAATCGCGATCGACAGGTCCGTCAATCGCGATTGACAGAGGTGTCCGTCGTGGCTGTCGGTCGCGATCGACACGTCAGTCGCGATTGATAGTGTCAATCGTGATTGACAGAGTCGGTCGTGAGTCTTGTCAATCGCGATCGATGGTGTCAATCGCGATCGACACTTTTAGCGAGAATTCCGACGAAATTTCAGTCAATCGTGGGCCTATCCGTCGCGATGGACGCGTGTACACGTGAATTCTAGTGTCAATCATCAAATTTCAGCTGGTCGTGATCGGCGGTGTCCATCGCGATTGACTGAATCCTACGTGGCAGTCGGTCAGTCCTGGGGTCTGTCGATCGCGATTGACAGAGGCTGTCGGTCGCGATTGACAGAGGCTGTCGATCGTGGTTGTCGATCGCGATCGACAGTGTCGGTCGCGATTGACAGAGAGACATGGAATTTTCAAATTTTATGTAGTGATTTGGAATGTGCTCCTCATGTGTGTCATTGTGGTGTGCTTTCTTTTACCAAATGAGCGATTTTTCTGTCGATCGCGATCGACAGAGGTCTGTGACACAGAGACAGGGCCAAGCTTTTTCGTACTTGTGCAGCGTGCTGGAGAGGATGGTACAGCAAAAACCTGCAAGGAAGCTCAAAAAACATGCAAAGGCAGCGCACACAAATCGCTCTCTCGCTCTCTCTCACAAGTGAAATGAGGGAAATGGAAGGGAGATGGTGACATGATAAAAAAACTGAAATTTTCGCAATGATGGAGATGGAGATCGGATATGGTGAGGATGATGATGGTGAAGTAAAAAAGAGAAAAGTAAGAAAAATAAAGAAATTACCTACAAAGCCAACGTCACAACTCTACGTCTTACCATCACACGCTCATCCTCAAAGCTCGATCCCCGACAACGATGCCAAAATTTGGTGTAGCTCAGTGATGAGTAGCACCTCCTTTAATGTCAATCCGGGAGGACGTGAGGATGGTATGAAGACCTCGAACAAGTGATGGCACAAATGTGTGAGTGAGAATCACACTAACATGCACACACGTACACACACGCGCACACAAGGTAAGACAAAGAGAGAAGCAATGGAGTTCTTTAGGTTACTTCAAAAGTGCTCATACCAGTTCAAATCTATTACAAGCTAGCCTCAAAAATGAGCTCTCTAGCTCTATTTATAGTTTTTGACTAGCTTTGGCCCTGTCCAGACCTAGTGTCCGGCCTAGTTAAAAACTAGGTTCTAGGGCCTATTTGAGGGCTCAAACGGAGTCTAAAAAATATGAAAATTGAGAGGTATATACTTCTAATGCTCCTCAAGCTCAAGGACTCCTTGGCTTGCAGAAAATGGAGCTACAAAAAGGTGAAATGGTGTTTACAATGATGTAGAGTGACTAAATTCACTATTTAGGAAGTATTACTTCATGGAAAAATTTGGATGGCCTACTTGCCAGATCTTCGTTGACTACTTTGTCTGCTTGTGCTTTCTCTTCGCTCTGAATCTCTTCTTTGACTTCCTTGTCTTGTGAGTCCTTGGGTACCTTGACTGCTACCAACACAAGGTTAGACACAGAACTGTGGAAACATGTAGCCAAACAGGTACCAGAGATAGTGAAACCGCGTTCCCAGGTAGGATCTCATAGAACAGTGCCAGAAATACCCTTGGACAAGATAGGAGATATGAGTGAAGGAGAAGAAGGAAACACCTATCTTCCCATTACCCACCAAAGGTACACAACCAAGGCAATTCTGGACTCAGGCGCAGGAGTTGCAATTGCTACCACTTCCCTATGGAAGCGTTGGGGCAAACCAGCACTTAGGCCAATGCGAATGAAATTGCAGATGGCTGATGGTCACATAGAAAGACCCTTAGGCTTGCTAGAAGGAATAACTCTCACTACTTGTGGTGTAGAGTTTGAGCACA
Source organism: Ceratopteris richardii (assembly GCA_020310875.1). NCBI lineage: Eukaryota > Viridiplantae > Streptophyta > Polypodiopsida > Polypodiales > Pteridaceae > Ceratopteris > Ceratopteris richardii. The sequence continues at coordinate 119,858,509 of CM035408.1, forward strand.
CATTTGCTATCTCTGACTTTAGCAAGAACCAGGCCTATGAGATGATTTTGGGAAGACCATTTATGTGTCAGTTGCAAGTGGTACAGGATTGGGGAACCAATTCTTTGTATTTGCAACACCTAGGTGTTACAACCAAAGTCAATCTCAAGGATTACTCTCATAGAGATGTACCGCCTATTCAATGGAATCCCATCCATAGAGCCAAGGATGACACGGAGTCTGTGCACTCCATAGGATCAGGATCCTCATGGATGCATGAAGACACTCACTTATGGATGTGTAAAGTAGCAGTAGAAGAAGAGAAGAGAGAAAAGGCAAGAGATATAGGTGCAAAAGAAACCCATAGATCAATTCAAGACCCAACCTACGCACCTATAATATTTCCTGATGAAGAATTTGAACCACGATGAGAGGGTGGCAGTACAGATACAGTCGATGTCTCGATTGGAAGAAATCATCATCAAATCCGATCACTTCAGAAACCTCTCCCATCATAGGTGGATTGGCACGTCTGATGATTTGTATGTTCCATTCTATGTCTTAATGGCAGATTATAATGGTGAAATCAAGTAGCGCACAACAAAGAACCAACCTCGGCGACACAATTTGCACCAGAAGACATCCCTGCAAGTGCCACGCATGGGAATATATTTCAACCTACCTGGAGGATCCGTCTGCTTGAAACATACCCCGAGATGGTACGCACTTGGAATAACATGCCATTATACATCAAGTATAACCCATGCTATTGCCCTGTCTTTTGAAGAAGGTCTTGGCCAGAGTACAACAAAACAGTTTTGACGGTTAAAGGATGTGAAAAGTGGCTAAACTATGTGTACTTAGCACCCCCTCATGGCCAACCCACGGTCAACTACATGATTTCAACCATCCGACACTGGGCAGTCAGATTCAAGAATATACCAGATGTCATGGCACAGATGTGCCTCAAAATCTTTGAGCTAATGCTGGTTACATTCAGGACCTTTAAGATTGTCAAGGAACCTCATCTTTCGGCTCTCGGATTTAATGAAGGAAATCAAGACCTTGTTTATGATATGAGCACCACACCATCTATGAATGTCGTCTATGCATGGCATGCTCGTATCAAGTATCTACCAGCCTGCTTCAAGCAAACGTTTGAGGAAATGTTTATCACTGGGTTCTGGGAATATCATTCAGATATATTCATTCCCAAACCATCTCATTTATTACAGTTATTTTCTATGGAACAGGCTCTACATTCAGAAAAGTTACGTATGCCACATCAGGAAGTTCCTAAGCCAGTAGACTGGGATGCCCTACTCACCGATTTGGCAAAAGGACTAAGATTATCAGAACATCACTTGGCAACTGATGTCCTGAATTACTATATCCAACGATCCACTCAACAAGGGTCTGTCAGAGACGACAGACGCGAGAGGGGGGGGGGAGTGTTGGCAGTGGTCAGAGCGGTCAAGGATTTACAAGACAAGGGAGCCAACGTGAAGGGCCAAGCAGGCAGAGCAGTCAAAGAAGATCAGGCAAGTAGGCCATTATTTTTCATGAAGCTGAAGCACATCAAAGAGGTGGACACACAAGAAGAAGGAGCAAGTAGGGAGCTCCAGGAAGTGTATGTCAAAGTGTTAGAAGAAATCCCTACAAAAATAGTGATTTTCATCACTAAAATCCATTGTAAATACCATTTCACATATTTTTCTAGCTCCATTTTGTGCAAGCCAAGGAGTCCTTGAGCTTGAGGGGCCTAGAAGTACCTACCTATCAATTTTTATATTTTTTAGACTCCGTTTGAGCCCTCAAATAGGCCCTAGAACTTAATTTTTAACTAGGCCAGACACTAGGTCTGGACAGGGCCAAAGCTAGTCAAAAACTATAAATAGAGCTAGAGAGCTCATTTTTGAGGTTAGATTGTAATAGATTTGAACTTGTAAGAGCACTTTTGAAGTAATCTAAAGAACTCCATTGTCTTTCTCTTTGTCTTGCTGTGTGTGCGCGTGTGTGTGTGTATGTGTGTGCATGTTAGTGTGCTTCTCACTCACGCACTTGTGCCATCACTTGTTCGAGGTCTTCATACCATCCTCACGTCTTCCCGGATTGACATTAAAGGAGGTGTTACTCATCACTGAGCTACACCACAGATCAACAAAATTCGAAATATTTTCCCTCGTCTGTATAGAAGTTTTGAACTGCTTATATGCAACTCCTAAACCACAAAGACACACTTCCACCTTATCATCATCATCATCTACATTCATGCCAATAGATGCAAGTGAATCACATATGCTTTTGATTTTCAAGGTGTGTCACTTACTGACATGCTCTTCTTCTCCAATGTATGCAACTCGTTCTTGAGTTGCAATTTCCGTGCCTTTGTATTGGTCTCATACAATGTGAACAAATTGTTCCAAGCCTCTTTTGGAGTCTTGGCATCCTATATGTGTCCAATCATGCTATCCTGTATGCTAACAGATAGCTAGTACATTACCTTTCGTGCTCCTTGATTCCATTCCTCATATGCTCTTACCTGATCTGCAGTCCGATTCCTTTCTGGTAACTGTGGAGCATTTTCGTTCTCTCCTTCGATGTACTTCCAGTAGCCTTTTCCCATCAAGAAATTCGTCATTCTGAATCTCCAAGCATGGAAGTTGTTCTTGTCCAGCTTATCGCTCATAAGCTGACTCATTCCATCTGCGTTTGCCATTTCTACAACAATTCACAACACTGTAAAAGACCTAATGTCCGCGAATGAGTGAGCTGGCAAGGAACAAATGTGCCATCACTCTCAGTAGATAAATCTAATCAAGCTCAATGAAGTATCCTTGACATATACCATCATGACCACTATACATGTCAGAGAAATGAAAAACTGGTACATGTCATCCTGGATCATCACATGTTGATATCTCAACATGAAACACCCTGAGTATATGTACCAAATTTAGTGCGATTCTGAGACTGTGATCGGAGGGGTGTTGACGATGCCCTAGATGAAGCGACGACTTTCTCTGATACCAATTGTTGGAGTTAGACTTCTGAGGAAGCATGTGAACAACAAAAGGAAGAAGAAGAAGCTTGGATCACAACACACAATACTGAATGTATTTCTAGAGAATGTACAAAGATAAGTAGCCCATTAGGGCAACAAGCGTATATATAAGCCGGGGGGAAAAAACCTCCTAAAGAGGGAAAAACATGGCCCGACAGTCCTAGTGTGTTTGCACACATCACAACCTAAATATATCAACAAATTATGGTCTTGAAGTAGACAAGGATTTGTAGTTGCTAGCATTGGAGAAAGTAGGAATGGAGTAATGAATTTTCTATTGAGGGTTTTAGGGGATAGAGATAAGGTTAACTCATAGAATCTTCAACTTATTATTTGGTGTTTAATCTTGATGACGATGAACTATCACTATTTAGGAAGATTGATGATTATGGATGATTTTAATGTCAAAAAAAGTGATTTTGTGTCCATATGGTAAACTAAGGCGAAGAGGAAATAACAAAATTTGCATCATAGTGTTACTAGACACTTTTCTAGTAGAACTTCGTCCAAATTGTATGAATGTCAAAGCAAGAATGCTTGGGTTAGTGGGATTTATACATTTCATTCTAATACTAAGAACTTCTTACATATGATGTACAAAGATGGATTTGCATAGGAGACAAGGGTAGTTAGGTTAAAACTATTGCTTGTGAGTACAATTAAGTTAGCAATACCTAGATTGCATGAGGAAAAGTCTATCATATTGGTCCAGGAGGGGCTACTAATAATTTTTCATATGGTTCTTTTTCTTATTTCATATGGTTTATTATCTTTATAGAATCCCGCACGTCTTTTACATTATTGATCCAATAGGAATACATCATATGGATTTAGGTCACATAAAGAACCACATGAATAAGCTTTCATACGCAATAGTGAAAATGTTCAGATTTCTCATAAATTACCTGTTAATTAGAAATCAATAATATATAATTTCTACTACATTTTTACCATGTCCATGATTTTCAAGATTCTCACTATTTTATTGAAGAAATAATTTTGAAAATTAAGAAATTTGTGTATAAAATGTAAAACAAATAAAAGATACAATTTTATTTCTAAAAATGATGAAAATTTTTAGTACCATGTCTATGATTGATTTAAGGCATTTCAAAGCTACAATAATAAAGAATCATACTAAAAGTTTGGATTTTTTGACATTAAACGCAAAGTTATAGTAACCGCACATTTGCTCTAAGTTGATTAACAAAAAATCCTGTTCTAGGGTGAAGAATCATATGAAAGCCTGATTTATGTGGATCTAAGAGTTTTTTATAATTTTCTTGAAATGAAAGTAGGTGCTTTATATTTTACAATTGCATTCGTGGATAGTAGTTTTATATGGTGTAAAGACACCAATCCCTTTTATAGTTTAGTTTATTCAGATAAAGGATTATGGATATAGATATGAAAATAAGAATATATCAGCCTAGAAATGGATTTTCTCTTATATAGTATTGTGTGGAGAGTCTCAGTACACATGTTTATAATTATTTGATTAGTTAGTTTGTCTCGGTGGAAATTTTCTGATTGACCATTCTTTCTTATGCTCCCATTCTTTTGTGCACTCAACATGCAGTATATGATGTACTCCTGATCTACTTAGAGTGACTCAATGATGCTCTAATCCTAACCTTATCAATTTAACTTTTATCTTGAACTCCTTGATTTTTGTTTATAAGAAGCCTTTATAAATGTTCGGTATTATTTGTTGTGTTCAAGGGCATGTAAAAGGTAGTTCATGCTCTCAAGTTTTATACTTGTGCTCCTCTAGCAGTCAAATTCGTAGTGAAAATTACTTTTTTTTTTAAATAAAGGAAGTTCCACCTTAGCCTACTCTCCCGAACTTGTATTAATTAAAAGAAAAGTACAAGTGAAGGGAACTAGTGCCCACGGGACCCCTCAAATGCCACAGAGTAGAGGAAAATTTCACAGAGTTTAGAGTTTAGATGGCATTACAAAGAAGGTTAATCACCCTCTCATCACCTTCATGCGGGACCCACTTGGGTTTAAGCTTTTTGTTGATCAAAAGGAGCACTTGATCAAAAGGAGCACTTCATCATAGTTTTACTCCTCGCCATTAATTTTTGCTTGCTTTGGGTATTAGCCTTTCTCAACCACCAAATTTCATATACATTGAGCCTATGAGATACTTTTATATTTTCCTAAATTTATGTATCAGGTCACGTATAGCTCTTGCAATCGATGAACCCTATCATATGCTTGACATATCGGTTTAATATTGGTTAGTGTGGACACTCTTTACGCTCCTTGAGATGTAATAAAAAATATCATGTCTTTTTACATTATCTTTTCAATTATTGGTGTTTTGTATGCATGATGTTTTCATCCCTCACATATATGCACTGAAAACAAATTAATGTTGACATTTCTCGCATATGATGTCAGCATCCCTTTTGATATTCATCTTACTATCTTATAAACTTTGTTTTTCACCACAAACGCATCCCAAAAATAGATATGATCAGTCTAAAAATCCAAAGAGTTTCTTAGATTTATTATCTCACACACCCACACACATACACATACATACACATATATATATATATATATATATATATATATATATATATATATATATATATATATATATATATATATATATGTACGTGTGTGTGTGTAAGTATTTATGTTTTATGTAGATATGTATGTATATATGTGTGTGTATGCATATCATATATAAAGACGCATACACGCATGCATACATACAAATCTAAATACGTTTACATGTATGCATGCATGTATGCATCTTTGTGCTTGTTCATTCTCTCTACACACAAGTCTGAAATTGTGTCTGAGTCCAGAGAGCTATACTTTTAATGTCCTCTTCTACCTAATATTGACATATGTCTTGTTTCCTTGGAAGATGGAGACTTGATGTGTACTTGTGGACTTGACATGGAGTATCCCAGGGCTATGCTACTCAAGTTTGTTTGCTTGAAGCAAATAACAATATAATAGACTCGAATTCGCTTTGGTGGACCAATTGTGATAGGCACAAGGAAGGTTCCTTCCCTCTATATAATATATGCATAAGGGCTAATAGAAGAGGCTTGCTCTGAGTAACAAATATACATTGAATATTGAAGATATGTGGATATATCACGTTGTCTTACTTTGTCATCCACAGCGTTCTTTCAGATTCTGGTTCTTTGGATGTCTGTATATATTTGTGATATTATGTGCAATGATTAATGGAGTGATAGAAGTGGACGGCTCTATGGTCCTCCATTGACTTTCTGGCATGGAAGAGTGGTTCATGTCCTCTGCAGAAAAGGCCCAAATTTCTATCAGAGAACGATGGCTGTCGGATATTAATGGGTCCGCCCATGTTGCAAAAGTGGTTTGGCCATTAATAGAGCGACACATGAAGATTCAATAAGCTGCTTAAGAAAAGGGAGAGGTCATCTTCCTCGGTGCTTCCACCATCACAAGGAATTGTGTGGCAACGAACAGAAAATGACTGGTTTTTTCTTTTTGTTTGAGAGTACAATGAATTCGAAATACACACTCACATATCCAAACTCGTAAGGTAGACGCACCCATCATGAGAGACTCATGGACATGTCCAGCTAAGACTTGAACTCAGGACTTCCTCCCATAGCTTCAGAGCGTCAGCCACTAGGCTATGTGGCCTCGGACAAAAATGACTGGTTTTTGCACGTTGTTGGTTCAATGAGGTGGCATCAATGAGATGGGAGAAGTTCTGGTGAGGTCCTTCGATGTGGTTGCTTCAAATGGAAAATCTATCAGGAAGAGATTAGAGATAGAACAAGTTATAGTGGTCACATGAGTTCCGATTCCACCGCCAAAATCTAATCAGAGAAGAGCCTACCGATACTTAGAACATTCATATATGTCGTGAAATGCTTCTGAAAAAATGCGTTTTCCAGAGTGCCTCTCCTATCATCGTGTTCCCTGGCTCAATTAAATATCGTAGTTACTGCTTTTACATCAATGCTTCTTAGTACTGAAAGACAGAAGACTTGCATGAGGACCTAATATCTCCCAGAATAGTTGTTGCATAAGGCTGACTACCAGTGAGATCATGCTCTTTCCACTGCAAAAAATGGTTGCATTTCTGTATATATAATTTTTTTCATAATAATTTTTTCATATAATAATAATTCTGTATACATAATGCATTTCTGCAGAAAATGGTCGATCATATATACATAATATTTTCATATTGCGTATCCGCTTCAAAGAAAATAATGATTGATTTTTGACTACTGAAGGAGCAAATTCTCTCCATTTCATGGTGCTGTGACATGACAAGCAGATGTGTTCCAGATTTTCAATTTTCCCAATCGGAGTTGAAATCGATATAGGCCTACAAGATCATGAAGGAGCCTTTGAAAAGATCTCTCCAAAGAGCTTCTGGATGTCTGGAATTGGAAAAAAAAAAGAAACAAAGTAGTTCACGGAATTATTGATGTAAAACTAGTGATAATCATTCCATGAATTCACCTTCAGCTTTATTAATCAAATAAAAGTAACTCAAAATTACAGGTATCTATCGTTTGTCAGTAACTCCATCACTTCACTAATTTTAGTGTAACTCAAGTTTACAGTTGTCAGTAGCTCTATCACATCACTAATTTTAGTGTAACTCAAACTTAAAGCTGTCAGTAACTCTATGACTTCACTAATTTTAGTGTAACTCAAACTTACAATTATATATCATTTGATTTTTGTAGCTGTATCACTCCGCCCATTACGTTTTTTTTAGTTATCTTGACTCTAAATTTATTGCCATCTTTCATTTGATTTTCGTAACTATAAATTTGGGTCTTGAATCGAACTCAAATTCAGTTAGTTACCATTTTGTTTTCGTAACTGCGTCACTTTACTGATTAAGTTTTTGGGTTGATTTCTTTGCTTCACGTGAAAATTCTCAAGGATTGATCCGCACTGCAAACACTAAATCGATGGCATGAGTGTCTGGCATGACTGGTTCTCGCTGGGTGCTCCTCGGCTGTGGGGCTCTGCTTCCCTCACGGCCCCCGGGTGTCAGGGGACCACTGCTTGGAGGAGACGTACTGGGTGGGCCTTGCATGGCATTGCACGAGGCTCTGCAAAACGGACTGTCTAAGGGATCAAAGCGTGATTGTTTCACAGGTAAAAACCATAACTTCTTTGATGGGATAGATCATTCGCTGGTCGAAAGGAGAGACGAAACCTAGAAACATATTTCCCCGAGAAATGTTGGAGACAGCCCTGGTGTTATTGGCGTCCCAGTTGCCATTTCTAACAATGGATTAGATCCCAATGCTTCAAGTAAGATTCTTGACATGTATCAACCTGTGGGCAGTCTCTGCAATGACATGCAGTGCCAGAACGAGGGTAATCATAATAAGGGTGGCCAGAACCTAAACAAGGGGACGTATGCACGTGCTCTTCAGCAAAGAAAACAAGACGACTTCTCCACAATCGACAATCTCACGTTTATAGGTAACCCTCCCCCTACTGTAGATAACAAAGGCAAACAGAAAGTTTTTGAGGGTCTGGATGATGGTGGGAATAGGATTAGCATAGATTCTGATGGTGATGATATGGAGGATAATACCTTGGTGATAGACATAAATTCTCTAAATAGTTGGCATAATGTTCTGTATGAAAGAGCTGTAATTGGGCTTTGCCATGGGCCTAGGCCACCCCAAGATATTCTTAGAGGATGGATTAAAAACAACTGGACAAATAGGGGAATGAATCTTAAGCATGTTCAGTACCTTCCAAATAATTTTTTTCTTTTTTCTTTGAAGATACTAACAGTGTCATGCAGGTTATGTCTGAAGGGCAGTGGTTGATTAGAAATATTCCCCTCTCCATGTTCAGACGGTACCTTGGTTTTAATCCCAAGGGAACTAAACCTACCAAAGTGCCTGTGTGGGTAGAGTTTCCTGATCTCGCTGTTGAATTTTACCCCTGGGTAGAGCATTTAGGGAAAACGATTGGAAAAGTGCTTGGGCAAAAAGCTAGGAAGGGATTTAATCCTAAATGGGATCCCCAAATCCTTGTTGAAGTAGATATTTCCAGAGAGATTAAAACCTCAATAGTCCTTAAAGACTCTGATGGATGCAAGTTACATGATCAGAAGGTAAGCTACAAGAACCTCCCTAATGCCTGTTTTAATTGTTTTAGACAAGGTCATCTAATAAAAGATTGTCCTCTTCGTGCTAACAAGAAGGACAATAACGAGGAGAAAAGTGAGCACAAGGGTAAGGCCAACCAGTAGGAGCCTAACAGTATGAAAAGGACCAATATAAAAAAAAAGGGTTACTAACAATTGGAGTAATAAATATGATGTCCTCCTAAAAGATGTGTATAACCCTTTCTAGTTTGAACAAGAAAACTCTGATATGCAGGCTACAGGGATCCAGGAAGGTTGTGAAGATCCTCTAGCCTCCTCCTCTCAGGTGCCTGAGGGAGACTGGACCTATGTGGGTAACAGGAGAAACAGAAAAGCAAAGCAAGATTCACATATCCCTACTAACCCCTCCCCTGCTGAAGTAAATTGTGCAGGTCAGAACAAACAGGAAAAAGATGAATTCTCTCTCCAGCTCATTCAATAGGATCATGAACAAATCCTAAACTTTCAAAAAAAAAACAATGGTGGTCTAGATGATGTTGAAATGGGGATGGACGACAACAGACTATCTCCTAAACAACCCAAAACCAAAAAAAAAAGATGTTGTGCTAGTATCTGGGTCTATCATTAAGCCCCTAAAGAACCTAAGGAAGTAAAGTGGTCTTTCCTCTTCTCGGTTTAGATATGAATTCAATTAACTCAATGTCTCTAAATATCAAGGGGATCACCGACCCTATAAGGGGTAAAATTGTGAACAATTGGTTTAAGGATGTTAATTTGTTGCCTTACATTGTTTGTCTTCCAAAAAGGTGGTGCTGCCATTGGTATTGCTTCTAACCTTTCTCACTGTATTGATGAAGTTACTTATAGTAGCACCAATCAATGGGTGGCCTTGAAATGCAAGGATCATATTAACTATACCATTGTTAGTGTTTATGCTTCTAATAATCAAGCTGATAGAAGTAGCTGTTGGAAAGAGCTGAGTAACCTGTCTGATGATGCCATCCTGCTGGGAGATTTTAATATGGTTATGTTTGAAAAAGATAGAATTGGTAATCCTGACAATATCTTGCATGGTTTGGAAAAGAAGAAGTGGATGGCTATCATTAACTCCCTTAATCTGCTTGATTGCTCTGACTGCACTGGTCACACTTGGAGGAATAAGAGTGTTAGTAGACCGTTGTCTACTAGGCTTGATAGGTGTTACATTAATGTTAATAAGTTTCATGACCTGTGGCAGCATAAGTGTTATATTGACCGTTCTCTCCAGCTGTCTGACCATTTTCCTCTTATTATCAAGCTGGGTAGAAACTCCCCTGATTATAGAGCTGGTTGGACCACTTGGACGCTTCCTTGCTTAAAATTAATTGTGTTAAAGAGAAGACCAAGAGTATCTTCAATCATCATTTTGCCTCTAATTGTTCTCCCTTGGTTGCTTGGGAAAGAGCTATTAAAGACATTCAGTTTCTGTTCTATAATTACAAACTTCGGGCTAAGGAAGTCAGAAAACAAAGAAGGATTATGATTCTTAGAGAGATAGACATTATTGAAAAGGATAATTCTGATGAATCTACTAGAAGGATTAAACTTAATAATCTCTAGGATAGGTTGAGATGGGAGGATTATATCTTGGCTAGTGGTGCTTTTGCTGCCTCTAGAGAATTTTGGGCTGGGAAAATTGACAGACCTAATAAATTCATGTTTGATCTTTTGAAGAAGAAAAAAGCTAGGGATTTTGTCCCTTTATTAAAGAAAAGAGATGGAGGATATGCTACATCTATGAAGGAGAATTTGCAGGAGGCCATTGGCTTCTTTACCAATGTTTTCTCTAGGCCTCCCAAGAGAGGGAGGACATCTAGAGGGCCAAGGCCACCATTGCTCTGAAAAGGAAGAAAATGATTCCTTAGCACTTGGCTTCCATCCTGGACCTGCCCCTTTTTGCCGGTGAGGTTAGAGAAACCATTAGTAAACTGAAACCCTGCAAATCTCGTGGACATGATGGTATACCTAATGAATTTTTTCATGAGCTTGCTGATTTCATTGTGCCCATTATTCTCTTGGTGTGGCAAGAGGCCATTAAAAGGGATTCTCTTTCCACCTTTATCAATTCTGGTGTTATTAAGTTGGTCCACAAAAAAGGGGATAAGGATGACTTGAATAACTAGAGACCTATCTCTTGCCTGACTTCTTTGTATAAAATTTTTTCCTCTTCCTTGGCCAGGAGACTTAGCCCTATCATGGATATGATCATTCTTCCTGAGCGGAAGGGTTCATCAAAGATAGATACATTTTGGATGCTATTATCTCTATATGGGAAGGGATTGATTATGCTTAAGAAAATAAGATTGATTCTTTCTTTTTCAAAGTTGATTTTGACAAAGCTTATGACCGTATAGACTAGGACTTTATTCTTCAGTCTCTTTAGGACATTGGTGCTGGTAGAAGGTTTATCAAGTTCACCAGTACTCTTTTTGGTAATGCTAACCCTAGAATTGCTATGAATGGTTGTCTCTCTGACCCCTTTCAATTGTTCAAGTCTAATATTAGGCAAGGCTTCTCCCTTGCTCCTCTCTTGTTTGGTATTACTAGTGATTCTCTTGGTTGGTTGATAAGAGACTGCATGGAGCACGATACTATCAAAGGTTTGGTTATTCCTGGTGCCCCTTCCCCTCTTGGCCTTCAGATGTTTGCTGATGACACTAACATGATTACTGTGGCTGATAGTTTGTCTGCTGAGAATTTCATGCATTGTCTTCAAGTGTTCTGCATTGCTAGTGGGTTTGTTGTTAACCATACAAAAAGTGGTTTTTACTCCTCTAACAAAGAAATTCCTGAGTGTATTGAGACTAATAAATGTGATATCATTAAGGAAGGTATTATTTTCAGAATTCTGGGTATACCCATGGGCTTTAGGGTGTCTCTTGAGCAGAGATGGAGTACTTGGGTTTTTGATAAATTTAGAACTAAAGTGTCTCAGTGGATGTCCTTTCAGCAAAATCTTTCCCAAAGAGCTTCTGTTTTAAAGCATTATATTTTACCTATTTTGACCTACTTTTTTGCTTGCTGGATGCCCAACAAAAAGCAACTTGCCCAGGTTATTGCCCTGTCCTGAAGATTCTTATGAGGGAGAACTCAACATACCAGTAAATTACCCAAAGTAGCTTGGAGTACCTGCTGCATGAAAAAAGATGATGGGGGGTTGGGTATTATATGCCCATCTAAGATGGCCATCCAAATGGCTGGCAAGTGGATCCTAAGGGCCACTAACTCTGTTGATTTTTGGTCTGCCTTAATTAAAAGGAATGTTGCTGAGTTTTATGTTTCAAGGCACAAAAGCTGGACAAACCTCTCCAGGTGGGATATCATTACCTCTCCTTTCCAAGTTATTCCCAAGGGAAGTAAACTATTATGCTCTTTTTGGAGTGACTGGACAGTTATCAAGAGTAATTATAGGCTGCCTATTTACTTTAAGAACAATTCTTCCTTTATTTTACAAAGCTCTATGTGGATTGGGTGGTATTCTGACTCTAACCCTCTCTCTTTGTCCGTTAGGATGAAGAAGTGCAGAAAAGTTGGTTTTGATGATTGGAATTCTCTTTGTGATGGCAGTCAGGTGAGGGAAAGTAACTTTATCCAAGAAAATAATGGACTATCTGTTGGATGTAAACATGTACTGATGAATAAAAGGAGATCGCTGATTGATAAGCTGGATGATTACAATTATCACAAATGGATTGGTTTGGCTGAGGTTGCTGGAGACATCTACAGAAACTTCAATTATGTTGGACATTCTGGCATCTGGGATATCAACAAGCTCAATGCCAAATGGAGGATTCAATGGAATAGGTCCCAATGGATGTACAAATTCAGGACTATTTGGGCCTTTGCATATACCTCCAAGCAAGCTCATTTGCTTTGGTTGATTGTTCATCAAGGTGTGTGGACAGGAAGCAGAGCCAGGAAGATTAACATTAGTGCATGAAATTGCCCCTTTATGGGCAGCTTGAAGACATTGCTCACATTTTTGTCAACTATAGAAATGCCCAAAAGTTTTGGCTTTCTCTGAATATGTACTGTATTGCCAAAGGCCTCCCTCAGTTAGGATACAAAGAGATTCTACTTGGGGAATGTAAAATTTTGGATATTGCTCTGTGGCAGATGTTAAGAACTCATATTCTCTGGTTTATTTGGAGAAGCAGGAATGAGAAGATCTTCTCAAACAAACCTAGAGATTATCTTTTCTGCTGTAATCAAAGCATGAGGAAAATTTTACTGCTTTGTAAAAAGTACATCAGTGACACCAACTATAGAAACTTTGATCAATATCATGTCAGATTCTTTGCTAAAAATGTACTCCCCATCAAGTCTTTCCATGATACACTTTCTGGAAACCCTCTGAGCCACTCACTTGTGATTGGTTCTTTGTTGTATATTTTTTTTCGTGCACTAATTTTAATATTCTTATTCTGTCAAAAAAAAAAGAAAATTCTTAAGGATTCATTAATTTCAGGTATAAATACACGATCGTATTGTGTGTGTCCTCATAAGTCTTAGTGTACGCGTGAATGCTTAAAAATAGTATACTCGGTTCAATACATTCCTATTGGGCATGCTAAAATTATAAGAGGTTTCAAAAACGCGCATAATAGATTTCCTTTGATAAATGCTGGTCATGTTTTTAATGCATCTTAAGAATCCATCCAACTCACTATGGTCCATGCATGGACATAATTAGTATTTAGATTTCTCACCTTAATAATAATTATTAGTATTTGACTAATAATTCTGCAATACGAAAAGAATCAGATAAATTCCCCCCGAGGTAGTATTATTAGAGCAGTAGTGAGGTTCTCAAATGTGACAAGATGAATAACAATGTCTACATACAAATAGATTTAATGGCCTAGGAAAATAGGAGGAATGCATAAATAAGCGAACTATATTTGCGCACTCTTAACATTTTGTATCAAACAAGAAAAGGAAAAAATGGTCTTGGATTCCCACCGTAGGATGAGTAGAACTACCAAATGACTTTGTAATTTGTTTTAGAACATCTAACTTTTGAATCGTAAATTTCTCACGTAGATTATGTTTCACGAAGAAAATATTCTTCTAGGAAGGTTTGAGAGTGGGCGAAGTTCCTTTACAAAAATATTTAAGTCCTTTCACACCTTCATGAATTCCATCTTCAATTCTGTACAAAAATAGGTTCTAATTGATCTTCATGATGTGCATAACGGTTGAGATATATGACTCGAGTCAATGGGAAGAGACATCATCGAATTCTTTAAAATGCCGACTTCATGCTTGAAGTTAGATCTTCTACCAAGATTGGCATATTTAAAATATATGGCAAGTATGGAAAACATGGAGATGATGCCCTGATACACACAAGGTTTTTGCAGGAAGTTGGAGGTTTCACGGCAATGAAGAGGGTTGAAAGAAGATTCGGTGTCCATGTTCTCCGAGTTTGCCATAACTGACCTTTGTGGCATTGAGATTTGGCACTTTCACATATATGTGAATAGCTAGGTGGAATTGAGTAATGAAACAAGGCAGTATAGGATGATTTGAGGTAGAATAATGTATGTATTTGCATGTGGCCTCTGTTAGTTGGAAAATAAAAAGGAGCTTGCCATGATTTAATGCAATGAATGCCATAAATTAGCTATACTGAAGCAATGTCTCCTCATGTCCGAGATTTATGAGGATAGATTTCCAAGAGCTCCATGTTCAGATCTGTTTTAATACTATGGAGCCCTTGGACATAGGATCCGAGAATGTCCTTTGAGGAGTCGTGCCAAAAAGAAGGAAAAACATCGGTGGATCAGGTTATACACCGAGCAAAGGCTGTAAGGATACTCGAGAACACCTTCCTTGTTGAGTAGTCAAAGGGTGGTGAAGAAACAAAGGATAATAATGGATTTATAGTTGTGATGAGAGGAGGCAAAGGAAATGAAGAAAGACTGCTCAAGGTACCATTTTTTTCTATAAAATGATAGAAAAGTAGACAAAAACAAGTTCTAAAGCCCTAGAAAAACACAAGAACCCAAACACGTACACCCAAGAAACTCTAGCTTGACATAAATAAAGGTAAGGATAATCTTATGACCCCCCTACCCTCTCTTCCCCATCAGTGGAAGTGATGCAATTCAAGCAGACCAAAGTAGAGATAGACGATGTCCAAATTTAGTACCAATCATGAATATTTTCAAAGATAACCAATGGGAAAAAGGGAGAAAATGGTAGCTGGGATAATACTCCTTAGTTGGGGGCCTCCCTAGACAAATGATGGTTCTAAGATATAAGGGCCACTGCTCCGCTTTTAAGGATCTAGAAGTACATCAAAATAATAAGAAAAGAGAGAAGGAAACCTTTCAAAGAAGACTATATCGCTCAAAGGAGGAGGTCAAAAAGGGGAACTTGATGTCTTGATCAAGCCTAACAAAAATCAAGGGCAAGCTTTGACTCGAGGAAGAGATTAATATTCATCATCTTCAGCTCTTTTTCCAAGGAGTGGTAGGCATGTACAAAATGATAGACACACAAAAGAGAAGTCCAAAGCCTTGAACAAGAGACAAATCAATGAGTTCATTCTGATGCTGAATAAGCACAAGGACAAGGTGTGAACCTCAAAGAGAGAAAATCACAATCTTATCTTGTCCTGCTTCAAGGATATTTTGGGCTCTTCGCTCCCCTTTCCCTATTTCATGGGTTTGAAAACATTGTGACCACCTCTAGAACTACATGGAAGGTGGTCCATTCTAATGTCACAAGTTGGTTATATGAACCTCTCAAGAAGTTTGAAGTGGAGGAGGTAATTACGGTCTTGCCCAAGGCCAAGAGCCCAATACTAGATGGGATCGCCCAACAAAACTCTTTGTGGCATTCAAGGATTTCTTGATTGAACTGCTACTCATGATATGGTGAGAAGTTGTCAGGTTTGGTGCACTCCTTAAGAATGAGAAAGGCTTTGACATAGCTAGTTAGAGGCTGAATAGCATACTGCGAATCAGCTATAATATCATAGTGAAAGAACTCTACAACAAGATCTTAATGCTCTTTGATGCTTAGATCCTTAAGAATCAGACAATTTTCATCAAACATGGTCCATGCGAGAGACTATAACAAGCATTCGTGAAGACATGCATTAGAGGAAAGAGTCTCGTAGGGAGTTCTTTCAGTTGTATCAACATTAATGGTAATATATCGTACCTCTTACTAGCTCCCCTCATCTTTGCTTTAGCAATAAATAGACTCATCTGCTTAGTGGAGGATAAAGTTGAGAAATGTCTTACCAAGGGAATTACACTATTGGTTTTTTTAGTACTACTCAAGAATGTGCAAGATCTTTCTAGGAATTTCTCAAGACATTTTGTGTTACCTCCATATCTACGATTAATAATGGTAAGACTACGGTGAAGCACATCCATCCCCACCCCCACCCTTAGATTTCATTGAGCATGAATGTAGAGAGGTTGCCCTTGGAAAAATCTTCAAAATTTGAGAATCTAATTGGGGCTCCAAATTTATTTGGGCCAAAGGTGGTAGTTGATTCCAAATAGATTTGAAATCAATCTCAATAATATGAATCATATGTAGCTTCATTGAGCAAGGAAAGCCTTGGTGATACATTGTAGTTTCAACTACAATTTGCTTCCCATCGTGCTAGAGGACTTTGAATAAGGACATAGAAGAGAATGCGATTGTTTGTTCGAACTTCCTCTAGACCGGGGGGGGGGGGGGCTCCAAAGATTAAATGGGACATTTTATTTCCTTCCTACAAACAAGGGAGATCGGGTATATTGATTGTCATAGTGTTTTCGGAGAAGATGGCCTCTGAATGAATGGCTAAGCTAAATATATAAGAATGAGTGACTGTTAATCTATAATGAATTTCATATCAATTTATTAATTCCGAATTTATTAATTCCGAATGAATGACTGTTAATCTATTTTTCTAATTATTTTTAGATACATGTAATTTGAAACTTCTATTGACTGCCTTCTTGATGTCACTACGAGAATTCAAACCACCATACGAAGTGGTGACCTTGCTTAATGAACCACAAAACCTGTTTATCTGGTTAACAACAACACTAATCTGAGAAGGCGACTCCAGTGGTCAATTAATTAGAGGATATCGGAAATACACTCACTGCGGGCCACATGGATTGAGCTTTAAAGTCGATAACCCATTTCAGCCCTGTGAATCACGATATATTTAACAGATATTGACCTGCATGTTTACTATGACAGTGATTTGTCTACATTGAGCAAGCTTGTTTACGTGTGGCGAGTCTGATTATTTATGAGCTCCCCTGCGAGATCGGCTATGGTTGTTGCTCCAATCGTGTTGGTATGATGAAAGGTACAAAATGCAGGCGAGCGCCGAGATCGAATTTGATCACGGATGTAGCAAGGTTAAGGAATGGCAGCTAGCTTAGAAATATAATGGAGTAGCTGGTTTGATGTGCAGGGTGCAGAGTTATTATTGGTCTGTGTGGTCGAAGCATGGAAGCCTGTGCAACTACGACGGAGATGAAGCAGAAGTTTTCATGGCTTGGAGGGGGGAATAGTTTTAGCTCGAGCTAGAAACTTCCAGCTGTGGGAGGTGCAATGGAAATTTGCGCTTGCGAGCGACGATCACAGAGTTGACGACCTCGTCTGTGGGGTGGAATTCCGAGAGCACATCGAAGCCGGCGTCGAGGAGCATCTGATTGAGGACGACGGGATAGAGGAACGCGCGACCCGAGTGGGCACTGCGCACGACGAGGGTCGCGCCTGGACGCATATGGAGAGAGAGGTGATGGAGGAAATCAGCCTTGGAGACACGATCCATGCCGACGAGCGCTGCAAGAAAGACAAGATCGTACTCCGCCATCCTCAGCTTCACCTTCTTGATATCTCGGGTAATGAAGTTCATGCGCTCGGCGAGGTCGGTGTGCTGGCTCACCAGAACTGCTGCCTTGCTGTTAGCCTCTGGGTCGAGGTCGTAGTTGTCGAAGGTCGCCCACGGCATGTGGTTCAGAGCCAGCACGATGGACGTTAATGGCATGGGTCCGGAGCCCACGAACGCCACTTTCATGAACGTCGCACAGGCGCAGGCGCTCGCTGCCGACATACAGCCGGGCCGCTTCGCGACGCTCGAGTTCGAGGCCGTCGTGGGCGCTGTGCCGCTGGCCGCCAGGCAAAGTTCTCGGAACTCAGCCTGGGCGAGCTTAACGTAGTTGTAATAGTAAGGGAACATGCTGAAATGCAGGTGAGGTTCGGCGAAGGAGCCCAGAAGAGCCGAGTAGTGGTGCTCAAGAAGGCCCTCCGCCTTGCCGCAGAGCCTGATGAGCTCCTCCCTACTCTTCTGCTCATCTGGGCTGAGCTCCTCATCGAGATTGATGGGGCAGGGGTGAAGGCAGAGATCGACAAGCGAGGAGAACAGCGCGTTGACAGGCTCAGACGGACGAAGATCATCAAGGGCGGAGATCTGTGCGTGCAGATCAAGAACACGGCGTACTAGCTCGCTGGGAGCAATGGGGATGGTCCAGCTCGGCGCTCTGATCGGCTGCGATATTTCAGGTCTATCGAGCGTGAGGGTTTCCGCAGGCAACAAGGCCCCGCATATGGCGACCTCCTCCTCTGCAGCTCTGCCCAGCATCATAGTGCAGACGAGACGAGTCCTTTTGCGCAAGAGAGTGATCAAGGAAGTGAGAAGCTGGGTGCAATCTGCTCTTCGCTGTCTGCTCTCGGAGGTCTCAAGGGTTTGCAAAAGGGGTGCGTGGAGAAGCGGTTGCGGCACACGCCTTTGATATAGAGGGAGAAGCCGCTATTCAGAGCCCACCATTTCCACGAGCTTTCCACGTGTTCGGCACGGTCGACAGCTCCGTCTGCACAGCGTCATCGTGCTCCGTCGGGGAGCGTCGTAATCCTAAACATTTGGTTCTTCCAAACTTGCATAGCCTCAGCCTGGCCCTCATTGCAATTTGCGCGTCTTCGACCCCATTATTGAACCTTCTCTCTCTCTCTCTCATTCATCCCGACTCCCTCTCTCTCTCTCTCTCTCTCTCTCTCTCTCTCTCTTCTCTGTCTCTCTGTTAATACCTTTCTCCATCTCTCTCCGTCCCTCTCTCACTATCATTAGGAAGTTCATAATCTCACAAGTAGGGGTTATGCTCAAATTAGACAATTAACGGTCGTGCTAATTGACTACATTAGTCAAGCTATAAATGGCCCACCATACACGCTATATTAATACACAGTGCTTCGATTTTTTGAATCTGAACTTTAATATGCAAAGTTTCGATTGGTTCATATCTTGACCTCACATCTCCATTCGAAGTTCCAAAAATCTACGGTTTAAGCCCGTGTAATCTAGTGGTTTGACGCCTTAAGTCTGTGGGAGGAAGTCCTGAGTTCAAGTCTTGGTTGGACATATTTATGAGTTTCTCAAAGATGGGTGCCTCTACCTTACGAGGTTGGGTGTGTGAGTGTGTTTCCAATTCATTGTACTCTCAATAAAAAAAAGTTTCACAAATCTCACGAGGAATCAAAGTGAACCCTAGGACTAAACAAATTACATGAGAGAATAGGCCATGAAAATCTAGCACAAGAGTATGCCTTGAACGCGATGGGGCAGAGTGCCTGGGTTCAAGTCTCAGTCACTAGACATTACAAGTTTCTCGACGGAGGTGAAGATCCAGATTCAAAGGCACATGCTTCAAATCTAGGCAGTTACAAATAAGAAATTACTATGAGCCTAGAATATGCAGAGAGCTATTCTTCCTCCAACTATGAGGCTTGCAAGATGAGGGGAAACAATATCAACTTGAGATGTCTTTTCCAAAGCATACAGGGTAGTTGATATTTTAAGTTTATAAAGAAAGTCATGATGACTTGGATCTTTGATGAATTGGAAAGCTCCATGACTCCTCTTGATCCGACATGATCAGAAGAGTTCTAACCTCCATAGATTCTATGAGGGAATGCCCAAGTATTTGCATTCAAGAAAGAAGTTTTCTTTATCTATGAAGGACCTAGCATGAAGTTCCTTGCATAAAGTATGCATCCGAGTAATCACTAAGTTTTTCTTTTTGAAAATCATAGAAAATATGATTTATGTCATCTTGCTTTCTTAAGTAGAGATCACTAACAATATTGCACTCTTGAGCTTTCTTGGCAACCCATAAACATTTGTGGATGATGATGTAGTGAATGATACACATTTAGTATACACTAGCGAGTTCGAAAGAGATCTCATTGTAAACTAAAGCTAAATCTAGAAGTAAGTACTAGAAATGCCACCAAAAGGAGTGGTGAATATTTGGAAGGATTATGAGTTACAGATCAAGCATGCATTGTTTATTCGAGGGTTGCATAGAGGGACAAAGGCTCATTATTCTTTAATCAGTGTGTGCCAAGAGGATTTTGAGAAGTGGCATTTGAGCAATTGATTTGCAGACCTTCATCCTACAGAAATAAGGGTTGAAAAAGAGGATGAGGAAGGAGCCTATCACCCTCTCTCTCCCCCTTGTGAGGCTAACCGACCTTGCAAGGATGCTCATACCCCCTCAAGAGGGAACCTCCCCCACATAAAGGACCTCATGCCCATTCATGGGAGAGCAATGCAAAGGAGTGTGCCATGAAACGATAGCCACACACAGAGCAACCTCAAAATCTCTCTCTTGATTAGTATGGAGTGCAATGTGCATGTGGCTTACTACGATAAATAAGCTTATAGTTGGATTCTCTCATTCATCTTGACCTTCTTTAACTGCCCTTGCCCCTAGCAAAGGCCAAACCTCCTCGAAGAAGAAATCTCAAGCAATAAAAACAGAAAGGAAGTGAGAGAAGAGTTCTTGCCCCTCCAAAGATGTTATTCTTTTGAGAAAAAGAACTTTCTCCCTTGTGTGTGCTCATGGGGTATGCTTGATACCTCTATGCAAAACATTTTAGGAGTCACTCTCTCCATAAACCTTGGTGCTCTTCCAACATTTTCTCATCCATAATTTCTTTCAGTTGGTGTCTCATCACCTACACTACCACATTTTGATGCACCGAATTCTTTTTACTACGTATGATTTGGATGAACTTTAGCTTGTTACAAAGCCTATAAAGAAGATATCCAATGGCATAAGGCTCCTTTTGCAAGGAGCCTATCACACTATGTGGCAGACCCATATAATTTTTTAAAATTTGGAAATCTTTTGTGTAAACTTTTTAAATAGAAGGGTTGTATATAGAAGAGGCATCTGTATTTTATAAGCCTTGTATATAAGAGTTGTATATAGAAGAGTTGTATATAGAAGAGACATCTGTATTTCATAAGCCTTGTAGCATAGAGAAGAGTCTTCTTTAAAAAAGAAATAAAAAAAAGAGCAATTTTGGGTAGGTTCTTTTGGATTTTTAGAGTTTCCAGTGGTGTCGAGGAAGCCATTATAAAAAGACCAAAATCCTCATTTGTAAATATCTTTTGCTAGTGTGTTTAAGAGAGCTTTTCTTCTTGTAAAATTCATGCATGATATTTCATGGCTCCTTGATGAGTTATTTTTGCTTGATTTTTTATTTGTGACACTTGTTGCTTGGTTCTATATGTGTCTACTATCATTAGGCTAAGTATTTTTGCTCTTTTTCATAATTAGAAGTCATTTTGTGTGAAAATTTCGTGTCTATTGATAGGATACAACTAATTTTGGATCTATATAGATCCGTAAATTATGTATTTTTCATCTCTTTTATCATCCAACTTGTCTTGTTAGCTTCAAAATGAGCCATTTTACCCTCAATTTAGACAAGGCATTAGGGAGATATATCTATTTTTCTCACTAGTTATCTTCTTCAGCTATATGCACCCGACTTTGAAGATGAATATGATGATGAAGATGATCTTTTTATCTTGATTGGCATGATCAAAGATATTTATTGTGATTTCCATGATCAAATATTTTTACATTGATCGGCTTCATCAAAGATTTTTATCATGATTGCCTTGATCAAAGATTTTTATCAGGATCACTTTAATCAAAGATTTTTATCGTGATCATCATAATCAAAGATTTTTATTCTGGTCACTCTGATCAAAGATTTTCATCATGGTTGATTTTCTCATGTCAATAATTTCTCACATAGTTTTGGGTCTCATATTTGGATGATTAGGGAAGTTGATAGTTGAATACAGGGAACTTGGTGAGACATCTATCCATCCTCTCTATTTACTACCTTCAATTGCAACTAGGTAGAGGTCTACTCTTCATGGATTTGAGAAAGTAAAGCTTTATGAGTGCAACATGTATTACATGTCGACACTTTCTGGTGCCGTTGATAGGGAGAACTATGGCCATGTTTAGGCAACTTACATGAAGGATTGTGAAACGTATAGGTAAGTCATCCTATGCTTCTAAATTATTGATATCTAATTTGAGATTTAACTCCATTGCAAGAAGTAACATTTTGAATATTTACTCTTACCTCTAGGGATTAGATCAATGGGTAAGAGTTGAATTGGTACTTGTAAGAGAAGTTCTCATTACCATTAGAATATATTTTTTCCTTTCTTTTCTTGTATTTTAATTTTTCTTTTCTCATAAGCTGTTCTTAGTGGGTGCTACTTGGGAATTCATTCAACAATGAATTGGAGACCCTAAAAACATATGGGGCATGGAAAAATGGTAATTGCATGAGATTGAGGAGAAAATGCTTGGTGAAGACCCTTAAGAATTTTGAATCATATCCTAGAATTTGAGAACTTGTTTCTTAAATATAAATGTGACTGGGAATGGAGAGGCATTAGGTTATCTTATAGCTCTCCTTCGGCACTATAAGAAATATCCTTTTTTCCTATTCTTTGGGCACCTCTTTTGAAGTAAAAATCATTCTTTATGCATTATTTTAATATTTCATGTGATTCTAAAATTACTTTTTTGATCACCAATGCATGTTATTTTATTATTTCTTCATACCACATGAATACATTTTTATTCATGGATTAGTATTATTCTACTACTCTCCCCACTATGGTAAAAAGACTAGAAATATGATAATAATAAGACACAACTGGTCCATCCACGTATCCACATAACTATCTCCAAAGTCATTTGTTTTGGGTTTTTGTTTAAAACCGTTCCCTCCATATTTCCTCTCCCAAAATTGGGCTTTAGGACATGAACATCATTTTTACTTTTGCTCGTGCTATTTCCTATAGTTCCTCACTATTTATGATGTAGACATGGCAAACACGACATACACAATCAATAAAAGGAGGCCCCATCATCTCCTTATTGATCTTGATCAAGGTTATGCACCATCACAAATTAACTAAAGAAAGTTTAAGCTTAATGTGATGCAGATCGAGATCATGAGGTTAGAGTCTTCAACATATTGACCTATGGTACAATGGCCATATCTATCCACCTTGTCCAATGTAAAGTTCAAGACCCAGCTTCTCAAATGCTACATAGTTGTTCCAATATGTCGGGGATTGTCATAATGAACTAATTGGATACATTAATTTTGTAGAATACTCAAAGTAGAAATTGGTCTACCATATCTTCAAACAATCTTCACGAACTCAGGCAAGAATGAATTTGGGCTTTATTCAAGTGTAGCCATCTTTCTCATAATTTCCTTTGCTCCATTGTATTACATTAGGAAGTAGCAACTCGAACATCTGAAGGAGGAGATAAGTGAGCAAGTGTCCACCTAAGTTTTCTACATATGATACATTATCATTCCATGAGGAATCCATGCCATGGAAGAGTCACAAAATGTGCATGTCCTCCTTCAAATCTACCTCTTCTTTTCTGGTTTTCCCAAGTTGCTACCCTCTATAGAGGATTGGTTATCTCTTTGGTTTTGAACCCTTCCACACTACACTCCTTTCCTTTGTGAATGATCAACAACTTCCCTCCAGAAACTTTGCCAAAATCATCTTGTCCCTTCATTTCTCATGGCCAAAATGACTCATCAAGAGCTATTTGTTATCTTCCTTGAGAATTTTTCTTCCTCCAGTTGTTACCTTTGAGAGTCCAACCTTTTGATCTGCACTCTCCCTCGACAACTTCCTTTCATAATCTCTAAAGAGTGAGAAGGCTTCTTGCATGCACAATCCTCTCTCGAACTGCCTCCAATGGCCCCCTTTTCCTCTTCCTCACGATAAGCTCCTCTTCGACTCCCTTCTGCACGCCCCTGAAAAAACCTCCCGAAAAAGATAGAACCCAAATGATGCCTCCTTGAGAGAGAGAGAGGGAGAGAGAGAGAGAGGAAGAGAGAGAGAGAGAGAGAGGGATCAAGTGGGAATTCAAGTGGGAAGTGGGAATTCATTTCCCCCACTCACCCAGTCCCCCTCACCCTCGGACATCTTTGACACCCCATGCCCCTGACTCATACACACATGCACACTATTTTTGATTTTTCTCTTTTCTTTTCTCTGGTTTGTGTTTTTATTTTGGTTTTCCTTCTTTTTTCTTTTATTTGTTTCCTTTATGTCATTTATTTATTTGTTTTTTTTATTATCTTTTTATCTCTCTCTCTCACTCTCTCTCTTTTCCATTTTTTTCATTATGGTTTTTTCATGTTAATTTTTTCCTTATTTTTTTCAAAATGTCTTTTTATTATTTTTTATTTGTTTTAAAAATATGTTTTATTCCCCTTTTTTATTTTAATTTTTTAGTTTTTTTATTTTTGTGTGTTTTTCTTTTAGTTGTTTTTTCTATTTTATTTTTCTCTTACTTTTCCTTTTTTCAGGGTTTTTTCCCTCTTTTTTCTTTCTTTTTCTTTTTCATTATGTATTTGATTTTTTTAATGTAAATTTTTCTTCTCATTTTTCATATATATATATATATATGTATATATATATATATGTATATATATATATGTATATATATATATGTATATATATATATATATATTTATATAATGTATTTATTTTAAATTTCCTATCTTGCTCTTATTTGTTTTGGATTCCTTTTTTCCTTTCTAACTTCATCCTCCCCCCCTCGCCCGCTTCCTCATGAATATACCATTACCATTACCTCCCACAGGCAAAAATAGTTGATTGTAGCTTATTGCCACTAACAACCATCTCTCTATTGCAAAACACTTGTAGTCAAATGCTTACTCTACATAATAGAAGCTTGTTAGTGAAGAAAATAAACAATTCATAGAGCTAATAGAATCCCCTCCATTTATTTGTGAAGTCATCCCTGACGAGCGATACGTATCACTTTTGTGTTCCTGCAAAAAACATTCATGTCATATGCACAAGAAAATATTAATCCACTCAACCTTACCTTTTTTGACTTCCATTTCCATCTTCGGTCCACTAGAGGAAATTGTTACTGCAAGGACTCTACTACTCAAAAAAAAATTAGTAATAGCAAAAATATAAGCCAAAAGCATGTCAAAATCACATAAAAAAGATCACACCAAGCAAACAATGAAACTAGACACACACTTCTATCGTATATGTCCATTTTGATCTTTCTATGTACTTATCCCATTTGCACAATCAATTCCTCCGTGATTCATCTCTTCTCTTTTCTAACCTCGGGATATCTCTCATGGTTCCCACTCCCTTTCTATCTACAATTTTTCTCTCACTTTCCTTTTTCTCTACTCTACTCTCTCTTTTTCATCAATCAAATGAGTCAAACTTTCCAACCTTTGATCATTAGTTCAATTTTCTCTTTAGATGTTTGACTACCTCCAACCTTAGAGCTCTCTTGATTTTCTTTAAGGCTTCTTGAATGCGAGGCTTGTCTCAATCTATACATTTCAAGCAAAGATTGCACCTCTTCCCAAAACTTTCGTTCATGCTTTTCCTCTTCTTTTCTAGTCGGTCTCTTCAATCTAATATATTGTTTGACTTTCTCATCATGTAGGCCTACTAAGAACTTCCTTTTTAAGGTCTCTCTATCAGGTGTAGTGTTTCAAAACTTCCTTACAATGGTATCCATTTGATCAATATCTTTATCAATACTCTCATTGATCCCTTGCCCTAATTGGTCCAAATGCTCGAGTATCTTCTCTTCAAAACCACGACCTCTAAACTTTATCAAGAAGTAAATTTTAAGGTCCTTGTAGGTTGCTCTTTCTTGCATGCTTGATTTTACGTACCATTCACTTACATCACCTCTCAACATTGCTAGGAAGATACACAAATTTCTACCTTCATCCACTATCTCATGGGCACCACAAATTACCTTAAATAATTGAATGTGGGCATCGGGAACTTTATTAAGAGAGCCTAGAAATATTTGAAAGTTTCTAAGAGGCACCATAGGTATTTGAACCATTTTATCTAGGTTGTGAAGGTTATCTTGCACTAAGGAGCATTTGGCAAGCCCAAGGCAATTGCTTTGAGATATGCTTAATCTTCCCTATTAGGATTGCCAAATGATGTACATCCTAAATGTAAGAAAACAAAGTTTATTTTGAACTAAGACTGTGTGATTTTTTGCATTTTGGCAAGCTTTTCTTACTCTATGCTCATAAGTGTCTACAATTATAATCCCTTTTTTGATCCCTAGTAGGTCCAAAACTTTTTGGATGGTACCCTCACATCCAAATCTCAATCCCGAAATTCCATCCCAGTGTACTTCAATCATTGGCTTCACTTCAACCTTGATACGGGAAGGGCTTGGATCTCCATTCAGAAGCAAGAGCAAATTTATTTCGAGTATTTTTGAATTCCATAGTTCAACTTACTTAGCCCTCTCTCACTCTTTCCTTCTTCATCCTCCTTCTTCTCTTCTCTAACACATTTTTGCTTACTCAATCTCACAAACCACCTCTTTGCACTCTGTCTCCCTTTTACCCTCAAGATTTCGTTCTCATTGTTCCACATAGTCTTGTGTAGTCCCCACATACATTCTTACGAACACCACCACATACATACACCTTCTCCACTCACACACTCACATGCATTAGCTCACATACTCCCATTACACACTCTCTCCTACCGTCACAAACTCTCTTACTCATCCTCACTTTCCCACCTTTCCCATATCCATATCCATATATATATATATATATATATATATATATATATATATATATATATATATATATATATATATATATATATATATATATATATATATATATATATATATATATATATATATATATATTCTAACTCTCCAACTCGAGCAAATTTCCACACTTGCACCTCCCAATCCTCCCTCTCACGTGTTCTTCCCTTACTCTTAGTTTAGAAAAAGGTCAAGCAATAAAACTCAAATGTTCACAACGATTAATAGATAGGCCTTGCATTATTATTCTTCATTACACAAATTCACAGGATTTACATGCAATACATTTATTCTAAATTGGCATCATTGTTCCCCTATTGTATCCCTTTGAAATTAGAAACCCATATAGAAAAAATGTGTGCTATGCATTGCTAAATAGATGGTGTAAAAGAACATTGAAAAAGGAGGATTTCCTTCCCATTTATGTTCGAACAATATCTAACAAAATAAGAAGTATAACAACAAAAAGGGAAAATCATGCAGATGGGCAGCTTTAAGTCAGATATTAAATAAGTTATGTTCTGTGTTCATGCATTTAAACCTGCATATACATGTCATCAACCCTTGAATGATCGGGCTAGTCCTTTTATTACTCACATGGATCCTTTTACCTTATAGTCATTGCACTTTTTTGTTGCATAATGATCAAGTGTTTACATTCTAGCCTATGGATAGGCGACAAAGTCCCAAAGAAAGGATGGAAGAAAGATGAAGGAAAGGAAATTACCTGCACATACATTTCCCAGCTGTGCAAGCATGTGAACATTCCAATCAAATGCATCTATAAGTGGGTGCCTCAAATTGCTATTGCTCTTTCATTACAAGGTTGCTAAGGAAGTCTTTGCCTTCAATCCTTATCATTAATGAGTTTGATTGCACACTATTCTTCTACACTAGAGCAAGCCAAGGATTGATTCAATCCCACACACTTGATGTCTTGTTAGAAAACCTCCTTATAATCCAAACAATTGCTAGCGATTTCATTCTCTACATGGAGCTTCATGTAAGCATTCATCTCACTGATGGCGTACATCATTTTGTTCATATCTTAGAGCTCCATGTTCCTTTGTAAATAGCATATGGGAGTCAAAATAGTCATGCCTAAAATCAAAAGAGATTCCCTTGTGCTAAAACGGGTGTACACCTAAGTGAAAATGCAGGTGAGTCTTCTCACATGAGAAGCTTCCGCACCTTCAACACTTATCTCCCCCTCAATAGTCCTCTACACTTTCAATTCCCATCCCCTTTCTTGAATGTAGTGTATGCTCCAACAAATTCCCCTTACATGGATGTTGTCATCCCCTTAGCATTGCTTTCCCCCTATTATTACTACCTACAGAAAAGAATTAAGTGACCCATAATATCCCTTTCCCAGAATGCCCATGCAAACATTCTTAAGTAACCTTCTCTATTATGCATAACAATCCTCTCTTATGTTCCCAACTCACAAAAGAATATGACCAAGTCCCTCATCCACTGAACTCTAGGGGAACGTCAAGAAGTCTCAAGAAATGGTAAAGTGAGAGGGGATTTGGGACTGTTCAAAGTGCTTCCCTTCCACCATTTTCACTGGGCCCCATCTGAGAGATGGTAGGTGTATACATGTTGACACCTTTTTGGCCATATCTCTCATCGGATGTCTATTTAGGGTGTATGATGACTTGTTTCAAAGATCAATGGAGAACTATGTATTCATGTATATTCCATAAAGAATTGAATTTTTTGTAGAATTCTAAAGATTATGCTAGTATTGCCATCTACGTTTATGGGACGCATTTTGGCATTATATGTTCGATTGATATGATTACGCTTTAGTTTCTATAGTGGATAAGCATGTGTTTGAGGTTTTTTTAGCTTTGGGAAGATTTTGGAGAACATGAAAAACAAAATTTTCTAGGTTGTTGAAGACATTTGGCTTGATTTGAATCAATTTTTGAGATGCTATGATAGTTTCCTTGGATTTCCAAATGTGTCGATGCCAATGAAATATGTCAAATTATATTTCCAAGTCTGTGGAGGAATGGAACAACAAGCATTTAAGTTCTTTGCTTTATAGAAATGTATTATATATAGTTGAAAAAAGTAGGAAAAACCTACTTGATATTGTAATTTTGTATATTTGGCATATGTTGATGCCTTAGGGATTCTTGTATATGTATATAAGCACATGTTGGTGCTCTTGTAACATATTTATGATGCCCCAATGTTGAGGGGAAACATTACATTTGTTTTTGAGAGAGAAGAAGACAAGTAAAACAGTGAATAGAGATGCATTTCAAAGCTTCCAAGACCATCCAAACATGGAATGATGGAGATGTGGCTTCTCCAATGACTTGGATAAGCATTTGGAGCATTGGATTCTTTTAGGGAAGTTTTCTTCACTTCTCTCATTTGATTTAGTTTCATGATGCATGGTTTGGTGCATATGCATGGCTGTGAAGGTGAAATTTGGAAGTTTGAATTTATGTTGCTTGAAGCATTCATATAAAGATCTCTTCATCTTCATTTAAAGTAAAGTAAGACAGACATATTCACTGTATTGCATCATAGCAATGTTTTTATGGTATGTTAATGGGTATGCTAGAGTAGCATATACACTTGTTAAGTTTAATGTTAGCAGTGCAACGGACAGTAGCTATAGACATTGGTGCAAAGGAAGCATGTAAAAGGGGATGCATGAATATTGGAGGGGGGGCTATTCTCTTTCCAAAATAGATTGTCTCATTATAAGGAACCAATCTTTCAACAGTGATTTTTATCACTCTTGTAACATATGTAATATAGAGAACCTCAATTTTGTCAGGAGCCACTCCATTTTATGCAAAGCGAGGAGTCCTCAAGCTTGAGGAGCCTAGATAGAATAATCAAACCAAATTTTGTAATCTTTGGACTTCATTTGGACCTCCAAATGAGCCTTAGAACCTATTTTTTAACTAAGCTAGACACTAGGTTCGAAACCAATCAAAACTAGTCAAAAAACTTTAAAAAGAGCTAGAGAGCTCATTTTTGGGGTAAGCTTGAGGTTGTAGCTTGTGGATTATTATTAGAGAGACTAAAGAGCATTGTACAAGCTATTTTTGAGTAATGCAAGTGGGATTCTCACCTTCCATTGTGTCTTCTCTTGTCTCTACCTTGTGTGTGGGTGTATATGTGTGTGCACTTGTGTGCTTCTCACCTTCATCTTCACGCACATCACTTGTTTAAAATCTTCATATCACCCTACCTCTTCCATGGATTGACAATTAAGGAGGTGGAGCTTCTTGATGTGGTACTTACCATTGTCTAGAACAACACCAAATTTGGCACCGTTGCTACGGACAAGCTCTAGTATGAATGTGTGATGGTAAGAGTGTAGAGATTAGTTTCTGAAGCTAATTAATTGGTGTTTTGTTGTTGCTTTTGTGTTGTTTTCATCTTCTTGCACCTCCCCTACACCCATTCTTCAGCCCCAAATCTTCTTCTTTCATCACGAAAAATCACAAGTATTCACCATATCCACCCTTCTCTTCTCATTTCCCTCATCTGTGTGAGAGAGCGAGAGAGAGAGAGAGCAAGTGAGTGTGTGCACTTGCATGTGTTTGTGAGTTTTTCTTGTAGGATATTGCTTCAGTAAGAGATTAAAGCATTGAACAGGCAAGATTTATGATTTTCTACGATTTTTACCGAATGCCTTAGACCATCGCGATGGTATGAGAAGTTCGTATTCTTGTGAATGCATCATACTGAGGGTGTAGAGCATCTTAGTGCATGAACGAATCTATAGCTAGATCCCAAAAAATTGTAAATTTTTGAACCACCATGACTAGCCCATGCCATCACGATGAGCATCACCATCATGATTGGCTCAAGCCATCGCAATGACGTCTGACCATCGTGACGACTCAAACATCATCCTGATTGTTTCTTACCATCATGACACCTTTAGACCATCATGCCTTTAGGATCATAACAATTGGCTCATGCCATCATGACAACCACTAACCATCACGATTGGTTCATACCATCGTGAAGATTGGCTCGAGCTATCGTGATTGTGACTCACCATCACGATGGGCTCATGCCATCGTGAAGACTTTCCTAACCATTGACCATCGTGATTGGCTCTTGCCATTGTGACAAGTATTGACCATCATGTCATTGTAGTCCATTATGACGACCCTTCAAGCTATCACGATTATGATCAGCATCGCGATGACTCGTTTGACCATTGACCATCATGATTGGATCCTGCCATCCCAATGACTATTGACCATCATGTCATTGCAAACCATCATGACAATTCTCCATGCCATCACGATTGTTCCACATCATCGCGATGGGCTCACTCCATCATGAAGGCTCATGACCATTGCGATCCTACCAAACCATTGTGACGGTTTGACTAAAAAGCAAAAATTAGGGTTCTGATTTTCTTACAAATTTGGAGTCATTTTGGGTGATTGTTCAAGAAATTGGTGCATCTTAGGGGTCCTCTAGCATATGTTTGAAGAAGTCACTATTTGCTTGTCAATTAAAGTGTGATCTAAATTTAAGATTTATACAAGTCTATTAAGGGGCATCCAAAGCAAGGTTAGGTGCAGAGCAAAGCAATGCTTGGGAAGCACATCTTCTTGGGCGAAATGGCAATCAACAAAGCATCATACTTGAGGTTGGAAGAACTCTCAACCCCCTTAGTCCATTGCTAGTACATGCTAAGCGTGATGTGTCATTGATTAATTAGGGTCACATTAGGAATGATACAAGTGCAAGAAAACCTAATTACTCAAGTTCAAGCTCAAGTTAGGATATTGAAGCAATAAACCCTAAAGAAAAGAAGTTACATTCAATGGTGTGATAACTTAAACACACAACGAAAAATGATGCCTAACATACATAAGTGGATAAGACAAGAGATTAAGGCAAGTCAAAGAAAATCAAGTAATTGAGAAAGAAAGAATCTGTGTGACGACAATTCACATCGAGTACATGAGGGAAACAAATTCATGAACCTCAAATTAGGAAAGCACATAGGAAAGACCAATCAATGTAGTGTTAGGTCATCTAAATCCAGTGTTAGAACCACAACACAATCTTGGGCTCAACAGCTAAGTGGTTGCCCGTACGAACTAAGCTCAGAAAATAAGTGAATTGGAACTATACTCCTATAGCATAGAGAGACCGGAAGGTGTTTTTGGGTTAGCATACTTAGAAAGACCCGAAGGACCATACAAAACTCAGTTAGAGCACATTCAAACCAACCAATTAGGTGCTCACATCTATGAGGATGGTTTAAGGAGGTCAATAGAACAATTGAGAAACTCTGATCAACTCATTGGTTTGGAACATCTCGTGGTTAAATTTGAGAGAGATACATATATCTATAAGGAGAGAACAATGTACATAATTTCCAATCAACCGGATAGGACCAATGAATTTGGGGTAGTAATTCCTGAAGCAAAAAGGGGTGGCTTAGACCAAGAACAGTTAGATGGTGAACCTAGAACACCAAGAGGTAAATCGGTATTGACACAAATGCTCAACCTAGAATGGATCCCTCAAGATAAAAAGAGTATTGAGTTATTCCTCAATAGGGATATAGACGAGACATTTTGGAGGTAGAGGTCTAAGCAATCGAGTGAAGTTCGAACAATCACAATCTATGAATTCAAGGATCCAGAGGCACCTAGAAAAGTAGTGTGCTTAGACAACACTTCATAACGAGTGTTTGTAGTCTCAGAGCATGGGAGACATGCCTATACATGGAGGGGTGAATTGGTATTTCCCCCACCAAGAACCAATGCTACCTTTGGACATAAAGGAGCAGGAGCATCCATGGCTCATGGTTCCCAAAGAGAAAGAGGTAAAGAGAGACCTGAAGTGAGTTTTGCTAACACAATGGGTAGAGATTGTTCATAGAAATAGATAGGATGGAGAGACCAAGAGAACCAAGACCCCAAAGGGATAGAGATGACTTCCCTCTACTTAGACCCAGAGAGCACCCAAGAATATTGAGACCCACCCAATCATTGAAATCCATGAAAAACTATTTCGATGGGACACCTGTAAGTACATACTTTGCACACATAACAACCTCAAGCTAGATGTTTTGTGGTAAACCCTAATTTTGGACCATACACCTCACCATTTCCATGAGAGACCTTTTCGTTGAGGTGTATAAACCATTGTACATTGATGTTTGATCCCACATTCGCTTGGACTATTCACAAAACCACATGCAACCAAGTAGGCATGTATCTTTTGATATCAAGCATAGGGTGCTTGCTTCAAACCATATAATGCCTTTTTCAACCTGCACACTTTATTTTCATGCCCTTTCTACACAAATTCATGAGGCTGAAAAAACATTCACTTCTTCATGTAAGTCACCATTCCAAAATGTATTTTTAGTTTACAATTGATGTACATTCCAAGCATGATGAGCTGTAAGTTCAAAAATGCTATGAATAGTAGTCATTTGGCATGTAGGAGCAAAGGTCTCATCAAAATCAATGCCTCTTTCTTGAGCATAACCTTTTGCAACAAGCCTAGCCTTATACCGGTCAACTCTTCCATCAGACTTACACTTAACTTGTATGTCCACTTAGTGCCAATGGCCTTCTTGCCCATAGGCAAATCACATAAAGACCAGGTACCATTCTTCATAATAGCATTGTTGGAGTTAGACATCTGCGGAAGCACGCGAACAACACAAGGAGGAAGAAGAAGCTTGGAGCACCAACACACAATACTGAATGTATTACTAGAGAATGTACAAAGATAAGTAGCCCATTAGGGCAATAGGCGTATATACAAGCCGGGGGAAAAAAACCTCCTAAAGAGGGAAAAAAGCACCCCGACGGTCCTAGTGTGTTCACACACATCACTACCTAAATATATCAACGAATCCCCCCTGGGAGTGATGTGGCCAACAAGGAGCTGGCACTCATGTATAAGGAAGTGCCAAGCTATGTGGAAATCACTCCACAAAAGGAAGTAAGCCCAAAGCTTTGCGGAAAGCTTCAAACTTCTCCCTAGGCAGAGCCTTCGTGAAAAGGTCTGCAATGTTCTCCTGTGTGGGCACATATGCCAAGCTGATCTCCCCAGCAGAGAACCTCTCCCTGACATAGTGATAATGCACCTCAATGTGCTTAATGTGAGCATGGAACACAGGGTTCCTCGCAATTGCCAATGCGCTCTGATTGTCAGTGAAGATGGTGGTGGCAGAAGATTGGCCAACACCCAAATCAGCCATAAGGCGTTTGAGCCACACACACTCAACAATCACTGTGAAAGCTGCCCTATACTCAGCCTCACAACTAGAAGTGGCCATAGTAGGCTGCTTCTTGCTCAACCAAGATATACATGAGGTACCAAGCATGAAGCAAAAACCACTGAAGGACACAGGAGTGTCATAGCAACCAGCCCAATCTGAGTCAGAAAAAGCATGCAAATCTGGCAGTAGTGATCCCCCCTTGGGATAAAACAACCCAAGTAGCCGAGTACCACTCAAGTAGCGAAAGATGCGCTTAACCGCCTTCCAATGCGTGACTCCTGGGCAATGCATAAACCTGCTCATCTGTGAGACAACAAACTGAATATCTGGCCGAGTAATGCATAAGTAAATCAAGCATCCAACAGCCTGCTGATATAGAACAGCATCAAATGCATCTCCAGCATCATGAGGACTCAATCGTAAACCTGTCTCCATAGGAGTGGCAATAGGCTTACAGTCTTCAAGGCCAAAACGCTGCAATAATGTGTCAATATATTTGGTTTGACACAAAGCCATTCCACCATCAACTTGCATAAACTGAATGCCCAAATAGTGATGCAAATGCCCCAAATCAGACATCTCAAATGAGGCATGCAAATCAGCCTTGAAATCAGCAATATGCTTCTCAATAGGACGAGTGAGCAGCATGTCATCAACATAGACAACAATGATCAGAAGCACATCATTAGCACGCTTAACATATAAGGTGCTTTCAGTTGGACTGTTTAGAAAACCATGTGCAACCAGATAGGCATGTATTTTCTCATACCAAGCATGTGGTGCTTGCTTTAAACCATATAATGCCTTCTTTAACCTGCACACCTGGTTTTCATGCCCTTTCTGCACAAAGCCACGGGGCTGAAAAACATACATTTCTTCATGCAAGTCACCATTCAGAAATGTTGTTTTAATGTCCAACTGATGTACATTCCAACCATGATGGGCTGCAGTGCACAAATGCTTCGAACAGTAGTCATACGGCATGTAGGTGCAAAGGTCTCATCAAAATCAATGCCTCTTTCCTGCGCATAACCCTTCGCAACAAGCCTAGCCTTATACCTGTCAACTGTACCATCAAGTTTATGCTTCAGCTTGTATACCCACTTAGTGCTAATGGCCTTCTTGCCAAGAGGCAAGTCACATAAAGACCATGTACCATTCTTCATTATAGCATCATATTTAGATTGCATGGCAGCCATCCAATTTTCTGAATTCTGTGCTTTATCAAAAGAAACAGGCTCATTCTCATCACAGAGACTAGATGCAGCCATAACATAGCAATCTGATGCAAAGGAGGCACTATGAGAGCCTGAACGAGTAGGATATGACAAAGGTGCATCTAATTTGTTGTCACACAAAGTGTGCACCAGCCATTTTGGCATAGTTTTTGCCTGCTCAATATCAGCTCTCTCATCAACAAGTGCATCATGTAAATCTGCATCAGAAATAGAATGATCTACATCATCATATGAAACCTGCAAAGGCTGAGAAGTTGCCTCATTAGGACCAGCACTAGACTGTCCACCTGTAAAAAGAGGCATCAATGTATCATACATGTCTTTGGAGCTAACAGATGTCTCCTTAGTACATGAAAGCAATGGCTGAATAGCATCTTCCACAAAGACAACATCACGACTAACCAGAATGCGTTTAGTCTGTGGATGATACAGACGATAGCCTTTACTTTGAGAACTGTACCCAACAAAAATACATTTTACTGCCTTATCATCCAATTTTCTGCGATGTTGTTCAGGCACTAATGCATATGCCAAACAACCAAAAACACGCAGATGAGCAACAGATGGCTTGCGGTCATGCCAAGCCTCATATGGAGTGATAGACTGTAGCGCTGCGAGTGAAGAGAAGAAACTGCGCTGCGAGGTAATATGTTTGGTCGCCCTACTGTCAAAGTACCAAATATCTGAGTCCACTGCAAACATGCACTGCTCATGAGAAGATGGGTCAAAACTGCAAACAGTAGTAAACGCCCATTCTTCTTCCTGCACAAGATTAGCAGACTCTGTTTTTGGTATAGAGGCTTCTGCAACAACCATTCCAGCCTCCTTTTTCTTTGCCTCTTTTGCAGCCAGTTTTGGAAAGTTCTTTATGATATGATCATTCCCTTTACAGTACTTGCAAAATGATTTCTGCTTATCTGATTTCTTCTCATCTTTATCCTGGTTCTTCGAATGTGCAGCATTTGCAGATTTCTCCTTACTAGTAGAAGAGCTCCATTTTCCTTTGCCCTTCTGACTAGCCAAGAAAGCTTGATCTGCAACACGCATAATGGACCTGTTCTGCCTAGGCTGATCTTCCTGCAACAAAACATAGACTAACTCCTCAAATGATAAGGCATTCGGATTGCCTTTCATCATCAACCGAAGAGTAGAAGCAAAACTCTGATATGAATCAGGAAGACCATTCAGAACGGTCTGCACAAGTGAACTATCTGGTATAACCTCATCAACAAAAATCAACTGTTCCTTCAAATCTTTGATCTTCATTAGGAAACTGTCCATAGAATCACCTTCATTCATGTGCTCACTCTCCAACTGTTTTCCGAGGTAAGCAACACGAGCCTCATTCCTAGCTTGGTACAATGTGGTAAGTGTATCCCAAGCATCCCTAGCTGTTTTGCAAGAGCGAATATGAGGAATAATGGCACGTTTGACAGACAAAGCTATCAATGCATGTGCCTGGGCATCTCTACCATCCCAACGAATCTGCTCTGCAGTAGGTGCAACAGAAACAGCAGCACGAACAGGAATCTGCGGAATATCATCTTCCATACCATCTTCATCAGCTCCAGCACCTGTATTTGTAGTACCTGTCGTTACAGGTGTAACAGGACGTCTTTCAACACCCTGCACAATGTTCCACAATCCTTTTGCAACCAAAACATGTCGCATCATATAAGCCCATAATGGGTAGTTGGTACCATCCAACTTATCCTCAACAACCAACATACGGAATACATCACTGCTTTCAGCCATGGCCGGTGACTAAAATACCTTGATGCAGAAAATTGACTGTATCTCAAAAAGTTGAACAAAACTGCTCAGACGAGTTTCGCTAGACCTGTAGCAGACTTCGAGACGCTTAAATTGGCGAACAGAAACTGGTATATACCTTTGGCAGAAAAAGACGAAATAGCCTGCACATGCGCTGTGATAGTGCGTTCGGAGGCCGAAACGAGCTCAGATCACGATTTCGGCACCACAAAGAGAAGCAGTTTTGATCTCGGAAACACGCTGAGTATGCTCACCAGAATTCGTGCGATTATGAGACTGCAAACAGAGGAGTGTCGACGACGCCCTAGATGAAGCGACGACCTGCTCTGATACCAATTGTTGGAGTTAGACGTCTGCGGAAGCACGCGAACAGCACAAGGAGGAAGAAGAAGCTTGGAGCACCAACACACAATACTGAATGTATTACTAGAGAATGTACAAAGATAAGTAGCCCATTAGGGCAATAGGCGTATATACAAGCCGGGGGAAAAAAACCTCTTAAAGAGGGAAAAAAGTACCCCGACGGTCCTAGTGTGTTCACACACATCACTACCTAAATATATCAACAAGAATCATATTTTGATTGAATAGTAGCCATCCATTTTTTTGAACTTTATGCTTCATCAAACAAAATAGGCTCATTCTCATTATAAAGACTAGAGGTAGTCATAACATAGCAATATAATGCAAAAGAAGCACTATGAGAGCCTGAATGAGTGTGATATGATAGAGGTGCATCTAATTTGCTATCTCGCAAAGTTTGCACTAGCCATTTTGGCATAGTTTTTGCCTCCTCTATATCACTGCTCTCATCAACAAGTGCATCATGTAAATTTACATGAGAAATGGAATGATATGCATCATCACATGAAACATGTAAAGGTTGAGAAACTGCTTCATTTGGAGGATCACTTGACTAAGCTATAAAAAGAGGTTGCAAAGTTTCATACACATCTTTGGAGCTAATTGATGTCTCCTTAGTACATGAAACTAATGGATGAATTGCATCTTCCACAAAAAAAACATCACGGCTAACCAAAGTGTGTTTAATTTATGGATGATATAGACGATAGCCTTTGCTTTCAGAATTGTACCGAACAAAAATACATTTCATAGCTTTATCAGCCAATTTCCTGTATTGCTATTTAGGCACTAATGCATATGCTAGACAACCAAAAACATGCAGATGAGCAACATATGTCTTGTGATCATGCTAAGTCTCCTATGGTGATAGACCATAGTGCTTTGGTGGGACACTTGTTAAGTACATATGCTACACACATAACAACCTCAAGCTTGGAGCTATGTGGTAAAGCTTGACTTTTGACCATACACTTGGCCATCTTCATGAGTGTAATATTCTTCCTTTCAACAACTCCATTCTGCTGAGGTGTATATGGCACTCTACAGTGATGTTTTATCCCACATTCATCCAAAAATGAATTAAAATTAGAAGGCATATATTCCCCCCCTTGATCAAAATGAATGGTGCCCATTTTAGATGCTAACAGATTTTCAACCAAAACGAGAAACTCTTTGAAGCACATAAAGACTTTGGACTTTGCTTTCAATGGATATAGCCATGCATTCTTGGAAAAGTCATTAATAAAAGGCAGGACATATAGGTAGCTCCCAAAAGAGGGTGTCTACATAGGACCACAGACATCACTGTGAACAAGGTGCAATTTGAGGTAGCTCATACTAAACCATCTTTTGGGAAGGAGGAACATTGCATTTTTCTCAAAATACAGCAATCACAAACATGTTTATCAGGTGTCTTAAGTTTGGGTAGAGAGAACACCATTTTAGATTTTTGCAGGTGTATCAAACTAGTAAAACTCAGATGACGAAAGTGTGCATGCAAAAGCTTTGCATCTAAGATAGCCTAAGAATCTTGAATTGCACATGTTGAATCATTCACATATTCTGCATAATCTATGAGCTTATATAGCCCATGACATAAAATGCCAAAAGCAATAATAACATTACCATTTGACAAATCATGAACTGTACATCAATCATCAATAAATTTCACAACCAATCTAGTCTTGGCTAATGATGAAATTGATAATAGATCTTTATTGATCCTTGGCACAAAAAAAGCATCCCACGATGTGAAAGAACTACCATCAGTAGTAGTCAAAATGATCTTATCAACTGCCATGATAGGATAAGAGGAGTTGTTGGTGCATGTGACAGTAGTCCCTATAGGGGTAGGCTCAAGGAAAGTGAAAAAATTGCAATGCGAGGTAATATGTTTGGTTGCCCCACTCTCGAAGTACCAACAATTTGAGTCTATAGACACACATTGCTAGTTAGAAGATGGTTCATTATTGCAAATAGTAATAAATGCCCATTCTTCATTCTACACAAGATTAGTAGACTTTGTTTAGGTGTAGAGGCCTCTACAACAACCATTCTAGCCTCTTTCTTCTTTGCCTCTTTTGCAGCCATTTTTGGACAACCCTTTATGACATGATCATTTTCTTTATAGTATTTGTAAAAAAATTTCTACTTTTTTATTTCTTCTCGTCTTTTTCTTCCTTTTTTGGTTGTGCAAAATTAGCAGATTTTCGCTTGCCAGTAGATGAGCTCCATTTACCTTTGCCCTTCTGACTAGCTAAGAAAGTTTTATCTATAACATGCAAATACTAAATCCTCAAATGTTAAGGCATTTGGATTGCCTTTCTTCATCAACTAAAGAGTAGAAGCAAAACTTTGGTATGAATCCAGAAGACCATTCAAAACAGTCTACACAAGTGAACTGTCTAACAAGACTTCATCAGGAGAAGTCAACTGCTCTTTCAAATCTTTGAACTTTTTCAAAAAATTGTCCATGAAATCTCCTTTATTCATGTGCTCACTCCCCAACTGCTTTCAAAGGTAAGCAACATGAACCTCATTTCTTGCCTAGTATAAAGTGGTAAGTGTATCCCAAGCATCCTTAGCTGTTTTGCAAGAGCGAACAAGAGGCATAATGGCATGTTTGACAGACAAGGCAATGCATGTGCATGAGCATCTCTCCCTTCCCAACAAAGCTTTTCAATAGTAGGTGTAGTAGGAACCATAGCACGACTAGGAGCCTGAAGATCATCATCTTCAATGCCATCTATATCACCTTCGATAACTATATTTCTAGGTGTAGTAGGTCATTTTTCAACACCCTACATTATATTCCATAGTCCTCTTGTGGCCAATACATGATGCATCATATATGCCCATAATGGGTAATTGGTACCATCCAACTTATCCTTAACAGCCAACATATGGAATACATCATTGCTTTCAGCCATGGCCATTGACTAAAATACCATGATGTAGAAAAATGATTGTATCTTAAAAAGTTGAACAAAACTACCCTCTGGAGTTCTACTAACCCTGTAGCAGACTTCAAGATGCTTGTACTCACAAATATATATATATATATATGTTTGGCACAAAGGGATGAAATTGCCTGCACACGTGCTATGATAGTGCATTCGGAGGCCAAAACAAGCTGAGATCACAATTTGACACTGCACAGTGAAGCTGTTTTGAACTCCTAATCACCTTGAGTATGCTCACCAATTTTCATGCGATTGTGAGACTGTAATCGGAGCGAGGTTGACAACTCCCTAGATGAAGCACGACTTGCTTTGATACCAATTGTTGGAGTTTGAGGTCTATGGAAGCACATGAACATCACAAGGAAGAAGAAGAAGCTTGGAACACAACACACAATATTGAATGTATTACCAAGTGAAATGTACAAAGATAAGTAACTCATTAGGGTTGTAGGTGTATACACAAGGGGGTGGGGAGAAAACCTCCTAAAGAGGGAAAAAAGTGTCCCAATAGTCCTAAGTGTGTTCACACAAATCACTACCAAAATATATCAGCATATATATATATATATATATATATATATATATATATATATATATATATATATATATATATATATATATATATATATATATATATATATATATATATATATATATATATATATACACACACACACACTATCTATCCATATTTCCACTTGTATATCACTATTTATGTATCAATCTAACAATCTGTCCATATCTATCCATCTGTCTCTCCCTATATTTCTAGAGGTATATATGTAGTAAAAATCTATGTCTATTCATATTTTGATGCTATTTAATAAATATTGATATATAGATCCCTTCATGAAATTATCAAGTTAATTATGCTACTATGTATCTTATATATGTCTGCAATGCATATATCTACCTACCACACCAACTATCCAACTTGTTGTCTATAAATCCATTAATATAGCTAGATAACTATGCCACTATTTCTATCTCTATATCTAGCTAGCTACCCATCTATATATCAATATTTTGTCAACCATTCTAATTAGCTATCCATCTTTATATCTATATCTCTAATAAGCTATCCAAAATTTTATCTATCCATATATTCACAAATCTACAAGTGCATAAGGGAAAATGATAGATAGAAAATTCAACACAAGGAAGAAGAACCTTGGAGCACAACACACAA
The DNA here is from genome assembly GCA_020310875.1 of Ceratopteris richardii. Lineage (NCBI taxonomy): Eukaryota > Viridiplantae > Streptophyta > Polypodiopsida > Polypodiales > Pteridaceae > Ceratopteris > Ceratopteris richardii. The sequence goes on from CM035408.1 coordinate 119,900,462, forward strand.
TACTAAAATGTATTACCAAGAGAATGTACAAAGATTAGTGACCCATTAAGGCTATAGGCATATATACAAGCTGGGGGGAAAAAATTCCTAAAGAGGGAAAAAAGTGCCCCAAGGATCCTAGGATGTTCACACACATCCCTACCTAATTGTATCAACAAATCCCCCTAGGAGTGATGCAGTGAACAAGGAGCTCGCACTCATGTATAAGGAAGTGCCGAGCTATGTGGAATCAATCCACAATAGGAAGTAAACCCAACGCTTTGTAGAAAGCTTTAAAGTTCTCCCTAGGTAGAACCTTTGTGAAAAGGTATGCAATGTTCTCCTATGTGGGCACATATGACAAACTAATCCCTCTAGCAGAGAACCTCTCCCGGACATAATGATAGTGACCCTCAATGTACTTAGTGCGAGGATGGAATACAGGGTTCCTTGCAACTACTAATGCGCTTTGACTGTCAATGAAGATGGTGGTGGCAGAAGACTAACCAACACCCAAATCATCCATAAGGCATCTGAGCCGCACACATTCAACAATCACTATGAAAGTTGCCCTATACTCAGCCTCACTACTAGAAGTGGCCATAGTAGGCTGCTTCTTGCTCAACCAAGATATGCATGAGCTACCAAGCATGAAGCAAAAACCATTGGTGGACACATGAGTGTCATAGCAACCAACCTAGTCAGAGTTTGAAAAAGCATGTAAATCTTGCAGTAGTGATCCCCCCTTGGGATAAAACAATCCAAGTAGCCATGTACCACTCAAATAGAGAAAGATGTGCTTAACTGCTTGCGAATGCTTGATATCTAGGCAATGCATAAACCTACTCCTCTATGAGACAAAAAACTGAATATTTGGGCAAGTAAAGCATAAGTAAATCAAGCATCCAACAACTTGCTAAAAGATAACAACATCAAATGCATCTCTAACATCATGAAGACTCAACCATGAACTTGTCTCCATAGGAGGGAAACAGGTTTGCAATCTTCAAGGCCAAAATGCTGCAATAATGTGTCACTATATTTTGTTTGACACAAAGCTATTCCACCATCAACTTGCATAAATTGAATGCCCAAATAATGATGCAAATGCCCCAAATCTGAAATCTCAAATGAGGCATGCAAATCAGCCTTAAAATCAACAATATTCTTCTCATGAGGACCAGTGACCAGCATGCCATCAACATAGAGAACAATGATCAGAAGCACATCATTTTCATGCTTAACATATAAGGTTCTCTTAGTTGGATTGTTCACAAAACCATGTGCAATCAGGTAGGCATGCATCTTTTCATACCAAGTGCTTTGTGCACAAAACCATGGGGCTGAAAAACATACACTTCTTCATGCAAGTCACCATTCAAGAATGCAGTTTTAATGTCCAATAGATATATGTTCCAATCGTGATGAGGTGCAAGTGCACAGATGCTATGAATAGCAATCATTTGGCATGTAGGAGCAAATGTCCCATTAAAATCAATGCCTCCTTCTTGAGCATAACCCTTTGCAACAAGCCTTATAGCCTTATACCTGTCAACTATTCCATCAGGCTTATTCTTCAACTTGTATACCCACTTAGTGCCAATGGTCTTCTTGTCGGGAGGCAAGTCACATAAAGACCAATTACCATTTTTCATAATAGCATCATATTCTAATTGCGTAACAACCATCCAATTCTATGAATTTTATGCTTCATCAAATGAAACTAGCTCATTCTCATCACAAAGACTAGAGGAAGCCATAGCATAGCAATATGATGCAAAAGAAGCACTATGAGAGCCTAAAGGAGTATGATATGATAGAGATGCATCTAATTTGCTATCTTGCAAAGTTTGCATGAGCCATTTAAGCATAATCTTTTCCTCCTCTATATCAGTTCTCTCATTAGTAAGCACATCATGTAAATTTGCATCAGAAATGGAATGATCTGCATCATCATGTGAAACCTGTAAAGGTTGAAAAATTGCCTCATTTGGAGTAGCAATAGACTTTCCAACTGTAAAAAGAGGTAGCAAAGTGTCATACATGTCTTTGGAGCTAACCGATGTCTTCTTAGTGCATGAAAGTAATGGCTGAATAACATCTTCCACAAAAACAACATCACGGCTAACCAAAATGGTTTTACTCTGTGGATGATATAGATGGTAGCCTTTGCTTTCAGAACTATACCCAACAAAAATACATTTCACTGCTTTATCATCCAATTTCCCGAGTTGTTGTTTAGGCACTAATGCATATGTCAGATAATCAAAGACATGCAGGTGAGCCATAGATGATTTGTGACCATGCCAAGCCTCATATGGAGTGATAGACTGCAATGCTTTAGTGGGACAATTGTTAAGTATATATGCTGCACACATAATAGCCTCAAGACAAAAACTATGTGATAAAGCCTAAATCTTGACCATACACCTCGCCATCTCCATGAGTGATATGTTCTTCCTTTCAGCAGCTCCATTCTAATGATGTGTATATGACATTGAACACTGATGTTATATCCCATGGTTAGCTAGAAATGCATTAAAATCAGAAGCATATATTCCCCCTCTTGATGAAAATTGAGGGTGTTCATTTTACATGCTGATAGATTTTCAGCCAAACTCAAAAACTATTTGAAGCACATAAACACTTCGGACTTTGCCTTCAGTGGATATACCCATGCATGCCTAGATAAAACATCAATGAAAGTCTGCATAGGACCACGGACATCATTGTGAAGAAGCTATAATTTTTTAATAGCTCGAACTGAACCATCTTTTGGGAACAAGGAATGGTGCATTTTGCCCAAAATACAGCCTCCACAAACATGTTTACTAGGTGCCTCAAGTTTGGGTAGAGAGGCCACCATTTTAGATTTCTATAGGCTTAACAAACTAGTAAAATTTAGATGACCAAAGAATGCATGACAAAGCTTTGCATCTGACATAGCCTAAGAATCATGTACTCCACATGTTAAATCATTCACAAATTTTCATAGTTTATGAGCTTATACATCCCATGATATAAAATGCCAAGAGTAATAATGACATCGCCATTTGATAGATCATGAACTGTACATTTGTCATCATCAACTTTCACAATGAAGCTGATCTTGGATAATGCTAAAACTGATAACATATTTTTTTTATCCCTGACACAAATAAAGCATTCAACAATGTGAAAGAACTACCATCAACAGTGTTAGAATGATTTTACCAACTCCTATGATAGGATAAGAGGAGTTGTAGGCGCATGTGACAATATTCCCTATAAGGTCAAGCTCAAGTGAAGTGAAGAAAGTGCATTATGAGGTAATATGTTTGGTTGCCCCACTATCAAAGTGTTGGGGATATAAGGGTCATGTGATCTTACCCCTATATTCATATATATACATCATTTATAGAGCATTGCCTCAAGAGAGATCATTATGTGGGTTTCAAGGCTCCCATGCATGTGTGCAGATCTCTCTTCTCTTCTCTCTCCCTCCATCTCATCCTTGCTCCTCCTGTTCTACAAACCAAATTCCTTCATTGTTATCAAAGCTTACTGAAGGCTGATGTGAAAGAAGCTTCAATGGAAGTTTAGGCCACAAGAGGTGAATGTGCAAGTCTGCACCTCTTGATAGCTACTCATTTTTATTTTGGCCATAACTTGAGCTAAAAACTCAGGTTAATGTGTTTTAAAGTTTTGTGCGTAGTTGAGATAGAGACCTACAACTTTGTAGAAGAGTGTACAACTTGCTTCGGAGTTTTAAATTGCCAAAAATTCAAAAAATGCAGACTGATGTAGAAGATGAATCTACAATCACTTGGATAGTAGGTCAGTTTTTGGGCCATAACTTGAGTTTTACAAGTCAGATTCAGGCAATTCAACTTGGCTGCATAGCTTTATTAAGATGCTACAACTTACTAAAGTAACACAAGTCCGAATTCTGAGTGATAGGTCACCAAAATTACAAAATACAGAGCAATAGTGCTGAGAGTGAAGGTGAAATTGATAATAGATGCTTGTTTTGTGTATATCGTGAGCTACACACCTTCGAATGAGGTGTTCTATATATGCTTATGTAGCCAAGAAAAACTTGAAGTTTTTTGAAGAGACATTATCCATGTATGAATATTGTGGTAGCTCCTCGATATGAGAGTAGGGCATGATCATGTCATGTGTTTGGCATGTGAGATGACATTGTGATATATCTTTTTTGAGATTTATGTCATCATGAGCTTGATCGTGGTATTATCAATGGATGTTTAGTGGCATTGTGGTGTATATCTTGCTTATGCCACTTGATTATAGATTTACTTGCCGGTTGTACACATTTTATGAGAGTTTAGTTTGGATCTTGGCTAGTGCTTGTATTCTTGTTTTTATGCAAGTACATGAGCCAGATTGGAGCCTTGGTTGCATACTCATTTGTCACCTTGATTGGCTATTCTATTATTATATGATCATTGATTTGGTATCTATTTGCCAGTGTGATTCTTGGCATATGTGGATGGTGATTTCCACATGTTTTATTTGGTTTAGAGTCCACTTTACATAGGAGATATTGCCAAAATTTTGATGGCTTTTATGCTAGAAGAGAACTCTAGTGGATCTTGAAGCTTGTGTGATAGCTTTGGATCGTTGCTTATCTCCATTCACTTGGACTTGGTCACAAGTTATTTGTGAGAGATTGGACCATCCTACAAGATTCATTCTTGAGTGGGAGGTGTATCACCATTGTAATGACATGTATTGCCATCAATTTTTGGCATGTGTATTTGCCATTATCTTTGATTGGATCAATGATAGATGGTGACAGGTTACTCATTATTCTCTTGCTATTGGTTATCTTGTTTGATTGCTCAGTTTACACGGGATACTCTATCAATGAGTGTGTGTGGCTGAGATGAATTTTGGCTAATTTCAGTGTTGGTCAATACTTTTCCATCACCATCTTCACTGACACTCAAAGTGCTTTCAAAATTGCATAGAACGCTGTGTCTCATGCTAGCAGAGGATAACATTGTAGACCTTTTCATAAAGGATGTGCCTAGGGAGAGGTTTGAAGCTTTTCACAAAGCTTTGGGCTTACTTCCTTTTGTGGATTGGTCTCTTTCAACATAGCTTGGAACTTCCTTATACATGAGTGCCAACTCCTTGTTCATTGCATCCTTTCGAGGGGGATTTGCTTTTTGTAGTGATGTGTGTGAACACACTTAGGATTGCAAGGAACTTTTTTCCCCTTAGCTTGTGTATATGCCTACAACCCTAATGGGTCACTTATTTTTGTACATTGAGTTGGTAATACATTATGTATTGTGTTGTGCTCCAAGCTTCTTCTTCTGACTTGTGTTGTTTGTGTGCAAACCTCAAACTCCAACAAGAACGTCCTCTAATAAAGACTCAAAAGGTTTACAAGTTTTGATTCTTTACTAGAGGACATTCTTTACTATAGTAGAAGGAGCTTTGTCCTCTTTGTTGGAGTTAGATGTTTGTGGAAGCACGCGAACAACACAAGGAAGAAGAAGAAGCTTGGAGCACAACACACAATACTGAATGTATTACCACTAGAATGTACAAAGATGAGTAGCGCATTACGGCAATAGGCGTATATACAAGCTGGGGGAAAAACACCTACTAAAGAGGGAAAAAAGTGCCTCGACAGTCCTAGAGTGTTCACACACATCACTACCTAAATATATCAACAAATCCCCCGTGGGAGTGATGCATTGAACAAGTAGCTGGCACTCATGTATAAGGAAGTGCCAAGCTATGTGGAAATCACTCCACAAAAGGAAGCAAGCCCAAAGCTTTGCGGAAAGCTTCAAACTTCTCCCTAGGCAGAGCCTTTGTGAAAAGGTCTGCAATGTTCTCCTGCATGGGCACATATGCCAAGCTGATCTCCCCAGTAGAGAACCTCTCCCTGACATAATGATAATGCATCTCAATGTGCTTAGTGCGAGCATGGAACACAGGGTTCCTTGCAATTGCCAATGTGCTCTGAGTGTCAGTGAAGATGGTGGTGGCAAAAGACTGACCAACACACAAATCAGCCATAAGGCGTCTGAGCCACACACACTCAATAGTCGCTATAAAAGCTACCCACGTGACAATTGGAAATGGCCCCAATAGGCTGCTTCTTGCTCAACTAAGATATACATGAGCTACCAATCATGAAGCAAAAGCCACTAGTGGACACATGAGTATCATAGCAACCTGCCCAATCTGAGTCATAATTAGCATGTAAATCTGGTGGTAGGGATCCCCGCTTGGGATAAAACAACCCAAGTAGCCGAGTACCACTCAAGTAGAGAAAGATGCACTTAACCGCCTGCCAATGCTTGACACCTGGACAATGCATAAACCTGCTTATCTGTGAGACAGCAAACTGAATATTTGGCCGAGTAGTGCACAAGTAAATTAGGCATCCAATAGCCTGCTAATAGAGGATGACATCAAATGCATCTCCAACATCATGAAGACTCAATCGTAAACCTGTCTCCATAGGAGTGGCAATAGGCTTATAGTCGTCAAGGCCAAAACACTGCAATAATGTGTCAATATATTTCTTTTGACACAAAGCCAATCCACCATCAACTTGCACAAACTGAATGCCCAAATAGTGATGAAAATGAGCTAAATTATACATCTCAAATGAGGCATGCAAATCAGCCTTAAAATTAGCAATATGCTTCTCAATAGGACGAGTGAGCAGCATGTCATCAACATGGACAACAATGATCAAAAGCACATCTTTAGCATGCTTAACATATAAGGTGCTCTCAGTTGGACTGTTCTCAAAACCATGTGCAATCAGATAGGCATGTATCTTCTCATACCAAGCACGTGGTGCTTGCTTTAAACCATATAATGCCTTCTTTAACTTGCACACCTGGTTTTCATGACCTTTCTGCACAAAGCCATGGGGCTGAAAAACATACACTTCTTTATGCAAGTCACCATTCAGAAATGTTGTGTTAATGTCGAACTGATTTACATTCCAAGCATGATGAGCTGCAAGTGCACAAATGCTACGAACAGTAGTCACTCGGCAAGTAGGAGCAAAGGTTTCATCAAAATCAATGCCTCTTTCCTGTGCATAACCCTTTGCAACAAGCCTAGCCTTATACTTGTCAACTGTACCATCAGATTTATGCTTCAGCTTGTATACCCACTTAGTGCCAATGGCCTTCTTTCCAAGAGGCAAGTCACATAAAGAACAAGTACCATTCTTCATTATAGCATCATATTCAGATTGCATAACAACCATCCAATTTTCAGAATTTTGTGCTTCATCAAACGAAACAGGCTCAATCTCATCATAGAGACTAGATGTAGCCATATCATAGCAATCTAATGCAAAAGAGGCACTATGAGAACCTGATCGAGTACGATATGATAGAGGTGCATCTAATTTGTTGTCACGCAAAGTCTGCACCAGCCATTTTGACATAGTTTTTGCCTCCTCAATATCAGCTCTCTCATCAACAAGTGCATCATGTAAATCTACATCAGAAATGGGATGATCTGCATCATCACATGAAACCTCTAAAGGCTGAGAAGTTGCCTCATTAGGACCAGCATTAGACTGTCCACCTGTAAATAGAGGCAGCAAAGTATCATACATGGATTTGGAGCTAACAGATGTCTCCTTAGTACATGAAAACAATGGCTGAATACCATCTTCCACAAAAACAACATCACGGCGAACCAGAATGCACTTAGTGTGTGGATGATACAGACAATAGCCTTTATTTTCAAAACTCTACCTAACAAAAATACATTTTACTGCTTTATCATCCAATTTTCTACGATGTTGTTTAGGCACTAATGCATATGCCAAACAACCAAAAACACGCAGATGAGCAACAGATGCCTTGCAATCATGCCAAGCCTCATATGGAGTGATAGATTGCAGTGCTTTAGTGGGACACCTGTTAAGTACATATGCTGCACACATGACAACCTCAAGCTAGAAACTATGTGGTAAAGCCTGACACTTGACCATACACTTCGCCATCTCCATGAATGACATGTTCTTTCATTCAGCAACTCCATTCTGTTGAGGTGTATACGAAACTGTACACTGGTGTTTAATCCCACATTCAGCCAGAAATGCATTAAAATCTGAAGACATATATTCCCCCCCTCGATTAGAATGGAGGGTGCCCATTTTACATGCTGACAGATTTTCAGCCAATACCAAAAACTATTTGAAGCACATGAACACTTCGGACTTTGCCTTCAATGGATATACCCATGCATGCCTGGAAAAATCATCGAGGAAAGTCACGAAGTAAAGATAATTTCCAAAAGAAGGTGTCTACATAGGTCCACAGACATCACTATATACAAGCTGCAATTTTTGAATAGCCCAAACTGAACCATCTTTTGGAAAGGAGGAATGCTGCATTTTGCCCAAAATACAGCCAAGTTTGGGAAAACAGGACACCATTTCAAATTTCTGTAGGCGTAGCAAACTAGCAAAATTCAGATGACCAAAGCGTGCATGCCAAAGCTTTGCATCTGACATAGCTTGAGAATCATGTACTGCACATGCGGAATCATTTACAGATCTTTCATAGTCTATGAGCAATACAACCCACGACATAAAATGCCAGAAGCAATAATCAAGTTGCCATCTGAAAGATCATGAATTGTATATCTGTCATTAACAAATTTCACAACCAAGCTAATCTTGGCTAATGCAGAAACTAATAATAGATTTTTCTTGATCCCTAGCAGAAACAAAGCATCTGACAAAGTGAAAGAACTACCATCAACAATAGTCAAAATGATCTTACCAACTCCCATAACAGGATAAGAGGAGTTGTTGGCACATGTAACAGTATTCCCTGTAGGGGCAGGCTCGAGTGAAGAGAAGAAACTGCGCTGCGAGGTAATATGTTTGGTCGCCCCACTGTCAAAGAACCAAACATCTGAGTCTACTACAGACATGCAGTGCTCATGAGAAGATGGGTCAAAACTATAAACAGTAGTAAACACCCATTCTTCTTCCTACACAAGGTTAGCAGATTTGGTGTAGAGGCTTCTACAACAACCATTCTAGCCTCTTTCTTCTTTGCCTCTTTAGCAGCCTGTTTTCGACAGTTCTTTATGTCAATATGATCATTTCCTTTACAGTACTTGCAAAACAATTTCTGCTTTTTTTATTTCTTTTCATCTTTGTCTTCCATCTTCGATTGTGCAAAATTAGCAGATTTCTGCTTACTAGTTGAAGAGCTCCATTTTCCTTTGCCCTTCTGACTAGCCAAGAAAGCTTGATCTGCAACATGCATAATGGACCTGTTCTGCCTGGACTGATCTTCTTGCAGCAGAACAGAGACTAACTCCTCAAATGACAAGGCATTTGGATTGCCTTTCATCATCAACCAAAGAGTAGAAGCAAAACTCTGATATGAATCAAGAAGACCATTCAGAACGGCCTGCACAAGTGAGCTATCTAGTATAACCTCATCAGCAGAAATCAACTGTTCATTCAAGTCTTTGATCTTTGTTAGAAAAGTGTCCATAGAATCACCTTCATTCATATGCTCACTCTCCAACTGTTTTCGGAGGTAAGCAACACGAGCCTCATTCCTAGCTTGGTACAATGTGATAAGTGTATCCCAAGCATCCTTAGCTATTCTGCAAGAGCGAATGTGAGAAATAATGGCACGTTTGAAAGACAAAGCTATCAATGCATGTGCCTAGCATCTCTACCATCCTAACAAATTTGCTCTGCAGTAGGTGGAGCAGAAACTGCAACACGAACAAGAATATGCAAAATATCATCATCTTCGACACCTTCTGCATTAGTTTCAGTACCTGTAGTTGTAACAGTTGCAGGTGTGATAGGATGTTTTTCAACACCCTGCACAATGTTCCACAGTCCTTTTGCAACCAATAGATGTTGCATCATATAAGCCCATAATGGGTAGTTGGTACCATCCAACTTATCCTCAACAGCCAATATATGGAATACGTCACTGCTTTCAGCCATGGCCGGTGACTAAAATACCTTGATGCAGAAAATTGGTTGTATCTCAAAAAGTTGAACAAAATTGCCCAAAAGAATTCTATTAAACCTATAGCAGACTTCGAGATGCTTATACTGTCGAACCAAAAGTGGCATATACCTTTGGAACAAAAAGATGAAATAGCCTACACAAGCGCTGTGATAGTGTGTTCGGAGGCCGAAACAAGCTCATATCGTGATTTTGGCACCACACAACAAAGCTGTTTTGATCTCGAAAACACACTAAGTATGCTCACCAAAATTCGTGCGATTCTGAGATTGCAATTGGAGAGGTGTCAATGATGCCCTAGATGAAGCGGTGACCTGCACTGATACCAATTGTTGGAGTTAGACGTCTACGAAAGCACGTGAACATCACAAGGAAGAAGAAGAAGCTTGGAGCACAACACACAATACTGAATGTATTACCACTAGAATGTACAAAGATGAGTATCCCATTAGGGCAATAGGCATATCTACAAGCCGGGGAAAAAACCTCCTAAGAGGGAAAAAAGTGTCCTAGGGGTCCTAGAGTGTTCACACATATCACTACCTAAATATATCAACACTCTTTTTCCAAAATAAGTAAGGCAAGAATCTTGATTGCATGCCCCTTATCTCAAGACATTAAAGGAAAGAATCAGGCATACCCTATGTGATAAAATGGGATGCCATGCATCAAAGAACAATAGGTAATAACTACTTGGTATGTACTGGGTTGCCTCACAAACAGATTTCTATATTTCATCATTCTACGTAATACATACTCTGAGAGCTTGCTGAAAAGGCTTACTCCTTTGAAAATTTTATATCCTAACTAGAGACACCACCTTTAGAGTCTTTCCTTCTCTATATTAAGTATATTATCTCTGTGCTTGAGGGAAAATTCTTTGTGTTCTTAAGTAGAATCTCTAATAGGATTTCGTATCTTATTATGTCCTTCACCATAAGGCATGCATCATGGGGTTCGGGACAATATTAGGAGCTTTTAAGGCTTCAATACATGATGATCATCAAACAACAGAGGTCAATGGGGCATATCTCTACTTTTGTGCATTGTCATATACTCATATACACCTCATATACGTACAAGGTTGCATGCATTAGAGTAAGATTATTATATGATGCTACTAGATACCCCCTCTCACATCACACTTTGAAAAGGCAATCTATCTAGCATTCTACCATCTATTCCTTTACTTGATTGTGTCCCCCTCCACTCTCTTTGTCTCTCTCTCTATCCACCTCCATGTTTGTCTATTTGCATAGGCTTGTAATCCTATGATATGCTTGTAATCCTATGATAGCCTTTTGTGAATGATGAAGACAATGTACTAAGCAATATCATCAGAAAAATTTGTCCCTTCAACCTACTTTTTGTCACTTCTCGATACCTCTACACACAAAGTTTCATCAAACAAGTTTTGTTTCCAACGTACATCCCAATAAGGGCCAACTACTTTGGACGCAACCTCCATTTAAAATACCTTTTAAGGTTACCATGGTCCACTCTTGAATATAATAGCTAAAATTTTTCCACATAGGTCACTTTGAGTCTCTCTATCTCTCTCTCTCACACACACACATTTATAGCAGTAAGATGACCTAATAGATTCCAAACTCTTTGATTTTGTAATGTGGTCTTTTGTCTGAAAATAGAGATTTTGATTTTAAGTACTAACCTATTCTCTGACGTTGATTGTGGCTGTAATTCTTGTCCTCCCTATGAACTCTAAAGCTCAAGTTGTTTGTTTTAAAAATCATAGTACTCCCTCTCTCTCTTTCTCTCTGTGTGTCTATCTTGCGGTCTTGCTTCATTCTAAGATCTTATTGGACATGATTGGAATGTTAGATTTTGCTTTGTTCTCTCTCTCTCTCTCACACACACACACATACTCTACCTTTTCTTGTCTTAATCCATGTCATAGCTCCATTTACAATGGAAATGCACAATAATTTGAAAATCGACTTTACAATGACTGGATTTCTCGTCCTTTATATTGTGCAGATGTAATTGTGAGCTGCTTTTTGAGGATTTTGAACAAAAAACGTAACTGTGAGACACAAGTTTCCTTGGCTGTTCTTGTGATTAGAATAAAAAGTGAGTTGATGATTTCTTTCTTTGTTCTTTGATCCACGTGTGGGTGGGTGTACACGTCCATAATAAAGTTGTGCTGAGGTACCCATATGCCTTGGGTTGTGCCGCTGAAAGCTGATCTTTCAAATGATTTTTAAGTGGGTTAAGAGAAAAGTACTCCTTCATAACATTATCAATTTCAAGGGGGTTACATCTACTTTTGGGCTTGTTCTTCGTGTGTTGTTTTTTTCCATCAAATTATTGAAAAATATTAAAAATGAAGATTCCCTCTCGAATGCCATTAGAGGGGGCACACATCAAGCATCACATCACATCACATGGTATTTCTTTTAGAAAACAAGCTGAAAAACAAGTGGATTCCTCGTGAAAGGCCAAAAAGTTATAAAGGTAAATTTCTAACATTCTTGTATCTTTTTTTTCTTGTTTGCAATTTTAAACGTTTGGAAAAAAAAAAGCTATCACAACGCTTTTCTTTCATTTGACGTTTTTTATTTTTAAAGGAAGTATGACAATAGGCTTACTTTTCATATTAACGTGAATTGAAAGAAATTGCAAGTGAAATTGGGCTTTGTATCTATGGTTTCCCCATATCCCACAACAGTAACTTGAATTGAAAGAAATTGCAAGTGAAATTGGGCTTAGTATCTATGGTTTCCCCATATCCCACAAAGAAGAGGTTTAGATGCTCAACATGGTCACGATTACAAAGGCCAAACGTTCAATAGAGTAGAGCTAAGGTTAAATGACATTATAGAAGATGAAGTCCACATAGTAGATGAGGCCGTGCATGAATGTGGTCAATGAGAATCTCATAGTAGGCGAAACCAATGGAGTACTCTTTGGCGAGTTGAGAATCATGAAGTTAAAATTGAGCAACCCTATCCTTCATATCATACATACTAAAGTATGGGAGTGTCCCATTGGGTGCCAAGCAAGGGCCCATCGCTCACCCCCTCCCCCCCTTGAGGTGAACGATGCACCACACCTGCCTAGCACCGAGGGACGCATTGATGTTCTTTGTTTTTAGTTACAAAAGCACTTTAAATTATGAGCAAAGAGAAGTACAAGAAAGTTAAAAAGGGTTACAATGAAGGTTATAATATTTTCTTTCCCTTCGTGAGAGATCACTTGTTTTTTTAGGACAAATACTTTGTGGTACCTTAAGAGGGGAAGGGAGTTTCTTATAATCACAGATCCTTCTAAGGGGAAGGGAGTTTCTTATAATCACGGATCCTTCTAGCTAGATAAACAAGAAATCTCTAAATTTAGCACTCCCTAAGAGGCTTGTCAAAGTTGAACACACATCTTTTCTTCCAAATTTTCTAGGGATCACAAAGTTCCATAGAATGGAAGAGAATACAATCACTTCACTGAGAAAAGCTTGCTAAGTTGCTCAGGCACCCTGACCTTGACATCATAAATTAGTACTGAAAATGCATGCAACACAAAGAACAACAAAAAAGGTAAAGGTAGGATAACACACCGTCAAAGAGCTTTGATGGTCTCTGTTATCCAGAGTGAAAAGATGAAAATGAAGTAGTCCCTTTGTGGATTTCAAAAACTTTGTGTGTGCAATGGTTTTTCTCTCTATATTTTTTTGTTCCAAAAGGAAATTTGGCAACTGTGTACTTTTCCAAACTTTAATTAATAAAAAGAACAATTGTACAAGTGAACGGACCTAGCACCTATATGACCCCCCAAATCCCACAAAGTAGGGGTTGCCCAAGAATTGCTAGAAGACATTACAAAGAAGATTGATAACCCTTACATCACCATCATGGAGGGCCACTTGCTTTCAATCCTGTTGCTCTCCAGGAAAAGCACTCTATGATGTCTAAAAAGTAGGGTCTTCTTACAATTGGATATTATTTTTCCTAAAAGGAAAAGAGATTTTTTGATCGAGCATTCTTTAGGAGGGCTATCAAAGTTGGCATCACACCTCTCTTTCTAGATCTTCCTAAGGGTCTCACCTCTTATCGCATTCCAGAACCCTAAGTCATAACCGATCACTTCACCCAAAAACATTCACTTCTAGTTGATTCGTCCCTATAGTAACATGATTCTCCCCAAGGCCCACGAGATCGACATTGATTTAGGGCATGAAAAGAAGATGTGTCCTAATTTCTCATTTCCATGAAGGCACCGTTTACACCATAGAAGGGCTCCACAAATTTTGTTAGTTTTTACATTGTTCCAAATTCCCTCATCGAGGATTTGCCACATAAGAACTTATTTCTTTATCTCGATGAGGAATGCCAAAGTGATTAGAACTCAAAATCCCATCTAAAACTTGACTAATCCAAACACCATCTCTTATTAAGCATGACACAAAAGTCCATGTTCTTCTTGAATCTTGGAATTTTATCAAGACTATTGCCATTGTGCCATCTAAGACCGTGAAGGTGAGGGGAGTCATGCCCAATTAGGAGGTGAGTCCTCAAGCACTCCCAAGCATTAAATCTGCTCCACAATAGGCACCATTCTTCATGGTCAACTCTCCTATCCGAGTTAATGTCCTCAAATCTAATTCATTGGCATGTTTCTTGATTATAGAGATGTCTCCACAAATGGAAACCTTTGTTCCAAAGCTTCCTAGCTTTTTGGAGGTTCCAAGACTCAACACCTCTGATGCCCTTGATAGGGAACCATATCGAGTCATTTTGTCTAGTATCAGATGCCCATTTTCCAATCTTCATTGATCTTGACGAACTGTTTCACCTTGCTCTAACTCTTCCACATGGAGCAAACTAAGCTTGAACCTCTGAGAGTCACCTAATAAGGGGAGAACAGAAGAGTGAGAAGATCAAAACCCTTTCATCTTGGAAGGCATACAATCCTAAGAGCGCTCTTGTTTCTAAAAATCAATTTGTCCCAAGATGCATCCTTGTTGCTCCATGCTTTAATTAACCACTTGGCTGCCAACTTATTGGCCATTCCTTCAATATTGTCAAGAATGGCCAAACCCCCTTGATCTTTTTGGCTTATGCAAGTAGCCCATTTAATTTTTTGGACATCTCTTTTGTTAGGGTCTCCTGTCTAGAGAAAGTTTCTACAAATTCTTTTGAAATTTGAAAATCTCTTGGTCCTTCGGCCTCTAGCAAGAGAGAAAGTAAATTATCGAAGAAGGAAGGAACTTATTGACCACCATAGCTCATCCTGCCATGTTGATCTGCATACTTTCCAGCATGCCAACTTATTATCGAGCTTAGAAAGAGCCCAATTCCATCGCTATCCCATCAAAACATCGAAACCCATTGGAATAACTAACAGGCTAAAGATTTGTTGAATATGTTTTGCATCACTTAATTTCAAGCAATTGTTCATAGAGAGAATTTTCCTCTAAAGCAGTAACTGTCGATAGAGAGAATTTTCCTACCTTTATCTCTATTTTTGTGCTTCGTGTTGCATGCATTTTCAGTACTAATATATGATACATTGTTTCTATCACTTGTATCTCTTCACCTCATCTGGACCAAAATATTATGTATTGCTTCGACTCCCCTGCGCTTACAATGCAAGCTCTATGCGATATCATTTTAGAGATTTATTATTACTGTTAACGAGATCTCTACTCCGCTGCAACTATCTTCATTTCCACCTCGGTCTATCGACATGGTTCCCATCATCTACCAATGCGAGTCGCTCTTCAAGAAAAACCTCAACTGTGGATGCAACTATTCGAGTGCGAAAGATTCTGAGTACCTCTGCATACAATGTTCTGTCATTATCAGAAAGTAATTTGTCCATTCATATATACACACACACACATATATATATATATATATATATATATATATATATAGATATAGATAGAGAGAGAGAGCGAGAGAGAGAGAAGATGACAAGAAAGAATACAAACTCTTTAATCTTTGAGTAATGTGGTCTTATGTCTGAAAACACAGAGGTATTGGTTTTGAGTTCTCAAACACTATCTTATGTTGATTGTAGTTATATCCTCCTTATGAACTCTACATATTTGATTTTTTTGTTGGAAATCTCTCTCTCTCTCTCTCTCTCTCTCTTGCAATCATGATTCAGACATAAAAATCTGTAAAATGCAAATGGGCAATCATTTGGAGACTTTAATGGATATGATTGGATTTGTTTTTTGTTTCTTTGTCTCTCTGTCTCTCTCATTCTAACTTTTTCTCATACCTCTATCTACAATGGTAATGCAAAATCATTCAGAGATATGATTCGAGGCGACTGGATTTCGTGTCCCTCTATATTTTTTAGTTTTAACAGCGAGCTTCAGACATGACTAATAATTTGAATAGAATGGGATTGTTTTTCCATCCATCTCCATGTTTGTAGACTCTGATGGGTGTTCGAATGCTAAGAATGAAATAATACTAAAAGAATTACCATTTTTGCTTGAGTGAGCCAGTAGGAGATTTCATGGACTTTTGCATGGCTTTTAAGTTACCTAGCGCTCTATCATCTATGCATTTTCTTTATTTTATATTCTCTCTCTCTCTCTCTCCACACCTCCATGGTTTATCTATTCACATAATCTTATGATATCTGCTGTTCCTGTCTTTTGTGAATAATGAGCGACAATTGATGGTCTACCAAGCAGTATCATGTCCCTTCAAGCTGCTTTATGTCATTGATCTACACCTTTGGACAGGAGCTTCCATCAAGAGATTTTCTTTTTTCTTTTATGTTTACATCACTTAAGGCCATTATTTTGGACACAACCTCCATCTTATGCCTTTGGTGGCTACCATGCTTCGTTTTTATCCCTCTCCTATTGTCAGAGTTGTGATTTTCATTCTCCCTATGAACTCTAAATCTTTGATTCCTCATTGTAAAGATCAGAATTCTCTCTCTCTCTCTCTCTCTCTCTCTCTCTCTCTCTCTCTCTCTCTCTCTCTCTCTCTCTCAATCTTCCGGTCTTGCTTCAACCACACCCCATCTACATAATGCAAATGAGCAATCATTCGGAGACTTGATTGGAGATTTTTGGAATTCTTGGTTTGCGTTCTTCTCTGCCTCTCTCTCTCTCTCTCTCTCTCTCTCTCTCTCTCTCTTTCTCTCTCTCTCTCTCTCTCTTACACACACACACACATTCCTCGTACTGATATCTCAATTTTATCGTACTGATCCATCCCATACCTCAATCTTCAATAAAAACGCATAATCATGATTGAATTTCTTGTCCTTTTATATATAATGTGGGTAACAATGATCTCCGTTTTCAAAATTTCGAAGATTGAATAGTATAACTAGGTGGTATCATTTTCTTTGACCAGGCTTTCAAGCTTTCGTACATGTCCATTCTTCTAAAAAGTATGCGTAATTCCTTTCTCCATCCATCTCCATGTTTCAAACTTTGATGGATCATCGAATCTTAAGAAAAAGGTAACACTAAAGGAATTTAGTTTTCTTCTTATGAGTGAGAAGAAAACGTGATTTGATGGTTTTTCTACATCTAGTGAGCTATGTGTGGGTGTACAATGTGTAGACTGAAATGTGTTCAACAATTTTCAACTCTCTTGGATTTTAGAGATTCAAAGATGATTTTCCAAATGTTCGACAATATATACTGCACCGGTTTTTAGTATATGTTAACAAAGATATTTTAATACTTGTATCCTAAGTTTATTCATGTTCTTGGTGTTTTTTCTCCCAATAAAATCTTTGTTCATGTTCTGCTTTTATCCTATCTTCATGTAGGCGCTTCATTTTTTTTTCTTTCAACAAAATTATGGGTAATATTGGTGCACTTATAAAATTCTCCTCTTGCTTAGGGACACAGTATAGATGTTTCATATCATCGATATGAGGATATTTGTGTGTGCCTTTGTAAAGTTTTAATTTCACAACTTTTTGTTTTGATTTAAAGGGGTGCTTAAGAGATTTTACAATAGATGGATTAGTGAAAATTCCTCTGAAGTTAAATGAACCTACATTCCATTGAGAATTCCGATGAGTATTTCATTGTCTCTTGATAATTTTGTGTATGTTTTGATTTGATACATAAACTACACCTTCCTTTCCATTGTATCTATCTTGAATTCCTTCAGTTATAAATGGAAAGTAGTTGATCCTTATCCTTATTGATTTTCATTTGAATATTAATTAAACATTGTAAATTTCAAATACGTTCCTAAGTTCCACAGTACTAAAACATTAGGGTGAAAAAAAATGGCAAAAAAAGGGGCCGGGTAAGGATTTCAATTAGTTTTGCTTAATCTGGATTAATGTTGTCAAATCATTTCAAAAAATTCCATGTAGGTTCATTTAAAACGTATCTTATGCAAATATATTAGTTTTGGAAGAGAGAGAAAAATGATATGCATCAAAGTTTTGTGCTCGTCAGGCATTCATCAAATTTCAAGTTTCCCTCTTGTTCTCCGACCTATATAATGTGAGTTTAGGACATTCTTCACTTTTTTACTCTTCTCTCCATAGCAGAGCTCCTTCTCTATTTCTTGTAATTCTAGAAAATTTCACCATGGAGAACCTCATTCCAAACAATCTCACTAAACCTTCATCCAACCGAAGTTTGTGTGATAAGTTCCATATCAACATTGCAATCAGTCATGAGTATGCAACAACAATAAAGGTATTCCAAAGAGCTCTTCAATCTTGTGAAGTTGATGGATTACATAAAGAAGGCAAAAAAATATCGACATGGAGCTATTTACCGGATTGATCCACAAACTGGAAGCTATCCATCTTTTCATAATCTTCATGATCTGATTAGATTTGTAGGAGATGATGATGACAGTTTACATGACTATTGTTCAAAGCTCTCTGAGTTTTCAAAGAATTATATGAAATACATAAATGTGTGCAAAATGTCCTACATCAGAGAAACTTACGTCATAGGGATCTAGAGAAAAAGTTGTTTCATTTTTCTTCTTAGTTAGAAGCTTTCAAACAAATGAAAGAAACTCCTATAGGAGTGAGAATGCTGTCAAAATGAGTAAAACCTTTTTTACATTTGACTAAAAAAATCTAGCCAAAAGAAAAAGAGAATGAAGCTTGTAAGACATCATGAAACAAATTTGCTAGGTTTAAACATGTCGAGCAGTTTTGAGCGCTTTCATTTTTGTAATGAAATTATGAGTTAGAATGATGTTTTGAAACTATTGAAACTGAATGAAAATGTATGCTTCAAATAGTTTGTTTTTCAAAAACTCATGAAAGAAATGAAATTTTTGCTAGAACCATCTCGAATTCAGGAGGTTTTGTTGGTGCAATTACTCCAATCCTAAATGCTTGATCACTTATCCTAAAGATCATATGTTCATTCATGTATTAGCACATGAATAATCCCTTGTAAAAGGTTTTTTTTACTCCTTGTAAAAGTGCATATGAGGAAGCACTTGCAATCACGAGCTCTTAGGAGAATCTTTCCACGAATTATTTGGTGGGGATTTATGGAAATCAAGCCCTAGAACTTTGGAACACTTTAAGGTAAATATTCAAATTCAAATTTGAATCTTGGCTCCAACAAAAGTGTATAAACAAGGGCTATCTAGTCGCGTGAAACTAGCCTATAGATTCTAATTTAGTAGATTCAGAGGGATTTGTGTGGCATATTGAGCTCAAATTATAGCTCTACCATTGCCCTCAGATTTTGCAATCATTCATAGTCAGCTTATTTCTGTAGTCATTTCTACTTTCTCCGCATCCCATGCATCCATCTATTGAGAAAGTGTAGTATATTGCTTATTCATCTCCTCCATTCTTATCGCACTCCCCTCAAGTCCTTTGGCTAGATCTTCCAAGATTTCTAGTCTTAGCAATTCGTTGGGATACATCCAAGGATAAATAAAATCATTGCATCTTGCTAGAAGTAGCTTTACTTTGCCGTCACTTTGTTTCCATTTGTCCTTTAGTCCACAAGAAGAAAATGTGTGTAACACCGGAACTTTATGGGATGTCTCCGTAGTGTGATCCCCTTGCTCCTCCTGCTTCTGGCATTGTTCTTCATCTGCTTCTAAATTCTGTCTTCTTTCTTGTTCAACATGACATTGATTCTCCTTTTCTTCTTTTAGTCTCTTCCTTGTTGCCTCTTCCTCTCTCCTCTTCCTCTCAGCTTCTTCCTCTGCATCTTTCCTCTTATCTTCTTTCCTCTAGTTCTCCTCCACTTGTTGCCTTCAAGACTACTCGTCTTCATCCCTGTCCTTGGTTGTTTGCTCTTGCAAGGTCCTTTCTACTGTCTTCCTCTCTGCAACCCTCTTCTTTAGAATTTGAAGAAAACCCTCCACTGTACATACTGTGTATTCTCAAGGTAAAAATACTGGATTTTCTGTAAATAACAAAGTAAATAGGACTCTGATCTTTGAGTCCAGGATGGTGTTAACTGCTCTTCCGGACCTGTAGAATAACTTCTCACCTCCTTTAATTTTTGGAAAATTATTTCAGCACAATTTACCTCTGTTTTTGTCGATTCCTTCATTAATGCATACAATTGTTGTGAAACACCATAATGTTTTGCCTGCATATTAATAATCATTGTCATCAATAGTAAGCCGAGCTTGATGGGATTACTATCAAGCAACTAGATGAATTTATATTCTCCAAAACAAGGTTTCCCCAACAACTTGCAGATCTTTGCTGCATTGACACACTCTATATTGGTTGTGATACCTGTGTTGGCAACATGTAACCATTCAATCATTAGTGTTGGTGATAGTTGGAAGTTGTCTTTACCTACTCGTAGGCTTATCTCATGGGTATTAACATCATTGTCGGCTGTCTGTTTGGCTATCTTTGGCTATGTCTTTAGTCTCTAGATGGGGACGAATGCTCCTCCAATCCAACAATTCACATTGCAGGAGTCCTCTACATTCCAACCGATCTTTTTATTCTTGTGAGAGAGTTTCTATTATGTTCAAGAGATGAGTGTCAAAAAAAGGTGACCATGTTGCAGGTTGTCACTCTGTTAGCAAGTTTGCTAAATAAGCCTGATTGAGCATGGTCCTCAACCTTTTATGGCTTGCATTTTTGTGTTGAGAGCACGGGGTCTACACCATGATTACCCTATATGGTATCTTAACTCCAGTGATTCTGTATTCACTATACCCTGCATAATAAGAATCACAAGATCAGATTCAAAATGATGTGATTGCCACTGTTATTGATAAATTGTACGGCTTGCGTGTATAGTAGTTACACCATCGATTATTGCCCATTACTACCCATTATTGCAAGATCATTTATTTTCCATATTTTTTCAAAATCTATTTTATTTAATTTTATATATATATATATATATATATATATATATATATATATATATATATATATATATATATATATATATATATATATATATATATATATATATATATATATATATATATATATATATATACATATATATATATATATATGTGTGTGTGTGTGCATATATATATATATATAATTAATTAATTAAATAAAATGTATTTAATTATATATATATATATATATATATATATATATATATATATATATATATATATATATATATATATATATATATATATATATATATATATATATATATATATATATATATATATATATATATATATATATATATTACTCTCTGGATGTCTGATAGGGCTGCAATTTGGACCCATTTATACTAGTTGGTAAAACATCTCCGGACAACATGGCTAATTGGAACGAACCTATTCCACATAGTTCGTGAATCTAGAACATACCAGTTCATCAAACTTTTAATTTTTCCATTTTTTACTTTATTTTGGAGTGGAAATATAGCACTAAATCACCAAGTCTAAAAGTCTTTGTCCATAAATTGTGATCATGCCATCGTGGTTAGAAAATGTTTATATGGTACTTGCTCTATCGGAACACAACACCAAATTCCAAAGAAAAGGGTACAGGAATAGGAACTTATGAATGCAGAATACACTCATAAACATGCATTCACATTCCTTATTACAAACTTCAACAATTAGGCTCTTTGAACATTAACACTGCATGTTCCTTAGAGACTTTGAATACATAGACCATTTTCAGAGATACATTAATTAGGAAATACAAAATAACTGCTTGATTAATGAGATTATTTAGCTTACACAGAATCACCACTCCACACACAAAGATACTTCTAAATACTGCACCATAATGTACTACACCGTTTATCTCTTTGTAATCTTCACACCATTCCATACTTCATAATTTACAAGAAAACACCAAAAATTTGAGACTCCAAAAACTATTGAGATCTCCATATCATCACCTCCTTTTTCCCATTACAAAATATGTGTACAAAGAAATATGGTCATCCACACCGGCTGCTAGCTCTAGCATGCACGGTGGATCTAAACCGACCATTAAGCGGAAAAATGAACCCTGCATGGGCCTTGTAAGGATCCCTAATTTTTCAGGATTAAGCTTAATTTTGTTCTTATTTATGGGGACAAAGTGCATTTAATAGGGCACTTTTTAGTAGGCTGGAGTAGGATTTTTTTAAGGCTTTACTAGGCCTCTCTCTTTCTTCTTCTAGAGAGAGAGAGCAAGAGAATCTACTTTCCACATCATCAAACTTGTGCATGTATTTGAGTTAAAAAAATGAGTTTATTTTAAGTCTCATTTTCAATGTATATTAACTCAAAAGGGCCTATTTTTTAACGTATATGTCAGAAGTCACTTTTTTGGGCCCATTTTTTGAAGTTTCTTTTAGAAAAAGTATAATTTTCAAACTCTCTCCAAAAGTAAGTGCCACATCATCAAATCCGTGACTATGCCTCCCCAAAAAATGACTTTTTTCAAATTTCATCATTTTCAGCCATACACAGTGGAAAAATACACTTTAACCCATACACATACAAGAAAACATATTTTTTGAGCAAAACATATGCTTTAGAGTCCCTTCCAACCAGTTTTCCATCTTTGTTTTTGATATTTCTGGTCATTAGCAAAGATGGTGTTGACATGTATCACAAACTTCACAGTAGAACGTCCTCATGCTCCTGCATCAACAAGTATCCATGTTCGTGTGCCTAGAGAGTTTGCTCCAAATACATGATGCAACAATGATGCCAAGTCTCAAAATGAAGGTCGCGCAGTTGGAGAAAAATATGATCTTTGGACTTATGGTTCACTATATCCTCTTGATCCAATATCTTCTTACCATCCAACATTCCATAACCTCTCAACTTTACTTCAGTTCATTGGTGCAGGTGAAGCTGGACTATTAAGTTACTGCAAGCAATTATCTACACATTCACATGCTACTGCTAAGTCTTGGTTCCAACAATATCAACTCCATCATATGAGGGTGGTCACTTTAGAAAGCACAATCATATCTTTACAAAAACAACTTGCAGATTTGGAACATGATATAGAAGCAAAACAAAGCACAATTTCAAAGTTTAATGGCCAATCTCCAACAGCTGAAAGAGGCTCCACTTGGTATGAGACATAGGAAAAGAGCATTGTCATCCTTTGAAGCTCTTTCAATATGTGGTGGAGCACGCAAATGACATATATATGCAACAAGGTGAGTGTTTGTTTTACTTTTATATGTTTTAATGAAGATTTGTAATGGAATCTTTCATTGTGTAGGTCATTTATTCAAGACATAACTACTTCATCAACAACAGAAGCCCAATTCAAGCTGATGAATAGCTGTATAAACACCAAAGAAATTACTTCTGCTTTAGACTCACCCATAGGAAAGTGTATTAGAGTTGTTGTTGAAGCTGAGTTTTCAAAGAGGTTAAAAGACCTTATCACAGTGCAAGATGTGCAGGCAATGTGTGATGAAGCGGGCATCAGTAGAAATGGGTATACTGCAATGTAAACCCTTCTGAGGCAAACCTTACAAGCATAAGGTATTGCTCAAAGTATATTTCCATGCCCATATAAAGTGTCTATAAAAACAAAAACTTCAAATGAGGATGTGACTCGTACTATTGGACAATATTTATTCATAAGACACTATGCTTGCTGTGTTTATCATCCAAATATTCCCAAGAAGCAATAAAAAATCCTATCTACACAAGGATTTACTTACACTAAATTCAACAATATATTTGTGGATCTTCAGAAGCTTCAACAAGGAATGGTTCACTTTTATAGTTCAACAATCAAAGGTACCCCTACTACATTTTATTTGGTGTTGAAGTTTTATTGCATTCAAGTGTCATATTAAGATAGTGATGAAACATTAGGATCCACTTCCCATTTGACTTACAGTGTGCAATCAGAGAGAGATATCTGGTGGTTAGGTGCTATAGAAGTTCCCAAAGAAACAAACAATGTTATTTTCGTGGATTTTTAGTAGGACTCCATGGATTACGGAAGTAATCTCTTCTCAAATACATGGGCAAAAGATTTTTGTAGATGATATAGTTGATTTTGAGGTAGAATGGCATTTGGGTGGAGAGCTTAAGAGTATAAAATGCATGTTAGGTTGTAAACAAGGATCATCTTCTCTCTATCCTTGCCCATATTGTACACAAGGTTACAAAGGATCTAAGAGTTAGTCTAAACGTGCAAGGGCATTGATGAGAGTTGATGACTCTGAAGAAATTGATGAAACAGACTCATTGAATCACAGGGAATGGGAGATATCACTTTTGAGGTGTCCAATGTTACAGGAACCGACTCGTGATAAAATAAGCAATGATTGGAACCCCATTATTCCATTTCCATTAGTCAATGTTCACTTTTTTACTTTGCATGCATTCATGAGGATCTTTGATAGGCTTTTGAAGCTCCATGTTGAATATGCATTTGCAATGAAACCACTAGAGAGGTCTACAATAGCAATCCAAAAAATACAAGATCTTTTGAATTCTATAGGTTGTCATGGTGGCCACGTATCTTTAGTTGTTAAGAAGTATGGTGAGTTCCAAGAGATTTTACAACATGTTTCAATGACTGGGAAGAAGGCAGGAGGTTTCTTTAAAAGATATGTGAATAGTCAAGATGATGGGAGCTTTGGAAGGACCTCTGTTCAAGTATGAAAGACAATGATAGTCAGGTTGATCTCATTAAGAGAAAGAAGGTTTGGTCATCGTTAGATCAATTGTTACATTTGATGTGTTTGGTTTCCACTAATGCTTCACAACGAGAATTATTCCAAGTGACTTTGAAGGAGTTTACACAGTCATTCATCTTATCTTGCGGAGAAAGCAACATTACACATTACATAGTAGTTTTTCTTACATTTTTTATTTGGCCTTAAACACCATGTGTATATCCTATTGACTAGAGCATAGCATATTTCTTTTGCACATGGAGCATATTTTATGAATCGATATGGGTCACTGGACATTTTTAGTACACAAGGAATGGAGAAGTCACATTACAGGACTAGAGGTGTTTACTTTAAAAACACTCGTCATGGGGGTGGTCTACTCTAATCAAAATATCTATAAGAAATATTCAAGTCGTTTTTTCGTGCAACATTCGCTAGAAAATATCTAACGGAACGAGCATTGTGAGTCACGAATAGCAAAGATTACACGAACGCTACAACATGATATTGCAAAAGAGAAGTGGAGGTCATCATCAGGACCGCTACATCATGCCCAATGGCGTGCACAAAGAGTCCGTGAGGGTTCTGCTTGGAAATAGTTTCCAAACTCTTAAAATGCATTATTCTTTTCAAGGTTTTTATAACTCCTTTCACTTCAAATAAATTTTTAATGCTTTTGTGAATATACTTTTAAGACAATAATGCTTTTGTGAATATACTTTTAATGTTTTAAAACTAATTTTTATCCATTTAAATGTGAACATGACAATTCTTAAGTGAAAGGCTATAAATAAAGGTGTCCTTCCTCATTTTATCACTTTACAACCTAACAGAATGGCATGCACAAAGCAGACTGCTAGAAAGGATCATGTCGTCTACCCTAGGCATGTGCAAGGTACTTAGCGCCCAACATGGATGACACCCCAGAAGAAGCATCGAACCACAAGCCACTCTTCTAGACAAAACTCGGGTGCAGGGACACACTCTGGTAGCATTCCATCACGGGGGGAAGACACTTCACAAGAGAGAGATGTAACAGAAGAAATAAATTATTCCCCTCCCACATCTGATGATGAGCCCCCAGTGAGGACACCACTCAAGGCAAGGCCACCATGGAACAAGGATCATATCCCCGTGAACCATCGAGTAACACAAGGAGGCAAAACACTCCGCGCAAGACAAGGACAAAGACCAACCGATGAAGAAAGAGAGCAAGGTCGGGTAGAGGAAGTAAATCATGAGGCAGGACCATCTAGGCATGCTCCAAGAAGAAAGAAGAACTATCAACCGCGTCGTAGACCACAACGACCGCAACCCAACATCCCCCAAAATGCAAGAGCACCACAAAGGTGCAAAAAGCAAACCAGAGCCTTTGCAGAGATTCGACACTATCAAAAGTTTGTGGAGCTCCTTATTTCATGAAGGTCATTTGCAAGAGTTGTGAAGGAAGAGATCCAATGCTATTGCACTGGACTTCGTATCCAAGGGATAGCCATTGAAGCCCTCCAAGAAGCTGTAGAGGCGTATCTTATTTCAATGTTGGAGGACTCTAACCTGTGTGCCATCCATGCAAAGAGAGTGACAATACAACCTAAAGATTTGCAGCCAGCTAGAAGAATTAGAGGGAATAACCCTTAACAAATATTTGTACACCCTTGTTTGGAGAACTTTTTGTATATCCTAAATGATGAATATTTTGTAAATCCCAAATGATGAATATAATCTTTTTCTTCTTATATTTGCCTTCCCAAGTGTTTATCTCTTAGTGTACGTGTCTTGAAGTCTATTTCTCTTGTGTATCTAGGTGTCTTTTTCTAGTACCTCTTTGAAGTGTTTTGCATAGTTTAATCACTCTTTTTATTGTACTTCTTGTAAGTGGTGTTGCTATATAATGCATGCAATGGCCAAAGAATGCCAAAAAAGGCCTACAACAGAAACACGGGGATGGGCCCTGCAAAAGTTTTGCAGGGCCTATCCCCGGATTTCTATGGCAAGCCTTTTTTTTGCATTTGTAAGCCATGAAACCACATGCCATGCACATTGGAGCATATGATTGGCCTTAGATAGGGTGCACTGCATGCTAACCCTCTTACCAATAGCTAAACAATGTTGATGAACATTCAAATGTACTTATTTATTGCTGAATGCTTATATGCACCTAGAGGAGTCTAAATTTTCTCTAATTATTGCACATAATAAGAGTATTCCACGATTCCCCAAGTCTAGGTTGTAATTGAGGGACATAGACTTCCAATATAGGGAACCTATTGCATGGGATGGCCTAGGAATGCAAAAAAAGGCCTGCCATAGAAACGTGGGGATGGGCCCTCCAAAAGTTTTGAAGTGCCCATCCTCGCGTTTTTGTGGCATGCCTTTTTTTTGCATTCCTAGGCCATCCCATGCATTTTGGGCAACAAAAATAACAAGAATGATTGGAAAAAGACTGATTAAAGTGTGCAAAAGTTAAGAGATTGTCAAAAACATAAAGACAATACACATGGAAATTTGAAAAACAATAATTGGTATTATAAAGTTTTCACAATCGGCTCTTGGGCTTGAGCCTCTCCACTACATTCTTTCTTCTCTGAAAAGACAGTGGCAATAGGTAAGTCAAAACTGATTGGGATATTAACTGAGGGTCTGTCAATCCAAGAACTAAAGCTATTCCTATTTGACCTAATATTTTTCCTCTAAAGTTAACTTCTAGGGTAGTAAGGGCAAAGGACTTCCTAACTAGAAATATACAATTGGTCCCTTGCATTATTGTAGAGAGGCACAAAACTTTGCTCACAGCCTTTTGAAACCAATTCATGAAGTGTCCTTGAGGGGAAAAGTCCTTGTGGATTATGACAAAATCTTCCTTTGGCAATTTTCCAATGTAATGTGCCAAGGAAGAGCCATGGCCATGGGCAACACGGTCACCACCACTTCTTGCTGAAAATTTATCCATTTCAATTGCTTCCTGCACATAGACGATCATAAAATTAAATAGATACATCTTGTATGAATATGAGACAACCATAAATGTCATTAGATACATCTTGAAGCCTATCTTCATCCTCTCCTTTTCCCATTGCATCTAGTGGAATCGATGAGTGAGCCATGCCACTTTGCTCCACAACAAGGGATGTTGGAATCTTCTTCTCCAAAATTCTTTCCCTTGTTGCGGCCAGATCTTCTTCAGTGGCATCTTGGTTGGCATGGCTCAAAATCTCTTCCACAAATGCAATGGTGTCTACAACTGAATCACCAAGTGGAAATTGTTGCCTTTTCGATAATGTCAGAAGTGTTGTCCATGGGAACATCCGAGGTTGAGCATAAAATACTAAGGCATTCATTGAGGCGTAGACCGAATGCCTTCTCAATATCGTGCAAGTACAAAAGTTCCTCTTCATCGACAAGTACAACTGAAACCATTTCCATCTCTACCTCTGGTAGAGTGGGTTCCATGGGCTCTAAGTTGGAGGGTGGACTATTCTATGTACTTTCTTCCTTTAATTTGTCCACTACTCCTTGTGGAAATTCTATGGAAATTTTTTGACTCTCTTTTGATAAGCTGAGAGCTCCTGCCTCGGGTTCCTTTTTGCCATCTACAAAACCCCCAGTAACAAGATGGGGTAGGTCCATGGGTGTAGGTTTGGGCTCCTCATTGAAAAAAAAGATGGTTGTTGCAACATAGGAAAGATATTTTCTTCCCATTTTCCTTTTCTTATTTAATTGTTTAATTAAGGGCACTCTATCATCTAACAGGTGCCGTGAATCCTCAGCAACAGCCCTGAAACGCTTTAAGCGCTTTGCAAATGCCTCATCACCTTTATGAATGTAGAAAAGTAGGTCACAAGGGACCCATTTACACCATATGCTGGAATATCTATAGCATATCTTAATATATAGAATTCCATAAAATCTGTGAGCTCATCGATCACATCCGAGTTCATGGCTATTGTCCCTTCAAGATTAGGGACTCTACAGACTAGGTCATACAAATCCGTACGACCGTTGTAGTCTTAGTCTCCAAAAACTCCATGAATAGATCTCAAGGAGATTTCATGGGAATGGAAGTGCTAGTAGCCATTGCTTGCGCATGAGAATTCTAGTGGCTTGTCTGTGCTTTCTAGCTCTTTGAGAGTGCAAATGTGAGAAATGAGCACATAGAACCCATTTTTATAGCAGTTTCAAGTTTTTAAACTGACTGGGCCTACTTTTAAAAGTATAGAATAAAGAAGTGCAATTTCAAAAAATGTGTTTTTGATGGCAAAATAATGCACAGAAAAAAACATGAGCAACCACATTTCAAAGTAGTGAACATAGACTTTTTGACATTCCAAACGTTTTGAAATTACCATTGCAGAGAAAAAGGTATATACAATATCTAACATGAATTGATTGTCCTACTTTTTACAAGGTTCTTGAAAGTGAAAAAACCATGAGATACAATGACTAGGACCCAAGAAATGACATTATCAGGTTGCAAAAGAACTATGACAATGAAAGTTATGTTCCATCTTTGCTCCAATCTACAGGGACTTTCATTTTGTATTCCAATCTTCTGCCCACCTGTAATCGAAGTCATTAAAGTAAAATAAGCAATAATGAAAAGATTACTTTAACAAAAGCACAAAACATTTCTCACCTTATGTCCTTGAATTTTGAATTTAGATTGAGTTAGTCCTTCAAACCCCATAATCACGAGGTGTTCTCTCATATTAGCCAAGGTCCAATGATTATTCACTAAAATAGTTTCTGTTTCATTGTTGGGCAATCTAAGCTTTATTTCAAATTAATGTAGAGATCCCTCTGAACTTTGAAATGGTATCCATTTGCCAAGTTTGGATATCCAACGATCATAGTAGAATCTGATGTATAATGAAGTACGTTGTTTCAAATATCAAAAACCTATACCTGTTCCACCTATTTTACAAAGATCTTTATCACCTTTTGCAATTCCTTCTACCAAACCCCAATTTTCACCAAGAAGACTTTCGACTTCCTCATATGTGATATCTTTACACATGAACATGGTGGAAGTCTCTTGGAATGAGAATCCTTGGAATAGATATACAAAACAATGAATGGGAAAAGATGAGTGCAAACCTACAGACCTAGACACTTTTGTGAATTTCAAAGAGTTATGTATATCCATTACCATCTTGTGCTTCAAAGATGATACAGACCATATATCAGGTTTTGGCCACTCCAAGCTAAGAAGAGAATGTATTTCAATTCTCGCTAACCTTCCAAAACCATTCATTGTAGGTGGTACAACATATCTATGTGTGTAAAAGAAAACTCTATCATGGTAAAGTTGAGTAGGAGATATTTTTGGAAAGACTAGTGCACCAACATATGCATGCAATGCCTGGAAAGTACATGTAAGACTATGAAGTGGTTGCTCTTCCGCCAATGTAGAAGGAAATATATCTGAAACAAACAAAAACATATCTAAATAGTTCAAAAATATATCCGACACAAGAAAACATAAAATATTGTAGAGTAATACTTACAATTCACAGGATATCTCATTCTACTAGAGTTTTCAAGTTTCATAGTTGCCATTGTAAAAACATGTTGTACAATAGCAACCATCCCATTGTCTCTGTGCTTCTTGAAGCCAAGTAACTTTCCCTTCCAATGAAGATCTAAGTTTCCACGATCTTTAACTCAATGAGGCCCAACTCTAGAGGGTTGCATGTACACCCATGCATCTTTGGAGTACTCATGTGATAGCCACTATCCATTTGTGGCTTTGATCTTGTGACATCTTAATGTGAGGATTTCATCTTTCGGTCGCTTAGAAGCTTTAGATGTTGCCATTGAAGCTAAAGGTCTTCAAGCTACAAAAGTAATTCGAGATAGGAGATGCACGTAGGTTGGAGTGTAGAAACAGGAGCTTCAATGGTGTGCTACAGAGTGAAAGTAGTGGGAAAAGATGACTTTTTGGGACCTGGGTATGAAAATGTGAGGTTGAGGGAAGTAACTCTTTTTTTAGTATTTTTGAAAAAAACCTATTTTTTTCAGCTCAAAACATGCACGGATTTTGAATTTGGGGTCAAAAAGAGTACTTTTGACTCTAAAAAGTGATGGGGGGTCCATTCTCAAGTGTTATGATGAGTTTTTTAACTTTTTAGAAATTTTGAATTTTTGGGCCCAACTAAGTTACGAGATTCCTTCTCTCTCTAGAGACAACTCATTAAATGAGGGAGAAATATGTCCCCTCTCCCTCCTTCAGCTTAGTATTTTATAGGGCATAGACTGCGGCCACCACCCTCTTCTGATTGGTCCATCACTAATCACTCCTTAATCTAAAAGGCCCATTCAGGGTTCATTTTTTCCCCTAATGCTAAACACAAAAAAGGTTTACAAATCATCATCATTATTCTGCATTTTT
The DNA here is from genome assembly GCA_020310875.1 of Ceratopteris richardii. NCBI lineage: Eukaryota > Viridiplantae > Streptophyta > Polypodiopsida > Polypodiales > Pteridaceae > Ceratopteris > Ceratopteris richardii. The sequence continues at coordinate 119,931,885 of CM035408.1, forward strand.
GGGAACATGATTCTTTCAATATAATATCTAAGTTCTTTGAACATCTCTTCTATGTTCTCTTTTGCAAGTCAAATTTCTACCTCAAAAAACTCTTTCGGATCTAGCATATTTTGGCTAGCACTTTGGCAAATAATGGTTTTTGCTTCTAGTTCTGGTATTCTAATCTACAACTTCTCCAAAATATTATCAAAAGCTTTAATAACATTTGATATTTTATCTATATGTTCTTCGGTTAACTTATGTGCTTCATCTAGTTTATATTTATACGTTATTTCCAAAATTGAGGTGCTTTTCTTTAGTTCTATGACCTTTGCATCCTTGCCTTCCAATACTAAGTTTGCATCTACATAGTGCTGCTTCCACTTTGCAATCTACTTGTCCAAATCCGAAATACCAACCAACTATGCAGACATTGTGTCGTAGTTTTCCTGGACAGTGCGGAGTTTGTCTTCAAGATGCGTAAATTCTCAGTTTTGCACCTTCAATTTCCCCTAAACTTTTTCAATAGCAACACCTTGTCTTTTAAGCTAACTGCTTTGCTCATTTACCTTCTTCTTCATTCTTTGTATCTCCTGCTCTTCTTTTTGTAACTTGACCATAAGCTCCTTATTGACCTTCTTCAACTTTTGTTATGATTTTTGGGATTGACCATTTTTTGCTTGGAGATAAGTTATAATCTTCAGCTTTTCTTCAGTGGTCACCTTTAGCGTATTATTTTTTGTCAAGGCTTCATTGAGCTCCTCTGTCATCTCTTCATGAATTACACTTTCTCTTCCTGCACTCTCTACTGTGACTTGTTTTGCTTTGGCCCTAAGTCGTCTTATTTCTGTAGTCATTTCTGCTTTCTCCACATCATATGCATCCTTCTACTGAGAAAGTGTAGTATATTGCTTTTGTATCTTCTCCATTCTTACCACACTCCATTGAACTCCTATAGCTAAATCTCCTAGGATTTTGGGTTCTAGAAATTTGTTGGGATACATCCAAGGATAAATAAAATCATTGCATCTTATTAGAGGTAGATTTACTTTGCTATCGCTTTGTTTCCATCTATCATTTAGTTCACAAGAAGAAAATGTGTGCAACATCAAAACTTTATGGGATTTCTCCGCAGTGTGGTCCCCTTGCTCTTGCTACTTTTGGTGTCGTTCTTCATCCACTTTTGATTTTTGTCTTCCTTCTTCTTTAGCACGATGTTGGTTCTCCTTTTCTTCTTCTAGTCTCTTCCTTGCTACCTCTTCCTCTCAACTTCTTTATCCACAACTTTCCTCTCACATTCTTTCCTTCAATTCTCCTCCACTTATTCCCTTCGAGAGTGCTCCTCTTCATCCCCATCCTTGGTTGTTTGATCTTGTGAGGCCCCTTCTATTGGCTTCCTCTCTATAGCCCTTTTCTTTAGAATTTGAAGAAAAACCTCCACCATACATACTGTGTATTCTCGAGGTAAAAATACCGGAATTATGTAAACAAAAAAGTACACAGGATGATCTTTGAGTCGAGCACAGCATTAACTATTCTTCAGGACCTCCCGAATAATCTTCTTACCTCCTTTAATTTCTTAAAAATTATTTTGGCCGAATTTACCTGTGCTTTTGTGGATTCTTCATTAACGCATACAATTGTTGTCAAACACTGTAATGCTTTTTCTGTGATGAATTTATATTCTCTAGAACATGGTTTCCCCAATAACCTGTAGATCTATGTTGCATCGAGAGACTCTGGCTGTGATACTTATGCTGGCAACATGTAAACGTTCATGGATTAGTGTTGGCGATAGTTGGAAGGTGTCTTTCCCTACTCATAGGCTTATCTCCTAGGTATTAACATCATTGTCGGTTGTCTTTCTGGCTATCTCCTTAGCTATGTCTTTAGTCTGTGGATGGGGACAGATGCTCCTCAAATCCAACAACGCACATTGTAGGAGTCCATTTGAACCAATCTTTTTGTTCTTGTGAAAGAGTTTCTAGTATGTTCAGGAGATGAGCATTAGAACAGTTGACTACTATCTCCATATGTCTGCCTCGTTTGTAGATCATTATAGTGGGCTATCACTATGTTCGCAAGTTTGCTAAATAAGCAAGATTCGGCGTGGCCTTTAGCCTTTCATGGCCTACATTTCTCTATTGAGAGCATCGGGTATGGCATCTTAACTCTAGCAATTCTATATTCATTATACCCCGCATAATAAGAATCACAGGATCAAATTCAAAATGATGTGACCACCGCCATCCTTAATTGCTTGATTGACTTGCATGTATAGTAGTTATGCCACCGATTATTGCCGATTATTGTGCCATCATGTATTTTCCATATTTTTTTCAAAATTTGTTTTATTTAATTAATTAATTATATATATATATATATATATATATATATATATATATATATATATATATATATATATATATATATATATATATATATATATATATATATATATATATATATATATATAATCCTCTCCATGTCTGATAGGGCCAAAATTGGGACCCATTTATACTGGTTGGTAAAACTTTGTCAGACAATGTGGCCAATTGGAAGTACTTCTTGAATCCGGAACGAGCGAGTCCACCACAATTTTAATTTTCCCAATTTTTGCTTCATTTTGGAATGGAAATACAACACTAAATCACCATGTCTAAAAATCTTCATACGTAAAATGTGATCATGCCAATTATTTTGGCAACTTTGCACTGCCTATAGTAATAGAAAATTGTGATACCTATGCTCATCTAACTGGCATAGCTCACCATCTGATAAGCGAATGAGTCCTCTGGTACCAATCGCTTCTGGATCCTACTCTTGAGACTTGGAACTGCAAACTCAAATGGAAGGATCGCTTCTTGTCCATAAAACAATTTGAAGGGGGTGCTGCCAAGTGAAACTTTATATGATGTGTGGTATGCCCAAAGCATGGTGGGGAGAATAATTTCTCACTAATCTGTGGAGTCACGGAGCAAAAATTTGTTGCATGCAGCACTGAAAGGTGCTTGGTGCATTTCGGAGACCAAAATACATGAGTGTACATGCGAATAATCCCAAATTTGTAATGAATACCATATTAGGTATATCTTCCTCTACCATTCTAAATTGGTTGTAGCCACTAAAACCATCTAGGAAAGAATACATTCCTTTGTTGCATGCTGTCCAGAAATGAAAATGGTAAAGGATCAGATATTGTTGCTACATTCAACTTCCTGTAGTCCATGCAGATTCACAATTGCTTGTTCTTGGGTACATTGACTATGGGTGAGACCCATTTCAAATTTTCTATGGGAGCAATATATCCAACTTTGATTAACCAATCTAGCTCATTCTTAACCTGCTCCACAAAGTTCAGATTCATTTTGTATCTTTGTTGCATTATGAGAGTAGCATCTGGTTTAAGCAAGATCCGATGATGGTATAATTTTGGATCAAAGCCCTTCATATCAGCATATTTCCATGCAAAAACATCTTTGTACTGCTATAGGAGAGCAATGAGCACCATTCAGAATTTCGGAGCAAGCTTTACACAAATTCAGATGGGTTTAGGTTCTATAGTAGTTTCGAGATTCACAACTTCTAATGAATCTTCTTCAACATGAATTTTCCCCAGCTCCATGGGGTCTTTCATTACTAGATCTATAATATCCCCTTCTTCGAGTTCCAAAATTTTTGTACAAATAGTGGCAGCCAAGCTGTCATAGACTGAACTGACAACCGAGTTTACATCAACAACTCTGAATGATAATAGGTCTCTATTGGCCTCGAGAAATTACCGTTCTTTGTCTTCCTCTAGCCCATCCAACATGTGGAGAGGTTCTGCTAATATCGGCTTATGTTTTGGAAGACAATATTATTCATCCTCTAACTGAACTAAAAACTTCCCATGTCCTTTGTAGAATGTAATGGTCTTCATAAAACAATTTTGTACCTTGGCATTCCTTAACCACGGTCACCCAAGTAGTAAATTGTAATCTAGATTATTTCCTTTGAGTTCTAGTACTATGAATGTAATAGGAAACACCACTTGAGAAATTTTGATGGGAATGTCTTTGATCAGCCACACTTGTTGCACTCACAACTGGTCAGCCATGCATACAAAAAATGGGGTTGGTTCAATATTATTCCAACCCATCTGTTTGCACGTAGTCATTGAAGCAATGTTTATGCTCAATCCGCCATCAATCAGGACCTTAAGAATCACCTTCATTTTGTACCAGACTGTGATGGCGGGTACTACATAATCTACTACTCTCTTTGGGTCACCTTTCACCATACTAACCGTCAGTTTTGGACTCGAGGCTGGTGAATATTTATTTTGTAATTTCTTTAATAATTTCTTCCCAAAAGTCAGAACGAGTTCCAACAAACCTCCTAGCAATAATTTAATATGGGCATTCTGTAATAACTGACAAGAGGTACCTTCCTTGGATGCTTCCGAATTAGTATCATTCTGGTCCCATTCTTCTCTAGGCCTCTGATTCCGAAATTCGATAAAGGGTTCTTGGTCACTAATAGATGACTTCTGAATTTTCAAAACTTTGCATTTTGCTGATTCTTCTCAATTTTCCTCTTCTTGTCTAGCTCCACTAGTCTCCTGGGCTAGTATATTATGTGAATTTTTCTTACTTATTTTACTCTGTTGATGTTTACTGTGATTTACCTCTAGAACAAGATTAGGGTCCACATAATGAGGAAGGTACTCCTAAGCCCATTGAACTGCTTTCTTTAGTCTTTACTTTTGCTCGGTTGGTGCATGATGATTAGGTTGCTGTAGGTTCTAGTATTCCTACAGCGACCTTGTAACCAAAGCTGTGGATGGGTCCAAATATTCCAAAGTTACTACATTAGCCATAGGCACTTTGAGTTTAGCTTCTTTTTTTTGTTTGTCATATTCCTTGGCTTCTTTGCAAAGTTGGGGGGGGGGGGGGGGGGGGTATTTTTGCTCATCTAGAAATTGCTGTGGATGTGTATACTACATTTATTCGCATGCCCTTACATCGTGGCTCTCCATCCATTGTCCGAATCAACCCGAAGATTTATGGCCCATCGAGTTACCTTTCCACCGAGGAGATTGTACTTTGCTGAGGCTACTAGTGTATTTTTTGCATTAAACTTGAATTCCTCTATACTGTGATTGTTCTTATTACACATAGCATAATATACCTTATTGACGACGCAGTCGACAGTGATGTGGCCTACATTTCTACACCCTAGGCAATACAAGTGCTAAGCAAGATTTGTACTTTTCTTCATAACTAATCTAGTCTTTTTAGATCCAGATTGGCCAAGGTATTTTGCGTTTGAATCTTGTCGCTAGATCGATTATTTGATCTAATGTTCATGTTTGCTTTAATGTATACATGTAAATTTTTTCCTTGATAGCTGGTTGTAGTCCATCCATGAAGAATTCTTGCAGCATTTCTTCAAAAGGACATTTATCTGAAGAGAACTATTGCATCGTGGATCTAAAATAATATGCATATTGATTCGCCATCCCTTTTTGCATCATGTATTGTAGAGTAGCGTACAGTTCTGAAATGCTTTTGGTAGTCAAGAATCATTCTATGAAAGCCTCTTTTAACACATAGTACGATGAAAAATGTTCTAGGGGGTGCTTGATAAGCCATTTCACTGCATTTCTTGCCAGAGTCGCTTGGACTACTTGAGATTTATGATTGTCATCTTGTAGACCTTGATGATTGGAGACATATTGGTTCTCGAATGTGCACACATGCACATCTGAATCTTCATCTGTTCTTCCATAAAAGCGAGTGTAACTTAGCCTTGGAAGTGGATTGCCGCATGCCATCATGTCATCAAATTCTTTGAGAACATTGAATCAAGTGAAAGGGACTAAGGCTAATGCCGATTCCGGTTGGGGTTCACTCCTACCATTGTAACCTAATTCCACAAGGTATTCCTCTTCCTGCTGCTCGCACTACTGGTCCTCTCCACTGGATTCTCCTTGCCACCAAACCTTAACTAACTTTTCATTCTTCCATCCGAAAATCCGATCGTGCAAGAGTTTCAGAGATAGCACCCCATTCTCCACCCAGTACAACAACTCTTTCGGAATACTATCTGCTTCAGCAATTGAAATATCTTCAAGGTGTAGTGTTTCTAAAGTCTGCTTAATGAATTTGTCCAAATAGTCATAACAGTGATTTCATTTCAAGTACTCCTTACCCCTCCTCAATGGCATCAAATCAAGCAAGACTGTATCCCAGAACCGACCTCATCTCATTGTGGTCATCAAATGTTTTTACGATACTTGCTCTATCGGAACACAACACCAAATTCCAAAGGAAAGGGTATGCAAACAAGAATTTATGAATGCAAAATACACTCATAAAAATGCATTTACATTCCTTATTACAAACTTCAACAATTACGCCCTTCGAACATTAACACTACACGTCACTCAGAGACTTCGAATACACACACCATCTTCAGAGATACAATAATTTGAAATACAAAATAATCATATGATTAATAAGATGATTCAGCTTACACTTCCATCAATTACATTAAACTAATACTCAGCGCTTACATTATTTGGCAATATAGAGCTTGGTTCTTACAATCATTTTGGAATCATTGCTCCGCACATAGAGATACTTTCGAATACTGCACCATAATGTACTACACCATTCGTCTCTTCGTAATCTTCACACCATTCCATACTTTGGAATTTACAAGAAAACACTGAAAATTCTAGACCCCAAAAATTGTTGAGATCTCCATATCATAACCTCCTTTTTCCCATTACAAAATATGTTTACAAAGAAATGTGGTCATCCACACCGCCTACTAACACCTTGAATCGATCGTACATCACAATCATTACAAACAATGGTAATTTTGTGCAAACATATATTAATATTAAAAGATAAAGGCCTCTAATAAAGAGAAAAGGATGTCTATGTAATTTAACTAAATGACGACACGACCAATTCAAGTGAATAGGCTCATTAGAAAGGCTCGGATAAGCCTAATCGCTTGAATTGGTCGGGTCTCAAATATCATCATTATCATTATAAAAACTGGTAAACTTGCCCCTTTTGTGATGTGCACACTAAGAATATGAGGAAATAGGTGTTGGATGAGGAAAATAACTCATGAAGTTGAGAAATCGATGACATGAACGATTCAAGCAAATAGGCTCATGAGAAGGTCTTGGATGGTCCTAATCACTTGAATTGGTCGTGTCTTTCAAATGATCCTTCTCAATACAAGTATATGTAAATTGGCTTATATTACATAAGGGAAAAGCTAAAAAAGCCAAAAAAAAAAGGAAGAACAACTCTAGACATGACCAATTCAAGTGAATAGGCTCATCAGAAATTCTTTGATGGGCCTAATTGCTTGAATCGGTCGTGTCTCACAATTTTCTTATCTCGACATACCTTTACCTCATCTTCCTCTTGACTCAGTTGTTTTTCATCAATCCTTATTTTTCCTTTGTCCTCAGCTACCTCCACAAACAAATATCCTCATCCAAATGAGAAAATCCCCAGATCTTTTTGCCATTGGTCAAAATATTCATCTACAAAGGTTGGCTTCTCTGAAAGTACTCTTTCATAGTAGCATGAAAGAGCTTTGGACAAGTCTTTGAATTCATTATTTGACAAGGATAAGTCCAGGCTTAGAAATTCCTCTTTACTTTCATCCTTCTCATTTATAAACATCCTTGCAACTTCTTTTGATTCAGCTATAACAACAAGACAAGTCTTCTCTAATATTGAAGAGCTCTTAAATGCAATACAGAGGAACAAATTCTTTCTCAGAGATAAAGGAATATGGGAGATTTTTGAGAGGAGTGATTTCTTTTGAGATTTTTACATGTTTTTCTCGCTCTCTTATGGTATTCTTTGCTCTAAAAGTAGCGACATCAAAGTTTCTAACCTCTTATTCTTCTGCTTCGAGGTTAATCTCTTCAATAATCTCCTTGACTTGACTTTCTGAACGTTTCTCAAGAGAAACATCTAGGGATGCCCCTTTTTCTTCATCATGGTCCTTCTCTTCATTCTTCTCAATTGAGATATGATCAAGCCAAATCAGAAACCCTATGCTCAAGGGTAGTAAACACCAATTGTTTTTATGTTTTGGACGACGTTCTATCATGCCTTGCAAGGGCAAAATCTTCCTACATTCTCTAGTGATTCTGGCCCTATCCAAAGGATGCTTCCAAAAACTTATTGGGTGGATGTAAGTTTTCTAGAGATTATAGCTTCTTGTCCATTTACTATCCTCATGAAGATCTACCATTCATCTACAAGAAATGCCTTGTTTTTCTCCACAAGTGCTTCAAAGTAAAAAATGGGATTGAAAATTCTCATTGCATCTAGAAAATGATTCACCCTCAATCCCTCTTGAACCATAAAATATAGAAGTTTCTAAGGTGGCAAAACACTAAGAATCTTATACTTCTCTTCTATCTCAATAGTTGGCTGATGCTAGCAAATAGAAGTAGTCAAAGAGGATCAAACTGGTGTAATCACTTGAGTTGGTAGTATTCAAGCTTAGAGTGCTTGGCTATGGAGTCAAAAATTTTGTCAATGTTGAAAATAAAAAAACACCAAGCCAACTGATAATTATAGGAGAAGAGAGGAAAGAAACGATCACATGACATGGACCAATGCACATGTGACATTGGCAAAATCGAACTCAAAAATCTCAATGATCAAATGACATGAAGCACTGAAAACTTGACACATGCAATTGTACATTGGGATTCCCAATGGTTAGATCATGTGGACCAATCAGAGGATGCACATGGCACTAATAATCAACTCAACTTAGAGACCTATTTAAGCTCCTCCCTTCATTTGTGTAATTTTTTGAGACCTACATGCTACCCTGGCTTCCCATAGTTTTCATGCTCCAAGCCTCTTCTGCAAATTTCTTTGAGACCTCCTTTCCTTGAGCTTTGTTGGTGTGTAAGGTCATATCCCTGAGCTTGGAATCTTCTACATGACCAATTCAAGCAATTAGGGGAATCAGAGATTTCTAGATTTACCCAATCGCTTGAATTGGTCATGTCTAGTAAAAAAACATTTTTCATACCTATTTTTTCTTCTAAGATAAGAGCAATAGATAAATTCTAGTTCTCACCAAATTCACATGGTATTATTGACTCGATCGATTCAAGCGATTAGGGGAATCAAAAACTTTTGGATAGACCTAATCGCTTGAATCGATCGTGTCTACTCAAAAACATATTCATGATCTATTTTTGTTTTCCAAGGTATACAAGGGGAAGATTTATTCAAGACCATGGAATACACATAAAAAAAATGGAGACATTGATTTTTTTGATACGATCCATTCAAATGATTAGGGGAATTGGAGATTTTTGGATGGCCCTAATCGCTTGAATCGGTCCTATTCCTTCAAAAATATTTTTTGACTATTTCTTGTATTTTTATCATAAAAGAGAAATTTTATTCAAAAAATCTCATGAAATTTACATGAACGTGGCTCAACCATTGAATAATTTTACATGACTGATTCAAACGATTAGAACAATCCAAATTTTTTCGATGACCCTAATTGCTTGAATTGGTCGTCTATTGAATTCTTGATTTTCTTGTTGTGTTCTCTCATTCCATGTGTTTGATCCTCTTCCAATCCTTCTTTTTACAGATCATGGCTAGGACAAAGAAGATAGCTAGGGAGTTGTACTCTCAAGAGCAAGAGCATGGGGGACCTATTCAAGAGGGCCAAGGACCTGCTCCAGAGACCACAAATAGCCAAAAGAAGGGTGATCCACAAAAGGCATACGCTAAAAAGTGAGTTAAATATTGTAGCAATCCTCTAATCACCATCTCACAATCGCAAGAATACAAGGAAACCTCCAATATAAAAATTAGACATTTCAATAAATGGAATGATCAAGAATGAATGAAGCGCAGTTGAAAAATCAAATACAAGATAGTAGCTTATCTTCATGAATCCAATGTTGCAATATATAATCAATAGCTTCAAGATGAAGCCTCATCCACGTGACCACCCCCGAGCTCAGCTCAATCCCAATCACAATCATAATCTCAATCTCAATCCCAATCGCAATCACAATCTCAATCTCAATCCCAATTCAATCCCAATCGCAATCTCAAAAGCCAAAAACGATCGTGATCAATGTATGACCATCCTCCCTAGCTCTGAGTCTTTGTCTTTTGATCTCCCCTTCTCGCCAGCGCATGGCCAATACCTCGAGCAATCTGAATCCCATTCACACTCACACTCTCAATCACACTCTCACTCACAATCTGAATCTTCTGTAAAACTTCTCTTGCATGATCCGTGTCAAATTGACCATCCCAAATCCCTACATCCAGGTTAGCAATTATCTCCTCTTGGGTAGCAACTGTCTTGAAGTCGACATTCTGCATGAGCTTGTAAAACTCCACAGTAGTGTCACGCATATCAACGTTAATATCAAGGGTGTTCATGGGAATACAATGAAGATACCTTCCGATTTCATGTGTACTGCCCTATAATCGTCTTACGATATCCTTGCTACTATTCAAAGCAAAAGATATATATGACTTTTACTAGTGCATAGTAAAAAATAAGCTTGTTTGTAGACCTGATCTCATATTCAAGGAACTCGAGAGCTCTTCTGATGGATGGCTTGTCCCTAACATTCTTTTCTTGTAGCTCTTTAAGAATCGGAGCAAGGCTCTATTGGAACCTGGAGAGTACATTTAATTTGGGTGGTTTGATGACCACATCTTTGGCCACTAAAGTTGTTGCAAGGATCTGCACAAGCAAGCATGATAGCACTTCAGGTATGGGTGCCAGATGCGCATTTCGCCTTCCAATATGGACATCTCTCTTCCTGCACGCTCTCAAATCAAAAGTATGGATAGCTTGATTACGATCGATTGCAATCATTGCTATTTTGATGGAGGAAGAGCATGCATGCTACTTCTCACCACCCTTTTCTTGCAAAGAAGAATCAACGGCTTCCCAAACACACATAGCGAGTGGAGCACAAAGAGGCAGACAAAAAAAATCCATGAAGAGCTCCTAGACAGACAGACAGCAAAACGAAAATTACACGGCGATCAACGCTTCCTGATTTGCGTTAGTTTATAGCTTTGTACACGTTTTGCGTTTTTTTTCCTATTTTTATGCTTTGCTTTAACTTTACGTATTGGTTTTCTTTTCTTTTTTTAAATGTACATCCTTTATCTTTTCTATTTTCTTTTCACACGTATAGGTTCACATGCACAAAACTTTGTGTAGCACATAGATTCACATAAATATACTCACCTCAACACACATTCACCTAATACAAACACGCACACAATCGATTTGTGTATACATAGGTTCATATAACTACACACATAGCATGAGTATGAACTTCAAAATTATCTACAAGAAGTGAATTTCCGTAACTTCACGAGTGACGGATTATTTACTGAATTCTACCAAACACAAGATGCAATATGACGAGCAATTGGATATGCACCATGCATGTCTCACTTGACATCATAGAGTTTCCCATTAACAAACATTTATAATGAGTCCTATAACAAATATCATGTCAAATCACTCAGAGAAATTAGAAGACCTCAGAAGTTTGTGGGACTCCTCATCCCAAGACTTCCTTTCATGAGATTGGTTAAGGAGATCTCTGCCAATCTTTGCTCTATGATGAAGACTACTTCATTTGTGAAGGTCAAATGGTAGACCCAGGCTCTTCTCTGCTTGCAAGAAGCAGCAAAAAATTTTGCACTTGATTTTATGAATGATGCTTATCTATGTGCAACACATTGTCATAGGGTGACACTTATGGCCAATGACTATGTTGTTGTGTCCAGGATAAGATACAAGTTTGATAAAGCCATTGTCCCTCTTGACAAGCATGATCATATATTTTTTGGTATTCTTAATATACCTCTAGTAAGAAACCCTAAGCCATCTAGAATCAAAATTGAAGAGGTCCCTTCTCATGAACATTCAACGAGAAATGCAGCAGAGTCTGAGGAGGGGAAGAGAAGGAAGAATCTTTTTTTAGAAGAATTAGTTATCCTTGAGGACATTCAAAGGCTGAAGAAGGCTAACTCAGAGCTTTTAAAGAAAGAAGATGGCCAGATAATTATAAATGCTTCAATACCATGGGAGGAAGACTACATGCTTGACATAAGGCCTCAAGACAACAAAATATTGAGAGACTTCAATGTCGAGATCTCTAATAGCATCGTCAATATAGGTCTCATGTATTTTTTAGGCCATAATATCAGTAGTTAATCTCCTTGATGCATCTACTACTAGTTTTATATTGTAGGGTACTCTAGCAATGTGATGGCTCAATCTCAAGGAAGGTCTTTATTTTGGATCCCCTTGTGACTCAGCATATGTTATACAAGCATGGAGAAATTGGTCATTTTCTCACGTATTTTAGTGAGGAGATAGAATATATAGTTTATCCATATATTGAAAAGTAAGTTTTCATTTATATATTTCATATAAATTCATTCCTTTCTTAATGGTGGTTTTATCTACAAGTATGTGATACATTTTCAGGGGTCATTGGAGTCTTAATGTTATTGATTTTGTTGAATACCAAGCCTTATTCATGAACTCTCTCGAATTAGAGCATGGGAACTGCAAACTATAAGTTCTTGTACACTTCCATTGCTCTTATGTAAGTTCTTTTACACTTCTGTTTCCATGCATTTTGATATTTATTTAGCCTTGCAATGTTGCAAAAGTTTTGGAAATGCACAATGATCAGAAATATCCAAGCAAAGTGAATGAAGAAAAAAAGTTTGGTTATATGCAAATTCATGTGCGACAACAGTAATTGCCAATATAGTAAGGTCCTTAAAGCACATATTTTATAGTCTTAGACTAAATCTATCTGACTATCCAGCTGCATGGGATAAAGCAGATAAAGTAGTTCATGCCATCTAAAAAGATGCTATCTGTCCTTATGATCTACCACCTCCATAACTAGGACATAAGAAGATTAAAGATAAGAAGAAAGGAATTCCTGTTCACTCTCCATTGAAGCATGTCCCGAAGAATAAGCATAAAATTGAAGGCTCGAAAAACAAGAAGAATAAGCACAAAGGTGAAGGCTCAAAAAATGTATAGAGTTTTGTATCTAGGAGTAAATCATGATTGTAAGCCCATGTACTTCCAACATATGTTGGAAGATATCTATATGCTCTTTGTTGTAAAATACATATTTTTACACAAAATAACCTTCAAAGCATTATATATTTTGGTAAATGATGCCATTCTATCTTTATCTAGAAGATAGTGTTTGTAACTCATGTTTCTACAAAGAAATGTGTTTCAACTTATTAATGTTGGTAGAAGTTGTGTCTAAAATAAAAATTGTGGTGTGCCCCTTATTCATGATATCAACTAAGATAATAAGTGGTTTATCATTAATTTATGCTATATAATGATTTGGTGATATCTGAATTGAAAACTTGAGCTTGTGAAGAAAATGGAGAAGATCCGAGAACATGACTAGTTCAAGAAATTAGGGCACTTGGAGAACCTCCAATGCACCTAATCACTTGAATTGGTTGCATCCTCCAATATTCTCCATTTTGTAATCCTTGATGCTCTTATACTTTGTTTATCACTCACACAAAAGGCACGATCGATTCAAGCAAAGAGAGCAGTCTGAGAACTTCAAATGGCTCTTATCGCTTGAATCGTTCATGCCTTTTCATACATGGCCGATTAACATAAAAAACGAAAGACGACCAATTCAAGCGATAAGGGCCTTCAGAGATCCTTCATTGCCTCATATCGCTTGAATTGGTCGTGTGCTCCAAGCTTGTCCCCTTTGTAATATTTCTACCTTAGTGCTCTATATAACTAATCACTAACATGGAGAACTTCTTATCCTTATCTTGACCAATAAAATTGGACAATAGAAAAATTGCACAACAATCATATGTCTTTGACAATAATAAAAGTCTTTGCACAATGGAGATATTCTTTAACCTGACACAACAATGATAAAAGTATTTGCACAATAGAAACCTTAAAAGAGTGATGATATAAACCAAAACAATGCCAATATGAATATGATGAGTTTACCTAAAAAAGAGATGTATTTAGTGATTAGCACGTTAGCTAATCACTTACATGGAGGTATTCCTTATCCTAACCCAGCAATGATAAAGGTTTTTGCAAAGAATGCCAATATGAATATGATGAGTCTTCATAAAAAAGAGATATGTATTTAGCATCAATGCCTTTGTTTCCATTCCAAAAATTTTGGTAGAAGAAAAAGGGCAAGACTGGTTACATTCTTAAGGGTTGGAACTTGATCATTTTGGCTGGCAGGCAAGTAATGCAAGATAGTGTTTTCTCTTATCTAATGTTTACCATTGCACCATCAATTGAGAATTAGATTGTGGTGAAACCTCATCACAGAACTCTAGGAGCTCCCTTACATTTTTGAGTTTCCAATTTGCAGTGACAATTATTTTCCTAGGTTGAAAATCTAGATGAATTAATTATTCTAACTCAAGTTGTGGATAGCTCTCCTTTGAATCCAAGGATATCCAGATTCCAAGCTTTTTTTCCACCTTTTGTAGTCATATCCTAAAACAAGTGATTATCGAGATATCTGGTATGAAATTGAAAGAGAATTTGGACTAAGTTTACATAAAATGATGTCTCCTAACTTTTGAGTTTCTTTGCTATCCCATTCTCTACCTAAAACATCATCAATCTCTGAAATTGAAACTCTCCTATTCAACCACATTGTTTTTGTTTTTTGTAATAACATGTTTTTAAAACATGCTACAAAAACGTGAAGAGGAAAAAACCATTGAATCTTTATCCTTGGAGAAATTCGCCTTGCTCACATTTCCCTTTGGATGTCATCTTTTATTATTCATACAAAAGTTGAAACTCTTGAATGATTAGGAGCATCCCAATCTAATGAAGAGATGCAAGTAATAGACAAATGTACAAGATATACACATGTTGGACTTTTGCAAGCCAGCCGTGTCTCTTTAATTTGAAACTAAGAATATGACCTTTCCAATGGTTTTTTGTGTTGTCTCTTTTAGTACGCTTAACTTTATGGGCACCTCTACAACTAGGAAGCATAGTCTCTCAATCATTTAGCTTCATAGAAAGAGGTTTCCATAAAGAATCCTCTCTTGTGTTTTAAACATCACATGAGGTTACATGATTGGAAGGATGATAAGTAGAAGCCATTCAAAAACTCACATAAATAGTAGAAAATGCTCAAAGTGGGAAAGTGAGATTCACAAACTTTGTGAGTATTTATAGACTAAAAAACTTTGTATACATGGAAGCAAGTCGCAATCTTTTGATTTGATGTATCAATTGTGATCAAAACATCATTGAATTTTGTGAACCCAAAAATATTATGTATCTTCGAAAATCATTTCTCACTTGGAAATTTAAGGATTTGCATTGTGTGGTGTGCAAAAATATATTTTTTTATATGATTTCAAACAATTGCACACTGAATACAAGAAACTCCATCGCTTTAGCGGTGCTTTTAAGCATATTTTCTTAAAAAAAGAATTTCTAGACAGGAATGTTATATTCTTGTACACGTGGAAAGACCCTATTTGTCAATTTTCTTAATCCGTCATTAGCAAACGAACTTTTTAGGCATTTTTTGCCCAAATGATATTCAAGTTACAACTTGAAATGATAATCTTCTATGGAATCAGGCTATTAGGAAGATCTATTCCTCCTCGGTAAACTAATTTATTTACAATTAAATTTCTTTAAAGGGTTATGATTCTCCAACCATTCCCATGGTTATAAGGCATGATTGATTTTCTATATTAAGAAACGTATTATGCAAAAGTTAGTTTTTGTTCACGGGCCTGTAGAAAATAGAATTCTGAGTTAAGGAGCAATTTTGACTCCAACATTTGGGAATAAGGATGTGATGATAGATATTCACATTAAAGGTGTGATGATATGCATTCACATTAAAGATGTGATGATAGCTATTCACATTAGAGATTTCTCTCCTATCAATGCATTGAGTTTGTGCATTCCATATGAAGTATGATCTAGAAGAGTCCTTGTTTTTGAAGTTGATGATGATAATATTCAAGAAATCTATATTCCAAATTGGAGTTCAATTCTTAAAAAGTGCAGCTTTTTTTCTTAAAGACTCGAAGGAAAGATGTGTTATCACTTAAGGAACCCTATTCATTTCAGTTTATAGTATATCTTGACCGAAGTGAAGATGTATAAGAAGCCTTTCAAAGAGATAAAGGACAAGAAATTTACATTTAATATTGTTATTTTCATCTTAGGACTACTTTAGTCACGTCTTTCTATTTTCCAAAGGAGTTACTTCTTCGAGGTCTTCTCTCCAAGATGGTACAACCATTTCCACCATGGAAGTTATGTTGTAGCATCAGACGCCAATGAAGACCATTTCCACCATGGAAGCTATGTTGTAGCATCAGACGCCAATGAAGACTCATTATGTTTGGCATGTTTATTAGCACATATAGATTTCACAAACTTAGAAAACAATGGTTGAGTATGATCGATTGAATATTATTGCTCTTTTTGAGAAATATATATTTCATTCTAAAACCAACGCAGAGATATAATAAATAATTTCATATGGGCTGTCATATCCATCAAAAAAATCAAGCTTGATAAGATACATAATTGAGGTAATCCCACATGTGTTTTAAACAAGAGCCTATTTTTTTACTAGTTTTCCCATTGTCTAATGTCATGGGCAAAGGCTACATTAGTCTAGTTTCTTTAGTTTACCTTAGTTTGCCCCTAGTCGGAATATCATCACATGTGAAAAACAAAATGTTGTTATAAGATAAAATTATTCCTACTATTCACTAATGGTAGTTTTCATATTGTTACATGATTTTTTCAATTACAAGGATAAAAAAGGAACTTTTTATTTGTTTCAGAATTATGCAAGATTGTCTTGGTAGTGAAATTTGTAAAGATCAAGATCTCTCCAATGATTATAAAATGTTTCTCTTTTTTTTTTTTGTGTGATATGTCATGGGATGTGTATAGGGTCACAAGTTATAGTAAATTTGTGGATGATTTAGCAAATGCAATTCAAATTTGTACGTTATTCTATATACAAAACTTTGGCATGAAAGTTTTATCCACATAAATTTTGGCCAATTTATCACGCACAAAAGAAAATTTTTTAATGTTCTCTTCTCCTAAAGTTGTATTCTAAGCATGTTTGTGGGCTTTTTTTTTTTTCGATATATGTAATGTTCTACTTTTTTCGAATGTTTTATAGTGAGAGGTAAGCATAGACTGCAGCTTTCTTATTGTGATGTCAAGGGTTCTATGCAGGCACCATCATTTAATACTTATCTATATTTTGTGACCTCTCTAGATGACATTTTAGACATGCATGGGTATATCCAGTCAAATCAGATTCAATTTTTTTTTGTTCTTTAGGCCGTTGCTAAAACAATACCAAATCTGAAATGGAGACCTTGCATTCTCACGAATGGGGGAGCACATGTCTTCAATATATAACGCAAGTTTTCAAATCAGTGTGGGATAAAATAGAAATTGTTGGGGGATTCTTGGACAAGAAGGGATTTGAGTGTTTGTAGGAGAAAAGGGAAAGACAAGAAGAAAGATACACACTGGAAGCCTCTGTCGATTGATTATAAGAAGACAAATACAATGGTGATGCACAATACAATCCAACAGTACAACCCAATGCTTCTGTGTAGAATCCCACGGAGTGCTCAATCACAAAATACCAAATACTCAAGGGTCTTGTTGCTGCCGGCCTTCTCTGCACCAGACCTCCACCTTCTCCAAGCCTGCACTTGTGCACACCTTGCACCAAGCTTCCAATAAGGGGGAGGATTGCACACCTTCTGTCGGCATGCACACAACTTCAATGAGACCTTGGGATCCTTGGGGTGAATGGCTTAGCACTTCTTTGCACACTTCCTTGGTCACTCTTCATGCACACCTTGCACTTCACTTCTATGCGTCGCACACTGTGTGTCTCTTGCACTTCTCTCTCTTGCCTACCTTAGACTATGCTCACTCTTGCTTAGTCTTGCTTACACTTGCTTAGTCCAAGAATGGTCCTTGCCTTGATTTGAGTGTCGATTCAGGTACGCTCCTAGCTGCAAGAGTATCCTAGTGCTCACTTTGATGTCCCAAGATTGTCTCCACAAGTGGGCAGCCAACAAATCCCTGTTTTGTCTTGTAGTGACTTTAAATTAAAACAAAAATTTTAATTCGGGAGCCATACTTTCACTTCTGCATACGTTGTCACTTCACATACCTTCACATTTTGCCTTTAAATTCTTCACTTGTGCACCTAAGAGAGGGTTCACCTAAACCTTCCAAACACTTTAAAAACACTTTGAGCCTTAGGGAAATTACAGAAATACCTCTGCAACCTGCAACCCACTTTCTACAATTTTACCCTTTCTGGACAATTAATGGTGCACTACCTGTGCACTTTGACACCTGAACTTTGAACACTTGACTTTGCCCCTCTTGACTTTGACCTTGACCTTGTTGATTTTGAGCGGTTCGACTTTGACCTTTTGACTTTGACCATAGTTGACTTTGACTGCAGTTGACTTTGACCAATATGACTTTTATGGGTTCAATAGTTGCCCACCACCTAATGTGCTCTCCGTCTTGGAGAGCTACAGCCAAAACTCTGAGCATAGAGTACCCCATGATTCTTGTGCGGCAAAATCTGCAAAAGGACACTTGAGCAGCTACCAAGTCCACCAAGAGCAGGAGAGAACAAGCACCAGAGAAGAACCAAAAAGTGGAATTTTTGCATGGAAAAGCAAAGGAAAGCAATGGGAGGGTAGAAAGGAGGGGAAGGGGAGGGGTGAGGGGGCTGAGATGAATATGGCAGGGAGGGGTAAGGATGTGGCTGGGTAGAAGGGTAAGGGGAGCGTGAGGGAGTAGGATTATGGGGTCCGAAGAGGGTCAAAATGATCAAACATTAGCGCTACAGAGGGTGCATATGGGAAAATGTGCAACATATGGTGAATGAGGTGAGAATATGCAATGTGGACCCTGTGTTTAAATAAAAACACATGATAAATGTGCTCAAAACATGTGGGTTTTGACCAAAAGGCAGAGAAAATGTGGTGTTTTGGAAAAATTAAGTCAAAAAATGAATCTAGAGGTGCCAAAATGCATAAAAATGACCCCAGTTTTGAAAAAAATGACCATCCGAGGTGCGATCCAAAGCCAAAAGTTTTGAACCAATGGAAATAAAAAATATATATAAATTTTAAAATTTTCATAATTAAACTATATAACTCTGGTCCCCTTTTTTTTTAATACATTGAACGCAGGCGGGGGGGGGGGGGGGTTATAAAAAAACAAAATGAAATAAAAGAGCATAAAAATAAAGAAATAAATAATAAAAATAAAAATTTAAGAAAAATAAATGAAAATACATAATAAAGAAATAAAATAAATTAAAATTTAAAAAATATTAAAAATAAAACAAATAAAAATAAAGAAATAAAATAAAACAAGAAAGCGGGTGGGGGGAGAGAGAGAGAGAGAGAGAGAGAGGTTTTTTTCTTGGTTGAAAAAATCCCTAATGGCCCCTTTTTTTCCAAAAAAAAATCCCTAAGGGGGGGGGGGGGCTTTTTTTTTTTGGAAAATATCCAAAATTAGAGAAAAATGGAGAAAAAAATCCAAAAAAATGCCAAAAAAAATCCAAAAAAATTTTAAAAAAATCTCATGAAATTCTCTACAGGTTTAGGCCAATTTCCTCACTCAAAATCACAGAGAGCTTTCTTTATTCCTCCAATTTGGCAAGAAAATGACATTTGAAAAGGATAAAAAATGCTAGAAAAATACAAAAAATACCTGAAAATTTCCCAAAATTTCCAAAATTTGTACTTATGCCAAGGACTATGAAAGGGTTGGTAAATTTGCTAAAAACTCAAAGAAACAGCATGAAAAAGGATAAAAACTACTAAAACTTGAGCAAAATGAAATGAGAGGGCTATGTACAACCTGGATAAATTTTGCAGGTTCCAGCTGATCCATAAATCTTCCGTTGGCTTGATGATAGGCCTTGAGCCATGATCTTGACATGTTGACCCCCAAGAAACTCCTCCATAATCTCCAGTTTTACTACAGTTCATTGGTTTTGTCTTCTTATTGGGCACACTAGTCATCTGATAGGGGTAACCTAAATCCTTCAGTAAAATATTATCTCCTCCATATTGCAACTTTTGTATCTTTGTGTCAGCAACTTTATAGCTTAATCTGCAAAATTTCATTTTCACTATTCCAGCCTCTTCATCAAATGGAACCCTCTGTTTCCAAAGGCTTGCAGGTACTCCTTCCACATCGTTGTAAAGCCCTGCACTCACTATCATAAAAAATTGACATAACAGATGATATCCATACCAGTATCCATAAAAATGTGGCCATTGACATATGATTTGAAGTAGCTTCGTCACTGCTGCACTTAAGGACAATGCTTTTCTTTTCTCTTCTATGGCTTTTGACTGAGACTGTGTCCTCTTTTTCTTCATATGCTTCCTCTCCACTTGAGTTTGGAAAAATTCCATAGCAGGAAGATGGGTCTTCTGCATGGAGCCAAGCCAACATTTTCATCTTCATATAAATTGGCTCCTTCAAATAGATCTGCTTCTGGGTTGTCCAACAATTCTTCTTCCATACAAATACCAATTGTCTGCATCATGCTGGTATGTCTTTGATTATCTGGTCCTTCTTCTAAAATTATCTGCTGCAACAAGGTCTCCCAATTAATAGGGGAAAACTTCCTTCTACATGTGGGAGCCTTAAAACAACAAAATCCAAGTTAAAGATGGTACCTTGTATCTTGACTGGGACTCTAGGGACCACTCCCATAGGCTTTACTATGCTTTGTTCTACTAGTGTTATAGTGAAGTTGGCAGGTCTTGAAGGGTATAGTCCAATCTTTTTCATGGTATATTCAGGCATCAAGTTAATGCCAAAACCACCATCCACAATAACTCCTTGAAACTCATGACCTTTAATAGAGACTGTTAGCCGAGGGCTCTTGTAATCTGTGAGGGGTTCTTCCCCTACACTTTTATCTTTATGCATAATAGCAGTCTTTGCCACTAAACTTGTTGTGGACATTTCATCAATTATCTACAAGAGTTCTGACCTGAATTTCCCATCCATCTTTATTAAATAAAAAATACTCACCTCCTTTTTCATGGCCTTGAGTAGTCTTGAAGCTTCTCATTCCTTAAGAGCATGGGCTCCATTTGACTTATCAAACTCCTCATGAGCCATGTTGAATGCATGTCCAATGGCATCACTGTACCTATGAAATTTTCTTTTTGCTTTATATCTGCACCTATGGTGTCTTTGTCTTCAAATGCAACTTTGTCTTTGTTCAATCCATTAATCATTGATTCTTGACCTATGTCCACTTGAGCCTTCCCCTTGCTTCTTGTCTGCACTATAAAAGATTCAATTTCTTCTAACTGCACCACCCTGGTAGATGGTGATGGCACCCTGGCTTGATCTACCATTTCTTCTTTGCACACAAAAATCATTTGAATCTGGGGCCCAGATGAAGATGCTTGGTTCTTAGGACAGCAATTAGTATAGTGGTGTCTAGCCTTTGGGCAGTTCCTTCAAGGAGGGGCATTTTTAGGGAGAGTGCACCTACTTTGATAGTGCCCACATTCTCCACATCTGAAACAAATAATTGGCTTCCTAGGCCAATTTCCAAAATTATCCCTTTGTCTAGGGTTGTAATTGTTGCCTTGATTGGGTGCAGCTTCCATCACATTTGTTGGTGGTAGGGGTCCTCCTTGTGTCCAATATGTTGTTACAGGCATTCCTTGATTGGCATTCTTGGGCCTCATGACCAGCTTTCCTGCATAGTTAGCAAGTCACACTTAACAGAGGACATTCACTTACTATATGACCTTGCTTGCTGCACATGGTACACCAAAGTCCACTCTTGATGCCACCCCCTTTGAGTTCTTGCAACTCCTGTCGCAACTAAGCTGATTCCTCAGCTTGAGCTTCCTCCTCCTTTTGGAGCTTTAGTGCCTCAATCTCCCTCCTCAACTGAGTAACAACATTCTCCTCCTCTTTGAGGGGCTTATTCCTTTTTAAGCCCTCTAGCTCTTTCCTTAGCTGGATTACTGGATCCTCTATTTTTGTAGGATAGGGTAGTTGAGAAGAAATGGCTCCATACTGTTGCCTTATCTGCTCTAGCCATGTAGCTATGTTGATGAACTCCTCTATGGAGGCTGTGGCCAACACTAATTCCTTGATTTTACATTGGGTGGTCACTAGAAGTGGATTAGCTAACCATTTCTTAACAAAAAAGTCATGTGGTGGATCTGCCAATTTAGCCATTAGTGCCTTGGCCCTAGTCACAAACTCTGGGAACTTTTCACTTGGACCCAATCTCAAATTTTCCAGTTCCTCTATGATAATCTATGTAGTATTTCCATGCTGGAATTGAGTCCTGAATGCATCTTTCATTAAGTCCCAAGTTGTAAAATGGTTCTCAACAAATTGGCTGAACCATTTATCTACTAACCCTTCTAATGTGGTAGGGAAGAGTAGCAAAAAGGCATCCTCTCTTCTCATTAAGCCTGTAGTTTTGAGTAGTGCTAAAAACCTTCTAATATGATCATCAGGATCTTCCTGAGCTAAGCCTTTGAAAGAAGGAAATTTTATATTTAATCTTGATAGTAAGGTTTCCAAGTCTACCTGTCCTGCCATGCTCTTTACTGATGAGGTTGAAGATAGTGGACTAGAGGATCTTCTAACAACCTTCCTTCTTGTTTGTTTGCAGGTGACCCTCAATGTTTGAGACCGGGTTGCGGTCATGGGTTGTTCATAGTCCTCTTAGTATGAGATAATTGATAAGAATATTTACCTCTTAGCTCGATGAAGTAGCATTGTAGTACTGTCGACACTTGACCTCTTCTACACTTTGCACTTGGTTTCTCCTATGCTCAATTCTCCTTGGAGTCCCACCGTGTGTGCCAAAGTTTGTTGGACGATTCTTGGGCAAGAAGGGATTTGAGTGTTTATAGGAGAAAAGGGAAAGACAAGAAGAAAGATACACACTGGAAGCCTCTGTCGATTGATTATAAGAAGACAAATACAATGGGGATGCACAATACAATCCAACAATACAACCCAATGCTTCTGTGCAAAATCCCACAGATTGCTCAATCACAAAATACCAAATACCCAAGGGTCTTGTTGTTGTCGGCCTTCTCTGCACCAGACCTTCACCTTCTCCAAGCCTGCACTTGTGCACACTTTGCACCAAGCTTCCAATAAGGGGGAGGGTTAGACACCTTATGTCGGCACGCACACAACTTCAATGAGACCTTAGGATCCTTGGGGTGAATGGCTTAGCACTTCTCTGCATACTTCCTTGGTCACTCTTCATGCACACCTTGCACTTCACTTCTGTGCGTCGCACACTGTGTGTCCCTTGCACTTCTCTCTCTTGCCTAGCTTAGACTATGCTCACTCTTGCTTAGTCTTTCTTACACTTGCTTAGTCCAAGAATGGTCCTTGCCTTGATTTGAGTGTCCATTCACGTATGCTCCTAACTACAAGAGTATCTTGGTGCTCACTTTGATGTCCCAAGATTGTCTCCACAAGTGGGCAGCCAAAGAATCCCTGTTTTGTCCTGTGGTGACTTTAGACTAAAACAAAAATTTTAATTGGGGGGCCATACTTTCACTTCTGCGTACGCTGCCGCTTCACATACCTTCACATTTGGCTTTTTAATTGTTCACTTGTGCACCTAAGAGAGGGTTCATCTGAACCTTCCAAACACTTTAAAAACACTTTGAACCTTAAGGAAATTACAGAAATACCTTTGCAACCTGCAACCCACTTTCTGCAATTTTACCTTTTTTGGACAATGAATGGGGCATACCTATGCACTTTGACACCTGAACTTTGAACACTTGACTTTGCCCTTGTTGACTTTGACCTTGACCATGTTGACTTTGACCATTTTGACTTTGATCTTTTGACTTTGACCACAATTGACTTTGACTATAGTTGACTTTGACTATAATTGACTTTGACCAATATGAATTTTATGGGCTCAACAAAAATGCATAATATGCATAATAATGGCATTTTGGACTTGTGTGCTCTTAACTAGATCTTAGATTACAATTTAGACCGCTGTAGATGGGATATTGTTGGCAGTAGCCAGAGGCACAGACATCGAGGAAGCATGTAAAGATAGAGCACAACGAAGTAGTGGGGAGCCAGTCGAATTATTTTTTCAAACAAATATGTTTCAAAATACTTTTCAAAAACCTCCAACAGTGATTTTCATCACTTTTGTACCATACTTAACATAGGAAAACCTTTTTTGTAATTTATAGCTCCATTATGTGCAAGTCGAGGAGTCCTCAAGCTGAGGAGCTTAGGTAGAACGAGCCTACCAATTTTGGTTATTTTTAGACTTCGTTTACCCTTTCAAATAGCACCTAAAACCTATTTTTTAACTATGCCGGTCACTAGATGTGAAACTGGTCAAAACTAGTCTAGAAACTATAAAAAGAGCTAGAGAGCTCATTTATGAGGTTAGCTAGTGTAGACTTGTATGAGCTAGAGTGAGCTTGAGCTTGTAATTGATCTTGAGAATAGAGTCTATTTTCCTACCTTCCATTGTGTCTTGCTTGTCTCTTCATTGTGTGTGTATGTGTGTCTGCATCTCCATGCTTCTCACCTTCACTCTCACTACATTTCACATTCACGATCTTCATATCATTCCTATCTCTTCCACGGATTGACATTAAGGAGGTGGAGCTTCTTAACGTGGTTTTCACCATTGTGCTAGAGCAACACCAAATTTGGTGCCGTTGTCGGGGTTCGAGTCTAGGACGAATGTGTGATGGTAAGAGTATAGCAAGAAGTGGCATTGGAAGGTAAAAATTTCAGTCTTTGTTGTTGTTTTTAGTCATTTTTTTGTGTTTTTTATCTCCTCTACACTGCTTCACCACTCCATCATCTCCTTCCACTCCAAAAAAATCAGAAAATTCAACATATCCACCCATTCTCCTCATTTCCCCTCATTTGTGCATGCGAGAGAGAGAGCTTTTGTGCTTGTATGTGCTTTTGAGTTTTTGAGTTTTCTTGCAGGAATAGTGCTCCAGAGCATCAGAAAAGCTTCCAAGCTAAAAAATCACTTTTTCTCAGAAATCTACCATGTGTTCAGACCATCGCGATGGTCTGCCAAGTTCGGTAATTTTGGTATGCAAGTTCACCAAGAGCTGGGCGACACTAGCGCTTGCACAAATCCACAAACGCATTTGCAAAATCATTGATTTGGTGGACCATCGCGATTGGCTCACGCCATCGTGATTGTGTCACACCATCGTGATTGGCTCATGCCATCGCGATGGCTTGGCCGGATCATCGCGACGGTCTCACACCATCGTGATGGTTCACTTGAGCCATCATGATGGTCCCTGACCATCCCGACGATCCCGTCGACCCTACACCATCGCGCTTGGCTCATGCCATCACGACGATCATCTGCCACGTGTCAAGCCAGACCATCGCGACTGTCCCAGGTACGCCATCGCGATGCCTCGAAAGTTGGACCATCGCGATTGGCTCACGCCATCGCGCCCCGTGACCATCGTGACAGGCTCATGCCATCGTGACGGTTGCGTTGACCGTTGATCGACACCATCACAATTGCTCGCCGATTGGACCATCGCGATAGTTCATTCACGCCATCGCCACGGTGCACTTAGACCATCGTGATTGTGCCACGCCATCATGACGGTTCACCTGAGCCATCACGACGGTTCCAGACCATCACGATTGTCTCAGACCATCGCGATTGTCTCAGACCATCGCGATTGTCTCAAACCATCGCGATTATCTCAGACCATCACGATTGTCCACCCCAAACGCAATTTTTAGGGTTTGATTTTTGGGCAATTTTGGGGGTATTTTAAGAAAATTTTTGGATCATTAAGCTCATAGGAGATCCCTTAGCTCATATTTGAAGAGAAACCTATTTGTCAGTTTTCACCCCCGAGGGCATGAACACTCATATCTTTTTCATTCAAAGTCCATTTTTTGAGCTTTATAGCTCATTAGAAAGCTCTTTTCGAGTACTACGTGACCTCAACTATTTTTTTTTTAATAGAAGACGTTGATTTTTAGAGAGGATAATTTGAGGTTGACCATTTATGGGGCTAGAAAAGAAAGGGGGCATTGACATTTTGGGCAAAGGAAGAAAGGATCTTAAAAGTGTATATATTCAAGTGCTTGATGCTCTATTTTAAGAGGTGGTCTAAACATTGAATTTTTACAGGTCTAGCAAGGACTATCAAGGGCAATCAAGGCAAGGCAGTGAAGAACGCAGGGCTTGGGAAGTGCGACTTCTTGGGCAACATAGCAATCAAAGCAGCTGACTTGAGGTTGGAAGAATACTCAACTCCCTCAATCAATTATTAGCTTAAGCTAAACAGTAGCATTGTGGATTAACGACGATAGGAACGCATCAAGTTGAAGAAATTTAAATTCTTCAAGTCCAAGATTTAAGTAAGAGTGTGCGATACAAAAACCTAAAGGAAAGAACTTAAGTCTGATGGAACGAGAACTCAAAAGTACCACGGAAAGTCGATTCCTAACGCTTACAGTAAGATAAGACAAGAGCTTAAAGGAATTTAAAAAGGAAACAAGCAAGTAAAAAACAAAGAACCATTGACAATCGGAGAGTGCCAAGAAGTAAATTCATGAACCTTAGATCAGGCAAGCATATAGGTAAGTCAGACCTACGAAGCCTTAGATCATCAGAAGCAAGTGTAGGAACAACTGCAGGTTTGTGGGAAAAACAGTTGAATAGTTATCCTTACGAGTTGAGCTCAGATACGAGTGAATCAGAAATGGCTTTTAGCAAAGAAAGACCAGAAGGAGGGTCAAACATAGCATATTTGGAAAGACCCGAAGGACCCTATAGGACTCAATTAGAATTTCTCTCAACCAACCGCTTAGGTGCTCGCATCTATGAGGATGGTTTGCAAAGACAGGTGGTGCAAATCCTGATCAACCCATTGGCTTGGAACGTCCAGTGGTGAAATTTGAAAGAGACGCATATATAGACAAAGAAGGAACAATGTACATCATAAGTACTCAACCAAATAATACCAATGAGCTTGGTGTAATTCAGGTAGAGATGGAAGCTAAAGCCCAAGGAAAAGAACGAGTAGGAGAAAAACCTAGGACACATAGCGGGAAATCTCTACTAACAAGAGTACTAATTCCAGAGTGGATCCCTCAGGATAACAAAAGCATAGAATTATTCGTAAACAAAGAGACAGATGAAGCATATTGGAGGTACCGGATGGAACAACCTAGTGAGGTAGGCTCCATCATGATCTACAAATTCAAGGACCCAGATACACCTGGAAAGGTTGTATACCTGGACAAAACTTCAGAACGAGTATTTGTGGTACCAGACCATGCGAGAAACACCTACACATGGAGAGGTGATTTAGTATTCCTTCCATCTCAAGAAAATGTAAACACAAGCCATCAAGGTGTTGGAACATCCTCAGCCCATGGCAGTCAAAGAGAGAAGAGAAAAGAGAGAGCGGAAGTAAGTTTCACTCATCCTATAGGGAGAGATAGAACAACCATGGACACCGATAGAATGGAAAGACAAAGGGAACCTAGAATAGTAGTGGTAGAGATGATTTTCCTCTACCTAGACCACATGAACACCCTAGAGTGCTAAGACCCACTCAACTAGTAAAGTCCATGAAAAACTACTTTGATGGGACTGGAGATCCCTATGACCATGTTGCGGAGTTTAAGCAAGTGCTACGAGCAGAGCAGGTAGAAGACATGTTCACACAATACAACGCATTTGGGCTAACATTAAAGAACACGGCTTTAACTTAGTTCCAACCATTGCAACAAAGGCAATTTAGAGACATCCATCACTTCTTAGAGTCATTCATCACGAAATTCTCTAAAAGTGGAATCAGGCATGATACATCTTCGTTGATTCATAGTTTCAAACAAACCCCTCAAGAAACAGTTAGACTTGCAGGATGTAGGTTTAGACAATATGTGGAAAGATGCCCGATGCAAGAGTTACCTTCACAAGCCAAGCAAGTGTCGTTGTTTTTTAGATGGCCTCTTGAGCTCTAAACTACGCTCCTATGTATACTTGAAGGAACCCAGAACGCTAGAGCAATGTGTGAGAATTTGTATAGACATTGAGCACAACCTTGGAGACAAGTTGGAACTCTCAAAGGTCTATAAAGACTCAGATTGCTCATCTCTAACATCCTCAAAACTGTGTAGCTCGATAAAAGACCTAGCAGAAAAAGTGGCCCAGAAACTAGGAGTTTCTAGTAAACAGATGCCTAGGTTAACAACAAACAAGCATTGTTACACCTGTGGTGGTGATCACATGGCAAATGTGTGTCCCAATGCAACACAACTGCAAGCCAACCCTAGTGGCCAATACTGTACGATTGAGAGAAGATACACAAATCACATGGCTCAAGACTGCCCATACAACAAACAAGCAGTGAGACAGAGCTACCCGCAAGCATACCCACAGCCAAGTAGGTATCAAGGTCAATATAATGCTCAACCTCATTACTATAGGCCTCCTCAAAACTATCCTTATCAGGCTCAACAGAGACCTCAAACTGTTTTAGCTCAACAGCCACCCTCACCAGCTAATGTCATCTTAGTTAAATATGTTGCTGCAGAAGAAAACCTCAATAGGGCTTTAGTGCCTTCTTCACCCTTGATCATGGAGAGTGATCCTAACTCAAAGATTTTTGACTCTACTCATGTAGATAGTCCACCCGCATATTACACAGAGTCACCAGAACATGTGGAAACATATCAATACGATAGTCCACCATTGGAACCCAGTTGGGAGCCCGATTACGCTAATGTGATGTACACAAACCCAAATCCACGACCCCAATTAAGAGAGAAAAGACCACAGGGCCCTAGAGGACCATGCTTTAGGTGTCAAGGAGATCACTTCATAAAGGATTGTCCACATCCTTCGATAGTCGGACAATCACAATACTATAACATACAAGGCTTTTGCACCGAGTGTGGTAAAGAGCATGTCATAAAAGATTGTCCTAAGAACCCTGCCAATGTTTCAAAAGTGACACCGATCAACATGATAGGTATTGTGCATAACGCAGATGGATCCAACCCTACATACATGCCTATCCAAGCTATAACAAGAGCCTAGGTGCTCTTACAAAATCAACAGCTTAATGCTGAGAAAATAGCCAGAACCAGTGAAGTTGGAGAATATGGCACTAAAAAGACAAAATCTTGGAAAGATTCTAGAAAAAGAATTAAGAGAAAATGGAGTAAAAAGATAACTGAGTTGGAAGGAAGTTTAAAGGAATCCAGAGCCAAGATCCTAGAATTGACTTCTCAAGAATCTAATCAAGAGAACCTAGCTCAGAGATCAGGATCAGTTCTAGCGGAACCCATACCAAAAAACCTAGACATGATGTTTCGTGCATATCAGGCTAGATTAACGGAAGGACCACAGATAGTTGAAATGAGTAAGAACTATCCAAGGGTAGATCTAGAAATTGAGAGGACTAAACTTTGCATGAAGATGGTAGAACTAGCACAAACTATGTTTGAAGCCTCTAGATATCTCAATTGGAATAACATGGCGAAACTAGAATTACACTTTCAAGGACTACTGGAGAGGCTAGAGTACTTGATAGATAGCAAGGAGAAAAAGAATCAGCATAGGAACCCTATTGCTTCGGAGACACAGGAAAAGAATACACCATCCCTGTCTCAAGTACCAAATACAGAGGTTGAAGGCAACCTGTCTTCCATACATAGGCACTCACATGAATTTCTGAGAGAAATACAAGAAGATAAGTGGAGAAAAGAATAAGGAACCCATCCTCCTATTCAAGAAATAGATGATTTTCAAGATCAATTTCCCCAAGACATTCCCTCTATCTACGATGATGTAGAGGAAGAGCAACTGAGTGAACACACAGGTTTTGAATCCAACTCTTTACAAGAATTACCTCAGTTCACAAGAACTTGGGAATCCAAGTCTATTAGCATGAGAGCACCCATGATAATAGTGAGGAATGAAGAATCAATAATCCCTAGAAACACGGAAGTGGAAGCATGCAGCAAATCAATTCCTTGAGCTTGCTACTATTCCCTCACAGATAGGATCACATAAGAAGGTACCAGAGATACCTGTAGAAAGAATTGGAGATGTAAGTGAAGGAGAGGAAGGTAACACTTATCTTCTAATAACCCATCAGGGCTACACCACGAAAGCCATCTTAGATTCAGGAGCCGGAGTAGCCATCGCTACCACCACTTTATGGAAACGTTGGGATAAGCCAACATTAAGACCCATCAGGATGAAGCTAAAAATGGCTGACGGACACATAGAAAAACCATTAGGTTTACTAGAAGGCATATGTCTCACCACTTGTGGTGTGGAGTTTGAGCATACTTTCGCCATTTGTGATTTTGGGAAAAACCATGCTTATGAGATGATCTTAGGACGACCTTCATGCGTCAGTTGCAAATCGTACAAGATTGGGGAACTAATTCTTTGTACTTGCAACATTTAGGAGTGACTACTAAAGTCAATCTTAAAGACTATTTACATCGAGATGTATCCCCAATACAATGGAATACCATCCATAAGACACAATAAGAAACAAAATGAGTACACTCATTGAAATCAGATCCCTCATGGTTGCACGAGGATACTCATCTATGGATGTGTAAAGTAGCCAAACAAGAGGAAGAACGGTTAGAAGCTAGGACTTTAGGTTCAGAACAACATCCATGAACCCTTCAAGACCCAGCTTACGCACGTGTAGTATTTCCAGACGAAGAATTCAAGCCTCACGGTTGGGCAGAAATATTAGCAACAATGGATTAGCCATCAATGAAGAACAATGGACACCCCACTGTGACGAGGATGGCTATGACATTTCAGTCTTCACAATAGAGCCAATCATGTGTGATTTAATTATAGAAGAATGTGAACCTAGCACTGATGCATTTGACGATGCCAACAACTTCGGTCTAGAGTTAATTATTAGGGACCCACCCTTTGCAT
Organism: Ceratopteris richardii; assembly: GCA_020310875.1. Classification (NCBI taxonomy): domain Eukaryota; kingdom Viridiplantae; phylum Streptophyta; class Polypodiopsida; order Polypodiales; family Pteridaceae; genus Ceratopteris; species Ceratopteris richardii. The sequence goes on from CM035408.1 coordinate 119,963,014, forward strand.
CAGATGAAGAATATTTCTACGAAGTAGAAGCTCACCCTCAGAGACACGAAGAAATTATGAATGATGTGAGGTTAGCCACACAAGTGACTGCCAAAAGCGAAAGTAAGAAAAGAAAGAAGAAAGAAATCACCTCAGAGGAAGAAGAATCTTTGTTTGAGGTTCCCGAGAACTTCAAGAAGTATGAAATAGAAGATAGAAGAATCATGGTATGAATGCCTAACAAAAAAGCTGATGTTGGAGAAGTATATGATAATCGCGAGAAAACCAAAAAAATCATAGTCGCCATAGAAGGAGAAGAAGAGAAATGTACATACATTGGGCAGGATTTGACGAATGAAGAAGAAGAAGAATTAATTGCCCTATTGCGCGAATATAGAGATCTGTTCTCCTAGAGTTACAAAGACTTGAAAGGAGTAGATCAGGATATATGCTCACATAGCATTCATATGACCCCAGATGCAAAACCTACTAAACAGAAACCATACACGTACAATGCTGACTACGCTGCAAAGATTAAAGAAGAAATAGATCGTTTGATAGAAGCAGGATTCATTTATGAAATTGAGCATACCGAATGGGTATCCCCCATTGTGGTTGTGCCCAAGAAGAATGGAAAATTGTGCGTGTGTGTTAACCTTAAAAAAGTTAATGCCACCACGATTAGAGACAGCTTATCACGGAACACTTGTTGGAAAGAGTTGCAGGCAAGGAAGTTTACAGCTTTCTTGATGGATTCTCAGGCTATAATCAAGTAGCCATTGCTCTTGAAGATCAACACAAGATGGATTTTGCCACAGAATGGGGCATATTTGCATTTCGTGTGATGCCTTTTGGGCTCACAAATGCACCCGCCACTTTCCAGTGACTCATGTGTCATGTTTTTAAGGAATTCTTATGCAAGAATTTGGAAGTTTATGTTGACGACATATGTGCACATTCAAATGTAAGGCAGACACATATCCCAGAACTAAGACAAGTATTTGACAAATTTCGAGAATATCAAGTTTGTCTGAACCCATAAAAGTGCGTTTTTATGGTCAGACAAGGCAAAAGTCTAGGACACATTGTGTCAAAGAACGGAATCTCGACGGATGAGGAAAAAGTGAAGGTGATTGAAGAGCTACCTAGAACAAATAACATAAAAGAAGTACAAGCCTTTATGGGTCATTGTGGTTATTACAGACGACTCATACACATGTATGCAGTCATAGCCAAGCCTCTGTACTCTCTTTTGACCAAGTTTGAATGGACAGATGAGTGTGAGAATTCATACAATGAACTTAAACGACGTTTGTGCTCAGCACCTATATTGACAACCCCGGATTGGAGTAAGCCATTCCATGTACATGTGGATGCATCCAACTATGACATTGGATGTGTGTTAGCACAACCCACGAATGAAGGTAATATAGATCTCCCCATAGCTTACACAAGCAAACGGTTAAATGCCGCAGAAAGAAATTACACTACTACGGAACGAGAAGGATTAGGAATGATCTATGCCATGAAGAAATTTAGACATTATTTATTGGCAAACAAGTTCAAATTCTTTACAGATCATCAAGCGTTATTGTACTTAGTCAATAAGCCATGTAATATCGAACGATTGATACGTTGGTTTCTAATGCTCATGGAGTATGACTTTGAAGTGGTAGTCAGGGAAGGAAAGACACATCTTAGAGCTGACCATCTCTCAAGATTAACCACAATTGAAGATCCTCAAGGAATAGCGGATGAATTACGAGATGCATACTTGTTTAACCTTGAGATAGCACTAGAATGGGCTAAGCCTATAGTCCCTATTCTCACATATGGACCCAAGAACCCTAGGATAAGGATCAAAGAAGGAGAAATTACCGAGTCTCAAAGATACCAAATAATAGTAGGAAGTATATATAAACAGGATAATCAAAAGATTCTTGCTTGTTGTGTAGATGAATCAGAACATGCGAATTGGTTGCAATTAGCACACATAGGTGCATTAAAGCAACATCATTCAAAACACCGTACGTTGTAGACTCTGCATAGACCAGGAGTATATTGGCCTTCCATGGAGGCAGATGTCTACAAGTTGTGTAAAGAATGCCCTGTTTGTTGTGAAAGACCACCAGTAGAACATGCTACGTTATATCATGTGTATCTCACACCAGAATGGAGTGAATCTGACGTACTTGAGGACAAAAACATTCCCTCAAGAAATGACCTTAGCACGACAACGCAGTCTAGAGCAGGAAGCTCAAGACTACTCACTTATTGGCGACAATCTATACAAACGAGGACGAGATGGATACCTAAGACAGTGTGTTCAATAAAGCGATTATTTGAGCATACTAGAGACTGCACACCAAGGTGTTGCAGGAGGTCATTTTGGCCCCGATAGGATAATCAAAGCCATCCTCTTTGCAAGATTATGGTGGCCCACTCTTCACATGGATGCACATACATATGTAAAGAGATGTGATGTGTGCCAGAGAACTCAATTTCCTACTCGCAGAGATGAAATGCCATTGAAACCCATGGCATATGAACCCCAACCCATCCCAAGAAGACGCGTCACGGTCGAAGGCCAGACGACTTTTGAACTTCCTACTCCCGCATGGATGAAGACTGTCAAAGAGCTTGGAAGAACCCAATCCGCAAGGGTGGAAGCACAGTTACATGCAATGGCAATGATAGAAGAATGAATTTCACAATCCTCGTATTTTGCTCGCTTGGCCCCTCGCAGGTACATATCTGGGCACGAGCTACAATATAAGTCGTATTTTATGTTAATGGCAGAATATCAGCTGGCCATCAAAAAGGAAATAGGCAAGAAAACCTCCCACGCAACTGAGTTTGAACCTGAAGACTTGCCGACACATGCGCAGAGAGGAGAAATATATCAACCAACTTGGCACCAGGACTTATTACAAGAATATCCCGAAATGATGAGTACTTGGGCCAAGGCACCACTCCACTTGAAGTACAACCCATGTTGGGGACCCATGCCACATCGCCGGTCCTGGAAGGCATTTTCCATTAAAGTACAAAACAACAAGCAATGCCAGGATTGGCTCAATTATCCATATTTCATGCCACCCCGTGGACCACCCACAGTTGGATATATGATGGCAACGATTCGTCACTGGCTCCCTCACTTACGACGAATGGACGATGTAGCAGCACATATGACTGTCAAAATATTTGACATGATGCAGATGGTATTCAAAGTCTTTCGTCACGTCAAGGCACCACACGTAAACACCTTGGGATTTGAGCATGGAAACCAAGAATTAGCATATGACATGACTACGACACCATCGCTCCAGGTGTGTTATGCTTGGCACTGTCGAGTCAAATACTTACCGGCGTGCTATAAGTAGACCTTCGAAGAAATCTTCACTACCGGTTTTTGGGAGTATCACTCAGAAGTGTTCATAAGCAGGCCGACACATCTACTGCAATTATTTGCCTGTGAACAACCGGTGTACTCCACACATTACAGACTTTCGCCACCAGAGGAACCTCAACCCATCAATTAGGAGAATCTGGAAGCCGACCTTGCCAAAGGTATCTGACTTTTAGAACTCACCCTCGCTCATGACCTACTACAGACCTATATCCGACAAACCCCACAACAAGGTTCTATCAAGGACGACAGAAGCGAGAGGGAGGGGGGTCTTCGCAGTAGCCAGAGGCACAGACGTTGAGAAAACATGTAAAGATAGAGCACAACGAAGTAGTGGGGAGCCAGTCGAATTATTTTTTCAAACAAATATGTTTCAAAATACTTTTCAAAAACCTCCAATAGTGATTTTCATCACTTTTGTACCATATGTAACATAGGAAAACCTTTTTTGTAATTTATAGCTCCATTTTGTGCAAGCCAAGGAGTCCTCAAGCTTGAGGAGCTTAGGTAGAATGATCCTACCAATTTTGGTTATTTTTAGACTTCATTTACCCTTTCAAATAGCAGCTAGAACCTATTTTTTAAGTATGCCGGTCACTAGATGTGAAACCGGTCAAAACTAGTCTAGAAACTATAAAAAGAGCTAGAGAGCTCATTTTTGAGGTTAGCTAGTGTAGACTTGTATGAGCTAGAGTGAGCTTGAGCTTGTAATTGATCTTGAGAATAGAGTCTATTTTCCTACCTTCCATTGTGTCTTGCTTGTCTCTTCATTGTGTGTGTGTATGTGTGTGTGCATCTCCATGCTTCTCACCTTCACTCTCACTACATTTCACATTCACGATCTTGATATCACTCCTATCTCTTCCGCAGATTGACATTAAGGAGGTGGAGCTTCTTAACGTGGTTCTCACCATTGTGCTAGAGCAACAGATACTTACTACAAGGTAACGATATTTTGGCTCAATTTCATTTTCTAGACTAGTGTATGAGTAGACTAGTGGTGTGTAACTAATCTATAGATAGGTCAATGTAGAGATGTAGCCATCTCAAAGGAGTTGCATGTAGGCAACCACCTCTAGCATAGTTGTCCATAATGCATCTCCAAACAATATATGGGGTCCCTTGACGTGTAATGTGTGCCAACCAACTTTATGATCAATATTATTAGGCAAATATGCCTATTAGGCTGTGAGATCCAAATTGAGCTTAGATTCATGATAATGAATTGGATCAATCTCAAAAGTGAGCCCACAAGCTAAAGAAGCTACAACTTTAACTTGCATTACGTACAATTCTAACTAATGCCTTACTTACTAGTAATCCAATTCTAAAAGCCATAAATGGTCCAATACAAACTTCACCCAACGTGTAAGTCACGAGAGGTGTTGGTCTTTATGTGGACCACAACGTGCAATAGAGAGTGGCGATGGTGATGTTGTTTGAGAACACTACGCATGGCGATGGTATTCAAAGTTTGAGGGTTTTGTTGAATCAACAACGCTTTTGAGCGTGAGCTTGTTCGATTGGGGCCCTTCCCTCTTACCTTAGGGTGGGGGTTCAACCCCTATGGGCTACATTGGGACATCCCTCTTTGTGTAGTGAGATGTTTAATCGAGTCCCTTTGGGGGAGCTTTGGGCCTTCGGGCATTCCAGTTTAAACAAGGCCTTTGGGTAAATTTAGTTCAAACCAATCCTCTTGACTCTAAGTAAAATTCAAAATATTCCTCTTGTCTAGCCTTAGAGTTGTTCCTTCCTAATTTCTACATTAGATGCTAGGTGTTCAATCCTTGCTTTATGAGATTTAGAGGGTCCCATGGGTGTTATTTTTTCTTGTATTTTCAAATTAATTTAAGCTATCAAGAAGATTAGTTCTCAAACATCAAACTTCCTTTGGTGAAAAAAAAAACAATGCTTTTGAGAGCTTTGCAATGGGAGTTTAGAGCTGTCGGAATGTTGAGTGCATAGCTAGACTTGAAAGCTTTGAGCGTGAGATGGAAAATATCTTTGGTTGGCACTAAGTTGATCCTTTGAGTGTAGAGTTGGAGGTGTTGCAGTTGAGGAAGGAGTCCCTGATTTCTCTAGTTCTCTTAGTGTGGTTTGATTTTTAGGTGGTTGTGTTGGGATGTCTACTATTTCTAGAGATCATGAAGTAGCTCGTCACAGAACTAGCTTCTTCTTCTTCTTATTAAGCCTCCTCATGAGCCTCATTCTTTTGCCGCAATCCTATGGGCATTGTGATCCCTAAACTTTTTTATTTTTGCTTTCTCTCTCTTCTACTTTTTTTTCCAAATGGAGGCTCGACAAGCGCCTACTCCCCTTGCTTTAACTTTGAAAGTACAATTGTATAGGTGAATAGAAAAAGTACTTGCATGACCCTCCTATCCCACAAAGTAGGGGTTAGACAAGGTTACAACTAGTTTGAACTAGCCAAAGCCATTACATATCCAACCCAGGGGTTGAACACAAGACCTCCACCTCAAGAGGCCAATGCCAAACCAACCCACCTACACGGTAGATTTGTGACAACATCCTTCTTTCCCAAGGGTCCACATTTTGAGATTGTTGATGCTTTTCGAATAAGCTTTGTAGTGGCCGATAGAGAGTGTGTGTTTTCTTTCATGTGGCCACCTCCTTGTGCACCTTCTTTTTCGGAGAGGTTGAGGCTTCATGGCCTTCCTTTCAAGCATTTTTAGCCATTGTCCTCTAGTGAGAAACCATAAAAGTTAAGGTACCTAGAATTTCTAGTTTGGGTCTTCTAGGCGTTTCCTTGAGGCCTTATGGACTCTAACTCTTCAAAAACTTAAAAATGTGGCAAGGAGCTTCATCTAGCCTTGGTCACTAACAACAACCAATACTTCATGGATCTAGAAAGCATGATCTAAGAAAGAAAGAAAGAAATTTAAACTAATAAAGAAGTGCACACGTGTTCAAGGGACACAAACACACATAGAGCCCAAAATGGCTATTACAAAATCAAATACATAACATGCCCATGTCAAGTCTATCCAGGGAGTATAAGGACAAAAGGGTATCCATCCATTAGTTGAGGAGAAATTTCTTACAAACAATAGATATGTGATAATCTGAAGGCATGGCATCAATGATGCCACAAATACTATTAAAATCAATCTTTCTAACACCTTGGAAGAATGCATAGCAGAATATTTTCTTTCGACTCTTGTAGACATGTTGATTTTTGCTCAACTAGATCAACCAGATGTTGGAAAGATGGATGGACACTTCAAGAAATGAGTAGGTACTACCAAATCATACTTTGTACCAACCCCTTTATGCTTCAGAGTTGAGTTGTGGGCCTCTTATCTTTCCAATGACACTATACAAGTTCCTATGTACTTTGGAAATGATGTGAGATATGATTGAACCAAAACACACTATGTCCAAGTTGAAGGATTAATGAAAACCTTCTATTTTTGTTCACACACCTACTACTTGTTATGCTTAGTGCTTCTAGTACAGTAGGAATCAGGAAAATTCCTTTTGGAGATATCAAATTAGCATAATGAGCTAATGATTCCAAGTGGAATCACTTAAAATGATGTACTATACACAAAACAATCAATTTAGCAATCAAATCATTACCCCTGATTTTTTATGACCTCTGTAGAGTTTGACCAGTGAGTGCTTCAATGTGCTTTTCCCCAAATTGGCTGAATGGATTATCTTCAAATTTTGTGAGCATGTAGAAGACATAGAGCCGATTCCAAGAAGCTATAGAACATTGAAAATGGTAAAGAAATGGCTGAGATATGAGCAATACAAAATGATTGTTCTGAGTAACTATGACAGAGAGACCATAGATGAGAAGTATTGATCTATTGTATTAGAACACAATGTTGTACAAGATCATAGGCATGATAATCAAAGCCTAATGATAATGAGTAGTATAGGCTATGATGTAAGCCTTACTCTCTTACAATGTGGTCAAGGAGAACTCGAAAAATGGAGTCACTTAGCCGTGAATTTTTTTGTCATCTTTTATAGATGATACATTTGAAATTTGGATTTGAATTCTCCATCGGCTCTCACTAAAAGGTAGTCCTCCAATCTAGGAGATATTCTATCAAGTAGAGTCGTGACTTTTCTAAATAGCAAACTACACAAATTTAGTGGTGATTACAAATATTCTTCCAAGTCAAATTGACTTTTACAAAAGGTAAAAGATAAAAGCTTCCTAGCAATGGTTTCCATGGAGCTTCAATTGTACATAAAACCTAGCCAAATGTGTAGGCTTGATGTTTGCATCAACAGCTCCTCCTCAAGTGAAACATTTTGGCTTGGTCTTATTCTTCAATCTTCTTGACTGTCTTGTAATCCAATCATAGACTTAAACTTGCAAAGTTTTGTACCATCTAATGCTTTAGTCAATAAGTGTGCACATTGCATATTTGTTGATACTATGCCAACTCAATTTCCTTGCTTAATAGCTTCTTTCTTACATAATGATAGTGGACCTCTATATGCTTGGTCCTAGCATGATAAATAGGATTTGCTGCAAGATGTAGTGAGCTTGTATTATCTCCAAAAATCATTGGAGATGTAAAATGCAAACCCAAATATGTATATAACAATCTCATCCATATGGCCTCTTGAGTAGCATTGGCCAATCCTCTATACTCTGCCTTTGTAGAAGATAAAGCAACAGTAGGTTGCTTCTTTGAAGACCATGATATAGGTTTATCACATGCAAATGATAGGTAACCTGAGGTACTCCTTCTATCATCTTTGCAACCTATCCAATGTGCATCTGAATATATCTTGATGTCCAAGTTTGAGGTATAAGGAAAATATAACCCTTGATTTTGAGTGCACTTAAGGTACTTCAAAATCCTCTTGGCAGCTTCCAAATGAGGTGCCCTAGGTTTGTGCATAAATTGACTTAAAACACTTACTCCATAAGAAATATCAATCCTTGTCAATGTAGCAGAGTTCAAGCTTCCCACTATGCCTTGGTAACCTGCAATATTCTCAAGCACATCACCTTCAAGAGCACTTAACTTTTGGTTTACCTCCATTGGGATACTTGCAACCTTCGCATCCTGCAATTCAAACTTCTTTAACATGTCTTGTATATACTTTCTCTGAGTAATGTAAATTCCAGAGTTAGTATAGACTAACTCAAGTCCAAGAAAATACTTTAGTGATCCTATATCATTAATTTTGAACTCCTGTATCATTTGATTCTTAATATGCTTCATGCCATTAGCATCATTACATGTGAGTATGTTGTCATCCACATATAAACATAGGTATATTACCTCTGAGTTTCTCCTCTTAACAAAGAGAGAAGTATCTTCTTTACTCATGATGAATCCTTGATCCTGAAGGTATGTAGTCAACCTATGGTTCCATGCCCTAGGTGCCTACTTCAATCCATAAAGAGCTTTGTTCAATTTACACACATATGTTACCTTGCTTAGGTCCTCATAGCCAGGAGGTTGAGATGTGTACATCTCCTCTGAAATCCAGCCATTTAGAAATGGATTTTTTACATCCAATTGATACATGTTCCAATTCTTTGATACAGCCACACTTACCAATACCCTGATGGTTGGCATTTTGACCAAAGGTGAGAAGGTTTCTTCATAATCAACTCCTTGGGTTTGTGCAAAACCCTTGGCCACAAGTCTAGCTTTGTACCTGCTTATTGATCCATCAGAATTCCTCTTCATCTTATAGATCCATCTAGAACCAATTATCTTCATAGACTCCTTCTTTGGTACTAGCTCCCAAGTATCATTCTCCTTCAGTGCTTCAATTTCCTCATCTGTAGCTTCCTTCCATTTTGCCTTGGTCTTTGCCTCTTCATATGATGATGGCTCTTCAAATGACCAGTCTTTTGCAAGATAAACAGAATGCTTAGTAACTAAGGAAGTGTCATACCCATATCTAATTGGTTTCTTGCTCTCCCTTTTTGATCTTCTGATTGCTTTGTTGGATGATTCTGGTATATCTTCTAACTTCTTCATCTTGACTTTGCCTTTGGATTTCCATGCCTTGAATTCTTCTAAGTTGATGATGTCCTCATCATCTGAGTTAATGTCTTCAATCTGATTTGGATCCTCCTTAGTGAGGCTTGGAAACTCCTCTTCCAAGTCATAAGGTAGCTTTACATTCCTACATTCACTTTCGAATCAAGAGTCATTCTCATCAAAGACAACATCTCTACTGACCATGAATCCTTTGTTTGAAGGATTTTAGAACATGTATCCTTTCTGATTCAAGTCATACCCTATGAAGATGCACTTCTCTGCCTTAGGGTCTAGCTTACCTCTTATTTGAGAAGGGATATGCACATAAGCGACACTTCCAAAGATCCTGCAATGATCAAGTGAAGGTCTTTTACCATGCCATGCTTCATATGGGGTCATCCCATTAAGAGATTTGGATGGCAACCTATTTATAAGATAATTAGTAGTAGATACACTCTCTGCCCATAAGTAATTAGGTATTTTTTTCTCATTTAACATTGACCTAGTTGTTTCAACAATTAGTCTATTTCTCCTTTCTACCACCCCATTTTGCTCAGGGGTATACCTTGTTGTAGTTTCTCTCTTGATTCCTCTTTCCTGCAAGAATGCATCAAACTCATTTGAGAAGTACTCACCTCCTCCATCTGACCTTAGTCTTTTTAGACTTCTTCCTGTTTGGTTCTCAACAAGTGCAAGATACTTTTTAAAGCAACTGAATACTTCATCTTTGTGCTGACAGTCCACCTACTCAAGTCATCAATGAAAGACACATAATACCTTGATCCAGAAATTGAGGGATCCTTACTTGGTCCCCATACATCTGTATGTGACAAGCTCTAGGTAATCCTCATGCCTGTAACCTTTCGTTGAGAAGGGTAACGTGTGAGATTTTCCAAACTAACAAGCACCACATTTATAGATCATGTGTTGCTTGGATATATTAGGTATCCCAAGCACACATTGATCTCCACATATTTGTTTTAAGGTTCTCTCACCAATATGCCCTAATCTCTTATGCCAAATTTCAAGCTCTAATAGTGTTTGGTCTTTGTAGCTATAAAGTGCAATATTCCTTGCATCTTCAAGTTGAAAAGTGAATAAAAATATACCTGTCTTTTCTCCTTTGGAAATTCTCTTGAATCCATGTTGGGGATCCTCCACAAATACTCCATATTGGTTGAACCTGACCTGTAAACCCTTTTCCACAATTTGTCCAACACTCATCAAATTTTTGGTAATTGTAGGTACATATAGAACCCTGCTCAACAGATTTCTATTTCCATCAGAGGTCTTAACATTTCCTACTTTAATCATTGAGTGCTTGGTGTCATCACCTGTTTGTACCTGATGCTTACCCTTTGGTTCATCAAGGTCAGAGAGAAGAGCTACATTGCCTGCCACATGGTTTGAGCATCCTCAGTCAATGTAGAAGAGATGGTCATCATTTATACCTGGTTTTGAAGTCATATTCATAATCAGAAGAGAATCCTCTTGCTCCTCTTTGTAGTTCTTGTAATCTTTCCTTGATTTGTAGCCTCCTTGGTAGTTGTTATTGTAGTTGTTGTTGTAGTTGTTATTGTATCCTTGATGGTGATTGAATCTTCCTCTTGATTGTGTATATCCACCTCTTTGATATACTCTACCTCTATGATTCTTGAAGTTCATGTAACAATCACATGTAGTATGATTTGACAATCCACAAATATTACATGGTGAGGAGTTATAAGGTCTCCCCTACCTTTCTTACCTCCTCTGCCCCTTCCCCTTGATGTTCTACCTCTCCCTGCATAGTTGGCTTGGGAGGTAGCTCCTTCATCCTCAACTTTCTTGTTCTTCCCTTTCTCTTTGGACTTACTTTTATCAGTGTATAGGGTAGAATAGCTATTACCTCTTGATGAATCTCCATTCTTGTTGAGCTTGGCTTCATGGGTAAAGAGTTGCCCCATGAGTCTGGTAAGATCTGGAATTTGCATGTCCATGTACAAGTCCATGGCAGTTGTGAAGCTCTCCAATTTGTCATCTGCTTTAATGCCATTGATTACTTGTCTTACAATCTGCTCTTCTTCAATTTCTTCTCCTATTCTTGCCAATTGATCAGCTATATCCTTGACTTTGGTCACATACTCTGAGATGTCTTGTTTGGGATGCTTTCTTTGAGTGGTAAACTCAATCCACAATTGGTTCTTCCTAGCCCTTGTGTTGGAAGAGAAATAGGAAGACAATGTTTCCCAAGTCTCTTGGGACGTCTTACAATTCCTAATGTGTGGAAGAAGAAAATTAGAGATTGAGTTAAGTAAGTATGACCTTGCTAATGCATCCTTGGCACACCATGTATTGAGTCTTTCATGCTCCTCTCTTGTAGGTTGTCCTTTGCTTCTGAATATGGGCATGTCCTCATCTCCTGAGTTGAATGTGCACATATGTCATTGACGTAAACTTCCAAATTCTTGTGTAAGAATTCCTTAAAAACATGACACATGAGTCGCTGGAAAGTGGCGGGTGCATTTGTTAGCCCAAATGGCATCACATGAAATGCAAAAATGCCCCATTCTGTGGCAAAAGCCGTCTTGTGTTGATCTTCTGGAGCAATGGCTACTTGGTTATAGCCTGAGAAATCATCAAGAAAGCTATAAACTTCCTTGCCCGCAACTCTTTCCAATAAATGTTCTGTGATAGGAAGAGGATAATTGTCTCTAATCGTGGTGGCATTAACTTTCTTAATGTTAATACACACACAAAATTTTCCATTCTTTTTGGGCACAACCACAATGGGGGATACCCATTTGGTATGCTCAATTTCGTAAATGAATCTTGCTTCTATCAAACGATCTATTTCTTCTTTAATCTTTGCAGTATGTACATTTTTCTTCTTCTCCTTCTATGGTGACTATGGTTTTTTTGGTTTTCTCTCTATTATAATATACTTCTCCAACATCAGCTTTTCTTTTAGGCATTCGTACCATGATTCGTCTATCTTCTATTTCATACTTCTTGAAGTTCTCGGGGACCTCAAACAAAGATTCTTCTTCCTCTGACATGGTTTCTTTATTCTTTCTTTTCTTACCTTTGCTTTTGGCAGTCACTTGTGTGGTTAACCTCACATCATTTGTCAGCTCTCCATGTCTCCGAGGGTGAGCTTCTACTTCATAGAAATATTCTTCATCTGATGCAAAGGGAGGGTCCATAATAATTGACTCTAGATCAAAGTCAGTTGCATCCTCAAATGCATCAGTGCTAGGTTCGCATTCTTTAATAATGAAATCACAAATGACTGGCTCTATTGTGAAGACTGAAATGTCATAGCCCTCCTTGTTGCAATGGGGTGTCCATTGTTCTCCATTGATGGCTACATCCATTGTTGCTAAAATTTTTGCCCAACCATGAGGCTCGAATTCCTCGTCTGGAAATACTACAGGTGCGTAAGCTGGGTCTTGAAGGGTTCGTGGATGTTGTTCTGAACCTAAGGTTTTGGCTTCTAACCTTTCTTCCTCTTGTTTGGCTACTTTACACATCCATAGATGAGTGTCCTCGTGCAACCATGAGGGATCTGACTCCAATGAGTGTAACGATTCTGTTTCTTCTTGTGTCTTATGGATGGTATTCCATTGTATTGGGGATACATCTCGATGGGAATAGTCTTTGAGATTGACTTCGGTAGTCACTCCTAAATGTTGCAAGTACAAAGAATTAGTTCCCCAATCTTGTACAATTTGCAGCTGACACATGAATGGTCATCCTAAAATCATCTCGTAAGCATGATTCTTCCCAAAATCACAAATGGCGAAAGTATGCTCAAACTCCACACCACATGTGGTGAGAGAAATGCCTTCTAGTAAGCCTAATGGTTTTTCTATATGCCCATAATCCATTTGTAGCTTCATCCTGGTGGGTCTTAATGTTGGCTTACCCCAACGTTTCCATAAAGCAGTGGTAGCAATGGCTACTCTGGCTCCTGAATTTAAGATGGCTTTGGTGGTGTAGCCCTGATGGCTTATTGGAAGATAAGTGTTACCTTCCTCTCCTTCACTTACATCTCCGATTCTTTCTATGGATATCTCTAGTACCTTCTTGTGTGATCCTATCTGTGAGGGAGTAATACCGATCTTCGGGAATTGGTTTGCTACATGCTTCCACAATTCTGGTTTAAGCTTCAACAGTTCCTCTAGAGTGAGGTGACATTGTACTTTAGTGTTTTTGATCACTTCTGTGTTTCTAGGGATTATTGATTCTTCATTCCTCACTAATATCGTGGGTGCTCTCATGCTGATAGAATTTTCTTCCCAAGGTCCTATGAACTGAGGTAATTCTTGCAATCTGCCGACATGTTGACTAAAGCTCTTGATGGTACAAAATTAAGTAGATTCAAGTTGATGATTGGCTTGCAGGAAATCAAGGACAATTGAAGACTTATTTGAAGGCCAAGCATGTTAGGCTTGAGGGGGAGCTGTTGGTGCATTTTACCCAAGCCTACATGCTTGATATATTTGATATTATCCTCATTTGTAAGTCACATGAGTAGTCATGTGAACACCTCTTGTAAAAGAGTACATTTTATCTCTTGTAAATGGAAAAAGAAAAAAGGAAAAGGATGGCTTACCTCATCCATGATGTAAAAGCAAATTCGTGGCTCCAACTACCAAAATCACGAATTTTTGAGCTGAGGGAATCTCTCCTAACTTTGGGCATCACTTTTAGGTGGAGCCATTCGAATTCGAATTCAAAACTCCCTCCAAGAATAGCTATAAAAGGAGCAAGAAGGAAGAGGCGACTAGCAAGCCTTGTACGTGACCACTTCATGTCATTTTGTAGAGATTGAAGAGCTTACTCCATAGCTCTATCATTCTACTCCCATTGTGCAAAGATTCATTGCCAATGTGGTTGTAATCATATGTGAATCCATACATTTATTATCATCTACCTCTCTGTTTTGTTCTCTGCTATACTCACGCAGAGCAGTACCTTCAAAAGGTCATATCTCGCGTTTTACTGAACATTTTTCAGTGTTGTAAAATGCGTTGGATAGCTCTTACTGTCTAGTTCGTAGCTATAAATTTTCATTGTCATTGGAGTAATATTTTGGGAGATATATGCATTTTATTGCTCCCTGGTCTATCTCTGCAGAGCCCCGAGAATTGTGGGAGGTTCCAGAAATTGATGAAACTTTTTCTCAGTGCTCAGTCCATCATTTGAAGTGTTTTAACTTGAAATAGCAAGCTTGTTAAGTCTATTTGAAATGCCCAAAAGGAATTTGTCTAATTCCTACTAGGTTGAGAGCACTGTTCATTTTTTCCAGCAGGTGTATGTCCAAAAATAGCAAGAAGTTTTGGGAGCTAGTCATTTCGCAACTAGTCTGTCTTGACTTAAACTTTTGGGATACATGTTCCAAAGTACTTGGCTGATATTTTGGTGGATTTAGGAAGCTCAAAGGGTCTACTAATCAACTCTAAAGTCTTAGTTGGCTGGTGTGAAGCTGGTTGTAGCGGAACCTACTCATCTTTGGATTGCATCCACCATCTCTTTTCACATCAATAAACTGTTCGTCTACCCCGTCTTTGCTCAACATTTGACTTATCAGCATCTTTCCTGTTTCAAGTGACAACTTGTGATGCTCATATACTCGTTTCATTGTCTCATACAATCTTTTTATCTACGTCGTATAAGTTGGGGCACTCGCTAGTTTTGAAGTTTCTTCCTGCTCTTGGTAGTGTTCCTCATCTGATTCCTCTGCCTCGATCTCTTCTTCTTCGTTGTTCACCTCTACTACTTCAGGTTGAGTGGGGGTTGGCTGCCTTGTACTCGTTTGCGGTCCGTGGGCTTGGGTATCTTCAGTCTCAAGACTTGCTTCATTGATCATTCTTGCGATTTCCTCATATGTTAAATCATCCAAGGTGTAACCCTGGGGAAACTCCAAGTCAGAGGGGACAGGAGGGAAACCGAGGTTAGGCCCTTCTGTACTTAGCCTGGGTAAGCGGATTGTAAATGGTCGGATGCATCTAGTTTGAGGTGGTGTTATGTCTGGCGTGAGTGTAGCACCCCTTGCTTGGGCACATGGAATTTGTACTGCTCCTCTCATCTTCTTGGGTGGTGGGCCCGTTGTTGATACCTGTCTCTAGAATTCTTGGGCTCTTGTCCACAGCAACACCCTCTGGATGGGCACATCATAAGCTAGGCATCTGTAAATAATCCATGTAAGTGTGCAACATCCATGAAGTACATTCTTATTTTTCTTGTTCCAACGTTGATGTGCTAAGTGGATCTGGTCAATGATCCAATGGGGTATATTGAGCATGAGATTCTCTGTTTCTACGAGGGACAAGCTCAACCAAATTCTTTTGGGTGGCATGGTAAAGCGTTCCTGAGCTGGGAAAGTGAAATGCTGCATGATCGTGCGTAAATGGAGGGTGATGGTCGGTGTCATGGCCACCATGTCTTTCAATTTATTGAGATCCTTATGCTTCATCCTTCCAGGAATCAGAGTTTTTTTTTCTGTAGGAATGTGCATTCCTTTCATGTCCAAGGCCTCCCGTACTAGGTTGATGGTGAGTTTAAACCTTTTGAGCTCATGACCTGCAGTGAGGGAGGGAAGTACAAAGGTGCTATCTCCCCCTTTGGCTCTACTAGGGGTTATCATGCTGATCAGATAGGAGCAGCGTAAAAAATCGGGTTTTGGTAACAATGCTCGAAAGTAGCTATCCAAACCAGCCTTGTTCCACACTGATCTCATTACTTCCGCATTCTGATACTTTTTGAATTCTCAGGTAAAGAAATGGTATCTTCCCCACTTGCCATTAAATTCAAGTTCGGCCTCCTAGAAGTAGGTACCTTCTCCGAGAGGACCTGTGACATTGATGAACCAATGTGCATGCTTACCAACTTGTGGCTATGCCCCTATGGAGGGTCCTGAATCGAGATCACGTGTATTGCACTGAGTTCTTGGGGTCTCTCAGTTAATTGGGTCTCGAGGGGAAGATTTTCAATGTCCACTATCTGGGCACTTGACCCCGCTTGGGAGCTAGTTCCTACTACTTCTGCCATGTTACTTCTTGTTTGCTGGTTCTGTGACAATATAGAAGCATGTGTTAACATTGTAATGGACAAGATAGAACAATTTTTGTCCCCGTTACAACAATAACATGAGGTTAGTGATAGGTTAGTAGGTCAGTGAGTGCTCGGTGATTGTGTGTGTAGTTAGTGAATGAATAGTCCTATGAGCTAAATGGAAAGATGCAATGTGAGGATGATGCAGTTAGTAGGTGGAGATGAATTTACAAATGGGGTCTAGGGTTTATTACAAGCTTTGGGCTGCCAAACATAGTGGATGGCTTTCGGTTTTGATTTTGTGGAGACTTTGGAGGGCTTTATAAGGATGTCTGCTTGGAAATGAGGCCTTTTAGGGACCCATTTACAAGTGATTCTGCTCGTGCTCATGGGTGAATATGTGTTTGTGCATGTCAAATAAGAGTGGGTATCAGCTGTTCGAGTGAGGGAACCATGTTGTACATGGTGTGGTCTCTGTGTGGCTATTTGAGCCTGTAAGCAAGCCTTAGGCACCCAAATTTGTCTTGATTGTGGGTCAGTCTTCATTGACTTCTTGGGTACCTAGATAGACTTCACTTTCGTAGAAGAATTTTTGAAAGACCTTTGGAAAAGAAGGGAGTTCCATCGTATCCTTGACTTCTTTGTTGAGACAAGCATCCCTCTGCATCACATAGTTTTGGACAAGAATAGCATTGTCATCTTCATGTGTACTCCTGGAAGGACCAGGAGTTTGTGCCTTTCCTAGTTCCTTGAGTGCTTCATTTTCTAACTCATGCGCTTCTGATTTTCCCAAACCTGAAGAAGTCCACTTCTTAGGTTTAGGTTGACTGCATGATCATAGATCCAGTCTTGACCCAAGACAAGAGGCTCAGTGAGGTCCTTGTCTTGACTCACTAGTACTTTAACTGCCATTAGAACATTTGGGAGGTAGAGGGGAAGTTCCACCTCACCCATGCAAGAGGTTTCCACACCTCCCAATCCTATGAGATATGCTTCTACATGATTGACACTTAAGTTCAATTCTTGACAGTAAGAGAGTTTAATAGCACTAGTGGACACACTTGAGTCAATCAAGGCCCTTACAGTCCTTGCACTCTTTCCTTGTCCTATCTCTAAGGTTACAAAAGGACGTCGGTCGATTTTTCTATGGGAACTTACACCTGAGACTTCGCACATAGCCATATGATATCCTAGATCTGCATAGGCATCTGTCCTGGGCTGGTCTCTACCCTGTCTCCTCAATTTCATTCTTTGGATGCATTCCAATGCTTCTACCTATGCTTCTTCTCGAATTCTCTTTTCCTCTTCTTTACGTTTCTTTGCAGTATTGAGTCGATTTAACATCTCCTTCGTGAGGGGTTCTTGATATAACTTGACTCTGCACCCACTGATGTAACTTGGTAGGATGTCGCCTTCTAGAGTGGCTAATTGAACTGCTCCACTTGTGGAGATCCTATTGATAATCATGGGTCCATAGCCTCTCTTCTCTAATTTTTGTGCATGTGGCTTCAAAGTGTAGAGTAGGACTAGGTCTCCTACCTTCAAGCCCTTTGTTGGCACTCAAGGTTAAGGACAAAGCATGGAAGTGCACCATGGAAGTGGACACACAAGAAGATGGAGCATATAGGGAGCTCGAAGAAGCACATGTCAAATTTTCAGAAGAAATCCCTATAAAAATAGTGATTTTCATCACTAAAAACCATTGTAAATACCATTTTCCATTTTTGCAACTCCACTTTGTGCAAGCCGAGGAGTCCTCAAGCTTGAGAAGTATTAGAAGCATCATCCTACCAATTTTCATAATTTTTAGACTCCGTTTGAGCCCCCAAATAAGCCCTAGAACCTAATTTTTAACTAGGCCAGACACTAGGTCTAGAGAGGGCCAAAACCTCTCAAAAAACTATAAAAAGGGTTGGAGAGCTCATTTTTGAGGCTAGCTTGTTGTAGATTTCAGCTTTGTAAGAGAGTTCTTTTGTAATCGAAGCTTTCCATTGTTCCACTCTTTGCTCTTATCTTGTGCGTGTGTGTGTATGTGTGTGCATGCTTGTGTGCTTTCACTCATGCACTTGTGCCATCACTTGCTCATAGTCTTCATACTAGTCCTCACGTCTCTGCGGATTGACATTTATGAGGTGAAGCTCCTCACGTTGGTACTTGCCATTGTGCTAGAGTGACACCAAATTTGGCGCCGTTGCCGGGGAGAAAGCTTGGAGGACAAGCATGTGACAGTAAGACATAAAGTAGCGACGTTGGAAGGTAAAAAAATCACCATTTTCAGTTCAGCTTTTGATTTTTTCTCCATCTTCATCTTCATCATCATCACACCTTCCACCTTCATCTTCTCTGATTTTTTCAGTTTTCGCCCGTAGATTCACTTCTTTTTCACTTGTAGTTGTGAGAAAGAACTTTAAAGAGGGTGCAAAACGGAAACGCTGAAGAAATACACCTCAGTATACCCAAAAATTGAGTGAATTGTCCCGGACCTGACGTGACCTGTGCCAAATGTCGTGAGTGTGATATCACGGGTTTGAGGAGAGGTTTTGCATCTACAGACACATAGGAGTGAGAAGGAGGACACAAGGTACTCATATTTGCAAAAAGTTTTGAATTTGGACTCCAAAAAATCTAGGTGTCGTGATTTCCTGCAGTTGAGTGTCACGACATTTAGGTGTCGTGATTTCCCGCGGTTGAGTGTCATGATATTTACCCTTGTCAAATATCCTGTTTGCCTTGCGACATTTGACAAGTGTCGAGTATCGTGGTTGCATTGCGACATTCAACAAGTGTCAAATATCGTGTTTGACTCGTGACATTTGACAAGTGTCGAGTGTCATGGAGATCAAGTGTCGTGATACGTGTCAAGTGTTGTGTGTCGTGATCTCAGGTGTTGTGTGGCGAAGTATCGCGACATCTGACAAGTGTTGAGTGTCGTGTAGGGCCAAGTATTGTGATATCCCTTGGGTGAACAATCAAGTGTCGCATATCATGGAGATCAAGTGTGGCAACATTTAGCAAGTGTCGTGTGTCGTGATTGTCAGGTGTCAAGTGTCGTGGACATCAAGTGTTGCGACATCTGCAAGCTATTGAGTGTCATGTGGCCAAGTGTCGCAACATTCCTCAGGTGTCGAGTGTCGTGCTTAGGGCCAAGTTTTGTGATATCTGACGGGTGTCATGTGTCGTGATTGATCAAGTGTCGAGTGTCACCTACTCCAAGTGTCACGATACTTACTAAATGTCGTGTATCGTCTATTCTGAAGTAATCCCAGAGAGGTCCTGTTTCCCTGTTTTAACCCCCAGAACCCTGAATTGGCATAACTTTCTCATACGAAATCCGTTTGTAGTGATTTTGGGTTCGTTGGAAAGCTCGTGGGTTCGTTGATTATTAGATATAGTATTTTGAAGTTGACCTTCAGGTGGACTAGGAAACTAACGAGTTCCAAAGGATTTTGAGCAATACAAGGGGAAATTTTGGACTTGTAGACAAAGCTTATGAACCTAAGATCTGGCAGGAACTTAGGCAAGGATAGGCAAAGCATTATATCATCTGAGGCTAGTGTCAACGGTACAGCTAAGTCTTGGGCACAACAACTAAGTGGTTATCCCTACGTGCTAAGTTCTGACACAAGTGACTCAGAAATGTCATTCAACATAGAGAGACCCACACGTAGCTCAGGTACTTCCTATTTATAGACACCAAAAGGTCCTTATAAAACAAAATTGGAGTATATCAGGACCAACCAACTAGGTGCACGCATCTATGAGGATGGCCTAAGACGATCAGTGGTCCAGCTCAACAATCTAGATCAACCCTTTGGACTTGAATACCTAGTGGTCAAGTTCGAAGAGGGATCATATGTTGACAAGGAAGGAACCATGTATGTGGTTACCATTGCCTGATAGGATAGATGAGTTAGGAAACATCATTCCTGAGAATGAGCTAGGAGAGCTCAAGCAAGGAGACCTAGGACGAGAACCCAAGATCCCTAGAGGTAAGTGAATTTGACCAGAGTGATCACTCCAAAATGGATTCCCCAAGACAACAAAAGCATAGAGTTATTCTTGAATAGAGAAACAGAGGAAGTCTTTTGGAGATTCAGGCCAGATGGACCCAACCTAGTAGTTAGCATCTATGAATTCAAGGATCCGAAGATACCAGGGAAAGTTTTCTATCTAGATCACACATCAGAGAAATTGTTCTTGGTAACAGAGCAGGATAGGCATGCATACACTTGGCAAGGTGAGTCACTTTTCCCTCCATCGAGATTTAGTGTTTCCCATGGTCTCGAAGGAGCAGGATCATCCAAGGCTCATGAAACCCAAAGGGAAAGAACTAGAGAGAGACCAGAGGTAAGCTTTGCACACATTGTGGGCAGAGAAAAATTAGGACATGAGGGTGAAAGACCGGAAAGAGAGAGACACAGAGCACATAGGCATCAAAGAGATGAACATGAGTTTCTAGTGCCCAGACCTAGAGAGCATTCGAGAACCGTTAGACCCTCTCAAGTGGTCAAGGCCATGAGGAACTATTTTGATGGATTCGGAGATCCTTATGATCATGTGGCCGAGTTCAAACAAGCGTTAAGAGCTGAACAGGTTGAGGACTTGTTCACACAGTTCGAGGAATTTGGTTTGACTCTTAAGGGTACCTCCCTAGCTTGGTTTCAACCCTTGAATAGTCGCAACTATCGAGAGATAGGTGAATTGCTAGAAGAATTCATTGTCAAATTTTCCAAGAGTGGTATCATACATAACACATCATCCTTGATCCAGAGCTTTAAGCAGACACCCCAAGAAACAGTGCGACTTGCAGGAAGACGGTTCAGACAGTACCTACAAAGATGCCGTGAGCCAGAATTGCCCACAACAGCCAAACAAGTGGCCTTGTTTTTAGATGGCTTATTGAGCACAAAGTTAAGGTCATATGTGTACTTGAAAGAGCCTAGATCCATAGAAGAGTGCATGTGCATATGCATTGACATAGAAGACAATTTGGGTGAGGAGTTAGGACTATCCAAACTCTATAAAGATTTTGACAGTTCTACTAGTCATACCTCTAGAGCCTCCAATGAGATAGATGAGATAGCTGAGCAGGTTGCCAAAAAGCTAGGAGTTCAAAACAGACAAATGCCAAGGGTCACCCCATTGAAGCGATGTTATACATGCGGAGGAGATCACATGGCTAATGTCTGCCCAATGATGACTCAACCCCAAGGGAACCCTAATGTTCTGTATTGCACCATTGAGAGAAAATACACAAATCATACGGCTCAAGATTGTCCATACAATAGGCAGGCTGTCAGGCAAAATTATCAACAACCTTACCAGCAAGGTAGGTTTCAGAACCAATACCAGCAGCCATATTATAGACCACAACACCAATATCAGGCACCATACAGGCCACAACCAGTCCTAGGAAACCAACCACCAGCTCCTACCAATGTGATCCCAGTTAAGTATGTAGTGGTAGAGGAGAACCCTAATAGAGCATTGGTGCCACTAACCCCTTTGGTCTTAGAAAATGACTCTCATGCTCAAAGTTCAGACTACTCCCATGAAGGTAGTCCACAAGCTTATTACACAGAGTCACCAAAGCATAGTGAGGCTTATTCCTATCAATATGAGACACCACTCATGGAGCAAAATTGGAGCCACAATACTCGAGTATCATGTACACGAATCCTAATCCCAGGCCCCAATTGAGACAAATAAGACCACAAGCCCCTAGAGGACCATGTTTTAGATGTCAGGGTGACCATTTCATTCGTGAATGTCCCCACTCACTCATTCCGGGACAAGGACAAAACATCACAATACAAGGCTTTTGTCTTAAGTGCGGCAAAGAACATCCCCCGAGAGAATGTCCTAGGAACCCCTCTAGTGCACCCAAGGCTACACCCATCAATGTGGTAGGCTTGGTGGCTGATTCAGGTTCAAGTAGTAGTAATGTGGTTCCCGTACAGGCAGTCACTAGAGCACAAGCATTGAAAGAGGATAAGTCAGTTGAACAATGAGAGTCAAGTGAATCAGGAGAGTCTAGTAAGAGGAAAACAAGAACATGGAAAGATACCAGGGAAAGAACCAATCATAAGTGGAATAAAAAGATATCGGAACTAGAAGAAAGCCTCAACAATGCCAAAACAAAAATAGAAGACATTGCATCTCAAAGCCCCTCGCATGCTGAAGCTCCATCCACTCCACCTCATCCACCCCACCACCCTTGTAAATAGACCGCAACCAGGGTCTGTTCTTGCAGATCCAACCCTAGAAGGCTTGAGCATGATGTTCAAGGCCTACCAGGCTCGACTTCAAGAAGGGCCAACAATTGCAAACCTAGATAAGAGTTACCCTAGAGCAGATTTAGATTGAGCAGACAAAAATGTGCATGAAAATGGTAGAGCTAGCTCAGGCTATGCTCGAAACCAGTCAACAGTTCAATCAGACAAACTCTATCAAGCTAGATTTGCATTTCCAAGGCTTACTAGAAAGATTAGAGCAATTGGTAAACAAACCCTAGGTTTCTTTACCTCCACAGGCTCAACCAGTTATTGAAAGAGAAAGCTCACTACCAAGGAAAGCTTATGTTCCTGATTCCGTGGATGAGGAGACACCTCTTTCAATTCAACAGTACTCTCAAGAGTTCTTGCGGGAAATACAAGAAGAAAAATGGGCCAAGGAGAAGGGTAATCCCCCTCCTATTCCTGAAATTGACGACCTTCGTGATCAATTTCCCCAAGACATTCCATCTATTTATGGGGACCAAACAGAGCAACAAGAAGATGAGAGATTAGATTTTGAATCTAATTCTTCACAAGAGTTGCCTCAATTCATAGACCCATGGGAATTTGAATCTCTGCAGATTAGAGCTCCCACAATATTGGTAAGAAATGAAGACTCAGTGGTTCCAAGAAACACTGATGTCGTGAAGAACACTAAGGTTCAGTGTCATCTCACTGTAGAAGAGCTGCTCAAAGAAAAACCTGAGCTATAGAATCATGTGAAGGATCAGGTTCCAGAACTTGATTCCAATATGCCAAAATCAGGCTCTAAGCAAAAAGTTCTAGAGATACCTCTCGATAAAATAGGGGACATGAGTGAAGGTGAAGAAGGTAATACTTATCTTCCCATCACCTACCAGGGTTACACAACCAAAGCAATCGTAGATTCAGGTGCTGGTGTTGCTATTGCGACCACCTCCTTGTGGAATTGATGGGGCAAACCCACATTAAGACCAACTAGAATGAAGCTTCAAATGGTAGACGGTCATTTTGAAAGACCTCTAGGATTTCTCGCAAGGATAACTCTAACCACTTGTGGTGTAGAATTTGAACACACATTTGCTATATGTGACTTTGAGAAAAATAATGTTTATGAGATGATCCTAGGAAGACCCTTCCTACCACAATTGCAAATAGTACAGGATTGGGAAACCAACTCCTTGTACTTACAACACTTAGGCGTCACCACCAAGGTCAATTTGAAGGATTACACCTTTAGAGATGTACAACCCCTACAGTGGAATCCTATCCACAAAGAAAAAGAAGATTCTATCTCTGTGCATTTTGGAAGTTCACGTGATCCATCATGGCTGCATGAAGATACTCACTTGTGGATGTGCAAGGTTGCAGATGAAGAGGAAAAGAGCCTAAAAGCAAGAGAAGAAGAAACTTCCCCAGGAGATAGACCATTTAAAGACCCAGCCTACACACCGATGATATTTCTAGATGAGGAATTTGAGCCTCATGGTTGGGCCGAAATCTTAGCTACCATGGACATTGTAGTCAATGAACAACAATGGACACCTCATTGTGATGAGGAGGGTTATGATATTTCAATGTTCATGTGTCAGCCCTTGTTGGAAGAATGTGACCCTAGTGATGTCATAGAAGAAGAAGAAGAAAACAACGATGATCTAGAGTCCATTGTGATGGATAGTTGCTTTAATTCAGAAAATCACTATCTAAAGGATGTAGGAGTATTTAAACACCATGAAGAAGAACCTCTCACAAGTATTAAAACTATAAATTCAAAGGTTGGTAGTGAAGGAGGTCAAAAGAAAAAGAAACGAAAATTTGTGAAACAAGAAGAGGAGGAATCATTGTTTGAGGTACTAGAAAATTTCAAGAAATATGAAGTTGAAGACCGAAAAATTTTGGTACGAATGCCTAAGAGAGAGGCCATCGTAGGAGAATCATATGATAATAAAGAAAAAACTAAAAAGATTGTGGTAACCATTGAAGGGAATGAAGAGCGATGTACATACATAGGAGATGACCTAAGTGCAAAAGAAGAAGCAGAGCTTGTAGCTCTATTAAGGGAATATAGGGACATGTTTGCATGGCACCGTAGAGACTTGAAGGGAGTGGATCCGAAAATTTGCTCTCATACTATCCCCATGACTGCTGACGCCAAGCCCACCAAACAAAAGCCCTACACATATAATGACACTTATGCAGCTAAAATCAAAGAAGAAATTAATAGGTTGATTGAAGCTGGATTTATCTATGAGATTGAGCATACTGAATGGGTGTCCCCCATTGTGGTGGTGCCCAAGAAGAATGGAAAAATGCGAGTGTGCATTAACCTTAAAAAAGTTAATGCTGCTATGATTCGAGATAGTTATCCACTTACAATCACAGAACATCTATTGGAGCATGTTGCAGGCAAGGAAGTTTATAGCTTCCTTGATGGATTTTTTAGGTTACAACCAAGTAGCCATCACCCCAGAAGATCAACACAAAATGGCTTTTGCCACAGAATGGGGAATTTTTGCATTTTGTGTGGGCTCACCAATGCACCTGCAACATTCCAGAGACTCATGTGTCATGTCTTCAAGGAGTTCTTATGAAAGATCTTAGAAGTATATGTGGATGATTTATGTGCTCATTCCCAAGAAAGAAGATACCACATCCCTGAGCTCAGACATATCTTCAACAAGTGTAGAGAATATCGAGTGTGTCTGAACCCAGAGAAGTGTGTGTTCATGGTACGACAAGGTAAAATCTTAGGTCACATTGTTTCTAAGAACAGAATATCAACAGATGAGGACAAGGTAAGAGCCATAGCAGAGTTACCGAGACCAAGGAACATTAAAGAGGTACAAGCCTTTATGGGCCATTGTGGATATTACCATAGGTTTATCCACATGTATGCAATCATAGCTAAAGCTCTTTATGGGTTGTTGACAAATTTTGAGTGGAACGATGAATGCGAGAATTCTTTCAGTGAGCTGAAGAGGCGTTTGTGCTCAGCACCAATACTGACCACTCCTCATTGGAATAAACCATTCCATGTCCATGTGGATGCATACAATCATGCAATAGGATGTGTGCTAGCACAACCCACAGGTGAAGGAAATCTAGATTTACCCATCGCATATGCTAGCAAACAGTTGAATGCAACTGAACAAAATTATACTACAACAGAAAGAGAAGGCTTAGGCATGGTATATGCTGTGAAAAAGTTTAGACACTACTTATTGGCCAACAAGTTCAAGTTTTTCACTGATCATCAGGCTTTATTATATTTGGTCAATAAACCTTGCAATACGGGATGCTTAGTAAGATGGTTCCTCTTACTAATGGAATACGACTTTGAAGTGGTTGTTAGGAAAGGTAGGACCCATCTTAGGGCAAATCACCTTTCTCGCATCACTTGAGGAGAGTCACCACAAGGAGTGTCAGATGAAGTGCTAGACGCTTATCTGTTCAATTTAGAAGTTGTACCTAAATGGGCAAATATTGGCAGGAAGCATGTACCTAGAAGTTGCAAAAATATCAAATATTGGCAGGAAGCATGTACAAACAAGGTATAGAGGGTGTATTAGCTTGTTGTGTTGAAGAGGATGAACATAGCAGTTGGTTGCAACAAGCCCATGAAGGACGTTGACCCAAAAAAATTTTGAAAATTTGCGCAAAAAACCCTAATTTTGCGTTGTGTCTAACAATCGTGATGGTCAAACACAATCACGATGGTGTGTCACTGTCACAATGGTGTGACACCCACGATGGCCAAAAGTCACGATGGTCAAGCCCTACGATGATCAGTCACAGTTGCGACTATCAAGTCACGACGATCACTCAGGATCGTGACAATCAAGTCATGACGGACAACCCACAATGATGAGTGAGGATCGCGATGGTCAGTACACGATGGTCAAGCGACAATGGTCAGGGTCATGATGATTAGACACAATCGGGACAATCAAGCATGATGGCCAATCATGATCACGATTGTTAAGCACCATCACGATGATGAGTCACCATCGCGATGGTGAGATGTGACTGCGATGGCGTGAGCCAATCGCAATGACAGTCAGTGATCGTTGCGATGGTCAGATGCAGTCGTGATGATGTGTCATCATCACGATGGTCAGAAGTTTATGCAATTTCACAAAATCAAGCATGGATGTGTGCAAACGCTTACCTAGGCTCCTACTTCATGCAGAAAGTTTGCACAAATTCATACCTTTCCTAACAGTCACGATGGTCAGCTTCAACGGTGATTTTCTGAGAAAAAATGGAGTTTTTACTTGTGTTTTCAGCAAATCCATGGTGTCCAGGGGCTGCCCTACAAGATTAGTGCACCAAAAAACATGAAGATACACCTGCAAAGTCTCTCTCTTACTCTTGCACACACATAAATGAGGGAAAGAGAAGAGAAAGGGGAAATATGAATGATTTTCGGTGATTTTTTGGAGTTTGAGATAATGATAGGGAATGATACTAGAGGAATAGAGGAGTAAAAGTGTGTAAAAGCTAACTACAAATGACAAAACAACAAAGAAATTTTACCTTCCAATGATTTTCTCTAATATAGTTACCATCACACCATATCTAACTAGATATCTAATGAATCCAAAGCAACAAATTTGATGAATTTTGATGAATCATACTGAGAGAAATAAGTCTAGCAATATAGGGGTGTAATCTCGACATTTCAAGAATCGCCTACCAGAATACATAGGTGACTTCAATTGAATGTAGCTCATAGAATAATGAGCCAATGATGATGAAAATTGATATATGCAACTAGTCATGTCAAATTACCTATACCAATTGAAATCGTATCAAAATACTAAGTATACACAAAGAAATCAATAATTGAAGTTCACTAAAAATATGAACATGGACCTCTAGCAGTAAATGAAGAGAACTCCAAGATGTAGCTTGAAATATCAATCTGTATTGCACATATGATACATTAATTGCATGGGCATGAAGCTTGGGAAGGAGGAGAACAATTTGTGCTTCAACAATAGCTTGATACTTGATCAGAGCCTCCTCAGAATGTAGCTTGAAGTGCTCTATCTCCACAACTATTTTTGTGTGTATATATAGAAGATTTTGAATTCAAAACTTGGAGGGATTGTACCTAAAAGTTCCCTCAAGTTAGGGGAATCTTTGGCTAATCAATCTCTCCTTACTTAGGCTCATGATTTGTGCCTAACAAGGCCACGACTTTCTCACTTCACATTTACTTTTTGATGTAGTTCCTTTTCAAGTAATGACTATTACAAGAGTTTGTTTTTATGGCTTCTATCATTGAGAGTACACATAACTAATGATTTTCATTGATGAGTGATCAAACACTAGGCTTGGATGAAAATTCACCAACAGCTCCTCCTCAAGCTAGCATGCTTGACTCTTCATTCTTCTTTGATTTCTAGCAATCCAATCATGCCTTTGAATCTGCTTAACTTGATACCATCCAATGGTTTAGTCAACATATCTACACATTGAAGATTAGTAGATACATAGGACAAGTGAATGTCTTTGCTCATCAACTTCTCTCTTACATAATGATAATGGACTTCAATATGTTTGGTTCTAGCATGGTAAAATGGATTAGCTGCTAAGTAAAGTGATCTTGTATTATCACCAAAGATGTGAGGAGTTAAGGTATGTAACCCCAAATCTGAGTATAGACATTTTAGCCACATAGCTTCTTGTGTTGCATTAGCCAAACCTCTCTATTCAGCCTCAATAGATGATAGACCAATAGTTGGTTGCTTCTTTGAAGATAATGAAATTAGTTTTGAACCTACAAAAGAAAAATATCTTGATGTACTCTTCCTTTCATCCTTTGATCCAGCCTAATCTCAATCTGAGTAGAGTTTGAGATCAATTTCTGAAGTGAAGGGGTAGATAAGTCCTTCATTGATGGTACCCTTCAAGTATTTGAGCACTCTTTTGACTGATTCCATGTTTGGCTTCCTTGGTTTGTGCATAAATTGATTGATTATGCTAACACTATAGCATTTATCCACCCTTTGTGAGAGTTGCATAGTTCAAACTTCCTACCAAGCTTTGATAGCTTCTGATATCTTCAATAGGTTCTCCCTCATAAGCACTTAACTTATGATTCAACTCCATGGGTGCACCTGCACACTTAGTATTCTACATTTTAAACTTATAAAGCATGTCATGCACATAGTTCCTTTCCGTGATATAGATACTAGAATGTGTATAGACAAATTCAAGTCTAAGAAAGTAAGTGAGAGGTCCAAGATCACTGATCTTGAATTCATCCTTCATTCCAATCTTTAGCTATTTAATTCCATTGATATCACTCCTTATAATTATAATGTCATCAACATATACATAGGGGTATATAACTTCTGATGCATTCTTTTTTATGAATAAGGATGTGTCTGCTTTGCTAGCTTTGAATCCTTGGTCGTGCAAGTAGGTAACTAATCTATGATTCCAAGCTCTTGGATCTTGCTTCAAACAATACAGAGCCTTCTTCAATTTACACACAACTGGGATGATGTGCATCTTCATAACTAGGTGGTTGTGCCATATAAACTTCTTTTGAAGTCCATCCATTGAGAAATGCATTTTTTACATCTAGTTGATATAGCTTCCAATTCCTAGATGCAGTAATGCTTACAAGAACTCTAATGGTAGGCATTTTAGCAAAAGGTGAGAAGGTCTCTTCATAGTCTATCCCATGGGTTTGGGCAAACCCCTTGGCTACTAACCTTTCCTTGTATCTATTAATACTACCATCTGAATTCCTTTTAACTTTATAAATCCACCTTGATCCAATTACCTTCAATGATGGTTTGTTTGGAACAAGTTCCCATGTGTCATTGTCCATAAGAGCTTCCATTTCTTCATCCATTGCTTCTCTCCACTCCTTGCATTGAGCTTCTTCATAAGAAGTTGGTTCTTCATTGTTGGAATCCTTAGCCATATAGATTGAATGCTTTGTGACCAAAGAGGTATCAAATCCATATCTCTCTAGTTTCTTCTTCTCTCTCATTGACCTTGTGATTGGTTGAAGAGAACTTTTTGAGCCTTGGGCTAGGTCTTGCACCTTAGTTTTCCCTTTGTTCTTCCATAGCTTCAACTTCTCTAAATCTGTCAAGTCATCCTCAGAGTCACTATCTTTAAGATGCTTTGGTTCTTTTGTTGGAAGATTTGGAAAGTCTTTTCCAAGTCATAAGGTAGCTTCACTTTCCTTTCATCATCAAAGCAAAATCTATTTTCATCAAAGACTACATCCCTACTAACTAAGAAGCCTTTGTAAGTGGGATTATATAATCTATATCCTTTTTTATTTTGATCATAACCAATAAAGACACACTTCTCTACTTTGGGATCCAACTTTCCTCTCACTTGGGAAGGTATGTGAGCATAAGCTAAACATCCAAAGATTTTGCAATGCTCTAGACTTGGCCTTCTTCCATTCCACACTTCATAGGGAGTCATACCATCTAAAGACTTTGATGAAAGTCTATTTATAAGGTATGTGGTTGTTGATACAACCTCTATCCAAAGATAATTAGGTAGACCCTTTTCATTGAGCATAGATCTGGTTGCTTCAACTATGGTTCTATTTCTTCTTTTAGCTATTCCATTGAGTTCAGGTGTGTATCTAGTTGTTACCTCTCTTTTGATGCCTCTTTCTTGTAGGAAAGCATCAAATTCCATTGAGACATTATCCACCACCACTTGATCTGAGTCTCTTGAGAGATCTACCTATTTGATTTTCTACAAGAGTAAAATACCTTTCGAAACAATTGAAGACTTCATCCGTATGCTTCATAATGTATAGAATTATCCACATGCTACAATAATCAATAACAGATACATAATATCTTGAACCTGAAATAGAAGATTCTTTGATTGGACCCCACACATTTGTGTGTACAAGATCCAATAGCTCTTGATGGATATAACCTTTCCTATTGAAAGGTTGTGTATGAGCTTTGCCAAATTGACAAGCTCCACACTTGTATATCATATGTTGTTTTGTGATGTTGGGCAATCCAAGTACACTTTGATCCCTACAAATTTTTTTCAAGGTTCTTTTGTGATGTTGGGCAATCCAAGTACACTTTGATCCCTACAAATTTTTTTCAAGGTTCTCTCACCAATGTGAGCAAGCCTTTTATGTCATACCTCCAATTCAAAGAGTGTTTGAGATCCATAGCTAAAAAATGTTATGTTCTTGGTATCCTCCACTTCGAAGGTGAAGAGTCTTCCTATCTTTTCTTCTTTGGCAATTCTTCTAAATCCTTGCTTGGGGTCTTCCACATATGCTCCATGTCTTGTAAACGTAATTTGCAATCCTTTCTTCACAATTTGTCCAACACTTATCAAGCTTTTGGTTATTGTAGGTACATACAATACTTTTCTTAGAAGATTCATATTGCCATGTGATGTTTTAACATTACCTAATTTCTCCACTGAGTATCTTGTATCATCACCTATCTGCACTTCATGTTTGTTCTTGGGATCTTCTAAACCAGAGAGTAATGCTACATTTCTTGATACATAATTTGAGCACCATGAATCAATATAGAAAATATGTTCATCATCCTTACCCTGATTCAATGATAGGTTCATGAGGAGTAGTGACTCCTCTTGGCTTTGATCCTCACTGTAGTTGTTGTAATCCTTCCTTCCTCTGTATCCATTTTGATGGTTGTTATTGTTGTTGTAATAGTTATTGTATCCTCCATTGTATCTTCCTCTATTTGATCCATAGCCACCTCTATTGAATCCTCTTCCTCTAGAATTCCTTGGATTTGTGTAACACTCCTCAGTAGTGTGATTAGAGTAACTAGAGATATTGCAAGGTTGAGATGCTTGGGGTCTCCCCCTGCATTTCCTCCTATGCCTCTTCCTCTAACTCTTCCTCTACCTGTGAAGTTGGCTTGGAAAGAGCTACCTTCATCTTCATTCTTCTTAGAATTTGACTTATTTTTAGCTTTAGCTTTATCAGAGTATAAGGTAGAAGATTGATTACCTCTTGAGGATTCACCATTCTTGTTTATCTTTTCTTCATGTGTGAAGAGTTGGCCCATTAGAGTGTTGAGGTAAGGCACTTGCATGTCCATGTATAGATCTATGGTAGTTGTAAATGATTCCTACTTGTCATTCGCTTTGATGCCATTGATAATTTGTCTTATGATCTGATCTTCTTCAATTACCTCTGGAATGCTTCCTAAAAGATTAGAAATCTCCTTCATTTTGGTGACATAATCAGTCACACTTTGCTTAGGGCTTCAAGATAGTGAACTCCATCCATAGTTGGTTCTTTCTTGCTCTAGTATTTGAAGAGAAGAAGAAGCAAGATCTTTCCAATTCTCTCTTGAGGTCTTGCATCCTTCCACTTGAGGTAAAAGAAAATCAAAGATTGATTTTAAGATGTAGGACTTGGCTAATGCATCCTCTGAACACCAAGGTGTAAGCCTTTCTTGCTCTTCATGTGAAGGTTGTCCTTTGCTTGTGATTGCTAGCATGACTTCATCCTTAGACATGTATCCAAATAGATTTCTCCCTTAAAGGTAGGCCTCCATCCTTAGAGACCAAGCTGAATAGCTATTTCTACCCAATTTTTAAATGGTGGAAGGAAAACCATTTCCCATATTGATTTAACTTCTATTTGATACCACTGTGAGAAGAGATGGTAGATACACTCCATGAATGTGCCTGGTGCTACAAAACCTGCTCTACACCTGACATAATAGCTTCAAGGATGATAAGTAGACACATTGTGCTTGCTAAGAATGCATATAAACCACCCTAGTGCTTTTGAGCATCAATACCAAATTGATTCATCAAAATAGACTACTTGACATAAAATAGATGGAGCAAAACTTGTTATTTTTAGATGAGATGCACTCTAGAAATTCACTCAGAGCTCACAGCCTGTTGGGAAATGACCACAGGTATTGTTCACATCTGTAATTGGATATCTAATGAATCCAAAGCAACACATTTGATGAATTTTGAATAACCATACTAAGAGAAATAAGTTTAGAAATATAGGGGTCTAACCTCGACATTTCAGGATTCATATGCCAGAATACATAGGTGACTTCAATTGAATGTAGCTCATAGAATAATGAACCAATGATGATGAAATTTGATATGATGTAATTATTCCTATCACATTACCTATACCAATTTAAATCTCATCAAAAGACTAAGTATACATAGAGAAATAAATAATTTAAGTTGACTAAAAATATGAACATAAACCTATCGTGGTAAATGAAGAGAACTCAAAGATGTAGCTTGAAATATCAATCTCTATTGTACATATCATACATGAATTCAATGTAAATGAAGCTTGGGAAGGAGGAGCCCAATGTGTGCTTCAACAATAGCTTGATACTTGATCAGAGTCTCCTCATAATGTAGCTTGAAGTGCTCTATCTCTGCGACGATTTTTGTCTGCATATATAGAAGATTTGGATTCAAAACTTGGAGGGATTGTATCTAAAAGTTCCCTCAAGTTAGGGGAATCTTTGGCTTATCAATCTCTCCTAACCTAGGCTCGTGATTTGTGCCTAACAAGGCCACGACTTTCTCACTTCACATTTACTTTTTTATGTAGTTACTTTTCAAGTAATGACCATTACAAGAGTTTGTTTTTATGGCTTCTCTCATTGAGAGTACACATAAATAATGATTTTCATTTATGAGTGATCAAGCACTATGCTTGGATGAAAGTGCACCACCAATTTCAAAGTCCTATGGGAAGCAAAGTCTACCTATATGAGAGCAACCATTGTCATGGTAAGGAATGAAGACTCAATCCTTCCTAAGAATATAGAAGTAGTGAAGAACACTAAAGTGCACTGTAATCTCACCTTAGAGGAGCTACTCAAGGTTAAACCAGAACTATGGAAACACGTAGCCAATCAAGTGCCAGAAGTAGTTAAACCTCACACCCAAGTAGAATCACATAGAATAGTGCCATAAATATTCTTGGATAAGATAGGAGATATGAGCAAAGAAGAAGAAGGAAACATCCATCTCCCTATCACTCATCAGGGATTCACAACCAAGGCTATTTTGGAATCATGCACAGGAGTTACAATTGCTACCACTTCCTTATGGCTACCACTTCCTTATGGAAGTGTTGGGGCAAACCAACACTTAGGCCAACAAGAATGGAATTACCGATGGTCAATGGTCACATAGAGAGACCCTTAGGATTGCTACAAGGGATAAATCTCACTACCTGTGCTGTAGAGTTTGAGCATACTTTTGTCATATGTGACTTTCGCAAAAACCAAGCCTATGAGAGGATTTTGGCAAGACCATTCATGAGACAATTGCAAGTAGTACAAGATTGGGGAGCCAATTCCTTGTATTTGCAATGGTTAGGTGTGACAACTAAAGTCAATCTGAAAGACTACTCTCATAGAGATGTGCCCCCTATACAGTAGAATACCATACATAGAGCCATAGATGACCCATAGTCGGTGCCTTCCATAGGATCTAGATCCTTGTGGATGCATGAAGACACTCACTTGTGGGTGTGCAAAGTTGTGGTAGAAGAAGAGAAAAGAGAAACCACCCAAGAGGTAGGTGCAAAGGGAACTCATAGATCAATTTGAGACCCAGCCTGTGCACTTGTAAGAATTTGAACCTCACCTCATGTTTGGGTGGAAGTCCTAGCCATAATAGAGATAGCTATCAATGAAGAACAATGGATGCCACATTGTGATGAATATGGCTATGACATTTCAATTTTCACTATAAAACCAATCATTTCTCATTCCGTTATCAGAGAATGTGAGCCTAGCATGGATGATCTTGAACAAGAAAGTAACTTAGATTTAGAACCAATGATTATGGATCCTTTTTGTGCATCAGAAGAAGAATAACTATATGTAGTAGAAGCTCATCCTCAAGGATGAGAAGAGCTTATGAATAATGTGAGACTAGCTACACAAGTAACCACCAAGAGTGAAGGCAAGAAAAGAAAGAAGAGAGAACTCACACTAGAAGAGGAATAATCTTTGTTTGAGGTTCTTGAAAATTTTAAGAAGTATGAGGTAGAGGATAGAAAATTCATGATAAGAATGCCTAAATGAGAAGCACTCACAGAAGTGGCCTATGATAGCAAAGAGACAACTAAGAAAATCATTGTGACCATAGAAGAAGGTGAAGAATGATGCATGTTCATAGGATCTGACCTTATTGAGGAAGAGGAAAAAGGAGTTGATTGACTTATTAAGAGAATATAGAGATGTGTTTGCATGGATTTATGAGGACCTAAAAGGAGTAGACCCTGAAATATGATCGCATACAATTCCAATGACCTTAGAAGCCAAACCCTCCAAGTAGAAGCCATACACATATAATGACAATTATGTTGCCAAGATCAAGTAAGAGATAGATCGAATGATAGAAGCCCGATTTATCTACGAAGTTGAGCACACTGAATGGGTTTCCCTCATTGTACTGGTGCCCAAAAAGAATCGCAAGTTATGTGTATGCATTAACTTGAAGAAGGCTAACGTAGCCACTATTAGAGATAGTTATCCGCTTCCTATCACTGAGCATGTATTAGAAAGAGTAGGAGGCAAATAAGTATACATCTTCTTGGACGGGTTCTCTGGCTACAATCATGTAGCCATTTCCCAAAAAGACTAGCATAAGATGGCATTTGCCACATAATAGGGCATATTCACATTTTGGGTAATGTCATTTGGTCCTACCAATGTGCTAGCTACCTTCCGAAGGCTAATGTTTCATGTCTTTAAAGAGTTCTTGCATAAAAACTTGGAAGTCTATGTTGATGATCTATGTGCTCATTCCAACATTAGACAAACACATACACCTAAGCTAAGACAAATCTTTGACAAATGTAGAGAACAATAGGTCTATCTGAATCCTGAAAAGTATGTTTTTATGGTCAGGCAAGGCAAGATTCTAGGACAGAGTGCGTCAAGGAATGGAATGGCCAAAAATATAGTGCCTATTCTAACCTTTGGACCCAAGCACCCCATACTAAAAGCCAAACATAAAGAAATAGTGACATCTAAAAAATACCACATCTAGCAGACAATGTGTATAAGCACACCAACCAAGGCATACTAGCTTCTTCTGTAGATGAAGATGAGCATGCAAAGTGGTTGCAAATAGCACATGTAGGTGCACTGCAACAACATCACTCTCAACATCAAGCCCCATTAGGGGAAAAAGTGAGCCCTACATGGGCCTTGTAAGGATCCCTAATTTTTAGGGATTGAAAAGCTTAATCAAGAGGTTTGAAGGGGCTTCAAAAATAGCTAGTGGTTTTTGCAAATAAAATAACAGATGATAGAACTTTTTATTTGAACTTTGAAAGTGAAAATTTCTTGGCGTTTGAATTTTGAAATCGAATGGTTCAAGTTATATGGAATATAAAATTATAGAGAGAGAGTATTCCATGCATGTGAGTTAGCACAATCTGAATTTTTTTTTGCACATTCTCTATAGCCTTTATGGTCGTGCGATCATGCTAAATCTAATGGTGTATTGTGATTGGGGCTGAGACAATTTCTACATTCATTATCAGCCATCAGATAAGGACTCCATCGGACAGATGGTCGCATCTCATGCTGGGCACATTTTCAAACCTATCTCTATCCATTGGATGAAGGCTTCATCTAACAGTGCCTATCAAAAGGTGCCATTTGATTATTGAAAGCAATCCTCAGCCTTTCGATGAACTCAAAATCTAATGGTGGACATTTTAGGCACCCATGGTAGTTTCAATTCAAATGCAACCATTCAATGGACCTTATATCTTACGACCTGTATTTGATGGTAGATTTTTTATGAAGGAATAGATCTCAACCATTGAAGATCATAGCAATCCAAGGGCTATATATGGTTCCTTGTATCTCAAAAGCATTCACATAACCAAAACCACAAGTTGTGGGTGGTTTTTTCCCTTTTGACCACTCAAAAACAAGGGAAGCCTATGCCTAGTCTATGCGATTAAAGGACTAGATTGTGGGCACCACCCTATTCTCATTGGTGCATCACTAATCAGCCCTTAATCTGAAAGGCCCAATGAGAGTTCATTTTTCCCCTAATGCTATAGACTCTGCAAAGATTAGGTGTATATTGATGAATAATTGAAGTAGATGTCCATAGGATGTGCAAGGAATGGCAAATATCTGTTGTTATACCACCAATGGAACATGCCACTCTGTATCGTGTATTTAGTGCCAAATTGGAGTGAACCATTTGTAGTCTTTTTGAGGACAAAAACATTCCCTAAAGAGATGACATTGGCTAGAAGAAAGAGCTTAGAACAAGAAGCACTAGACTAAGTTCAAATTGGAGATAATTTATACAAGCGCGAAAGAGACAGATACTTAAAACTATGTGTCCATGAGAGTGAATATCTTAAGATCTTAGAAATTGTTCACCAAGGTGTGGCAGGAGGACACTTTGGACTAGACCATGTGATTAAAAAAATTCTATTCACAGGTCTTTGGTGGCCAACCCTTCACATGGATGCCCATACCTATGTGAAGTGGTGTGACATTTGTCAGCAAACTCAATATCCAATACGTAAGGACGAGGTGCCATTAAGACCCATGATGGGAGCATGGGCATTCTCTAAGTGGGCGATAGACTTTGTTGGTCCTATTAATCCACCAACAAAGAGTTCAAATGCTGAATACATTCTTTTTTCCAAGGACTAGCTAACCAAATGGGTAGAAGTAAAAGCCACTACAAAGAACCATGATCAAATGATGACGAAGTTCTTATTCAAGAAAGTGTTCACAAGATAGATGTTACCAATAGAGTTAGTAAGTGATAGTGTAGGATTTGAGCGCATGATCTACTAGCTAGGAGTATGATGGGCTAACCACTTGCCCCAAAATCCATGGTTGAGGATTACTTCCTAATCCTCCCTATTAGGGTGTGGTTCAACCATCTCTTGCCTGCCATTTCTTGAGTCCAACACTCTCTTCCCCTTCTAGAGATCATTGTCCTCAATTATCCATTCTTGGTCTCCCCTTGAATTGATCTCGTCACACCTCTCACACATTGGGAATCCAAGTGTGAGTTTAACAATGTATGGGGTAGATTCCAATTCTTTTCTAGGGAATTCGAGGAGCTCTAGGACATGCCCAAATTGCATGCTGTTTGGCAAAGTGAAGGTTTGTTAGAATATTTTAGTGCCTATTTGCCCAAGCTAGACTTTATGAGATGCTACTATTTGGTTCCGATGCTCCAATATAGAGCACATAAAGACCTTCCAGACACATTTGTAGTTCCATCATTGTTACACAATTAGGAACTAAAAAGGTTCAAGCTATCCCTAAACTTGGTTCGAGAGGCTCTCAACATGCAAGGCACTTATATCCCCATAGATAAGGAAATAATAATATCGTGTCACGAGGAAGGAGATAAGGAACAGAGCTCACACACACACTCTCACTCTCAAGGAGAAGCACACACACAGATTGAGGCAAGGAAGAATGATCTTCTTCTTCTTCTTCTATTACTTAAAAGGAATGTACAAGAATGACCTAAAAAACAAGAATACAACAAGTGCAATATATAAAGATCAGTAAATAAGGAAAACCTAATATCCGCGAATGAGTGAGCTGGCAAGAAACAAATGTGCCATCACTCTCGGTAGATAAATCTAATAAAGCTCAATGAAGTATCCCTGACATATATCGGTATGACCACTATACATGTCAAAGAAACAAAAAACTGGTACGTGTCATCCTGGATCATCACATGTTGAGCTTGATATCTCAACACTCCCCCTCAAGCTCAACGCCATATCCTGTAATCCAAGCATCTCTCGAAACTTCTTTAACTTCTCAGCTCCAAGTGCTTTGGTGAAAATATCAGCAAACCTGCTCATCTATTCTCACATAAACAAGATCAATATCACATGCTAACACCTTCTCTCTAATGAAGTGATAATGTACCTCGATATGATTTGTTCTAGCATGGAAAACAGGGTTCTGTGCTAATTGTATGCTGCTAAGATTATCACAATAGATAGTGATAGGCTTTTGCACTTCCACACCTAAATCTGCAAGTAACATCTCCAGCCATGATGCCTCATATGCTGCCATTGCAGCACCTCTATACTCAGCCTCTATACTCGACAAAGCAACAGTGGGTTGCTTCTTGCTGCTCCATGTAATAGCTTCACCTCCAAGTGAGAAAAGAAAGCCACTAGTAGATCTTCTATCTGGAGTACTACCAGCCCAATCTGCATCGGTGTATCCATGAACCTGCAACTCCACACCAGCTTCATAAAACAATGCATAATCCAAAGTAGCACTCACATAACATAGAGTGCGCCTCAGAGCATCCAAATGTGGCTTCCTGGGAACCTGCATAAATTGACTTTCAAGTCCAACAGTATAACTTAGATCAGGCCTTGTAATTGTGAGATATATAAGACTTCCCACAATTTTCCTGTACATAGTAGCATTTTCCAATGCTTCACCTAATCTAGTATCCAATTTCAAATTCTGATCTAATGGCATAGAAATTGGCTTACAATCAGCCATACCATACTTTTGTAGCATATTCAAGGCATATTGCCTTTGCGACATCCATATACATGTTTCTGTATGTATGAACTCAATGCCCAAGAAATAGCGTAGCACACCAAGATCTTTCATGTCGAATTCCTGCATACGAAGTTCCTTTACCCCTTTGATGCTTTCTTCATTATCACCACCTACAATCAGGTCATCAACATAAATAGCCACAATAGTGATGCCATCATCAGCCTTCCTTGCATATAGTGAGTGATCTGCATCACACATAGAGAACCCAATGCTGGTTAAGTAATCAGCAATCCTTGCATGCCATGCACGAGGGGCTTGCTTCAGCCCATACAAAGCCTTTTGCAACCTGCAAACATATTATGGATGCTTTGAATCTTCATATCCTTGTGGCTGGTCCATATATACTTCTTCCTGTAACTCACCATGTAGGAAAGCATTCTTCACATCCATCTGATGCAAAGTCCATCCTTTTGTTGTAGCTAATGCAACAAGTGTTCTGACAGTATGTTTCCTCATAATCAATGCCATATGTCTGTGCATAACCTTTAGCTACCAATCGTGCTTTATACCTGCTTATGCTACCATCAGCATTATGCTTTACCTTGTAAACCCATTTGTAGCCTATGGATTTCTTTCCTTGTGGCAATGGAACCAGCTTCCATGTATCATTTCCATAAAGTGCAGCCATCTCCTCATCCATAGCTTTTTC
This sequence comes from Ceratopteris richardii, assembly GCA_020310875.1. Taxonomy (NCBI): domain Eukaryota; kingdom Viridiplantae; phylum Streptophyta; class Polypodiopsida; order Polypodiales; family Pteridaceae; genus Ceratopteris; species Ceratopteris richardii. The sequence continues at coordinate 120,002,937 of CM035408.1, forward strand.
CCAATCTGCATTACCAATTGCATATTCAAAACAAGAAGGTTCAGCATCTTGTATTACCTTTGTCATGTAGGCACAATGGCGAGCCATGTAACTATCATATGTCAATCGTTGCACTAAATTACGCATCCTCTTAGATCTTCTTGGTCCTGGGTCACTTCTTCTTGTATCATCTGCATGTGCCCTTCTTACTCCTGGAGTCTTCACAGAGAGCAATCCAAGCTCCTCATCAATACTCTTTTCTGAACCACTTGAATCTCCATCATCTTCAAAACCTGCACCTGTTTTACTACCAGCATAAAGCTTTTCTTTACCTTTCTTGGATGTATTTGATGAATTTGCTGGACTAAAATTTCCACGCAATCTTCCACTCCATGGATTTGAGTTGGAACTATTGCTTGGTGATGCATCCGGTCCACTCAAAACTTGAGATTCTGCACTAGATTTTTTAGCATTTTCTTTGTCATTTGGTTCAAGATTCAGTCCTTCTTTGGCATCTGCATAGAAGCTTGACATTTCATCAAATACCTCATCTCTACTCACCTTCACTTGTCGTGTGAGTGGGTTATAAGATTTGTACCCCTTTTGCTCAAGGGAATATCCAATGAAGACACATTTTTTTTCTTTCGGATCAAGCTTCGTCCTCAACTCATCTGGAACATGTACATATGCAATACAGCCAAAAACTTTCAGATGTGATAAGTTTGGCTTTTTACCTGTAAACTTCTCTTCAGGTGTAACTTGATGTACAACAGTAGTCGGAGTTCTGTTCATGATGTATACAGCAGTATGCACAGCTTCTGCCCAGTCACAATGAGGCATATTCTTCTCAGCCATCAAGGCTCTTGCTATTTCTGCAATATGTCTATTTTTGCGTTCAGCGACACCATTCTGTTGTGGTGTGTACCTGCATGAAAACTGACGCCGAATTCCATGATTTTTTAGAAAACTGCTGAACTCATTTGACATGTATTCACCTCCTCCATCAGATCTTAATGTTTGAATGTACTTCCCTGTCTGCTTTTCCACCATAGCTTTAAAATTCTGGAAGTGAGTGAATACCTCTCTCTTCTCTTTCATGAAATATACCCATAGTTTGCGTGTATGATCATCAATGAAGGTAACATAAAACCTGCAACCACCCATAGATGTGGTCTTTGCTGGACCCCAAACATCTGTATGTACTACTTCTAGTACATTCTCACTAACATGCTTGTCATGTGGAAATGATGCTCTTGACTATTTATCGAATTGACATGCTGCACATACCTTTTGCATTTCTGCAACTTTGAAATTTGGTAGTCCATGGACAATCTCCTTTGACTGCATCATTTTCAGCCTTTGCAGGTTTGCATGTCCAATCTGTTTGTGCCATATCTCTATATCTGCAATAACTCTTGCACCTTTTGCAAACATGGCTGCATTCATTTCAGGAATCTTCACATTTAAAGTGAACATCCTACCCACTTTGTTTCCTTTGGCAACCAATCGTCCATCCTACTTGTACTCTTCTACATATAATCCATCAACATTGAACCTGACTTGTAATTCTTGGTCAACCATTTGTCCAACAGAAACCAGATTCTTTGTTATATTTGGAACATGCAACACATCAGCAAGATGTTTTACCTTCCCGTCCTCCATAGACAATGCTATGTTTCCTCTATGCTCAATAGGATGCGATGTATCATCACCTGTTTCAACATATCCAGGAACTGGCATTATATGCAAACTACTAAACCATTCTACATGACTGGTCATGTGATTTGAAGCACCTGAATCAACATATCAGACATTATCATTTGATTTTGAACCACCAGCAGACATCGTATTCATCATGTGATGTTGAACCATAAATAGCTTCTTAGAGTCATCTGCACTTGTGGATGCATAGTTGTTTTGCTGCCTTCTGTTATTTTGATTCTTTAACCTGCAATCACGTTCAAAGTGTCCAGGTTTACCACAATTCCAGCATCCTTTACTATCATTACCTGAATCATTTCTTTGGAAATTTTTGCTACCTCTTGGCTCCCCCTGCCTCGAAACTGTCCTCTTCCTCCTGCATGATTCTGTTGTTGACCTTGGTCTTGGTTACTGTTTCCTCTTCCACTTCCAAAACCTCTACCTCTGCCTCTTCCTCTGCCAGAGTAGAATACCTGCTCAGAACTGGGCTTTCCTTGGGAGTTTGAGTCCTCACCAAGATTCTTTTCTTCAATAATCAGCATAGATACCAGATCAGCAAAATTCGAAATATTTTCCCTGGTCTGTATGGAAGTTTTGAACTACTTATATGCAGCTCCTAAACCACAAAGACACACTTCCACCTTATCATCATTATCTACATTCACGCCAATAGATGCAAGTGACTCACATATGCCTTTGATTTTAAGAGTGTATTCACTTACCGACATGCTCTTCTTTTCCAATGTATGCAGCTCGTTCTTGAGTTGCAATTTCCGTGCCTTTGTATTAGTCTCATACAAAGTTCCAAGCCTCTTTTGGAGTCTTGGCATCCTGTATGTGTCCAATCATGCTATCATGTATGCTAACAGACAGCCAATACATTACCTTTCGTGCTCCTTGATTCCATTCCTCATATGCTCTTAACTGATCTGCAGTCCGATTCCTTTCTGGTAACTGCGGAGCATTTTCATTCTCTCCTTCGATGTACTTCCAATAGCCTTTTCCCATCAGGAAATTCGTCATTCTAAATCTCCAAGCATGGAAGTTGTTCTTGTCCAGCTTATCGCTCATAAGCTGACTCATTCCATCTGCGTTTGCCATTTTTGCAACAATTCACAACACTGCAAAACACTACAAGCAGCACTTCTGCTTGAACATTGTCGCACTATGACGTGACAGTTCGATCTCAGAAAAACACAGTTTTTGTGTATCAATAGTACACGGAATCGCTTGAAATTCTGGATCTAGAATATATGAGTGTCGCGAACACAACGCAAGTTATAGTTTCTGAAACTGACCTGGTTTTTCTATGGGCCCCACCTTGCGGGCTCGAAACGGAGGTCAAGATGGCTCCGAAACTTCGATCTGACAAAAACGAGTGACCCCAAAGGGATAACTCGTGAAAATATTTTGAGGTCTTCTACCTTCACGACAATTTTCGTAGCAAACGGAGGCCGTTTGTGAAATCGTGTTTTCTCCATGCCTTGCCACGTAGTCTTCACCGTCGCCTTCTCCACGAGCTCTCTACAGCCACGCTGGCTCTGATACCATGTCACGAGGAAGGAGATAAGGAAGAGAGCTCACACACACACTCTCACTCTCAAGGAGAAGCACACACACAGATTGAGGCAAGGAAGAATGATCTTCTTCTTCTTCTATTACTTAAAAGGAATGTACAAGAATGACCTAAAAAACAAGAATACAAACAAGTGCAATATATAAAGATCAGTACATAAGGAAAAACCTAATATCCGCGAATGAGTGAGCTGGCAAGAAACAAATGTGCCATCACTCTCGGTAGATAAATCTAATAAAGCTCAATGAAGTATCCCTGACATATATCGGTATGACCAGCATACATGTCAGAGAAACGAAAACTAGTACGTGTCATCTTGGATCATCACATGTTGAGCTTGATATCTCAACATATCGGAGGTAAGCAACACGATCCTCATTCCTAGCATGGTACAATGTGGTAGGCAAGTGTATCCCACACATCCTTACCTGATTCCATGAAGAAACACTACATATTGAGACTCAATTAGATGGTTGCCATCATATCGAACCTCTCTGTACCACTCAGGATATGAATGCAACATTTCATCTTCACATGTGCAAGATAGGTTCACACAACCACATAAGAAAATCTATTTTAGTTTTTATATGACTAAATTCATAGCTCCATGCAGAAAATGTGAGATAGTCATGCAAAAATGTACTTAATGGGTGTTGTGCTATAATTAGAATCATTTACCAATGCTTGGCATATGATGTCCCCATAGAAAGAACATTTAGAAGTTCAACATTACATTTTTTTAAGTAGAGGAAAGATTCAACTCCACAACTAAAGAGAATGTGATGCACTATTTTTGGCATACAACCAAGAAGTGTAGTGATGACACGAAAAGTATTGCCAATTGGGGAACCGAGTGTCCCTCCATTCATGATTAGGCTCCCTCAGCCAACTGAAGTTCAAGTGACCACTAGTACGATTACAACGGCCCCAATTCAACCATCAACACCACCTCTTGCAATCAACTTCAAAATTCTTATCACTAAAGGACTAGATGACATAGGAAGTTTTGACTTCAAACAAACCTTATGAGATCCATTATCAGATGTGGAGTTCTATTTAGAAGTAGAAGGTATACTAGGACCATCAAGAAGGGTTGAAGAATGAAAATGTATTGAAGAGCACCATTTTTGATGGGCCAAAGAATAACACACATAGCGCTCCCAAAAGGAGATTACATTAGATAGTGATGAGGAAGAAGAAGCAAGAGAGCCTATGTACACCAAAACTCATAAAGGATTACAAAAGACCATGCAAGATGTTCAAGCCCATTGTCACCCCTCTGAACAATGAATTCAATTCATCATGGAACAATTATTAGAGGCACATGAGGTGGACCAAAAATTCATTGATTCTTTGCGGGCATTGTCAGAGATAGTTGGAGTAGTGGAAGCCATTGATCATATGTTGAAGAAACCAAGTATGCAACATGATGAATGGTGAGTTAGAATAATTCCTTGAATAGGTAAAGATATATAGATACATGTCACTACTATTAGAACATCTACCACTATTTTTGTGACCATCAAGCTTATTGCCACTTTTAGTCCTGTAACCATTGTAGAAACCAGCAGCCAAATCATTATAGAAACACCCATAAAAACTCCTCCCCATTTAACCTTCCCTATTTCATCACCTATAAGAATTCCTCAACCTCCTCCAATAACCATCACTGAAGTACAGGAAACCACTCCTATCACTAGCACAAATGTACAAATAGCCACAGATCGTGTAACCACCTTGATAGGTGACCCTAGTTTTGTATTTCGTAGTCCGATTTCAAATACCCAACTTTTCTTTTTACATTGCACATATTTTATCAAGCATTGCACCCACCATTCCTGTATTTGTAGTGGACACCTCAGACACTAGCATGTCCGATCCCATGGACATATCACCACCACTCACTGCACCTCCCCCACCCCCCACAGTTCTACTATCCCCAATCCCCCCTTTACCAACATCACCCTGACCCACAACAATTTTTTTCATTGCATACACTTATCCCATCTCTATTCCCATTCCGCTTGCATCGTACACTCTTCAAACAACATCCACTATGTATCTACTCTAGCGATCCTAGTGAACTGTGTTGATACAACTTGGAAGGATAGCCGAGAAAGAATGAAGAGAAAATGAGCGAGAAAGATGAGCAAACTAGAAGAAAGCCTAAAGGAAACAGAAACAAAACTGATAGAGATAGCATCCCAAATGCGCTCTCAAACACCACCACCACCTAGACCAAGGTCAGTCTTAGCATATCCTACTCTTGAAGACTTGGACATCATGCTCAAGGCTTATTAGGATTGAATTCAAGAAGGGATGAATGCGGAAAAGTTAGATAAGTGTTATCCTGAGCACACTTAGAGATGGAAAGGACCAAGTGCAAAAATGGTAGAACTAGCTCAAGCATGTTTGATGCAAGCATTCCTTTCAATAAAAAAAACTCAATGAAGCCACACCTATATTTCAAAGGAATATTGGAGAGATTAGAGCAAATGGTAGCTGAGCCTAAGACTTTGGCTACACCTGAGGCTCATAGCAATGGAAGTGAAAGGATAAGCTTACCTTCTAAGGAAGCCTATGTTCCTAATTCTCAAGATAAGGGAGTTCCTTCATCTATAAATCATCATGGGACATTCCCTCTATCTATGGGAAGCAAGAAGACATGTAGTCAAGTGAATGAATAGACTTTTAATTGAATTCCTTGGGGGAATTGCCTCACTTCACAAGCCCATGGGAGTCAAAGTCTATTCATATGAAAACCCCCACAATTATGGTAAGAAAAAAGGAATCAATTCTACCAAGGAGCACAAAATTAGTGAAGAACACTAATGTGCAGTATCAACTCACTTTAGAGGAGCTACTTGAAATTTAAACCTGATTGATAGAATAACATAGCTAACCAAACACCAGAGATAAATAAGCCCCAATCTCAGGTGGGATCACATAAGATAGCACTAGAGATAACTTTGGATAAGATAGGTGACATGATTGAAGGAGAAGAAGGAAACACCTATCTTCCTATCACTTATCAAGGCAACACAACTAAAGCTATTTTAGACTTGGGAGGAGGAGCCGCTATTGCTACCACTTCCCTATAGAAGTGATGGGGCAAGGCAACACTCATACCAATGAGAATAAATTTGGAAATGGTAGACAAACATATTGAGAAACCCTTAGGGTTACTAGAATGGAGGAATCTCACTACTTGTGTGGAGTTTGAACACACTTTTGTGATATGTGATTTCAGTAAAAATCATGTCTATGAGATGATTTTAGGTAGACCCTTAATGACATAGTTGCAAATAGTGCAAGATTGGGGAACCAATTCCTTGTACTTACAACACCTAGGAGAAATCACTAAGATCAATCTCCAAGACTATTCCCATAGAGATGTATCCCCCTTGCAATGGAATGCAACCCATAGAACATTAGATGAGATGGAGTCGGTGCATTTCATAGGATCATATTCTTCTTGGATGAACGAAGATATTCACCTATGGATGTGTAAATTTGTAGTAGAGGAAGAGAAAAGGTTAACCTCTAGAAACATAGGTGATAATGAGAACCCTAGACCTATTCAAGACCTAGCCTATGCACCTATGGCATTCCCTGATGAAGATTTTGAACCCCATGGTTTTCAAAAAGAAGTTCGGTGGAAGCCTACTCTCCCATGCTTGAATTAACAAAAGAAATATTCTACAATGAATGGGCTTAGTTCCCTTGGGATCTTGTACCCCACAAAGTAGGGGTAGAGCAGTCTAGAGGCATGATAGCTATGATGGTTTAAAATTGGTAGGATACCTAAGATTTGATGGGTGACAAACATTTTAAAGAGAGTTGTTGAGAAGTTTAATGATTTTTTCATCACGCTCATGAGTGATCCACTTGTATTTTATCTCCTCTACTACAAGGATCATTGAGATAAATTCTACCTCATCCTTGTTTCTATTGTCTAACTCATGAGCAATAGGCCCTAAATCCAAACATTCAATAGAATCTAGCACAATCCTATTCTCAATGGGGTTTTTCTCTAGGCTCTTTGATTATGAAATGTTCTAGGTGAGACAAGTGTAGTTCTTGATCCATCAATGAAGTGAGGATAGGCTTTTGGGTTATAGATGTTTGTGCTTTCTCCCTAAGAAGGTAAGCTTCTTCAAGAATTTTCTATGATAACTCAGCGAGTTGTTTGCACATGCAAAGACTTTCTTTCTCTAATTGGGCATCAAGGTAACAATGGTAACATGTTTCTTCATCAGGGTCTTTTTTTCCTGAGCTAGATAGGCTCTAAGCATCATCTTTGGTTCCTCTAGGAGTAGATCTGCAAGCACAAAACCTGATTTGATCTTTTCAGAAGTGTTCTTTTCCTTAGATGCTATTGAATTTCCTTAAGAAACTTTAGTGAATGCCTCTTGAAGTTCTTTGTCTAGACTTCCTACATTTTACTCCCACTTTTTACTAATTTTCCCCTTGCATTACTTCCAAGTCAAGTTCCTTTTTTTTCTTCATCTTTTTCTCAAATGTCTCTAGATTAAGGGATTAAAGAGATGAGGATTCTTCTTCTTGATTTGATTGCTCGACCTTATGTTACTTAGATTGTTCTCTAGCTTGAGCTTGTGTTAGTGCTTGAAGAAGCATTCTCCCTTCATAATCACTGCCACTTTCCATGCTCTTAACCACTTTTAGTGGAATTTGAGTAGTCTTTTGAGGATTCTGAGGATAGTCTTTAATTGAGTGCTTTTCCCCATAGCCCTCACAAAATGGTTCAATAATTGTCCTAGATGTTTTAGGAGAATCCTTTAAGAAGTGTTCACTCCCACATCTGTAGCATGGGCCTTTAGGAGCACATGCACATTTTGTGTGTTTTTCACTTTGAACAACTCCTTTTTCTACATAATAAATTCATGCACTAGATTAATCAATCTAATTAGGGTTTTTAGTAGTGTTTGCAAGATAGTAGGATTCTTCTTGGTACCATTTACCTTAAGTGTATATATCGTCAAGATAATGCTTTCTATCTTCATAGTAAATCTCATTATATATAGGGCTTGTTTCTATAATACTTGGTTCTATTGGGGTGATAACCCTTTTGTATTTTCCTCTGCATACTTGACTAGAAAAACTTGAGGTAGAGGTGGTTGTTGATGCAAAACTAGCCTCACTAGCTCTTGCTTGCCTTGAATATACCTATGTTGTCCATAGTAAGGTTCTCTATAGTATTGTTGTTGATCTCTAAGAGGAATTCCATATGCATCCATGGGAGGACATACGGTCCTAGATTAAAATTCTATACTTTGCTAATATTTTTTTCATTAATATTGTTGTTGAGGTGTATGTTATACTTTGGTGGTGTGTACCTTGGCACTCCATTGCACATGTAAGTGGGATGATCCCCATTACAGTGTTGGCATATCCAAAGTGGTTGTGTTCTCTAGCCATATGGTGCATTACATTATTGTTTTGATTATTCCATTTGAAGCTTCTTTATTACCAAATCCACAAGCTCTTCCATTTGAGATTTTGTTGAATTAGAGGGATCAAATGCTCCAATCTTTGTATCAGATTATGATAACATTGCCCTAGAAAACTCAACCAAAGTTCTATTTCTCCTTTCTACTACCCCATTTTGTTGAGTTATATACCTACAAGTTTGTTGGAGTTAGACGTCTGTGGAAGCACGTGAACAACACAAGGATGAAGGAGAAGCTTGGAGCACAACACACAATAATGAAATGTATTACCACTAGAATGTACAAAGATAAGTAACATGATAGGGTTATAGGTGTATATGCAAGCCAAGGGAACAAACCTCCTAAAAAGGGAAAAAAGTGCCCGAGCAATCCTAGTATGTTCACACACATCACTACCTAAATATATCCACAAATCCCCCCTAGGAGTGATGCGGTGAACAAGGAGCTGACACTCATGTATAAGGAAGTGCCAAGCTATGTGGAATCAATCCACAAAAGGAAGTAAGCCCAAAGCTTTGTAAAAAGCTTCAAACTTCTCTCGAGGCAGAGCCTTTGTGAAAAGGTGTGTAATGTTATCCTGCATTGGCACATATGGCAAGCTCATTGCTCCAGTAGAGAGCCTCTCCCTGACATAATGATAATGCACCTCAATGTGCTTAGTGCGAGCATGGAACACAGGTTTCCTCGCAATTGCCAATGTGCTCTAACTATCAATGAAGATGGTATTGGCAGAAGACTGACCAACACCCAAATCAGCCATAAGGCATGTGATCCACACACACTCAATAGTCACTGTGAAACCTGCCCTATACTCAACCTCACAACTGGAAGTGGCCATAGTAGGATGCTTCTTGCTCAACCAAGATATACATGATCTACCAAGTATGAAACAAAAGCCACTAGTGGACACATGAGTGTCATCACAACTAGCTCAATTGAAATAAAAAAAAGCATGTAGATATGGCAGTAGTGATCCCCCATTGGGATAAAACAATCCAAGTAGCTCGGTACCACTCAAGTAGCAAAAGATACGCTTAACCGCCTGCCAATGTTTGACTCTCGGGAAATGCATAAATGTGCTCATCTGTGAGACAAGAAACTGAATATTTGATCGAGTAATGCATAAGTAAATCAAGCATCCAGCATTTTTCTGATAGAGAACAACATCAAATGCATCTCCAGCATCATGAAGACTCAATCGTAAACCTGTCTCCATAGGATTGATAATAGGTTTATAGTCTTCAAGGCCAAAATGTTGCAATAATGTGTTCGTTTGACACAAAGCCATTCCACCATCAACGTGCATAAAGTGAATGCCCAAATAATGATGCAACTGTGCCAAATCAAACATCTCAAATGAGGCATGCACATCACCCTTAAAATCAGCAATATACTTCTCATGAGGACCAGTGAGCAGCATGTCATCAACATAGACAATAATGATCAGAAGTACATCATCAGCACGCTTAACATATAAGGTGCTTTCAATTGGATTGTTCTCAAAACCATTTCCAATCAGATAGGCATATATCTTTTCATACCAAGCACGTGGTGCTTGCTTTGAACCATATAATGCCTTCTTTAACTTGCACACTTGGTTTTCATGCCCTTTCTGCACAAAGCCATGGGGCTGAAAAACATACACTTCTTCATGCAAGTCACCATTCAGAAATGTTGTTTTAATTTCCAACTGATGCACATTCCGACCATGATGAGCTGCAAGTGCACAAATGCTACAAACAGTAGTCATTTGGCAAGTAGGTGCAAAGTTTTCAAACAAAATCAATGCCTCTTTCCTGCACATAACCCTTTGCAACAAGCGTAGCCTTTTACTTGTCAATTGTTCCATCAGTTTTATGCTTCAACTTGTATACCCACTTAGTGCCAATGGCCTTCTTGCCAAGAGGCAAGTCACATAAAGACCAGGTACCATTTTTCATGATAGCATCATATTCACGTTGCATTGCAGCCATCCAATGTTCACAAATTTTGTGCTTCATCAAATGAAACAGGCTCAGTCTCATCACAAAGACTAGCGGTAGCCATAGCATAGCAATTTGATGCAAAAGAGGCACTATGAGAGCTTGAATGACTATGTTATGATAGAGTTACATCTAATTTGCTATCATGCAAAGTCTTCACCAGCTATTTTGGCATAGTTTTTGCCTCCTCAATATCAGCTCTCTCATCAACAAGTGCATCATGTAAATCTGCATCAGAAATAGAATGATCTGCATCATCGTGTGAAACCTGCAAAGGTTGAGAAGTCGCCTCATTAGTACCAGCACTAGACTATCCACCTATAAAAAGAGGCAGCAAAGTATCATACATGTCTTTGGAGCTAATAGATGTCTCCTTCCTACATGAAAGTAAAGGCTGAATAGCATCTTCCACAAAAGAATCACATCTTTCTCATTTATCATCTCATATAATGCCTTTCTCCATTGTAACTTTAAGTTTATCTTGCACATCTTTCTTTTGATAATTTAAATACAAAACTTCACAAGCTGCCATTTTTGCTTTCATCACCACATATTATCTTCCAAAAACTTTTGAGTCTCTCTCAAAAAATTCATAGTCAAAGAAATCCTAAAAATCTACATATATTGACATCAAATAAATATGAATATATTGAAATAAGCCATCCAACAAATTGTGTCAAGTGTTTCAGTAAGTTCAAATAACAGTGCATCAATTGAAGAATTAAATCCTATGTAATTTTCATGGTTTCGATTTATGCATTTTTAAATTTCTCTAAGCATGCTACTATCATCTACACAATTTAGACAATCTACAAGTAAGATTATTTGCATCATTCAAATTTTCAATATAAGCTTTACATGTTGTAGTCATATACTTATTATTTATCCATGTCCCTTGCTTTGATGCTACAATCTTTGGAAAATCTAACTATCTCGTTGGAATGAACTTCTCTTCTCTTATTTTCCTAAATTTTGTTCCTTCCCTTCATTTGGAATTAGCATAGTAGATTAGATCTATTCTTAAATGATTTGATATACGCAACCATATTTTTCTGCATTCTTTATTTATATCCAACCATTTATAGCTTCATAAAGGGTTTGAATTCTCAAAAAGTTCTTTTGTCAACACAATATTGTCATCAGGTTCTAGAAATACATTTGATACGGTTTTCACTTTTGACAGTGAGTGATTTCTTATACTTTGTAGTGCACTACAAAATAGCATTCCCAATCCTTCTATTGCCCAATGATGGTGAGATGGATGCACACCATTCTCCATTGCAAACTTTACAATTCTATCTTCATATTTCTCATGTACTTTTCTAATATAATTCAATGTTGCTTCTCTATATATCAAAAATTATGTACAATTCTTCATTTTCTTCATATTCTTCTTCATTCTACCAACATAAAGTTGGTTGTTGGAGCTACGGTGTGAGGAAGGTGTTGAATGTAGTCAAGAAAACTTTAATCATTTCGTACATCTTTATTAGCATCTGGCATGCGGGATCAAGTGTATCGACTAGCATGATTTGCCAAAATTCTATGATATTTAACATGTATTCTATGTTGATCATCCGAGGAGGCCTTGGGGGAACAAATAGGATGCTACTGCGCAATTGCGATCTACATTTCTACAACATGGATGCTATGATAGAACTAAGCATGCTGCACTCCCACTTTGGGAGGCCAGAAACAAAACAACAGAGTTTTAAATTACAGAAAAAAAAGGGAGAGAAGTACAAGAGAATTAAAAAGAGGTACAAAATAGGCTCATAATCCTTTCATCTCCTCCATACCCGATCCACTTGCTCTTACGCATCATGAGCATTCCTACTACATAGAAGCTTCGATGAGAGGGACATTACCTGTAGTGGACATCCATACCCCCAACTTAAGGTCACCATCTTTAACACCTTCTTGAGGGTGCAAATCCAAGTTCTGTGTAGGATTTACATGTGAGAATGGATAGATTGGGGAATCGAATCCATTATGATGGATTTTGGTGAGCCAGGCACTACCATTATAAAAGGAGGCCTTTGGAAAAGGCACGGGATACATAGAGATCGAAGGGGGGGGGGGGGGGGGGGGGAAGGCGAAGAAAACGAACTGCAACAGCAAACGGCATGCATGGCTAAAGGGCCAGTTCCATGGCTTAATAGTGCGAGGACCCTCAAGCAACTTGTTCTTACCATTTTCTAAGCAAAGGAGGCCTTTGGAAAAGGCACGGGATACATAGAGATCGAGGGGGGGGGGGGGGGGGGAAGGCGAAGAAGACGAACTGCAACAGCAAACGGCATGCATGGCTAAAGGGCCAGTTCCATGGCTTAATAGTGCGAGGACCCTCAAGCAACTTGTTCTTACCATTTTCTAAGCAATGCAGGCAACCAGGTTAAACACTAGGAATTGTGACGGTGAGTTGGCTTAGGTACCTTCCCACATGGTGATGGTTCATTCATAACAAGTTCTTAATGCGGTGAGCGTGGATCGAACACGCGACCTTCAGATCTTCAGTCTGACGCTCTCCCAACTGAGCTATCCCCGCAACATATAAATTATAATTATATTTTATTACTTCCTGCTGTCACCGTGTTTGTTTATACACGTGTGCATGCATGCAATGAAATGTCTGTTCATCTTATCTTGAATTTTTTCTCAATATTTTCCCCTAACTGTTTGTGTTTCACACGCATAGCTACTTGCTTTGTATATATGCTAAACGCTCATACACATGTGTGCATGCATCTTTGTATCACGTATGCGTGCATGAGAAATACATGTATTTGGATAATGCTCGAAAAGAAGTGTATTGATGTCCTAGAAAACAACCCAATGGAAAGAAGATAAAGTATCTACAACATGGATGCTATTATAGAACTAAGCATGCTGCACTCCCACTTTGGGAGGCCAGAACCAAGACGACAGAGTTTTAAATTACAGGGGAAAAAAAGGAGACGAGTACAAGAGAATTAAAAAGAGGTACAAAATAGGCTCATAATCCTTTCATCCCCTCCATACCCGATCCACTTGCTCTTAGGTTTGTTATTCGCTAAAATGTGTGCATGAATGTGGTGTGATGACAATGTGAGTGATAGATGGTGAAGTTGTGCATGGCATGGATGTGGATGAAATACTAGCTATCCTTGCTGTAGATGATTCCAAAAGAATATACATGATTACTTGGGACATGCATGTGGTTGTGGAAATGGGGGGGAGAAGCTAAAGTGGGTGCAGTGGGTTGTGAGGTGACCACTTTAGATACAATGCGAATGGTGATGGGTGGTGTTGTGGTGGTAGGGACTTCAATGACTAGGGGCAGAGTGATAGAGCTCTGATAGTGTTTGTGGGTGTGACTATGATGGATTTGGTGTGTCGTGTAAGTAGAGATTGTAGATCTACAATTATAGGGGCATCCTATGATACTTTTCAATCGAAATAGTTGATAATAGTTTCGTAACAATCATATGTCATCTATGGAGGTGATGGTGGAGGTGATGGTGTGAGTATTTTTTTCTTTCTTCTCAATGGTTGTTCCTCTCAGTCAGTGCAGTGTCAGAATCTTCTCGTTGTGTGACCTCTCCGATGGGACCGGTGACTTTGGTTTTGACCTTTTCGTTTTACCTCTTTATTGCTTTCTTTGTTGTACCTATGGATGCTCCCATATCTCCTTCTCAGACTACTCGAGATTGTTGGTTTTGCCTTTTCTCTTCTCATGTGCTACAATGGATTCAATCTCTGATGCTTCAAAAACCATGTCTTGTGCTTATAGCATTTCAGCGTCTTCTATAAACATGTGAATCCTTGGGCAACGAATGTGAGTCTTTTCATTCCATGCTCTCACTGGAATAGACTCTCTGCCATATTAATAGTTGCTACATCTTTGACTTCCCTCATTCTTCTAAAAGCACGGAATTCCATACTTGTGGTAGGGATAACCGTTCTTTGCCTCTTAGATGTTATTTTTGGCTTCTTCACAAATTCGTGGATTTATCCCTACATAATATGTGGGAGTGAATCTTAGATTGAGCTCCAATGCTCTATAGATAATCTGTGTGAGTTCTTGATTCCCGTGTACACAATGCTCTTTGACGTTTGCACATGTGGAAAGGGAAGCTAAGTGACCTAGAATGCCATGTTTTCAAGTAAAATGGCTTCTTTCTTTCCAGATTGCATTGTGTACGATGTAAGAATGGTCTTTTCTGGTATGGCATGGCAGTTGGCTTTTCGGGAATTCAAGTGTTGGTGCCACAATGCTAGCACCATCCTAAATTTTGGTCAACACCAAATTCAGGCGTGAGATGATTCCAAGTTGTGGTACCAATCCTCTCACTAAGAGCAAGAAATCTGTTCTTATGTGACAAATTCTCTATCATGAAATGTGGGCCAATGCAAAAGCTATTAATATATGATTTTGAGCTTACAAAGGCAGATGAATTGGAAACAAGCATTACTTGGTGAAACAATTGTCTACTCTTCTACATTGTGGAACCCCATCAGAGGGGAAGCATTTTGGAAGATATGGAAAGAAAGATGTGCAATCAAATTTGCTGCCTATTTGAAAGAGTGGTCGATAGAAATATCCCTTAGCCTATTAGGTAGAAGAATATATAATTGTAAAAAATCTTCGCCCTTCAGATACCCTAGGATGATTAAAATGGCAAGATTAAAAGCAAGTGGATCACTCACGAGGGTGACGAAAAAGTCATTAGACTTCTCTATAACTCTCTTTGATAAGTTTGCTTCCTCTAAAATCTTAGGTTTCCTAACACGAATAGACGGTTTGGTGGACTCAAGTGGGGGATGCAACAGGTCGACCATGTGCACTTGAATTGATGAGGTAGCCAAGATATGATCCTCTTCCTACAAGTCATATAGATCTTTCGTGACTATATTACACATTAACAAGCAAGATATCAAAGAACTTGAATTGTTCAAGATATGCCATATTTGAGTTTCGTGTTCAAGTATTTTCTAATGTTCTATTCTTTTTGAAATATAAACTTCTTAATCGAAGTATATAAATATGGTAAAAACTCTCAAAGTATATCATATTATAATTATAAATATTTTGGCAAATTTTGGTGCTAACTTTCATTTGAAATGTATAAAACTTGGCAAATTTGGATCATAAATTCCGTTTGAAATATATAATTTTGGGCAAGTTTTTGACATAACCTCCCTTAAAACTATAGAATGTTTGAGTATTTGATATCAATCACTATGCGAAATCACCTCTTTTGCTATCTTTCCTTTGTAGTCATCTTCACTTTTCCTACCTTCTTCTTCCATTGCTTGGTCAAATGTTTCTTCACCTTCACTAATCATAACATAGAAACACATGCACACTTGCATACATATACATGTACATACACTTGAACATATGCATATCTATAGGCACATACATGTATGGTGCTGTTGGCATACAAGGAGAAAGAAGAGCATACCAATACAAAGGAGCAGTCATGCACAATCTGGTGACAAGGCCTAATCATTTTTTCCATGAACTATTTTCAACTTTAGTGATTTTCGTCACTACACAAACATTGTAAATTCTGTTTTTGGTAGAATAGAATCGATTTTGTTCAAGCTGAGGAGTTCTCGAGCTTGGGGAGTATAAGAAGTAGCTACGTATCAATTTTCATAATTTTTAGGCTCTGTTTGAGCCCTCAAAAAGGCTCTAGAACCTAATTTTTAACTAGGCTCCATGGACACTAGGCCTGGACAAGGCCAAAGCTAGTCAAAAAACTATAAAAAGAGCTAGAGAGCTCATTTTTGAGGTTAGACTGTTTGTGAATTGAGCTCATGTAAGAGACTTTTTGACTAATGCAAAGAACTCCATTGTTCCTCTCTTTGTTCTTGCCTTGTGTGCGCATGTGTGTGTATGTGTGTGCATGTTTGTGTGCTTCTCACTCACACACTTGTGCCATCACTTGCTCATAGTCTTCATACCAGTCCTCACGTCTCCACGGATTGACAATTATGAGGTGGATCTCCTCACCTTGGTACTTGCCATTATGCTAGAGTGACACCAAATTTGGCGCCATTGCTGGGGAGAGAGCTTCGAGGACGAGCATGTGATGGTAAGACATAGAGTTGAGACATTGGAGTCACAGGTAATATCCTTCCTTTTCCTTATTTTTCTTCATTTTTGCTTCTTTTTGCATCATCATCACCATCATCATCCTCACCATCTCCCACCTCCATCTCCATCTTCACAAAAATTTCAGTTTTTGGTCATATTCCAGTCCCCACCTCATTCCCCCCATTTCACTTGTGAGAAAGAGCGAGAGAGAGCTTGCATGCTATCAGCTTTTGTGTATTTTTTGAGCTTTTGTTGTAGGATCTAGCTGTACCACCATCTCCAGCAGCTTGTGCAGGTACGACAGAACTCTGCACAGGTCCCGAGATGACGACCTCTGTCTATCGTGATAGACATAAAAACTTAATACTTTTTGAATGCATGTTTGGCACGATAACCTACACCATGAGACCACTCAAAATCACTAAAAAATTCTAAAAAATTTGCATTTTTTCAGTCTATCGCGATAGACACTGTCTATCGTGACACACACCGTCTATCGCGACACACACCGTCTATCGCGACAGATAGCACCCCACGACAGAGGCCGTCTATCGCGACAGACCAAAACCACAATAAACGATAGACTCAGTCTATCGCGACAAACACCCGTCTATCGCGACAAACACCCGTCTATCACGGTAGACCAAACCACGAAGGACGATAGACCTCGTCTATCGTGACAGACACCCATTTATCAGGACAGACAGGAGCCCACGATAGAGACCGTCTATCGCGAGAGACACCGTCTATCCCGACAGACCAAAACCACGACAGATGACAGACTTAGTCTATCGTGACAAACACCCGTCTATCGTGACAGACATGACCCCACGATAGACCCCATATATCACGATAGACATCGTCTATTGCGACAGACAGCCCTACGTGACAGTTAGTGTCTATCGCGACAGACACCATCTATCGCGATAGACAGGCAAAAAAATAGAGGGGTAATTTTTTGAAAATTTGGGCTAAAAATTGGGCATATTTGCATATTCAATCACCTATACCATTACAAAGGCCTTAGCAAAATGCACTAAATTCTTGAAAGGTCCTAATTATCTGTTTTAACCCCCTGAACCCTGAACGGTCATAACTTTTTCATATGAAATCCGTTTTTGAGCTCTAGCGCTTGTCAGAAAGCTCGTGGTGAATAGTGCATGCCCTCAACTGTTTTTTATAAGAATAGTGCGTTGATTTTCAGATAGGATATTTCGAAGTTGACCCTCTAAGGGGTAGGTACACCAAGGGAGCTCTAGAGAAAATTTTTTGGCATTACAAAAGGGGGAACAAGGGTCATTAAAAGTGTCTGTATCAAATTGTTTGTCAATTAAAGGTTAAAAACTTGTGCTAAACTTGGAAAGTTTACAGGATCATCGAGAGCTTTTGGAGAAATCAAAGCAAGTGCCATTGTGTGCCAGCTTGGGAGCGCACTTCCTGGGCAGACAATCATAGCAAGGAGGAGCGACTTGAGGTTGGAACATCTCTCACCCCCCTCAGTTCATTCTTAGCATAGGCTAAGTGCGAGTAGTTGTCCTGATTGACTGGTGGTACGATAGGAATACTCAAGTTCTAAGAGCCTCCAATTTCTCAAGTCTAAGAATGGCTAAATTGTAGTCAAGGGACAACTTAAGGGAAAAGAACCTAAACTAAGTGGACGAAGAACATCAAGTATGACACATTCAAGTATTCTTGACGATGCTAAATTAAAGACAAGATCACACATACAAAGGAACCCAAAAAGAACAAGTGATTAGTATCAAAGAATCAGCAACGTGGTTGTACAAGGATCATTGGGTTAATTGGAGGGCATATGAACCTTAGATCGGGAAGACACCTAGGGAGAGACGGTCAGAGTATTAGATCATCTAAGGCTAGTGTCAACCATACAGCCAGATCTTGGGCCCAGCAGTTGAGTGATTACTTCTATGTGCTAGACTCAGAAACTAGTGACTTTGAGAGGAGTGGCATACCTAGAAAAACCTGAGGGTCCCTACAAGACTCAATTGGAATACATCAGGACCAACCGCTTAGGTGCACGCATCTATGAGGATGGCCTGAGAAGATCTGTTGTCCTAATTAAAAACCCGGATCAGCCAATTGGAATAGAGCACCTTGTAGTCAAGTTCAAAAATGGTTCCTACATAGATAAAGAAGGAACAATGTATATGGTCACCAGCCAACCAGAAAGAACAAATGAATTTGACAACATAATCTCAGAGGCCAAAATAAGTGACATAGAGCAAGGGAACTTAGGAAAGGAACCAAAAACCCCTCGTGGCAAGTCGGTTCTAACGAGAATAATCACTCCCGAGTTGGTTTGCCAAGACAATAGGAGCATAGATTTGTTTGTGAATCGAGAGACGGATGAGGCTTTTTGGAGGTATAAGCCTGAGAAGCCTAACGAAGTGGGAGCACTTACCATCTATGAATTCAAAGACCCTGATATCCCAGGCAAAGTGACCTACCTAGATGATTCTTCAGAGAGGATCTTTGTGGTCTCAGAGCATGGAAGACATGCATACACTTGGAAGGGAGAATTTGTTTTTCCCCAACCTCGATCCACTGTGTCTTATGGTCACCAAGGAGCTAGAACATCTCAGGCTCATGGAACTCAAAGAGAGAGGAGTAGAGATAGACCCGAGGTGAGCTTTGCTAATCCACTTGGAAGAGAAAGAACGAGGACAGAGACTGATAGGATGGACAGGGAGAGACATAGGGATCCAAGGAATCCAAGAAATATAGACGAATTCCCTTTGCCAAGGCCTAGAGAACACGCTAGAACCTTAAGACCCACACAATTGGTTAAGTCCATGAAGAATTGCTTCGATGGCACAAGAGACCCGTATGACTATGTAGCAGAGTTTAGGCAAGTTTTGAGAGCTGAACAAGTGGAAGAATTGTTCACTCAATACAATGATTTTGTCCTAACTCTCAAGAACACTGCATTGACTTGGTTTCAACCGCTTCACCAAGGCCATTTCAAAAATATAGACCAACTTCTGGAAGCATTCATCGTTGAGTTTTCCAAGAGTGGTATTCGGCATAACACATACTCCCTGATATACAACTTCAAGCAAACTCCTCAAGCGACAGTGAGGCTTGCAGGAAGAATGTTCAGGCAATACCTAGAGAGATGCCCTGTTCTAGAGTTACCCACTCTAGCCAAACAAGTGGCCTTATTTCTAGATGGATTGTTAAGTACCAAACTGAGATCATATGTGTACTTGAAGGACCATAGATCCATAGAAGAATGTGTACGCATGTGCATAGACATTGAGGATAATCTAGGGGAGGAATTAGAGCTCTCAAATATCTATAAAGATTCAGATAGTTCTAGTAGCCTCACTTCCTCACAATCCACATCAATTGAGGATCTAGCAGAAAAGGTAGCTCAGAAATTAGGTGTCTCTAGCAAGAAAATTCCTAGATTTGCCCTAGGCAAACGATGCTACACTTGTGGAGGAGATCATATGGCTAATGTGTGCCCTATCATGGCTCAACCCCAAGTTAATCCCAACAGCCAGTACTGCACCATAGAAAGGAGATACACCAATCACACAGCACAAGACTGCCCATATAACAAACAAGCTGTTAGACAAAATTATCCTCAACCATATCCACAACAAGGAAAGTACTCGAATCAGTACCCACAACAACAGTAAGGTAGGCCACAGCAACCCTATCAACCACCCTATCCGGGGCAGCAAAGACCTCAACCAGTCCTAGCGCAGCAACCTCCCCCTCCAGCCAATGTGATCCCAGTGAAGTATGCAGCTGCAGAAGAAAAATTAAATAGAGCTTTAGTGCCAATGACACCATCACTCTCGGAAAGTGAACCAAGTGATCATAGTTTTGACTCTACCCATATTGATAGCCCACAGGCTTACTACATGCAATCACCCGAGCATAGTGAGTCATACTATTATGAAGAACCGAGTGAGTCTAGTTGGGAGTCAGAATATGCAAATGTCATGTACGCAAACCCCAACTCTAGACCTCAACCTAGGTAGATAAGACCTCCATTTCCTAGAGGACCATGCTTCCAATGTCAGGGAGATCACCTCATTCGTGATTGCCCTCTACCTGCACCCACACAAACCCAATCTATGACAATTCAAGGCTTTTGTCCAGATTGTGGAAAGGTGCATTTTGTTACAAGAGTGTCCCAAGAACCCAACCAATATGCCAAAAATCGCTCCCATCAACGTTATTGCCTTAGTGGTAGACTCCATGGGAAGTGTGACTTCCACAGCCCCAGTGTAAGTCATCACGAGAGCTCAGGCACTTAAGCAAGACCAAGACTTAGACCAAGAAAAGAATGCGGAGGTTAGGGAAACCGAGAGCCAGAATAAGAAAGAACAAGAGCTTGGAGAGATAGCCATGAACGTATGAAAAGGCAATGGGCAAAGAAGATGAGAGAACTCGAGGAAAGTCTGAGAGAAACAAAAGCCAAGATAATAGAAATCACATCTCAAATGCACTCTCACACACCACCCCCACTACCATCCCCATCACTTACCATTCCACAACCTTCTAATTCCCCATACATAACCCACCCACCACCCCGAGTAGGATCAGTCTTAGCAGATCCCACTCCCGAGGACATAAATATGATGCTTAGAGCATATCAGGCCAGGATCAAGAAAGGGCCAAATGTAAGGGATCATGAAAGATGTTACCCTAGAGCTCACCTAGAGCTCGAATGAATGAAACTTTACGCCAAGATGGTGGAATTGGCTCAAGCCATGTTTGAGGCCAATCGCCTCTTCAATTGCTCTAGCTCCACTAGAACACCATTGCATTTTGATGGTCTATTAGATAGATTGGAGACGATAATTGCAAAGTCTAGAAAACAAGCCAACTCCTAGGCTAAGGAGAGGGCAAGTGATAGAATAAGCATTCCTCCCTAGGAAGCTTATGCACCCAATTTCACTGAAGCACGCACCTCTTCTTCTATTAATCGGTTTTCACTAGAATTCCTATGAGAAATTCAAGAAGAGAAATGGGCTAAGGAAAGTGAAGATCCTCCTCCAATTGAACTTGTGGATGACGCGCACGATCAATTCCCACAAGACATTCCTTCCATTTATGGAGAGTGGGAGAGTACCCAGTCTCATGAGAGGTTAGACTTCAAGTCTAATTCCTTACAGGAACTCCCCCATTTCATAGGCCAATGGGAAGCAAAGTCTACTTGTATGAGAGCACCCACGGTCATGATAAGAAACGAAGACTCAATCATACCTAGGAACACAGAGGTAGTGAAGAATACTAAAGTGCAGTGCAATCTCACTTTAGAAGAGCTACTCAAGGTTAAGCCTGAACTATGGAAACATGTAGCCAAGCAAGTGCCAGACATGTCAAAATCTCGTTCCCAGGTAGGATCTCATAGAACAGTGCCAGAAATACCTTTGGACAAGATAGGAGACATGAGCGAAGGAGAAGAAGGAAACACCTATCTCCCTATCACTCATCAGGGTTATACAACCAAGGCCATTTTGGACTCAAGTGTAGGAGTTGCAATTGCTACCACTTCCTTATGGAAACGTTGGGGCAAGCCAGCACTGAGGCCAACAAGAATGAAGTTGCAAATGGCCGATGGTCACATTGAAATACCCTTAGGGCTACTAGAAGGAATAACTCTTACCACTTGTGGGGTAGAGTTTGAGCACACATTTGTTATCTGTGATTTTAGCAAAAATCAAGCCTAGGAGATGATTCTGGGAAGACCATTCTTGAGACAATTGCAATTAGTACAGGATTGGGGGACCAATTCTTTATATTTGCAACACTTGGGTGTAACAACCAAAGTGAATCTCAAAGATTTCTCTCATAGAGACGTGCCCCCCATTCAATGGAATCCCATCCATAGAGCCACAAATGATATAGAGTCAGTGCATTCCATAGGATCAGGATCCTCATGGATGCATGAAGACACTCACTTATGGATGTGTAAAGTGGCGGAAGAGGAAGAGAAAAGAGAAAAGGCTAGAGAGGTAGGTGCGAAAGAAGTGCATAGACCAATACAAGACCCAGCCTATGCACCTGTAGTATTTCCTGATGAAGAATTTGAGCCTCATGGTTGGGTAGAAATCTTGGCAACTATGGATGTAGCCATCAATGAAGAGCAATGGACCCCCCACTGTGATGCTATGACATTTCAGTCTTCACAATAGAACCAATCATGTGTGATCCAATTATTGAAGAATGTGAACCTAGCACTGATGCATTCGAGGATGCAAGTGACTCTGATCTAGAGTCAATCATTATGGACCCAGCTTTTGCATCAGATGAGGAATATTTCTATGAAGTAGAAGCTCACCCTCAGAGACACGAAGAAATTATGAATGAGGTGAGATTAACCACACAAGTGACCATCAAGAGTGAGGGAAAGAAGAGGAGGAAGAGAGAAGTCTCACTAGAGGAGGAAGAATCCTTGTTCGAGGTCCGTGAAAATTTCAAGAAGTATGAAGTTGAAGATAGGAGAGTCATGATAAGAATGCCTAAACGTGAAGCCGTCATAGGAGAGGCCTACGATAATAAAGAAACTACAAAGAAAATCATAGTGACCATAGAGGAAGGTGAAGAATGATGAACCTACATAGGACATGACCTAAGTGAAGAGGAGGAGCAAGAGTTGGTAGCCTTGCTAAGAGAATATAGAGATGTGTTTGCATGGAGTTACAAGGACCTAAAAGGTGTAGACCCTGACATATGCTCACATACGATCCCCATGACCTCAGATGCCAGACCCTCTAAACAGAAGCCATACACATATAATGACAACTATGCTGCCAAGATCAAAGAAGAGATAGATTGCTTGGTTGAAGCTGGATTTATCTATGAAATCGAGCACACTGAATGGGTATCCCCCATTGTAGTGGTGCCCAAAAAGAATGGCAAGTTACGTGTATGCATTAACTTGAAGAAGGTTAATGCAACCACTATCAGAGATAGTTATCCACTTCCTATCACTGAGCATCTATTAGAAAGGGTAGCAGGAACTTCTTGGATGGGTTCTCTGGTTATAATCAAGTAGCCATTGCACTAGAAGATCAACATAAGACGGCTTTTTCCACAGAGTGGGGCATATTTGCTTTTCGAGTAATGCCATTCGGTCTAACCGATGCGCCTGCAACCTTCCAAAGACTGATGTGCCATGTGTTTAAAGAGTTCCTGAGAAAGAATTTGGAAGTCTATGTTGATGATCTCTGTGATCATTCCAACATTAGAAAGACACATATACCTGAACTCAGGCAAATCTTTGACAAATGTAGAGAGTATCAAGTCTGCCTGAACCCAGAAAAGTGTGTTTTCATGGTCAGGCAAGGCAAGATTCTAGGACACATAGTGTCAAAGAACAGCATATCCATGGATGAGGAGAAAGTGAGAGCCATAGCAGAGCTACCGAGGCCAAAGAATGTCAAGGAAGTGCAAGCTTTCATGGGGCATTGTGGCTATTATTGACGTTTTATACACATGTATGCCATCATTGCAAAGCCTCTATATGGACTCTTGACCAATTTTGAGTGGACTGATGAATGTGAGAATTCCTTCAATGAACTTAAACGGCTCTTATGTTCAGCACCAATTTTAACCACACCGGATTGGAACAAGCCATTCCATGTCCATGTGGATGCATCCAATTATGCTATTAGGTGTGTACTTGCACAACCTACGGGTGAAGGTAATATGGATCTTCCAATTGCCTATGCTAGTAGACAATTAAATGCAGCTGAACGAAATTATACCACTACTGAGAGAGAAGGGTTAGGCATGGTGTATGCAGTTAAAAAGTTTAGACACTATTTGCTTGCAAATAAGTTTAAATGTTTTACTCATCATCAAGCTCTACTTTACTTGGTAACAAGCCATGAAATACAGGTAGATTAGTAAGATGGTTCCTCTTACTAATGGAATATGATTTTGAGGTAGTGGTGAGGAAAGGCAAGACTCATTTGAGAGCAGATCATCTCTCGAGGCTCACTTCTGGAGAGTCCCCACAAGGAGTATCAGATGACCTTCCTGATGCTTACTTGTTTAATTTGGGAATTGTACCTCAATGGGCTAAGACATTAGTGCCAATACTGACATATGGGCCTAAACATCCAGTAGTAAACACTCAAGATAGGGAGGTAGTAAAGGCCCAAAAGTACCATATCATGGCTAGGAGTATGTACAAGCATACAGATAAGGGAATATTAGCTTGTTGTGTGGAAGAGGATGAGTACGCAAAATGGTTGCAATTAGCACATGTTGGTGCATTAGAGCAACACCACTCGAGGCAAAGAACTTTATAAACACTAGGGAGACTCAGAGTACAGTGGCCAACTATGGAAGCAGATGTCCATAGGATGTGCAAGGAATGCCAAATCTACAGCATTAGACCGCCTGTGGAACATGCCACTCTTTATCAAGTGTCTTTAGTGCCAGATTGGAGCGAACCATTAGAAGCCCTCCTGAGAACGAAAACATTCCCTCATGAGATGACAATGGCCAAACAAAGGAGCTTAGAGCAAGAAGCTTTAGATTATACTCTCATTGGAGATCATCTATACAGACGAGGGAAAGATGGGTATCTTAGAGTGTGTGTCCACGAGAGCGAATATCTGAAGATCTTGGAGATTGCTCACCAAGGTGTAGCAGGAGGACACTTTGGACTAGATAGAGTGATAAAGGAAATCCTATTTGCAGGCTTGTGGTGGCCAACCCTTCACATGGATGCACATACCTATGTGAAGAGGTGTGATGTTTGTCAGTGGACTCAGTATCCTATACGCAAAGATGAGATGCCATTGAAACCCATGATGGGCAGACGTGCATTCTTTAAATGGGGAATAGACTTTGTTGGTCCTATTAATCCCCCATCCAAGGGTTCACATGTTGAATATATCATTGTGGCGACAGACTATCTAACCAAGTGGGTAGAAGTAAAAGCCACAACAAAGAACGATGCTCGAACAATAGCAAAGTTCTTATTTGAGAATGTGTTCACAAGATACGGGCTACCAATAGAGCTAGTCAGTGATATAGGCACTCACTTCTTGAATGAAGTTATTGAAAATCTTCTCCAAGAGTTCTTATTTATACACAAGAAGTCTGTGCCCTATCACCCACAAGCTAAAGGGCAAGCTGAAAGCACCATAAGATTCTATGCAATGTGCTGACCAAACTAGTGAATAATAAACGCTCTGATTGGGACAAACAACAACACCATGATGTTTGGGCATACAGAGTAGCCTATAACATGGTACTCCAAGCCACACCCTTTCAGATGGTATTTGCCAAAATGTAGTGCTACCATTGGACTTCTTGATACCTACATTGAAAGTAGCATAAGAACATGGTTGGACAGGCCATGAACTCTCCTCAAGAATTTTTGACTTTAACGATTGGGTGACACACGATTAAGAGCAGCAACAAGAATTCATGCAGCCAAGAAGAGACAAAAAGCATATTTTGATGCACATGTGAAGGATAAGGGCTTGAAAGCGGGAGACCTAGTCTTAGTCTACACTTTGAAGCAACATGCACGGAAATTAGAGAAGAGAGGCTATGGACCAATGATTATCAATAGGATCTCCACAAGTGGAGCAGTTCAACTAGCCACTCTCGAAGGTGATATTCTACCAAGTTACATAAGTGGATGCAGAGTCAAGTTATATCAAGAACCCCTCACGGAGGAGATGTTAAATCGACTCAATACTGCAAAGAAACATAAGGAAGAGGAAAAGCGAATTAGGGAAGAAGCACAGGCAGAAGCTTTAGAATGCATCCGACGAATGAAATTGAGAAGACATGGTAGAGATCAGCCTATGCCTGACTCTTAAGAATCTATAGGTTATCACATGGCCATGTGCGAGGCTTCAGGTGAACGTTCCCATAGGATAGTCGATCGACGACCCTTTCTGACCCTAGAGGTAGGACAAGGAAAGAGTGCAAGGACTATGAGAGCCTTAATTGACTCAGGAGCAACCACTAGTGCAGTTCGACTTTCTTACTGCCAAGAGCTGCAATTGAAGGTCAATCCTATAGAGGCATATCTCATAGGATTGGGAGGTGTGGAAACCCCTTGCATGGGAGAGGTGGAACTCCCCCTCTACATTCAAGAGGTTCGAATGGCAGTCAAAGTGCTAGTCTGCGAAGACGAGGATCTTACCGAACCTCTTGTCTTGGGCCAAGACTGGATCTATGATCATGCAGTCAACCTCAACCTAAGAAGTGGACTTCTTCAGGCGTGGGTAGGCCAAAACTACATCACGGTTGAATTAGAAAATCAAGCACTCAGGCCACTAGAAAAGGCACCAAATCCTGGTCCCTCCAAGAACCCGCATGAAGATAACGATGCTATTCTTGTCAAAAGTTCTATGGTGCAGAAGACTGTCTCTCTTGACAAAAGCACAAAAGTCAAAGAGGAGTTCCCTTCTTTTCCAAAGAGGATTCGAGGAAAGCAAGCCAGGCAACACACGACACAGGGGAGGCCGATGATGAAGAAGCATGAGCACCAACATGTACAATATAGAGTACCTTGTGACATGAAGTAGATCTGGATACATAAGGGTGACCAACCCTCAGCTTTGGAGACAGGATCCCAAGGATGCACCAAACGAGCTACAGTGTCGAGAACTACAACGAAGGATTATCCTAGGCATCAGTCTAGGCAAAACATTTCTATCTGGGTTCCAAAGCAATCAATGAAGGCTATCCCAAATGCGAGACAGATATGGGTGCCCAAGACCTGCTTACGAGCTCAAATAGCTTCACCTCCATTCACAAGATCGAATCAACACCCACAAGCACTCAGGTCACAACTCCCAGGGCAAACATCTACTCTCCACACCACTACATCTTCGGTCAAACCTAGGAATGTTGGGAAATGGGTACCCAAAAGGTCCCAAATCCAACATAATCCAGTCCACAAACCCTTACATGTCATCACCACTAAGAGCTATGATTCCACCATCTTAGAATATCGAGGTCTGGATCTGAAGGTACATCACAAGCTGCCCCTTCGGCTCCTCTTGTCCCATCTGAATTTGAATTTGCTACGAGCGGAGACGTTGAAGGGATGAGCACCTTTGACTTCGAATCATTCTTGCAGAATATCCAACTCTTCGATGTTGAATTCTTCTCAGACATAGAAGAACAGGGCACCTCTTCCCAAAGACGGAGGAAATCCACAGAAGGCCGCCATGTACAAAGGGATGACGATCAGCAGCGTCAACAACCAGGACACCTAGAAGAAGAAGAAGCAGAAGAAGAAGAAACCATGGGAAACCCCCCCCCATATACAGCAAAACTCCAAAGGTTGTATCAAATCATGGAATGAGTGCGATTGCAACAATTGCTCACCGAATAGAGCAGTAGGGTGCTCATGGCTCAGCTATTGGAAGAATCTGGAGTTGACTCCAAATACAGCGAAGGCCTACTATTGGTGGCAAAAACGTATGGAGTAGTGGAAGCAGACCGAGCAGAGATCTAGAGGCCTCCTGTTCAATATGACCTGTGACGATTCCAAACACGACCACGGTCTGGTAAAACATCTAGATTCCCATTACTACGGGGGAAGGACCTATTATTACATCCGAACCCATTGAGACAACTTCCCAAACAGCAGTAACCTCTGGCCAAGAGATCCCAATCACCCAGGATGAATCAATCGAACCACTACCACCGACACCTCCACCGTCACCTCCTCGAACTCAAGCTGGAGACACCACCTCGACTACCCAACCCACAGAGCAAACCTTCATCTTCCGTACTCCCACCTCTGGTTCAACTCTGTTCTCCACCTTTGAAAACCCTGTATATCAAACCACCACCATCACAACCACATCAAATTGAACCGCTCATGGAGATAGCCATAGGAAAACCAGCCTCCACAACCTCTGTCGTAGGACATCGTGACACTAGATCCATATTTTTTGGATTCCCTACCACCACACTCCCTTTTGTGACATTCCCGCCTCCTATCTCTCACTTCCCACCCCCCATACCACCATTTCTTCAACCAATCCATGACTACTTTTGTAGAATGTTTTAAGCCACCACCCCACCCTCCTCGTCAATCGCATTCCCACCATCCACACAACACTTATTCACCACTATCACACACACACCACCTACCATTCTGATATACATGGTAGAAACTACACTCACATCCACCCCTGAGGGCATGGACATTTCGCCACCCACAAAACCTCCACCACCCCCCACACTCCCATCTTCCCCTATCCCCCCTCCACCAATCTCACCGACACACACATCACCAGTAGACACAACATTCACTCTTCCCATTCCCCAATTCCCTCCCCTTGCATCTTCCGTTGTACAAACCACACCTTCATCCATAGGCAATGCATTTGACACCATGATTGCATGTATGTCGCAGTTAAGGACAGAATACTATCAGCTACAGGCACATAATCAAAGGTTACAAGAACACTCTGAAGCACTACAACAACGCCTCAATACACTAGAAGAGGACAAAGCCATTCTCCAAACTCAATTTCAAACCTTACAAGAGCCTCATGGCATTTTGGAGACACAATTTCAAAATGTGGATCAGGAATCAATCCAAGGGTTAGAAACCCATTTGCAGATACAACTGGAAAGAAATTCCAAACTCCAGCGCAACATGGCCCTGCTCAAACGACACCTTGTGGCAGCACACGAGGAAAATAGACGGCTTCAACAACAGAACCAGGAAAACTTAGAAGCAGCTATCGAAAACACACCCGGGGCTCCCATTAGTCCTTCCAAGTTTCAAGCAGTGACCCCAGAGAGCATCAAAATCATTCTTGAAGACTATGCCACTTTACTCAATGCACATGACCAGTTATCAGAAGAACTAGGTCAACTGAAGTAGACAAGACAGAAAGAGATGACAATGGGTCCCCAAGCTACTGACTCAATCGCTTCCCTGATCACAGACTCGGAGGCCCTTCAAGATCTCCAAAAAGAAATCGCAGAATTGCAAGCACGCCTACTCCAATACGAAAGACCACCATCCCCCTTGAGGCGCCCACAGATGAGGAGACAGTCTCCATTCCGGTGGAACAAATGTTTGAAGAGGAATATGATCCACAACCCTTCCCAGGGGGACGACAAACGGAAGAAGGACAGGATATTTTTGAAGCACCACGACCCCCATGGCTATGACAAGTGGAAGAAATGGGGGGTTCTCATGGAGAGTGCACAATAGTGCAAAATCAGGCCATGAGAGTCATAGAAGAAACTGTGTTACAATCTGATTACAACAAGAACTTGTCATCTAGACGCCTTATCCTCTCATCAGAACTCCAATATAGGCCTTACTATGTTATTCTAGCCAATTATAATGCAGAAATATAGAGAGTCACGGGTAAGATTCCTTCATTCGCTACCCAGTTTCAACCCGAAGACCTTCCTCCAGCGGTGCAAAAAGGCAAAATCCATCAACCAACATGGCGACAAAAACTTCTAGAGACATATCCCGAAATGCTGCACACGTGGAACAATGCGCCTTTACATCTACTTTACAATCCATGCTACTGCCCCCTTCCACGACGCAGATCATGGAAAGCATTCAACATAAAGGTACAGAATAATGCTCAATGTAAGGAGTGGCTCAATTATCTGTACATAGTGCCATCACAGGGACCACCATCGATAGCATACATGATGGCCACAATTCGACATTGGATGCCTAGACTGAAGCCCATGCCAGATGTGGCGGCCCAAATGATGCTTAAGATTTTGGATATGATGCAGGTACCCAAAACCTTTAGAAATGCAACAGCACCACAGGTACGTCTACCTAGGTTTACCAATGGAAATTATGATTTGGTGTATGACATGAGCACACCCCCGGCATTCGGGTAGCTTATGCTTGGCATGCACGAATCAAGTATCTTCCCGCATGCTATAAACAAACATTTGAGGACATGTTCAGAACAAGTTTCTGGGAGTATCACTCAGAGGTCTTCACACCTAAGCCCACACACCTGCTTCATCTCTTTGCCTGTGAACAAGCCATGTACTCTGAGTACTACACAACACCGCAATCGGATGTCCCAGGTGCAATTAATTGGGATGCATTGGAAGCTGATCTAGCAAGAGGTCTATGCCTAGGTGAACACGAGCTAGCCACGAATGTCCTACAATACTATATCGACCACCCTACAACAGAGCAGAGGTCTATTAGGGGCGATAGATGCTAGGAAGGGGGGAGTGTTGGCATACAAGCAGAAAGAAGCGCATACCAGTACAAAGGAGCAGTCATGCACAATCCGGTGGCAAGGCCTAATCATTTTTTCCATGAACTATTTCCAACTTTAGTGATTTTCATCACTACACAAACATTGTAATTTCCATTTTTGGTAGAATAGACTCCATTTTTTTCAAGCCGAGGAGTCCTCGAGCTTGAGGAGTATTAGAAGTAGCTACATACCAATTTTCATAATTTTTAGACTCCGTTTGAGCCCTCAAAAAGGCTCTAGAACCTAATTTTTAACTAGGCCGGACAGTAGGTCTGGACAAGGCCAAAGCTAGTCAAAAAACTATAAAAACCTCTCTACGAGGAACATCCTCTTATCTTTTCTATCTATTGCATCTTTTATGAAAATCCACACACAAAATAGAAGCAAAACTACAACAAAAAAACAAAAAAACACATATATACACACTACTCACATACACATGCACACATATGCACAAACCTTAGCATTAGCAAGAGTTTCTCTATATGTCACTACTAGAAACTGGGGGCGTAGTGATGCCCCCCATTGAAAAAAATATAGGTTTTGTCGCTTATGCGACAAAAGCGTCCCATAAGTGAAGAAACTATTTTTTATTTTAAAAAAAGAAGTCTTGTCACATAAGTGATGCAGAGCGTCGCCTATTTGATGCTATTTTGCACTGTCAAAAATAGCATCGCTAATTAGCGATGCTCCTATTGACATTGGCCAACTAATTGCGATGATGTAGCATTGCATAAGCAACGTTTTGAGATTTCAGAGCATCGCATAAGCAATGCTCTGAAATCTTATAAAAAAATTCGATTTCTCTCGACACACATTGAGATGAGAGAGAGAGAGAGAGAGAGATAAAGCATGCACACACACAACCTCCTAGCGATGGTCGGAGAGAGGCAAAGGTATGCTCACACACACACACATACACACAGACATTTACACACACACATACACACAAACATTTACACACACATATACACATGCATACACACACACATATACACACATAGACACACATATTGTAATAAAGTGATAGGTAGGAGATGGTTGAACCACACACTTGATAGATAGGAGATGGTTGAACTACACCCTAAGAGAGAGGATTAGGAAGTAATCCTCAACCATGGCTTTTGGGGCAAGTGGTTAGACCATCACATTCCTATCCAAGAGGTTGTGAGTTCAATTCCTTACATTGGTATCAGAGCCTAGGAAGTAGGCTTGGGAAAGGTGGATTGACCTAATGGCCTCTAAAAAAGGCACTTGGGCATGCTCTATATGAAAGGGTACAAAGTAGTGCATGTCGCTTTCACAATTTAGCATAACAAAGATTGAGGTGTATCTCTCAATCTGTAGGTCAGATTGAGGCATGTAAGATACCGTTGGAAAGCTCTCAGAACAAGCTTTCCAAATATAATGAGATAGCTAGGAAGTATAAAGCCCTTGGGAAAACATGGGTGGCACTTGATTGAGGGTCCAAGATACCAAACATGGGTGAGAACAAGGTTCAAGATTGAGGTTGAGAACAAGGGCCCAAAACACCAAGGTTGCGAACAAGAAGGTTCAAGACACCAGGGTTGAGAATAAGGGTTCAAGAGACCAAGGTTGCGATTAAGGTTCAAGAAATTGTGTGAGATTGAGGACATCAATTCCAGGGTACCTAGGGAGTTCAAGGGGCTGATCACCGAGGCTAGAGGGATACAAGAGCAGATCATTGAGGACAATGATTGACCAAGGGGGGAAGAATGTAATAAAGTGATAGGTAGGAGATGGTTGAACCACACCCTTGACAAATAGGAGATGGTTGAACTACACCCGAAGAGAGAGGATTAGGAAGTAATCCTCAACCATGGATTTTGGGGCAAGTGGTTAGCCCATCACATTCCTATCCAAGAGGTTGTGAGTTCAATTCCTTACACATTTATACACACATAGACACACACATATACACATAGACACACACACATACACACACACATACACACACATACACACATAGACCCACACACATCGACACACACACACACACACATACATAGATTTACACACACATACACATGCATACACACACACATATACGCACATAGACACACACATACACACATAGACACACACACACATATACACATAGACACACGCACATACACACACACATATACACACACACATACACACATAGAAACATACACACATACACACACACATACACACACAGGCACACACACATACACACACACATACACACACATACACACACATACACACATAGACACATACACACACATACACATAGATTTACACACACACATATACATGCATACATACACACATATATACACACATAGAAACACACATACACACATAGACACACACACACATAGACACACACACACACATACACACACATACAAACTTACACACACACAAACACACATTTCCACACACACATACACACATATATACACATACACACGTATATGCACACATAAAAACACATATACACAAATAGATACACACACATACACACATAGACACATACACACACATACACATAGATTTACTCACACACAAACACATGCATACACACACATATATACACATACACACGTATATATAGACATAGACACACACACACATACATACATAGACACACATACACACACATACAGACATACACACACATACACACATACACACATACACACACACATATACACATAGATTTATATGCACACATACACATGCATACACACACACATATATACACACATATACACACACATACACACATAGACACACACACACATACACACACATATACACACACACATAGACACATACACACTTACACACACATATACACACATCCACACACATTTACACACACACACATACACATGCATAGAGACATATATATACAGATACACACATATATACAGATACACACATATATACAGATACACACATATATACACACATAGACACACACATAGACACACACACATACACACATAGATAGACACACACATATACACACACATACACACACACATAGATACATACACACACCTATATGCATTCAGACACACGTAGAGACACATACACATACATGCATACATAATGCATATGCATATGCATACATACATACTTACATGCATACACACACATACGCACACACATGCATACATATGAATACATAATGAACATGCATATGCATACATACATGCTTTCATGCATACACACACATACACACACACGTACACACACATACACACACATACACACACATATAAACATAGATTTACACACACACATACACATGCATACACACACATATATACACATAAAAAAACATATAAACACACACATAGACACACACACATACACACATAGACACACACACACACACATACACACATAGACACATACACACTTACACACACACATAGACACACACATAGACACATACTCACTTACACACTCACATCCACACACATTTACACACACACATACACATGCATATAGACACATAAATACAGATACACATGTATATACACACATAGACACACATATACACACATAGACACACACACATACACACATACACACATACATGGGCACATACACACACATATATGCATACACACACATAGAGACATACACACACATAGAGATACATATACACACACATACACATACATGCATACATATGCATACATAATGCATATGCATATGCTTACATACATCCTTACATGCATACACACACATACACACACATGCATACATATGCATACATAATGCACATTCATATGCATACATACATCCTTACATGCATAAACACACATACACACACATACACACACATACACATAGATTTACACACACATACACATGCATACACAGACACATATATACACACATAAACACACACATACACACATAGACACACACACATACACACACAGACACACACACACACATAGACACATACACACTTACACACACACATACACACATATACACAGACATAGATACACACATAGACACATACACACACACACATCCACACACAATTACACACACACATACACATGCATGTAGACACATATATACAGATACACACGTATATACACACATAGACACACACATACACACATAGACACACACACATACACACACATGGACACATACACACACATACATGCATACACACACACATAGAGACACATACACATACATCCATACATATGCATACACAATGCATATGCATACATACATGCTTACATGCACACACACATACACACACATG
Organism: Ceratopteris richardii; assembly: GCA_020310875.1. Lineage (NCBI taxonomy): Eukaryota > Viridiplantae > Streptophyta > Polypodiopsida > Polypodiales > Pteridaceae > Ceratopteris > Ceratopteris richardii. The sequence goes on from CM035408.1 coordinate 120,038,268, forward strand.
CATACATAATGCACTTGCATATGCATACATACATGCTTACATGCTTACACACATACACACACTCACATATACACCTACATACACATACACACACATATATGCATATACACACACGTAGACACATACACACACACATACACATACATGCATACATATTTGTACATAATGCATATGCATACATACATACTTACATGAATACACACACATACACACACATGCATACATAATGCAAACGCATATGCATACATAAATGCTTACATGCATACACACACATACACACACATACACACATACACACATACACACACATACACACACATACACACACATACACACACATACATACAGATTTACACACACACATACACATGCATACACACACACATATATACACACATTAACACACACATAGACACACACACATACACACATAGACACACACATAGGCACACACAGAGACACACACATATACACACATCCACACATCCACACACATTTACACACACACATACACATACATATAGACACATATATACAGATACACATGTATATACACACATAGACACACACACACACACATACACGCACATGGAGATATACACACACATATATGCATACACACACATAGAGACACATACACACACATACACATACATGCATACATAATGCATATGCATATGCATACATAATGCATATGCATATGCATACATACATACTTACATGCATACACACATATGCATACACACACATGCATACATATGCATACATAATGCACATGCATATGCATACTTACATTCTTACATGCTTACACACATACACACTCACATATACACCTACATATACATACACACACATATACGTACTTACATATACATATACACATATAGATACACATATACACACATGCATATACACATATGCATGCATACAAACATACACATGCATACACATACATATACACACACACATACATATACATACATATACGTATATGCATATCAGGTCACATGCATACCTGCCCACAAACATACACACATACATACACATGCATATATACGTACACATGCATAAACAATGCACACATGCACAATGCACACATACACATGCATACACATATACATATACATACACATACATATACACACATACATATACATTCATACATATGTACACGTACATATATTGATTTCTAACCCATTTTTTTAATATGTACATGTATTATGGATCCTAGTAGAGAGAGAAAGATGAAACTCACTCTCATAAAAAGTTTTATGAGAGCAAGAGTTCCGCCTGATACCTTAGGGATCATCATGCACGAGTACTCAGAGATGCATGATGATGAGCTGGATTTTATGATCGAGATGCTTACCTAGCAATTAGAGGAGGGCTCTTCTGTGGCTCCACATGCAGGAAGAGAACTATCTGCTCATAGGTATGTTTCTTTTTCACAAAATTTTTTTAATGATATATAACACATATTTTTATTTATTTTTATCTATCTATTTTCAGGTCACCTACCACCTGTAGATCATGAGAGCAGAGCACAAGTTCCTATGAGGACATGCATAGGCACCCTAGGGCTAGAGTGCGATATAGAGCCAGATGGGAATATAGTGTATATAGGGAATGGATTGGAGTTCAAGAGAAGAATGCGAGCATTATGTGACTCCTACCTGCACCTTGTCCACTTGCATGCAGTGGAAGTAAGTATAAGTTTTACATATAAAATGAAATAAATATCTTATGTTTTGTTTACATTATATTTTTTTATTTCTGTAGTGAGCATGATGAGAGGGATAAAAAATACGTACTTAGTTCACTTGAGACAGAATTAAGAACTAGGTGGTTGCATAAGTGGTGTCTAAAAGAGATGCAAACACTTATGGTTCATCGTCGTGATAATGCATAGTATGCATTGCTTTTATTTGTTATATTTATATGTGTAACTATATATACACACACACATAATATACACATATATTTACATATATATTTATACACATATTTATATACAAACACATATATACACAAATGTACACGCACATCAGGTCACATGCATAGTGTATGTGTGTATGTATATATATGTGGATATGTGTGTGTGAGTGTTTATGTACCTATGCATGTATATGAGAGAGAGAGAGAAAGGAGTGCGACTAGAGGTACACATACATGCATACACACACATACACATCCATATACACACACATACATGCACATTTACACACATATACATGCACATTTACACACACATACACATACATGCACATTTACACATACACAAACATACATGCACATTTACACACACACACATACACATGCATGAAATTACACATATATAATGAATACACACATAGACACATACAAATACTCATATACACATACACATACGCGTATACACATACACATACATAATCATATGTACACACACATCAACTCACATAATCATATTTACATACATATATACACATACACATGTATACACACACACACACACACAACAAATGCATACACACATATAGATACACATACATACACACACATGCATACACACATATAGACACACATACATACAGTATATATATATATATATATATATATATATATATATATATATATATATATATATATATATATATATATATATATATATATATATATATATATACACACACACACACACACACATATACATACGCACACACACACACACACACACACACATATATATATATATATATATATATATATATATATATATATATATATATATATATATATATATATATATATATAAATAACATTATATATATCTAATTTTATAACAACATATATACACACACACACACACACACACACACACACATATATATATATATATATATATATATATATATATATATATATATATATATATATATATATATATATATATATATATATATATATATATATATATATATATAAATTCAAAAACCCTATTTCAAAAATCCTAATTCGAAAACACTAATTTTGATATAAGGGTTTTACAAACCCTATTTTAGAAACCCTAATTCAGCCTTTTAGCCATATGATTGAAGTATATGTACACATTGCATCTATTCCTCTGACCACCTAATAGAGAGATGTCTCTCCTCCCAACCTTATGCCTCTATAAATAGCTACTCGAATCAACGAGGATCATAATATATATAAAGATACATACACATCATGTAGATACACATACATAAATATAAAATGATGGAGTAGATACATTATGCATCACATATACATGCCTATATGCACACATGTATACATATACATGCATACATATTTACATGTACACATTTACACATATACACATATACATATATACACATGAAATATACATGCCTACATGCACACATGTATACTTATACATGCATACACAATTATAAACACACTTGCATATATTACACAAATGCATATGCATACATACACGTGTGCATACTTACACATCTATACATATATTACACACATGCACACACATACATATACATGAAACACATATATGTGCATACTAACACATGTATACATATAATACACACACATATGCATACATACATGACAAAAAATTGCTCCTCAAAAATAAAGCTATATATAAAATTTTAGGCATACTGTTAACCTAAGAAGATGAGTCTCTTTATGCACTAATAGGCTTCCATTTTGCAGAGTGTATGTACGATTGCAGGTATTTTGCAACAAAAAGATGTTGGTCGATAGCAGTTGACTTCAATAAATGGGGCTTGGAGGTGGGTGCTGTGGAAAGAAAAGAGATGTGGTGGCATGGGATGCCCTCATTAAAGGTTACTTGAATTCTGGGCAGCTGCACTATGCTATTGATCTGTATAAGAGATGCGAACGTGGTTCCAAATCTGGTCACTTTTATTTGTGTCCTGAAAGCCTTCGACAGCATGGGGCACTTGACAAGGACCTGGATACACATTGTGAGATAGAGAGATTAAGGCTCTTGCAAAAGGAATCATCTTTTGGTAACATCTTGGTTGACATGTATGCACAAGGTGGTTGGTTATCCCGGGCAAAAGAAGTGTTTGAGAATCTTCCAGCTCGCGATATTGTCGCATGGAATGTGTTGTGTGCAAGATATGCTGAGAATGGAAAGGGTGATGATGCACTCAAGTATTATGAAGAGATGAAGCATCTTGAAATTGTTCCTGAGGCTGTTACAGTTGTTAGTAGCTTAAGGTTCTGTGGTCTGATAGGGCTTATGCAGAGGGGATATATCCCTACATACTATCGGAAGTAGGAGGGGAGCCAGCTCGGGAAAAAGAGAAGGCTTTATTACATGCCGAAGATGGGGTAGTTAAAGCACATTTTTTGATTGGAAGACAAGACCAGCACTTGGGATAAAGCATGAGCAAAGGGGAGAAGAAGTTTAGGGTGCATGAATCAGGGATAAAAAAGTTGAGCTGAGAGGTCATGCGGGGGAGGGCATCAAGAGCTGTGCCACCCTGAAGGCTAGAGGAGACAGTTGTACAAGGAAAAGAGGGAAGCCCGATGAAGTGCTGAAAAGGAGGCGAGTGAAATCACAAGGCAAGGGTCCTTGTTACGGATTTTGAGCATACCACTGCGTAGCTTGTTGCACCACTTGAGTCTGCTCAACTTGGGGAATGCGTTCGATTCACTGGATTTGAAGGGGAGTGAAGTGTGATATGGATTCTGGAGAAGGACACACAAGGTGAGGGAGAGAAGAAAAGGGCTCTGGCGGAGACTCTTGAGAGTGCCCACCATCGATTGGAGAAGAGCAAAAAGTGCAACATCAGGGAGAACAGCAAAGGTCTTGGACGACAACAGGGGCTTGATACCAAAAGGTCTGAGGAAGAGCAAAAACTTTACCAACAAGCTCGCGTGTTTCTTTGATACCACACTAATGAAGAACACGAAGCTCTACTCTCAGGATTGTGTGCAGAACAGAGGATTCGACATTTCATTTCTGAATTCCAAGAATCTAGAGCAGTTGGGTGTCATATTTTAGCAGAAGCAGAACAGTTCAAGGCTGAGAAGTTGAGGCAAGAAGCAAACACTCGGCGAGTGAAGGATGTTTCTGCACGAGGACCAACTGGAAAGGATCTCCAACATTCTAACAAGATTTCAAGTAAAGATGGGCTTGATGCTGACACAAACATTGCCATAAGCTATGCCAGCACATTTGACATTTCTGAGTTACCTCGGGGACAAATCTTCTTTCCGCTACGAATAGAAGAAAGGGATGTTACACGTGATGGAACTTTTGGGCTGGAGTAGAAACGAGGCTTGTTCTGAATCGCGAGTGAGGTCCATCGGGAGAAGCGGCCATAGGAAAGCTTCCTTCCTCATTTTTTATTTGCGGAAAGAGGTAGAGGCAGCACACTAGTGACATGGAAGGAAGGAAGTAACAGCACCTTCTCTTTTGTTCTTTTGTAGCCTGGGAAAAAGTCATAGGAGAAGAGGGTCGTATTCAGCAAGGAAGGAAAAAGAAGGGAAATCGGTAGCTGATATTGGAGAGGGTTCTGCTGAAGAAGAATCGTGCAGGAATGTGAATACTGTTGGAAAAAGTAAAGGAAGGAAGGTATAAAGGACTGGAAATGACAGGACTTCGGGAAAAAGGAGGGATCTGGCAGCTTCCTTGAGGAGCTCTCGGAGCTGTTCTGAAGACATCATGGAGGGCTGGTTGTGCAGAACGAGAAAGGGAGGTGGTTGTAATTTTTTTGGTGCTTTGAGTAGGGAATAGGAGCGGGCAAACATTGATGAGCTAGCCTGAGACTCTTCACGCTTACTTCACCATCGTGGTCCACTTCTTTCACCTCAAATCGAAAGTTACTTTGCGCTATAAAAGAGAGGAGTGCATGTGATTGATGACTGGATTATGTAGATGTGAACACATCAAGGAGAATGCAGCTGAAAATGATGAGAATCATAGTGAACGCACGAGCGAAGGCCACATCCTCTAAAGACTGGAATTTCAGTCAGACCATCTATGAAGCACCAACATCCTCAATGCTTTCTCCAGTAGTAGTGCCATATGAATGACCAGTCTCTGCTTCGAAGACGAACGCAGGTCATAAGCTGGACAAGGAGCTCCTTGAACCTTCAAATTATGCACCATATGCATGTGCATAATCACATCTACAGGGTTACACATGCAGAAAGCTACGATTTCTATAAATGCAAGAATGATTGTAGCCATTCACACTGCTTTGATAACTGTTTGCAAAAAACTAGCCCAAGCTCAATTCTGGAATAGGCGAAACACATTACAGCAGCAACTATTGGGAAGGCACCACAATTTGTTGAAGTCAAGAATTTGAGAGGATGATCTCGATGAACTCGAATTGAATCATGTATGGATTTTTGGAGATATTGTATGAGTCACTCTTCCCATGCAATTGGGACGACGGACATGAATGAGAGGCTGGAATGATCAACCATAGAGGGGAGTTTATGGGGCGATTTTGCAAAGTTAAGCTCTTGCGAATGATGGTGCATGCTAAAGATGAGGGATCAATAGGTGAAGCAGGTAGAATAGGTGCACAGTGGGATGCACATTTCTGGTTTCTATTTGAACCCAGTTGGGGACACACCATCATGAGCGAGACCATTTGTTGTAGTAGTGAGTGGATGCATTTCTCTAATAGTGAGTGATGAGTTGGAGTCCCCAGTTGAAGGCATTCTTGAATATAGAAAGATTGCAATTTTCTTATAATCTGCACATGCTGTCCAACCAGGTTGGCTTGTGAAGCACTTGCTGCTCAAAACCTTGGATATACTGCCCTTGCAGAGATTGAAGCTGCTTCGCATGGTTTCGGATTGATCTTGACTTTTCCTAGATGACTTAGGTGCAACACATGAAGTATTCTACAAGTGTGACTGCTTACAACTATTAACTTTGGAGTGTGGATGTCTTGATTCTTGATGACCCTTGGCATCGTGATGCCCTATCATTGGCCTTCTCGTCCCAGTCTGTGAGCTTAAAAGTGACTTTTTTTTTTACATTTGACATATGAAGATTAGGTGGTGGATGAGCAGAAAATTCAAACTCAAAATTATTTCATGGCTGAAGTGCTGGTGATAATGGGTTCCTCTCCTTCCAATTAGAGGCATTTCCATCTATGCATGATGAATGCATGCTATCTTCAAAGGAGAGTGCGCATCATGATACCATGATCAATGAATGGGATTAAAAAGCTGGTATTGCAGAAAAAGATTCCTGGTCTACTTCGGTACACTTGCTGACTGTCTACATTTCATTACTTGATCGGAAGAGGTATGCAATCACTGGAGTAGGTAGAAGATACGGTGTACCTGATTCATTTCCGACTGCCATACTATTAGTGAGGTATGGTCGATTGTGGATATTGTCCAGCTTTCATTCATCACTTCATGTTGGATTGTTCCATCAAGTCTCACAACTGAAGCCTATATAATACTCTCTTCATCTTTTCTCTATGATCATGAATTTCCACTTATTTATCGAGCATTACTTCATGTCCCCGTTGAGCTGACAGTCCGTTAGAAGGTCTTGATCTACCGATGTACAATTCAGAATCATGCTATACAAGTGCCAAGAGGAGACATTGAAGGCTGTAAAAAGATGTGTGCAAGGGTAGGAACGTACTTAGGATGTGTACGGGTGTATATGTGGGTGAGTAAGAAGGAGAGTGTGAGCTAAAGCAAGGGAGTGGATGTGAATATGAATGTGTGTGTTTGATTATGTGTGTGAGTGTTTGGGGTATGTGGGTGTGTGAAAAGAATAAGGGAGTGGGAGAAAGAGAGTGAGGTGGTGAGAAGGGATCATTGGGGTTGGACACTTAGTTGTGCATGTATTTTTTCCCTCTCCTCCAAGGTGACATTGGCATGAAAAAGTGGACTTAGGGAGACCAAGAGCTGACCTAGCATTAGGAAGCCTGGGCAAAATATCGTTAAGTATACACACTTTCCCTTGGACTAAGAGACTAAACATTTTGGTGCATTTGCCGGGAAGCATATGAACTAGTACATATACAAAGGAAGGATTCCTCGAGGGATAATTATGGGCTCCAGGTAATCCAATTGGACCGATTCCGAGGGATTTGAACAAAATAAAGTCTCGTATAATCACTTTTTCCTTGGGCATTAGAATTAAACATTTTGGTGCGTTTGCCGGGAATCGGCTTAGCACATCTCATAGAGAGTGCTACGAGTTCGCTCGGTGCCCCAATTGTGCGGCACAGCCAAGTTGATCCCAAATCTGCTTTGATTTTCATTAAAGTTATGGCCCAACAAAGGCAAGCCTATGGTTTTGAAAAGGCCAACATGAGGCAACCGAATTTCGGACAAAATAGGAGATGGATATATTCTCATCCGACCATGAGACATCATGTGAACCGAGGGTGGCGATTTGGCCCGATATCAAATTTTGTGAGATGCTGGTGTTGCGAGCAGATTGGGCATATAGCCAAATATTGCCGTCGTGTATGCACCCCGCTGGATTTTGTCCCCACATGTGCGGACTGTTGGAAAAAGAGACTATGCGAGCACGTGTGTGGCTCAAAAGAGGTGACTGACATAAAGGTCGCAATGAATCAATCCGATAGGAGTTTATCCTCTTTGTATGTGGAAGTTGATAAGGGTGGAGTTACTTCGTCGACGGAGACTGCGAGAGCAAGTGAAAGCAAGGACACTGGATCTCATGATCGAGACTTGGTAGAACTTGTGAAGAGCTTGGAATGTCAAGTCAATTGGTTGCATGTGGAGCGAGATAACGAGAGGATCAAAATAGAGAAATTAGAGGAAAATCAAGTGAAAGTGGCCGAGGTCCTAGGAACTTGGGAAAAGCAAGTACGAATGTTGAAAAACGAAAACAAGGAGTGGAAAAGAGTAAACAAAAGCTGGAGGCAAGATCTTGTGAAGCCCGAAAACGTGGTCTTGGACTTGAGATCCGGCTTGATGGTAGCCGACTGCTTTGGAGTCGCGATCGAAGAAGAGCTCTCGAGAGACGAGGATGACCTAATGAGGAGAGTTGAAGGAATGGAGCATGAAATTGAGAAGGTACAAAGCATAATCCATCGATACAGTGATCAAGCGGGTAAGGCATGTGAGGAGTTCCACCTGGAGTTAGAAAGGATGAAAAGTGCCCAAGCAGAGAGCCATGAGAAAGTGAGAGGGGTAGAGAAAGAGAATGCAAGGTTGAGTAGCAAGCTCGGTAGGTGGATGAATCGGAAAGACGACGAGATGCGAGGACAGGTGGAGGATCTGAGAGCGAGGAAAACGGAGGAAGAGCTGAAAGCGGTGTTGGATAGGTTGGATGCATTCGGAACAAAGTTAGAAAGGACGAAGAATCAATTGTCGAAGAAGGTAGATGACCTAGATGTAGAAAGTATGAGTAGGATTTGGGAGGAAAGATCGATTAGAGAGGAAGTCGAGAAGTTGACCATTCAAGTTGAGAAGAGGCAGGATATTCCCCTCGGATCTGCAAAAAGGGTGAGAGAGGATAAAGAGATGGAGAAAATATGGAATCGGTTCCGAGGCATTGAATCTGACATGTTCCAATATCATAGTGATATTGAGTACTACAAGCAAGGATTAAGGGACTTAGCAGCGAGGCTTGAGTCATTGAGGGGCACAACGGTTAATAGTAGCTTTCCATGTCATCTATCAGGTCAGGTGGAATCTTCGCGAGGTAGAGGTTGGAGATGAAAAAGAAATAGACGAGGCGATGGATGTCGGTGAGGACGGCTTGGGTCTGATTAGGGTTTGCGTCATGGGATTGCGAGGCTGAGATGTGAGGACGGGCGGACCAAGTCTGTTGTACGCTTAGGACTAAAGTGGCACTTTTTGAGGTTTCAGGTCGATGAGGTGGTTAGTATGTGCGGGTTTTGCGAGGACGGGTTGACCATGGCATTAGTGGCTGGATTTTGGCTTGAGTCACAGCAGAGAGGAGATATGTCTCATCGGGATGTCCACGGGGGGATATGTGTGTGTGTGTCGTGATTGGTTGGGTTGGGAAAAGGTCCTTTCTTTTGTCTCCTAATTCTCGAGATGCGGGAATGAAAAAAAAATGAAAAAATATATATATGTTTATATATGTGTGCATGTGGCTACGCGCCTATGTGGGCCGATAGGTGGGTGGAGCCCCTTTGGCCGAGTGGTCAAATCCACGAACCGATGTCGGTTTCGCATAGGGCTAGCCGTCTGTGTGTCGCGCGCTACGTTGGGCTGGTAGATGGGTGGAATAAACTCGATCGGGTGGTCGAGTCCACGAATCGCATCCAGCTTCGGCGTAGGCCGGCAAGTGTGAGTAAATATGTGAAAAAAATGATGGAAAAGAAAAAGAGAAAAATGTGAAAAAAAAATGAGACGAATTCCTCGCTCGAGGGGAGATAGAAGAGAGGTGAGAGAGCATGATGCTCGGATGGGAATGTGTATATGTGTTGTGGGGATTCGGGTTATGTGTGGACTCCTGATTAGGTATGTGGAATCAAAGCTTAAGCTCGGCTAGGGTTTTGGCTACAATGTGTCTGTGGAAAGCTTGAACTTGAGGAATCCAATCGTGCTAGTTGCTTTGTTCGTTTGCAAACTTTCGGGAGGTGCTCATTTTGGCTCTTAGGTTGTGCAACTGCTTGGGAAGTTCGGAATCGCATTGATAATGAGTGGTCCTGTCGAGGTGAGCTCATGTTAGGCTTGAGTGGTCCTTGTCGTGTATCCATCAAGTAGAGTGGTGTGGCGGTGAGCTAGCATGGAATTTAGTTGAAAAATGAAAAAAAAAATAAAAAAAGAAAACAACAACAACAAAGAGTCGATGAAAAGGAAAGTGGGTAGTGAAAACCCTAAGTCGAAGGGGCATGGAAAATGGACAAGAGGATTTGAGTGGAACTGGAAAAGAAATTAGGAAAGCAAACGTATAAGCCGAAAGAGTACCAGAAACGAAGAGTGGATGTGGGTCTTGCATGAATGTATGTTGTGTGTACGAAAAAGTAGCGGGAAGGCGATAGTGAGGCCAAGAAGAATATCGAGAAGAAAAACTGGATGTGGTTTCCACTCGTGTTTACAATCTGTGGTCTGATAGGGCTTATGCAGAGGGGATATATCCCTACATACTATCGAAAGTAGGAGGGGAGCCAGTTCGGGGAAAAGAGAAGGCTTTATTACATGCCGAAGATGGGGTAGTTAAAGCACATTTTTTGATTGGAAGACAAGACCAGCACTTGGGATAAAGCATGAGCAAAGGGGAGAAGAAGTTTAGGGTGCATGAATCAGGGATAAAAAAGTTGAGCTGAGAGGTCATGCGGGGGAGGGCATCAAGAGCTGTGCCACCCTGAAGGCTAGAGGAGACAGTTGTACAAGGAAAAGAGGGAAGCCCGATGAAGTGCTGAAAGGAGGCGAGTGAAATCACAAGGCAAGGGGTCCTTGTTACGGATTTTGAGCATACCACTGCGTAGCTTGTTGCACCACTTGAGTCTGCTCAACTTGGGGAATGCGTTCAATTCACTGGATTTGAAGGGGAGTGAAGTGTGATATGGATTCTGGAGAAGGACACAGAAGGTGAGGGAGAGAAGAAAAGGGCTCTGGCGGAGACTCTTGAGAGTGCCCACCATCGATTGGAGAAGAGCAAAAAGTGCAACATCAGGGAGAACAGCAAAGGTCTTGGACGACAACAGGGGCTTGATACCAAAAGGTCTGAGGAAGAGCGAAAACTTTACCAACAAGCTCGCGTGTTTCTTCGATATCACACTAATGAAGAACACGAAGCTCTACTCTCAGGATTGTGTGCAGAACAGAGGAATCGACATTTCATTTCTGAATTGCAGGAATCTAGAGCAGTTGGGTGTCATATTTTAGCAGAAGCAGAACAGTTCAAGGCTGAGAAGTTGAGGCAAGAAGCAAACACTCGGCGAGTGAAGGATGTTTTTGCACCAGGACCAACTGGAAAGGATCTCCAACATTCTAACAAGATTTCAAGTAAAGATGGGCTTGATGCTGACACAAACATTGCCATAAGCTATGCCAGCACATTTGACATTTCTGAGTTACCTCGGGGACAAATCTTCTTTCCGCTACGAATAGAAGAAAGGGATGTTACACGTGATGGAACTTTTGGGCTGGAGTAGAAACGAGGCTTGTTCTGAATCGCGAGTGAGGTCCATCGGGAGAAGCGGCCATAGGAAAGCTTCCTTCCTCATTTTTTATTTGCGGAAAGAGGTAGAGGCAGCACACTAGTGACATGGAAGGAAGGAAGTAACAGCAGCTTCTCTTTTGTTCTTTTGTAGCCTGGGAAAAAGTCATAGGAGAAGAGGGTCGTATTCAGCAAGGAAGGAAAAAGAAGGGAAATCGGTAGCTGATATTGGAGAGGGTTCTGCTAAAGAAGAATCGCGCAGGAATGTGAATACTGTTGGAAAAAGTAAAGGAAGGAAGGTATAAAGGACTGGAAATGACAGGACTTTGGGAAAAAGGAGGGATCTGGCAGCTTCCTTGAGGAGCTCTCGGAGCTGTTCTGAAGACATCATGGAGGGCTGGTTGTGCAGAACGAGAAAGGGAGGTGGTTGTAATTTTTTTGGTGCTTTGAGTAGGGAATAGGAGCGGGCAAACATTGATGAGCTAGCCTGAGACTCTTCACGCTTACTTCACCATCGTGGTCCACTTCTTTCACCTCAAATCGAAAGTTACTTTGCGCTATAAAAGAGAGGAGTGCATGTGATTGATGACTGGATTATGTAGATGTGAACACATCAAGGAGAATGCAGCTGAAAATGATGAGAATCATAGTGAATGCACGAGCGAAGGCCACATCCTCTAAAGACTGGAATTTCAGTCAGACCATCTATGAAGCACCAACATCCTCAATGCTTTCTCCAGTAGTAGTGCCATATGAATGACCAGTCTCTGCTTCGAAGACGAACGCAGGTCATAAGCTGGACAAGGAGCTCCTTGAACCTTCAAATTATGCACCATATGCATGTGCATAATCACATCTACAGGATTACGCATGCAGAAAGCTACGATTTCTATAAATGCAAGAATGATTGTAGCCATTCACACTGCTTTGATAACTGTTTGCACAAAACTAGCCCAAGCTCAATACTGGAATAGGCGAAACACATTACAGCAGCAACTATTGGGAAGGCACCACAATTTGTTGAAGTCAAGAATTTGAGAGGATGATCTCGATGAACTCGAATTGAATCATGTATGGATTATTAGAGATATTGTATGAGTCACTCTTCCCATGCAATTGGGACGACGGACGTGAATGAGAGGCTGGAATGATCAACCATAGAGGGGAGTATGGGGCGATTTTGCAAAGTTAAGCTCTTGCGAATGATGGTAGAATAGGTGCACAGTGGGATGCACATTTCTGGTTTCTATTTGAACCCAGTTGGGGACACACCATCATGAGCGAGACCATTTGTTGCAGTAGTGAGTGGATGCATTTCTCTAATAGTGAGTGATGAGTTGGAGTCCCCAGTTGAAGGCATTCTTGAATATAGAAAGATTGCAATTTTCTTATAATCTGCACATGCTGTCCAACCAGGCTAGCTTGTGAAGCACTTGCTGCTCAAAACCTTGGATATACTGCCCTTGCAGAGATTGAAGCTGCTTCGCATGGTTTCGGATTGATCTTGACTTTTCCTAGATGACTTAGGTGCAACACATGAAGTATTCTACAAGTGTGACTGCTTACAACTATTAACTTTGGAGTGTGGATGTCTTGATTCTTGATGACCCTTGGCATCGTGATGACCTATCATTGGCCTTCTCGTCCCAGTCCGTGAGCTTAAAAGTGACTTTTTTTTTTTAATTTGACATATGAAGATTAGGTGGTGGATGAGCAGAAAATTCAAACTCAAAATTATTTCATGGCTGAAGTGCTGGTGATAATGGGTTCCTCTCCTTCCAATTAGAGGCATTTCCATCTATGCATGATGAATGCATGCTGTCTTCAAAGGAGAGAGCGCATCATGATACCATGATCAATGCATGGGATTAAAAAGCTGGTATTGCAGAAAAAGATTCCTGGTCTACTTCGGTACACTTGCTGACTTTCTACATTTCATTACTTGATCGGAAGAGGTATGCAATCACTGGAGTAGGTAGAAGATACGGTGTACCTGATTCATTTCCGACTGCCATACTATTAGTGAGGTATGGTCGATTGTGGATATTGTCCAGCTTTCATTCATCACTTCATGTTGGATTGTTCCATCAAGTCTCACAACTGAAGCCTATATAATACTCTCTTCATCTTTTCTCTATGATCATGAATTTCCACTTATTTATCGAGCATTACTTCATGTCCCCGTTGAGCTGACAGTTCGTTAGAAGGTCTTGATCTACCGATGTACAATTCAGAATCATGCTATACAAGTGCCAAGAGGAGACATTGAAGGCTGTAAAAAGATGTGTGCAAGGGTAGGAACGTACTTAGGATGTGTACGGGTGTATATGTGGGTGAGTAAGAAGGAGAGTGTGAGTTAAAGCAAGGGAGTGGATGTGAATATGAATGTGTGTGTTTGATTGTGTGAGTGTTTGGGGTATGTGGGTGTGTGAAAAGAATAAGGGAGTGGGAGAAAGAGAGTGAGGCGGTTAGAAGGGATCATTGGGGTTGGACACTTAGTTGTGCATGTATTTTTCCCCTCTCCTCCAAGGTGACATTGGCATGAAAAAGTGGACTTAGGGAGACCAAGAGCTGACCTAGCATTAGGAAGCCTGGGCAAAATATGGTTAAGTATATACACTTTCCCTTGGACTAAGAGACTAAACATTTTGGTGCGTTTGCCGGGAAGCATATGAACTAGTACATATACAAAGGAAGGATTCCTCGAGGGATAATTATGGGCTCCAGGTAATCCAATTGGACCGATTCCGAGGGATTTGAACAAAATAAAGTCTCGTATAATCACTTTTTCCTTGGGCATTAGAATTAAACATTTTGGTGTGTTTGCCGGGAATCGGCTTAGCACATCTCATAGAGAGTGCTACGAGTTCGCTCGGTGCCCCAATTGTGCGGCACAGCCAAGTCGATCCCAAATCTGCTTTGATTTTCATTGAAGTTATGGCCCAACAAAGGCAAGCCTATGGTTTTGAAAAGGCCAACATGAGGCAACCGAATTTCGGACAAAATAGGAGATGGATATATTCTCATCCGACCATGAGACATCATGTGAACCGAGGGTGGCGATTTGGCCCGATATCAAATTTTGTGAGATGCTGGTGTTGCGAGCAGATTGGGCATATAGCCAAATATTGCCCTCGTGTATGCACCCCGCTGGATTTTGTCCCCACATGTGCGGACTGTTGGAAAAAGAGACTATGCGAGCACGTGTGTGGCTCAAAAGAGGTGACTGACATAAAGGTCGCAATGAATCAATCCGATAGGAGTTTATCCTCTTTGTATGTGGAAGTTGATAAGGGTGGAGTTACTTCGTCGACCGAGACTGCGAGAGCAAGTGAAAGCAAGGACACTGGATCTCATGATCAAGACTTGGTAGAACTTGTGAAGAGCTAGGAATGTCAAGTCAATTGGTTGCATGTGGAGCGAGATAACGAGAGGATCAAAATAGAGAAAATAGAGGAAAATCAAGTGAAAATGGCCGAGGTCCTAGGAACTTGGGAAAAGCAAGTACGAATGTTGAAAAACGAAAACAAGGAGTGGAAAAGAGTAAACAAAAGCTGGAGGCAAGATCTTGTGAAGCCCGAAAACGTGGTCTTGGACTTGAGATCGGGCTTGATGGTAGCCGACTGCTTTGGAGTCGTGATCGAAGAAGAGCTCTCAAGAGACGAGGATGACCTAATGAGGAGAGTTGAAGGAATGGAGCATGAAATTGAGAAGGTACAAAGCATAATCCATCGATACAGTGATCAAGCGGGTAAGGCATGTGAGGAGTTCCACCTGGAGTTAGAAAGGATGAAAAGTGCCCAAGCAGAGAGCCATGAGAAAGTGAGAGGGGTAGAGAAAGAGAATGCAAGGCTGAGTAGCAAGCTCGGTAGGTGGATGAATCGGAAAGACGACGAGATGCGAGGACAGGTGGAGGATCTGAGAGCGAGGAAAACGGAGGAAGAGCTGAAAGCGGTGTTGGATAGGTTGGATGCATTCGGAACAAAGTTAGAAAGGACGAAGAATGAATTGTCGAAGAAGGTAGATGACCTAGATGTAGAAAATATGAGTAGGATTTGGGAGGAAAGATCGATTAGAGAGGAAGTCGAGAAGTTGACCATTCGAGTTGAGAAGAGGGAGGATATTCCCCTCGGATCTGCAAAAAGGGTGAGAGAGGATAAAGAGATGGAGAAAATATGGAATCGGTTCCGAGGCATTGAATCTGACATGTTCCAATATCATAGTGATATTGAGTACTACAAGCAAGGATTAAGGGACTTAGCAGCGAGGCTTGAGTCATTGAGGGGCACAACGGTTAATAGTAGCTTTCCATGTCATCTATCAGGTCAGGTGGAATCTTCGCGAGGTAGAGGTTGGAGATGAAAAAGAAATAGACGAGGCGATGGATGTCGGTGAGGACGGCTTGGGTCTGATTAGGGTTTGCGTCGTGGGATTGCGAGGCTGAGATGTGAGGACGGGCGGACCAAGTCTGTTGTACGCTTAGGACTAAAGTGGCACTTTTTGAGGTTTCAGGTCGATGAGGTGGTTAGTATGTGCGGGTTTTGCGAGGATGGGTTGACCATGGCATTAGTGGCTGGATTTTGGCTTGAGTGGCAGCAGAGAGGAGATATGTCTCATCGGGATGTCCACGGGGGGATATGTGTGTGTGTGTCGTGATTGGTTGGGTTGGGAAAAGGTCCTTTCTTTTGTCTCCTAATTCTCGAGATGCGGGAATGAAAAAAAAATGAAAAAATATATATATGTTTATATATGTGTGCATGTGGCTACGCGCCTATGTGGGCCGATAGGTGGGTGGAGCCCCTTTGGCCGAGTGGTCAAATCCACGAACCGATGTCGGTTTCGCATAGGGCTAGCCGTCTGTGTGTCGCGCGCTACGTTGGGCTGGTAGATGGGTGGAATAAACTCGATCGGGTGGTCGAGTCCACGAGTCGCATCCAGTTTTGGCGTAGGCCGGCAAGTGTGAGTAAATATGTGAAAAAAATGATGGAAAAGAAAAAGAGAAAAATGTGAAAAAAAAATGAGACGAATTCCTCGCTCGAGGGGAGATAGAAGAGAGGTGAGAGAGCATGATGCTCGGATGGGAATGTGTATATGTGTTGTGGGGATTCGGGTTATGTGTGGACTCCTGATTAGGTATAAGGAATCAAAGCTTAAGCTCGGCTAGGGTTTTGGCTACAATGTGTCTGTGGAAAGCTTGAACTTGAGGAATCCAATCGTGCTAGTTGCTTTGTTCGTTTGCAAACTTTCGGGAGGTGCTCATTTTGGCTCTTAGGTTGTGCAACTGCTTGGGAAGTTCGGAATCGCATTGATAATGAGTGGTCCTGTCGAGGTGAGCTCATGTTAGGCTTGAGTGGTCCTTGTCGTGTATCCATCAAGTAGAGTGGTGTGGCGGTGAGCTAGCATGGAATTTAGTTGAAAAATGAAAAAAAAAATAAAAAAAAAACAACAACAACAAAGAGTCGATGAAAAGGAAAGTGGGTAGTGAAAACCCTAAGTCGAAGGGGCATGGAAAATGGACAAGAGGATTTGAGTGGAACTGGAAAAGAAATTGGGAAAGCAAACATATAAGCCGAAAGTGTAGCAGAAACGAAGAGTGGATGTGGGTCTTGCATGAATGTATGTTGTGTGTATGAAAAAGTAGCGGGAAGGCGATAGTGAGGCCAAGAAGAATACCGAGAAGAAAAACTGGATGTGGTTTCCACTCGTGTTTACAATCTGTGGTCTGATAAGGCTTATGCAGAGGGGATATATCCCTACATACTATCGGAAGTAGGAGGGGAGCCAGCTCGGGGAAAAGAGAAGGCTTTATTACATGCCGAAGATGGGGTAGTTAAAGCACATTTTTTGATTGGAAGACAAGACCAGCACTTGGGATAAAGCATGAGCAAAAGGGAGAAGAAGTTTAGGGTGCATGAATCAGGGATAAAAAAGTTGAGCTGAGAGGTCATGCGGGGGAGGGCATCAAGAGCTGTGCCACCCTGAAGGCTAGAGGAGACAGTTGTACAAGGAAAAGAGGGAAGCCCGATGAAGTGCTGAAAGGAGGCGAGTGAAATCACAAGGCAAGGGGTCCTTGTTACGGATTTTGAGCATACCACTGCGTAGCTTGTTGCACCACTTGAGTCTGCTCAACTTGGGGAATGCGTTCGATTCACTGGATTTGAAGGGGAGTGAAGTGTGATATGGATTCTGGAGAAGGACACAGAAGGTGAGGGAGAGAAGAAAAGGGCTCTGGCGGAGACTCTTGAGAGTGCCCACCATCGATTGGAGAAGAGCAAAAAGTGCAACATCAGGGAGAACAGCAAAGGTCTTGGACGACAACAGGGGCTTGATACCAAAAGGTCTGAGGAAGAGCGAAAACTTTACCAACAAGCTCGCGTGTTTCTTCGATACCACACTAATGAAGAACACGAAGCTCTACTCTCAGGATTATGTGCAGAACAGAGGATTCGGCATTTCATTTCTAAATTGCAGGAATCTAGAGCAGTTGGGTGTTATATTTTAGCAGAAGCAGAACAGTTCAAGGCTGAGAAGTTGAGGCAAGAAGCAAACACTCGGCGAGTGAAGGATGTTTCTGCACCAGGACCAACTGGAAAGGATCTCCAACATTCTAACAAGATTTCAAGTAAAGATGGGCTTGATGCTGACACAAACATTGCCATAAGCTATGCCAGCACATTTGACATTTCTGAGTTACCTCAGGGACACATCTTCTTTCCGCTACGAATAGAAGAAAGGGATGTTACACGTGATGGAACTTTTGGGCTGGAGTAGAAACGAGGCTTGTTCTGAATCGCGAGTGAGGTCCATCGGGAGAAGCGGCCATAGGAAAGCTTCCTTCCTCATTTTTTATTTGCGGAAAGAGGTAGAGGCAGCACACTAGTGACATGGAAGGAAGGAAGTAACAGCAGCTTCTCTTTTGTTCTTTTGTAGCCTGGGAAAAAGTCATAGGAGAAGAGGGTTGTACTCAGCAAGGAAGGAAAAGGAAGGGAAATCGGTAGCTGATATTGGAGAGAGTTCTGCTGAAGAAGAATCGCGCAGGAATGTGAATACTGTTGGAGAAAGTAAAGGAAGGAAGGTATAAAGGACTGGAAATGACAGGACTTCGGGAAAAAGGAGGGATCTGGCAGCTTCCTTGAGGAGCTCTCGGAGCTGTTCTGAAGACATCATAGAGGGCTCGTTGTGCAGAACGAGAAAGGGAGGTGGTTGTAATTTTTTTGGTGCTTTGAGTAGCGAATAGGAGTGGGCAAACATTGATGAGCTAGCCTGAGACTCTTCACGCTTACTTCACCATCGTGGTCCACTTCTTTCACCTCAAATCGAAAGTTACTTTGCGCTATAAAAGAGATGAGTGCATGTGATTGATGACTCGATTATGTAGATGTGAACACATCAAGAAGAATGCAGCTGAAAATGATGAGAATCATAGTGAACGCACGAGCGAAGGCCACATCCTCTAAAGACTCGAATTTCAGTCAGACCATCTATGAAGCTTTAACATCCTCAATGCTTTCTCCAGTAGTAGTGCCATATGAATGACCAGTCTCTGCTTCGAAGACGAACGCAGGTCATAAGCTTGACAAGGAGCTCCTTGAACCTTCAAATTATGCACCATATGCATGTGCATAATCACATCTACAGGGTTACGCATGCAGAAAGCTACGATTTCTATAAATGCAAGAATGATTGTAGCCATTCACACTGCTTTGATAACTGTTTGCACAAAACTAGCTCAAGCTCAATACTGGAATAGGCGAAACACATTACAGCAGCAACTATTGGGAAGGCACCACAATTTGTTGAAGTCAAGAATTTGAGAGGATGATCTCGATGAACTCGAATTGAATCATGTATGGATTATTGGAGATATTGTATGAGTCACTCTTCCCATGCAATTGGGATGACGGACGTGAATGAGAGGCTGGAATGATCAACCATAGAGGGGAGTCTATGGGGCGATTTTGCAAAGTTAAGCTCTTGCGAATGATGGTGCATGCTAAAGATGAGGGATCAATAGGTGAAGCAGGTAGAATAGGTGCACAGTGGGATGCACATTTCTGGTTTCTATTTGAACCCAGTTGGGGACACACCATCATGAGCGAGACCATTTGTTGCAGTAGTGAGTGGATGCATTTCTCTAATAGTGAGTGATGAGTTGGAGTCCCCAGTTGAAGGCATTCTTGAATATAGAAAGATTGCAATTTTCTTATAATCTGCACATGCTGTCCAACCAGGCTGGCTTGTGAAGCACTTGCTGCTCAAAACCTTGGATATACTGCCCTTGCAGAGATTAAGGCTGCTTGTAGCTCAGTGATGAGTAGCACCTCCTTTAATGTCAATCCGGGAAGACGTGAGGATGGTATGAAGACCTCGAGCAAGTGGAGGCACAAGTGCGTGAGTGAGAAGCACACAAGCATGCACACACATACACACACACGCGCACACACGGCAAGACAAAGAGTGAGAAGCAATGGAGTTCTTAGATTACTTTCCAAAAAGCTCTTACAAGTTCGTTTCAATTACAATCTAACCCCCAAAAATGAGCTCTCTAGCTCTTTTTATAGTTTTTGACTAGGTTTTGGCCCTGTCCAGACCTAGTGTCCGGCCTAGTTAAAAATTAGGTTCCAGGGCCAATTTGAGGGCTTAAACGGAGTCTAAAAAATACGAAAATTGATATGTAGGTACTTCTAAGGCTCCTCAAGCTCAAGGACTCCTTGGCTTGCACAAAATGGAGCTACAAAAATATGAAATGGTATTTACAATGATTGTTAGTGATAAGAATCACTGTTATAAAGATGTTGATTTGGAAAATTTTGAAGGGCCTATCTGCCAGATTTGCGTCGACTCCTTTGTCTACTTACTCCTTCACCTCGCTCTGACTCTCTCCGCTGGCTTCCTTGTCTAGTCACTCCTTGGGTGCCCATACTGCTCTCAACACTGCTTCGCATGGTTTCGGATTGATCTTGACTTTTCCTAGATGACTTAGGTGCAACACATGAAGTATTCTACAAGTGTGACTGCTTACAACTATTAACTTTGGAGTGTGGATGTCTTGATTCTTGATGACCCTTGGCATCGTGATGACCTATCATTGGCCTTCTCGTCCCAGTCCGTGAGCTTAAAAGTGACTTTTTTTTTTCATTTGACATATGAAGATTAGGTGGTGGATGAGCAGAAAATTCAAACTCAAAATTATTTCATGGCTGAAGTGCTGGTGATAATGGGTTCCTCTCCTTCCAATTAGAGGCATTTCCATCTATGCATGATGAATGCATGCTGTCTTCAAAGGAGAGAGCGCATCATGATACCATGATCAATGCATGGGATTAAAAAGCTGGTATTGCAAAAAAAGATTCCTGGTCTACTTCGGTACACTTGCTGACTGTCTACATTTCATTACTTGATCGGAAGAGGTATGCAATCACTGGAGTAGGTAGAAGATACGGTGTACCTGATTCATTTCCGACTGCCATACTATTAGTGAGGTATGGTCGATTGTGGATATTGTCCAGCTTTCATTCATCACTTCATGTTGGATTGTTCCATCAAGTCTCACAACTGAAGCCTATATAATACTCTCTTCATCTTTTCTCTATGATCATGAATTTCCACTTATTTATCGAGCATTACTTCATGTCCCCGTTGAGCTGACAGTCCGTTAGAAGGTCTTGATCTACCGATGTACAATTCAGAATCATGCTATACAAGTGCCAAGAGGAGACATTGAAGGCTGTAAAAAGATGTGTGCAAGGGTAGGAACGTACTTAGGATGTGTACGGGTGTATATGTGGGTGAGTAAGAAGGAGAGTGTGAGCTAAAGCAAGGGAGTGGATGTGAATATGAATGTGTGTGTTTGATTATGTGTGAGTGTTTGGGGTATGTGGGTGTGTGAAAAGAATAAGGGAGTGGGAGAAAGAGAGTGAGGTGGTTAGAAGGGATCATTGGGGTTGGACACTTAGTTGTGCATGTATTTCTTCCCTCTCCTCCAAGGTGACATTGGCATGAAAAAGTGGACTTAGGGAGACCAAGAGCTGACCTAGCATTAGGAAGCCTCGGCAAAATATCGTTAAGTATACACACTTTCCCTTGGACTAAGAGACTAAACATTTTGGTGCGTTTGCCGGGAAGCATATGAACTAGTACATATACAAAGGAAGGATTCCTCGAGGGATAATTATGGGCTCCAGGTAATCCAATTGGACCGATTCCGAGGGATTTGAACAAAATAAAGTCTCTATAATCACTTTTTCCTTGGGCATTAGAATTAAACATTTTGGTGCGTTTGCCGGGAATCGGCTTAGCACATCTCATAGAGAGTGCTACGAGTTCGCTCGGTGCCCCAATTGTGCGGCACAGCCAAGTCGATCCCAAATCTGCTTTGATTTTCATTGAAGTTATGGCCCAACAAAGGCAAGCCTATGGTTTTGAAAAGGCCAACATGAGGCAACCGAATTTCGGACAAAATAGGAGATGGATATATTCTCATCCGACCATGAGACATCATGTGAACTGAGGGTGGCGATTTGGCCCGATATCAAATTTTGTGAGATGCTGGTGTTGCGAGCAGATTGGGCATATAGCCAAATATTGCCCTCGTGTATGCACCCCGCTGGATTTTGTCCCCACATGTGCGGACTGTGGGAAAAAGAGACTATGCGAGCACGTGTGTGGCTCAAAAGAGGTGACTGACATAAAGGTCGCAACGAATCAATCCGATAGGAGTTTATCCTCTTTGTATGTGGAAGTTGATAAGGGTGGAGTTACTTCGTTGACGGGGACTGCGAGAGCAAGTGAAAGCAAGGACACTGGATCTCATGATCGAGACTTGGTAGAACTTGTGAAGAGCTTGGAATGTCAAGTCAATTGGTTGCATGTGGAGCGAGATAACGAGAGGATCAAAATAGAGAAATTAGAGGAAAATCAAGTGAAAATGGCCGAGGTCCTAGGAACTTGGGAAAAGCAAGTACGAATGTTGAAAAACGAAAACAAGGAGCGGAAAAGAGTAAACAAAAGCTGGAGGCAAGATCTTGTGAAGCCCGAAAACGTGGTCTTGGACTTGAGATCTGGCTTGATGGTAGCCGACTGCTTTGGAGTCGCGATCGAAGAAGAGCTCTCAAGAGACGAGGATGACCTAATGAGGAGAGTTGAAGGAATGGAGCATGAAATTGAGAAGGTACAAAGCATAATCCATCGATACAGTGATCAAGCGGGTAAGGCATGTGAGGAGTTCCACCTGGAGTTAGAAAGGATGAAAAGTGCCCAAGCAGAGAGCCATGAGAAAGTGAGAGGGGTAGAGAAAGAGAATGCAAGGCTGAGTAGCAAGCTCGGTAGGTGGATGAATCGGAAAGACGACGAGATGCGAGGACAGGTGGAGGATCTGAGAGCGAGGAAAACGGAGGAAGAGCTGAAAGCGGTGTTGGATAGGTTGGATGCATTCGGAACAGAGTTAGAAAGGACGAAGAATGAATTGTCGAAGAAGGTAGATGACCTAGATGTAGAAAATATGAGTAGGATTTGGGAGGAAAGATCGATTAGAGAGGAAGTCGAGAAGTTGACCATTCGAGTTGAGAAGAGGGAGGATATTCCCCTCGGATCTGCAAAAAGGGTGAGAGAGGATAAAGAGATGGAGAAAATATGGAATCGGTTCCGAGGCATTGAATCTGACATGTTCCAATATCATAGTGATATTGAGTACTACAAGCAAGGATTAAGGGACTTAGCAGCGAGGCTTGAGTCATTGAGGGGCACAACGGTTAATAGTAGCTTTCCATGTCATCTATCAGGTCAGGTGGAATCTTCGCGAGGTAGAGGTTGGAGATGAAAAAGAAATAGACGAGGCGATGGATGTCGGTGAGGACGGCTTGGGTCTGATTAGGGTTTGCGTTGTGGGATTGCGAGTCTGAGATGTGAGGACGGGCGGACCAAGTTTGTTGTACGCTTAGGACTAAAGTGGCACTTTTTGAGGTTTCAGGTCGATGAGGTGGTTAGTATGTGCGGGTTTTGCGAGGACGGGTTGACCATGGCATTAGTGGCTGGATTTTGGCTTGAGTGGCAGCAGAGAGGAGATATGTCTCATCGGGATGTCCACGGGGGGATATGTGTGTGTGTGTCGTGATTGGTTGGGTTGGGAAAAGGTCCTTTCTTTTGTCTCCTAATTCTCGAGATGCGGGAATGAAAAAAAAATGAAAAAATATATATATGTTTATATATGTGTGCATGTGGCTACGCGCCTATGTGGGCCGATAGGTGGGTGGAGCCCCTTTGGCCGAGTGGTGAAATCCACGAACCGACGTCGGTTTCGCATAGGGTTAGCCGTCTGTGTGTCGCGCGCTACGTTGGGCTGGTAGATGGGTGGAACAAACTCGATCGGGTGGTCGAGTCCACGAGTCGCATCCAGCTTCGGCGTAGGCCGGCAAGTGTGAGTAAATATGTGAAAAAAATGATGGAAAAGAAAAAGAGAAAAATGTGAAAAAAAAATGAGACGAATTCCTCGCTCGAGGGGAGATAGAAGAGAGGTGAGAGAGCATGATGCTCGGATGGGAATGTGTATATGTGTTGTGGGGATTCGGGTTATGTGTGGACTCCTGATTAGGTATGTCGAATCAAAGCTTAAGCTCGGCTAGGGTTTTGGCTGCAATGTGTCTGTGGAAAGCTTGAACTTGAGGAATCCAATCGTGCTAGTTGCTTTGTTCGTTTGCAAACTTTCGGGAGGTGCTCATTTTGGCTCTTAGGTTGTGCAACTGCTTGGGAAGTTCGGAATCGCATTGATGATGAGTGGTCCTGTCGAGGTGAGCTCATGTTAGGCTTGAGTGGTCCTTGTCATGTATCCATCAAGTAGAGTGGTGTGGCGGTGAGCTAGCATGGAATTTAGTTGAAAAATGAAAAAAAAAAAAATAAAAAAACAACAACAACAAAGAGTCGATGAAAAGGAAAGTGGGTAGTGAAAACCCTAAGTCGAAGGGGCATGGAAAATGGACAAGAGGATTTGAGTGGAACTGGAAAAGAAATTAGGAAAGCAAACGTATAAGCCGAAAGAGTAGTAGAAATGAAGAGTGGATGTGGGTCTTGCATGAATGTATGTTGTGTGTACGAAAAAGTAGCGGGAAGGCGATAGTGAGGCCAAGAAGAATACCGAGAAGAAAAACTGGATGTGGTTTCCACTCGTGTTTACAATGCATGTGAATGGAGAGGAATGAGGAGAGAGGGAATGTGGATGGGTTTCTGCTTGTATGCATATGGGTTGTGACGAGCTTACATGTGAGAGGAGGATGTGTGATGTGATTTCCTGATGTGTGTTTGTTCTTTCCATTTTGGTTGTAAATGTTATTGTGATTTGATGAAGAAAGATTCTAATGTTTCATGAAGTTTGTAGACAGGTGGACATGGCGATGAAGATGCGAGAAGATGGACAAAGATGGTAAGTGAAATGATTGAATTTTGGTACTAACCGATGATTGTATGAGTATGATTTCAGGTGCTACATTGAGGAAGAAGAGTATAGTCATGTAAGGTAAAGATTTGTATTTGATTGAGTGATGAGCACATGTTGGATGATTTGACTATAGGAACATATTTGGCTCGTCGAGGACGACTTCACAGACAAGTGAAGGGGAGTATGTTAACCTAAGAAGATGAGTCTCTTTATGCACTAATAGGCTTCCATTTTGCAGAGTGTATGTACGATTGCAGGTATTTTGCAACAAAAAGATGTTGGTCGATAGCAGTTGACTTCAATAAATGGGGCTTGGAGGTGGGTGCTGTGGAAAGAAAAGAGATGTGGTGGCATGGGATGCCCTCATTAAAGGCTACTTGAATTCTGGGCAGCTGCACTATGCTATTGATCTGTATAAGAGATGCGAACGTGGTTCCAAATCTGGTCACTTTTATTTGTGTCCTGAAAGCCTTCAGCAGCATGGGGCACTTGACAAGGACCTGGATACACATTGTGAGATAGAGAGATTAAGGCTCTTGCAAAAGGAATCATCTTTTGGTAACATCTTGGTTGACATGTATGCACAAGGTGGTTGGTTATCCCGGGCAAAAGAAGTGTTTGAGAATCTTCCAGCTCGCGATATTGTCGCATGGAATGTGTTGAGTGCAAGATATGCTGAGAATGGAAAGGGTGATGATGCACTCAAGTATTATGAAGAGATGAAGCATCTTGAAATTGTTCCTGAGGCTGTTACAGTTGTCAGTAGCTTAAGGTTCTGTGGTCTGATAGGGCTTATGCAGAGGGGATATATCCCTACATACTATCGGAAGTAGGAGGGGAGCCAGCTCGGGGAAAAGAGAAGGCTTTATTACATGCCGAAGATGGGGTAGTTAAAGCACATTTTTTGATTGGAAGACAAGACCAGCACTTGGGATAAAGCATGAGCAAAGGGGAGAAGAAGTTTAGGGTGCATGAATCAGGGATAAAAAAGTTGAGCTGAGAGGTCATGCGGGGGAGGGCATCAAGAGCTGTGCCACCCTGAAGGCTAGAGGAGACAGTTGTACAAGGAAAAGAGGGAAGCCCGATGAAGTGCTGAAAGGAGGCGAGTGAAATCACAAGGCAAGGGGTCCTTGTTACGGATTTTGAGCATACCACTGCGTAGCTTGTTGCACCACTTGAGTCTGCTCAACTTGGGGAATGCGTTCGATTCACTGGATTTGAAGGGGAGTGAAGTGTGATATGGATTCTGGAGAAGGACACAGAAGGTGAGGGAGAGAAGAAAAGGGCTCTGGCGGAGACTCTTGAGAGTGCCCACCATCGATTGGAGAAGAGCAAAAAGTGCAACATCAGGGAGAACAGCAAAGGTCGACAACAGGGGCTTGATACCAAAAGGTCTGAGGAAGAGCGAAAACTTTACCAACAAGCTTGCGTGTTTCTTCGATACCACACTAATGAAGAACACGAAGCTCTACTCTCAGGATTGTGTGCAGAACAGAGGATTCAGCATTTCATTTCTGAATTGCAGGAATCTAGAGCAGTTGGGTGTCATATTTTAGCAGAAGCAGAACAGTTCAAGGCTCAGAAGTTGAGGCAAGAAGCAAACACTCAGCGAGTGAAGGATGTTTCTGCACGAGGACCAACTGGAAAGGATCTCCAACATTCTAACAAGATTTCAAGTAAAGATGGGCTTGATGCTGACACAAACATTGCCATAAGCTATGCCAGCACATTTGACATTTCTGAGTTACCTCGGGGACAAATCTTCTTTCCGCTACGAATAGAAGAAAGGGATGTTACACGTGATGGAACTTTTGGTTGGAGTAGAAACGAGGCTTAATCTGAATCGCGAGTGAGGTCCATCGGGAGAAGCGGCCATAGGAAAGCTTCCTTCCTCATTTTTTATTTGCGGAAAGAGGTAGAGGCAGCACACTAGTGACATGGAAGGAAGGAAGTAACAGCACCTTCTCTTTTGTTCTTTTGTAGCCTGGGAAAAAGTCATAGGAGAAGAGGGTCGTATTCAGCAAGCAAGGAAAAAGAAGGGAAACCGGTAGCTGATATTGGAGAGGGTTCTGCTGAAGAAGAATCGCGCAGGAATGTGAATACTGTTGGAGAAAGTAAAGGAAGGAAGGTATAAAGGACTCGAAATGACAGGACTTCGGGAAAAAGGAGGGATCTGGCAGCTTCCTTGAGGAGCTCTTGGAGCTGTTCTGAAGACATCATGGAGGGCTGGTTGTGCAGAACGAGAAAGGGAGGTGGTTGTAATTTTTTTGGTGCTTCGAGTAGGGAATAGGAGCGGGCAAACATTGATGAGCTAGCCTGAGACTCTTCACGCTTACTTCACCATCGTGGTCCACTTCTTTCACCTCGAATCGAAAGTTACTTTGCGCTATAAAAGAGAGGAGTGCATGTGATTGATGACTGGATTATGTAGATGTGAACACATCAAGGAGAATGCAGCTGAAAATGATGAGAATCATAGTGAACGCACGAGCGAAGGCCACATCCTCTAAAGACTGGAATTTCAGTCAGACCATCTATGAAGCACCAACATCCTCAATGCTTTCTCCAGTAGTAGTGCCATATGAATGACCAGTCTCTACTTCGAAGACGAACGCAGGTCATAAGCTGGACAAGGAGCTCCTTGAACCTTCAAATTATGCACCATATGCATGTGCATAATCACATCTACAGGGTTACGCATGCAGAAAGCTACGATTTCTATAAATGCAAGAATGATTGTAGCCATTCACACTGCTTTGATAACTGTTTGCACAAAACTAGCCCAAGCTCAATACTGGAATAGGCGAAACACATTACAGCAGCAACTATTGGGAAGGCACCACAATTTGTTGAAGTCAAGAATTTGAGAGGATGATCTCGATGAACTCGAATTGAATCATGTATGGATTATTGGAGATATTGAATGAGTCACTCTTCCCATGCAATTGGGACGACGGACGTGAATGAGAGGCTGGAATGATCAACCATAGAGGGGAGTTTATGGGGCGATTTTGCAAAGTTAAGCTCTTGCGAATGATGGTGCATGCTAAAGATGAGGGATCAATAGGTGAAGCAGGTAGAATAGGTGCACAGTGGGATGCACATTTCTGGTTTCTATTTGAACCCAGTTGGGGACACACCATCATGAGCGAGACCATTTGTTGCAGTAGTGAGTGGATGCATTTCTCTAATAGTGAGTGATGAGTTGGAGTCCCCAGTTGAAGGCATTCTTGAATATAGAAAGATTGCAATTTTCTTATAATCTGCACATGCTGTCCAACCAGGCTGGCTTGTGAAGCACTTGCTACTCAAAACCTTGGATATACTGCCCTTGTAGAGATTGAAGCTGCTTTGCATGGTTTCGGATTGATCTTGACTTTTCCTAGATGACTTAGGTGCAACACATGAAGTATTCCACAAGTGTGACTGCTTACAACTATTAACTTTGGAGTGTGGATGTCTTGATTCTTGATGACCCTTGGCATCGTCATGACCTATCATTGGCCTTCTCGTCCCAGTCCGTGAGCTTAAAAGTGACTTTTTTTTTTCATTTGACATATGAAGATTAGGTGGTGGATGAGCAGAAAATTCAAACTCAAAATTATTTCATGGCTGAAGTGCTGGTGATAATGGGTTCCTCTCCTTCCAATTAGAGGCATTTCCATCTATGCATGATGAATGCATGCTATCTTCAAAGGAGAGAGCGCATCATGATACCATGATCAATGCATGGGATTAAAAAGCTGGTATTGCATAAAAAGATTCCTGGTCTACTTCGGTACACTTGCTGACTGTCTACATTTCATTACTTGATCGGAAGAGGTATGCAATCACTGGAGTAGGTAGAAGATACGGTGTACCTGATTCATTTCCGACTGCCATACTATTAGTGAGGTATGGTCGATTGTGGATATTGTCCAGCTTTCATTCATCACTTCATGTTGGATTGTTCCATCAAGTCTCACAACTGAAGCCTATATAATACTCTCTTCATCTTTTCTCTATGATCATGAATTTCCACTTATTTATCGAGCATTACTTCATGTCCCCGTTGAGCTGACAGTCCGTTAGAAGGTCTTGATCTACCGATGTACAATTCAGAATCATGCTATACAAGTGCCAAGAGGAGACATTGAAGGCTGTAAAAAGATGTGTGCAAGGGTAGGAACGTACTTAGGATGTGTACGGGTGTATATGTGGGTGAGTAAGAAGGAGAGTGTGAGCTAAAGCAAGGGAGTGGATGTGAATATGAATGTGTGTGTTTGATTATGTGTGTGAGTGTTTGGGGTATGTGGGTGTGTGAAAAGAATAAGGGAGTGGGAGAAAGAGAGTGAGGTGGCTAGAAGGGATCATTGGGGTTGGACACTTAGTTGTGCATGTATTTTTTCCCTCTCCTCCAAGGTGACATTGGCATGAAAAAGTGGACTTAGGGAGACCAAGAGCTGACCTAGCATTAGGAAGCCTGGGCAAAATATCGTTAAGTATACACACTTTCCCTTGGACTAAGAGACTAAACATTTTGGTGCGTTTGCCGGGAAGCATATGAACTAGTACATATACAAAGGAAGGATTCCTCGAGGGATAATTATGGGCTCCAGGTAATCCAATTGGACCGATTTCGAGGGATTTGAACAAAATAAAGTCTCGTATAATCACTTTTTCCTTGGGCATTAGAATTAAACACATACCTCCGAGCTTCATGTTCTAGATTAGAAGAATATGATTTCATCTCTCTAGTAGGATTCACCGATATTGTAGTTGAATAAAGAAGAATCTATTATCTGATATCCATTCAAATGATTCAAGTTATTGATCGATAACTAGAGTAGGATTTACTATCTAATCTACTCATATGTTTTCATTATTGCCATCATTTTGGTAAGACATCAATGTAGTCTCATCTTCATTATCCTTATTGATTTCATTTATTTCTTCTATTGTTAAATCTTTTTTTCTCATGAATGACATCATCTATTGATGGACTAATATCAATTTCTAGTAATTCCTCTTCATCATCAATAGAATCAGCATGTAGAGTATTATCTTCTTCATCAAAAAGATTAGTATCATTATCATGTACAATGATTCTAATTTCTCTTTCAGATGTTGATGTATCAGTATCTGGTGGTGAATCATCAAGAGGACTTTCTTCGATCTTTGTAACAATAAACTGTTCAAACAATGACCTACCTCTAGGTTGAACATGAATGACTTGCCACCAAGGATGAGCATCAGGGTTTTTATAAAAAAATGCTTGTTCAATATGCCTAGGAAGAATATACGATTCTCTAGTAGATCACATTACCTTGGAAGAATCAATTGCCCAAAACCCAAATAATTCCTTGCTTAATGTGGAATCACTACCTTTATACTCGGCTCAAAACCAGTCAACCTTCAAAATGACCTATCAAAATATATAAAAACAAAAAACCATTACTAGGTGCTTAAAAAAATAATAAACTCTATCATAAAAAATATAAACTTTTTTCTACCTGTTTGAATGTACAAAATGATATTTCCTAGATACCAACAACAGTTCCCACGTAAGCAAGTGCGCCATCTATAAGGTATATGTCTTTTGAGCTAGCATGTGACAGTTGCCTGAAAGAAGCAACAATACTAGAATCCTCTGTTTTACATAAAGAATCAATAGCTTTGATTCTAATATGCTATCCAAAAGCCCACATATTAGTGAACATTCAAGTGTGCAAAAGAAATTAAATTAATAAAGAGAAACTAATATACATATATGAAAAAAAAATATTATTAAAATAAAATTACCTTTCGTTCACAACCTATCATTAACTCTCTCTTCTCATCTGAGATTTCTTCATTATTTGCATTGGCTTGTTGCAAACGAGTATATAGCCAGTCCGTGAAAGAAGATATATTTGTAGTCTCACTATTATCGAGATTACATCTATATCTTTTGTTTCTTTGTCTTTTACTTTGGAGATTTTGAAGTTCCTATTTGTACTCCCTAATGAATGCTTGCATGCATTTGCTATTATATGCCACAAAAGTAGAAACATCATTTTTTTTTTTTGAAATGTAAATAAAAATGGAACTCCCTTACCTGATAATACCTCGTTTGTTATTTTTGAAGAAGACTCGTTGGTCCATGCACGTGGAGCTTCCTCATGAACTCTTTCAAGGTACTCACTAACATCACTCTTCAAGCATCCAACCCTTTTCCATGGATCCTTTTGGTTTTGCCCTTTGCCATACATAGCCTTTTAATATTCCCATAAGTCGCTCAACCCAAAACATCCATCGAGTGTTGACAACACCTGCAATCTCCATTTCATCTACAAGATGGACTAATAAATGAACCTGAATATCAAAAAATGAAGTATGAAGCTCTTTCTCCATCAAACATAGTAGCTCTTTGTGTTCACATTTCTTTTGTGGGATCGAGTTTTTGTCAATCTGTTTTGATGTAATCCACCTATACATATTATGAAAAAATTTATAAAGAAACTAATTCAAAAATAAAAGATATAAAATATTCATTTATATTAAATATAAAAGTATCATAATTACCTTATAAGTGATCCAAGACGATAGATCACATCTCATACTCCTTTCATTGTACATCCATCGATAACCAAAGGTAAAATATGTTTCAAGAAGTTATGCCAATCATGGGTCTTTAACCCAGATAAGCTCTTATCATCCATAGTAAACATGTTCTAGAAAGATGCTCCATATCCTATAGGAGTCTGAATCAATTGGAATCCAATTGTTGATAGTCTGTATCTCTTTTGTTGTAAGTACCCAAGGAGTAGGTGCATAAGTTGTTTCCTGTCAGTGTCTATCAAAAACTGGCCATAACTTTCGTTTTGAGTTTTGGTCCTTCAAATCATTCCTTGATGCTATGGTGTCTTTTAATCCAAGAAGATGTTGCCATAATGAATAACCTAATATATATGTATAGGATCAAGAGGATGACATACTTTTAACTCTTTCCAATACTCCAAAGAATACCATATTGATATATTCTCTAAGAGTGCCAATTTTCCTTTACCTCTCTTCACATTCTCATTATCTTCATCATCTCTGAAGATTTCTCATTCTGGATCTATTAGAGATCCATCTATCCATTTTTGATACCAATCCATAGGCATCATAGGTTTTGGACACTGACCTGTTTCAAGCTTTCCATTAAAATGTATTGCTTCTCTTTTACATCTTAATGGATGATCATCAGACAAGAATCATCAATGTTGAAGATAAATATTTTTGTTGAGATTCTTACTATAGATTTATATCAACCAATCACCACAATATGGACAAGCTTTATAACCCTTAGTAGATATTCCTACATCATGAAAACAATAAAAATATAATTAGATTAACTCACATTTACTTGTATGCATATTGAATAAAAAAATTACATCAATACCTAAACAAACACCATATCTTGGAAAATCTTGAATAGTCCAAGCCATAATACCACAAATCGTAATATATCTATCATTGATGATTTTTGATACATCAATGACATTAATACCTCTCCTTAACTCTTGGAGATCATCAATGACAGGAGCAAGATATATATTCATATCTTTAACTTGTCTTTTTCCTATGATTAAAAGTGAAAGCATCAAATGTTCCTTTTTAATGCTAAGATATGGCGGAAGATTGTAGATTATGACTACCACTGGCCATGTTGACCATTTACTAGATTTCATGGAGAATGGATTAACCCCATCTAATGCAACTCCTAACTTTAGATTCTGTGGATTTTGTGCAAAATCAGGCCATGTAGAATCAATATGCTAAAAAGCAACACTATCATTAAGAATTCTGATTATTCCATCAATACTTTTATGGTCATGTCCCTATGTCAAAAGCTTTGATAATTCAAGGCTTTTAAACATATGTCTAATCCGTGGAGCCAATGGAAAATGTCTCAATACCTTTTTTGGGATTTTACCTTCTTTGTCCTTATATTGAGGAGATTGACATTTTGGACATGTCAAAGAGTCTGCATATTCACCTCTATATAAAATACAATCGTTAGGACATACATGTATACATTGATAATCTATACCAAGATTGTTGATTATCTTCTTCATTGTTGGGAGAAATGAATGGATGATCCAAGAGATTGAGTAGGTACTGCTAAAACCTGCTTTGTAACAGCCCTCTTTAGCTTCAGACTTGATTAGTAGACTTCCTTAGCTTCCCAATGACACCAAGAAATAGCCTATGTCCTTTGGAAATGATCTGTGCAATGATTGAATCAAAACAGATAACTTTGGAAGTCACAAAAATCAAGAAAACCTTCTATTTTAGTCTTGACACCTGCTCAATGTTTTGCTCAGTGTGACCAGCACAGTAACAATTGATAAAATTCCTTCTAGGGGTATTCAATTAGCTTAGTAAGCTAACATTTGCAAGTGGAATGATGTAAGATGACAAACTATACTTAGAGAAATTGATTTAGCAAAATTAGCTATACCCCCAACTTTTTAGGACTGTAGCAGAGATAGACCAGTGAGCACCTCGACGAAGATTTCTCTGAATTGGCAGAATGAAATCACTTCAAACATTGTGATCATGTAGATGACCTTGAGCTAAATCCAACAAGCTTTGAATCACTGAATTTGGAGTAGAATTGACCGAGATATGCCCTTGACAAGTTAACAGACTTTGGAGTAGACAAGCAGTGAATACAGAGATGAATGATGTAAATGTATCTATTGATTAACAATTGTGTACAATCCCATTGGCATGTCTAGCATTGCCAAATGGTGTAGAGAGGTGTAGGCTATGGTATAGTCCTTACACACACTCAAGCTCAACAGAATGAGCCTCGGGAATGGAGTGATCTGCCGACAACTTTTTCACATCCAATTTTATAGGAAATGACTTAGGATTTGAATTCAAATTCAAATCTTTGGCTTCCTATGATCAAGCATCTAAAAGTTTGGAGATATTCTCTCAATCAAGTGATCTACTTTTCCACAAATCACTTAGGTAGGTGATTACAAAAGATTCTAAGTCAAATTAGACTTTTACAATGAGGTAAAGTGGTAATAAACCACTAGCATATGTTCCTATGGTTCTTCATGCATGTGGAGTCTTCATGATGTCTTCCAAGCCAAATGTGTAGGCTTGTGATTTACACCAACAGCTCCCCGTCAAGCCAAGCACTTTGGCTTAAGTCTTCATCTTCAATCTTCAAGTACATCCTGTAATTCAATCATAGATTTGAACCTGCAAAGTTTGGTCCCATCCAAAGCTTTAGTCAGCAAATCTGCACATTGCATGTTGGTTGACACATAGGTCAGCTGAATGTCCTTGCTTAGCAACTTCTCTCTCACATAATGATAATGAACTTCTATGTGTTTGGTCCTAGCATGATAGATAGGATTAGTTGCAAGGTGAAGAAAACTTGTATTATCTCCAAAGATAATTGGAGACCTAGTATATAAGCCCAATTCTGAATACAAAAGCTTAATCCAAATTGCTTCTTGAGTGGCATTAGCTAGCCCTCTATACTCTGCTTTTGTAGAAGACAATGCAACAGTTGGTTGCTTCTTTGCAGACCATGAAATTGGTTTGTCACTTGCAAAAGAAATGTATCCTGAAGTGCTTCTCCTATCATCCTTGCATCTTGCCCAATCTGCATCTGAATAAACTTTTATGTCAATATCTGAAGTGTAAGGAAAGTACAAACCATGGTTTTGTGTACCCTTGAGATACTTCAAGATTCTTTTGGCAGCCTCTAAGTGAGGTATCCTTGGTTTGTGCATAAATTGACTTAGCACACTAACTCCATATGCAATGTCAATTCTAGTTAAGGTAGCATAGTTCAAGCTACCTACCATACTTTGATAACCTGTAATGTCTTTGACTTCATCACCTTCATGGGCACTTAGCTTTAGGTTCACCTCCATTGGAGTACTAGCTGCTTTAGCATCCTGTAAGTGAAATTTCTTCAACATGTCCTGCACATACTTCTTCTGAGTAATGTATATTCCTGAATTAGTGTAAACTAATTCAAGTCCCAAAAAATACTTCAATAATCCAAGATCATTGATCTTGAATTCCTTCATCATCTGGCTTTTGATGCTTCTGATTCCATTTACATCATTGCCTGTAATGATGATGTCATCAACATAAACACAAAGATAGATTACCTCTGAATTACTTCTCTTAATGAACAGAGAAGTGTCAGCCCTATACTCATGACAAAACCTTGGTCTTGGAGGTATGTAGTTAGCCTGTAATTCCATGCCCTAGGTGCCTGCTTCAATCCATATAAAGCCTTCTTTAATTTGCAAACATAAATTACCTTCTTAGGGTCTTCATACCCAGGAGGTTGTGACATATAAACCTCTTCTGAAATCCATCCATTCAAGAAAGCATTCTTGACATCCAATTGGTACATGTTCCAATTCTTTGATGCAGCCACACTCACCAACACTCTCATTGTTGGCATCTTGGCCACAGGAGAAAATGTTTCTTCATAGTCAATGCCTTGGGTTTGTGCAAAACCCTTGGCTACTAATCTGGCCTTGTACCTGTTAATTGTGCCATCAGAATTTCTTTTCAATTTATAGATCCATCTGGATTCTATTACCTTCATGGAGTCCTTCTTGGGTACTAACTCCCATGTATCACTCTCCTTGAGTGCTTCAATCTCCTCATCCATAGCTTCCTTCCATTCTGATTTTGTGATTGCTTCTTCATATGATCCTGGTTCTTCATTTAGCAAATCCTTTGCAAGATAAATTGAATGTTTAGTAACAAGAGATGTATCATACCCATATCTGATAGGTTTTTTGCTCTCTCTTTGAGACCGTCTGATTGATTGAGTTGAAGATTCTGGTATGTCCTCAAGCTTCTTCATCTTCATTTTGCCTTTGGACTTCCATGCCTTGAACTCTTCAAGGTTGACTTCATCATCTGAACTTGAGTCTTCTTTCTGAGTTGGTTCCCCCTTTGTAAGTTTTGGAAATTCCTCTTCCAAATCATAGGGTAGTTTGACCTTCCTGCATTCATTCTCATACCAAGAATCATTCTCATCAAAGATCACATCTCTGCTTACCATAAATCCCTTGTTGGTAGGGTTATAAAACCTGTAACCTTTTTTATTTAAATCATATCCAATGAAAATACATTTTTCAGCCTTTGGATCTAGCTTTCCTCTTACCTGTGAAGGAATGTGTACATATGCTACACATCCAAAAATTTTGCAGTGATCCAATGATGGTCTCTTACCATGCCATGCTTCATATGGTGTCATACCATCAAGTGACTTTGATGGTAACGTGTTTATGAAATAGGTGGCAGTAGATACACTCTCTGCCCATAGATAGTTAGGTAATTTCTTCTCATTAAGCATAGATCTAGTTGTCTCAACTATTAACCTATTTCTTCTTTCAGCTTCCCCATTCTGTTCAGGAGAGTACCTTGTGGTTATTTCCCTTTTGATGCCTCTGTCCTGCAAGAAGTCCTCAAATTCATTGGAGAAGTACTCACCTCCTCCATCTGACCTTAGCCTCTTTACATTCCTTCCTGTCTGATTTTCAACTAATGCAAGATATTTCTTAAAAGAATTAAATACTTCATCCTTGTGCTTCATAAAGTGTAATATAGTCCATCTGCTATAGTCATCAATAAAAGACACATAGTACCTTGAACCTGAGACTGAAGGGTCTTTGCTAGGTCCCCATACATCTGTGTGTACAAGCTCTAGATAGTCTTCATGCATATATCCTTTCTTGGAGAAGGGTAACCTGTGAGACTTACCAAATTGACAAGCACCACACTTGTAAATCATATGTTGCTTGGATACATTAGGTATCCCAAGCACACATTGGTCCCTACACATTTGCTTCAAGGTCCTTTCTCCTATGTGCCCTAATCTCTTGTGCCAAATCTCAAGCTCTAAAAGTGTTTGATCTTTATAACTGTATAATGCAATGCTCTTTGTATCTTCCAATTCAAAAGTGAAAAGTCTACCTGATTTTTCTCCTTTAGCTATCCTTTTGAATCCATGTCTTGGGTCCATGCTCCATACTGATTGAATCTGACCTGCAACCCTTTCTCTACAATCTGACCAACACTCATTAAGTTCTTTGTAATTGTAGGTACAAAAGTACTCTGCTTTGGTAGCCTCTCCCTCTCTGATTTTTGTAATTCCTGTAACACTCATCTGTGGTGTGGTTTGACAAACCACAAATGTTACATGGTGATGAGTTATAGGGTCTCCCCCTACCTTTCTTACCTCCTCTGCCCCTACCTCTTGAAGATCTACCTCTCCCTGCATAGTTGACTTGGGAGGTAGAGCATTCATCTTCCACCTTCTTACTCTTGCCTTTATCCTTAGATTTCTTATCAGTGTATAGGGCAAAAGAGTTGTTACCTTTGGTAGTATCTCCACTCTTGGTAAGCTTTGCTTCATGTGTGAATAGTTGACCCATGAGAGTTGTAAGATCTGGAGTGTGCATGTCCATGTAGAGATCCATTGTAGTGGTGAAGCTTTCCCACTTGTCATCAGCCTTGATTCCATCAATTACCTGCCTTACAATTTGTTCTTCTTCAATTTCTTCTCCTATGCTTGCTAACTGATCTGCAACATCTTTGATCTTGGTCACAAATTCTGAAACAGCTTGCTTAGGTTGCTTCCTTAGTGTTGTGAATTCAATCCACAACTGATTTTTCCTAGCCCTTGTATTAGAGGAAAAATATGATGACAAGGTTTCCCAAGTCTCTTGGGAAGTCTTACAATTTCTGATATGAGGTAAAAGAAAGTCAGATATAGAGTTGAGTAAATAGGACCTTGCCAATGCAACCCTTGCACACCATGTGTTGAGTTTTTCTTGCTCCTCCTTGGTTGGCAAACCTCTTGCTTTGAATGAGGGCAATTCCTCATCTCCTGAGATGTATCCATAGAGACTCCTTCCTTGTAAGTAGGTCTTCATCCTTAGAGACCATGCTTGATAGTTGTTCCTGTCCAATTTGTCAATAAATGAAGGAAAACCATCTCCCATTTTACCTTATTTGCTCTGATACCACTATTGGGAGAAATGAATGGATGATCCAAGAGATTGAGTAGGTACTGCTAAAACCTGCTTTGTACCAGCCCTCTTTAGCTTCAGACTTGATTAGTAGACTTCCTTAGCTTCCCAATGACACCAAGAAATAGCCTATGTCCTTTGGAAATGATGTGTGCAATGATTGAATCAAAACAGATAACTTTGGAAGTCACAAAAATCAAGAAAACCTTCTATTTTGGTCTTGACACCTGCTCAATGTTTTGCTCAGTGTGACCAGCACAATAACAATTGATAAAATTCCTTATAGGTGAATTCAATTAGCTTAGTAAGCTAACATTTGCAAGTGGAATGATGTAAAATGACAAACTATACTCAGAGAAATTGATTTAGCAAAATTAGTTATACCCCCGACTTTTTAAGACTGTAGCATAGATAGACCAGTGAGCACCTCGACGACGATGTCTCTGAATTGGCTGAATGAAATCACTTAAAACTTTGTCAGCATGTAGATGAATTTGAGCTGAATCCAACAAGCTTTGAATCACTGAATTTGGAGTAGAATTGATCGAGATATGCCCTTGACAAGTTAACAGACTTTGGAGTAGACAAGCAGTGAATACAGAGATGAATGATGTACATGTATCTATGGATTAACAATTGTGTACAATCCCATTGGCATGTCTAGCATTGAAAAATGGTGTAGAGAGGTGTAGGCTATGGTATAGTCCTTACACACACTCAATCTCAATAGAATGAGCCTCGGGAATGGAGTGATCTGCCCGCGACTTTTTCACATCCAATTTTATAGGAAATGACTTAGGATTTGAATTCAAATTCAAATCTTTGGCTTCCTATGATCAAGCATCTAAAAGTTTGGAGATATTATCTCAATCAAGTGATCTACTTTTCCACGAATCACTTAGGTAGGTGATTACAAAAGATTCTAAGTCAAATTAGACTTTTACAATGAGGTAAAGTGGTAATAAACCACTAGCATATGTTCCTATGGTTCTTCATGCATGTGGAGTCTTCATGATGTCTTCCAAGCCAAATGTGTAGGCTTGTGATTTACACCAACATTCATTTCATCATGTGAGGTGTGAAGAATATTTTGACTTGGTAAAAAACTTTTCAAATAATAGCTTGTAAGTTCATGAAAAATAGACACATTAATAAAAATAAATAAATAAATATACATATATATATATATATATGTATATATATGCATATGATTTTTTCCATGTGTATGCTTATGTGTATGTGTATGTGGATGTGTGTATGCATGTGCATCTGTATACATATGTGTATGTGTATATGTATGTATGTGTGTATATGTGTTTTATATGTGTATATGTATGTATATATACGTATGTGTATGCCTGTGCATATATGTATGTGCATGTGTGTATATATGTGTATGTATGTATGTATGTGTATGTATGTATGAATGTGTATGTATGTATATATGTGTATGAATGCATGTGTAGCTGTGTATATTTGATTTTTTTTTAATTTTATTTTTGTTTATTGTGGTTTGCACACTTTCATATAGATATCTAGACCACTGAATTGTTTGGTTGTCTCCCATTTTATAGTCAATCTATTACCTGCCTTGCTAACTAAGACTTAGATATTTGTTTACAAACATTAAGTATCAGTTATCTATGGAGGTATTAAGTTGTTTGGAAAATAGGTCAAGCAAATTTATCTCGAAGATTTTGAAAGATGAACAGCAAGTCCATGACCTGTAGGAGGTATATTAGCATTATGACTATGAGAATTATTATCATCATCATCATCATCATCGAGCAAGTATTCCTGTATATCAACAATAATTTGATTTTGTATATGGTTTTAAAATAAAATAATGACATTAATTCATAGAAAAAATACATACCCAAGCATTATCTTATTGACCAAGTGGTGGTGCATGCTCAAAATTACCATACTCTGCCTCATGTTCAATACATTCCAATCATGGTCTTTGATACGTGCCATAGCAAGAGTTACACCAACACATATGTTGGGGATGTAAGGGTCATGTGACCTTACCCCCATATTCATATATATACATCTTATATAGAGCATTGCCTCAAGAGAGATCATTATGTGGGTTTCAAGGCTCTCACGCATGTCCGTGCGTCTCTCCTCTCTTCTCTCTCCCTCCATCTCCTCCTTCCTCCTCTTGTTCTACACACCAAAGCCGTTCATTGGTATCAGAGCATGTTGAAGGCTTGTGTGGAAGGAGCTCCAATGGAAGCTTAAGTCACAAGAGGTGAAAGTGTACGTCAGCATCTCTAAGCAACAGTTCAGTATTTCAGTCATAACTCGAGCTAAGAAGTTTGGATTGATGCGTTTTAAAGTTCTATGCATAGCTACACAGAGGGATATAACTTCATAGAAGGACACAAACCTGATCCAGAGTTTTAAATTGCCGAGAATTCAAAAAATGCAAAATTGCTGTAGATGGCGAATCTACATTCAATAGGACAGGAGGTCAATTTTTGGTTCATAACTTGAGTTTTACAGGTCCGATTCATGCGATTCAACTTGCTGTGTGTATCTTGGAAAAGAGTCTACAATTGTAGAAGATCACAGGTCCAGATTCTGAGTGTTAAGTTGCCCAAATTGAAAAATACAAAGCAGCAGTGTTGTAGGTGAAGATGAAATTGACAGCTAATGATTGTTTTGTGCATATCTTGAGCTACGCACATCCAATTGAGGTGTTCCTTATCTCATTAGGTAGCCAAGAATGAGTCTTGAATTTTGATCAAGAGCAAAAGTTCAGATTTAGAGTTTCTCATCTCTGAAACAATAAAACACAGAGCATCATATTTCA
Organism: Ceratopteris richardii; assembly: GCA_020310875.1. Classification (NCBI taxonomy): domain Eukaryota; kingdom Viridiplantae; phylum Streptophyta; class Polypodiopsida; order Polypodiales; family Pteridaceae; genus Ceratopteris; species Ceratopteris richardii. The sequence goes on from CM035408.1 coordinate 120,079,658, forward strand.
CCAAAACAACCCTAGTTGCTTTTTGAGTTTCATTTTGGTTTGGAACTTCTTCAAAAGAGATTTTTTGGTGTGCAATCTTTTATTTTCAGAGCTTCAAGGCATTGTACATGTATGACACTCTGATAGCTCCTCCGTATGAGAGTAGAGCATGATCTTGTCACATGTTTGGCATGTAAGATGACATTGTGGTATACTCTTTTTTGAGGTTTATGTCATTATGAGTTCGATCATGGATGTATAGTGGCATTGTGGTCTATATGTTGCTTATGCCACTTGGTTATGGATTTAGTTATCGGTTGCACACAATTATGTGAGAGTTGATTGTGGATCTTGGTTGGTACTTGTATATTTGTTTTCTTTGCAGGTACATAATCTAGATTGGAGCCTCAGTTACACATTTGTTTGTCACGTTATTAGCATTTGGTCATTGATTGATATGTATTTGCCATTGTGATTCTTGGCATATGTGGATGGTGATTCCCACATGGTTTATTTGGTTTAGAGTCCATTTTACAGAGGAGATTCTGCCAAAATTTCAACAGCTTTTATGCTAGAAGAGAGCTCTAGTGGATCTTGAAGCTTATGAGATGGCTTCAGATCATTGCTTATCTCCATTCATTTGAACTTGTTCATAGGTTATTTGTGATAGGTTGGACCATCTTTGTGTATCGCCAATATATTGGCATGTATTGCTGTCAATTTTTGGTATGTGTATTTGCCATTATCTTTGGTTGGATTAGTGACAGGTGGTGACAGATTACTCATTGTTCTTTTGCTATTGGTTATCTTGTTAACATACCACGTGGGACGTGGCAGTTTTTTCGTAGATGGCTACATCTTCAAGAGTCATTTCCTCAGTAGAAGGTATACAAATTAATAGTTTATATTTATAGTTCTCATATTTTTATTAATTTTTTACATTTAATTTATGTATTTCTTTTCTATTCAAATAAATAGGCTACTACAAAGAAGAGAATTGAGTCGGGCCACACATCTCACTTAGGCCAAATGGTCCATCATGGTTTTGTAGCTACATTTGTAAGTATATGTGGTATTGTAAGTATATTTTTTATTTTAGTTAAAACACATGAAACTAATCTTTTTTATTTGTTTTAGTGCAGCGAAAGGATTATAGTAGATATCCTACAAGACATGAGATCGAGTATATTACACATTTTGGATATCGGTGTTTGAGCAAGTATATGCGAGATCATCCAGATGCGTTTGTGAGTATTATCAAATTTCATATAATTATTATATTTTTATGGATGGTTTGTATGTTTTACTTATTTATGTTTGTTATATGTAATACATGAGTATTATGGAGAGGCAGATATGGATGAGGTGGAGGGACAGACACAGGAGGGACGATCTCAATCGTCGATTAGGCAATCCAAGCACTGAACCATTGTTAATCATATCTTTGATACCTCTTTCATTAAAATGTCCAAACGTTTTGTGCCAAAGATCTAACTCAGAGATCTTATGTCCTCCATAGGTGAGCAAGGCATGACCAACATTACCTTGGATATTCAATGTGAACAATCTTCCTTTTTTCTTCCCTGAAACAATCTATTTATACCCATTGCTAGGGTCTTCCACAAACACTCCTTCATTAGTGAATCTAACTTCATAACCTTTTTCAACAATTTTTCCTACACTTATCAGATTCTTAGGAATTGTAGGAACATACAAGACCTTACTCAAGAGGGTGCTACCATCCTTGGCCTTCATTGATCCAATTGACTTCACATTGTGCTTTGTATTGTCACCTATTTGAACTACATGATTAGTTACCTTATTTTCCAAATCTGTCATCAAAGCTATGTTGCCACTCATGTGATTGCTACACCCTAAGTCAATGTAAAAAACTCTTTGGTCTTCCTTTTGCCTCTCACAAGTCGCATTCATTATCAATGTTGAATCCTCCTTCTGATCTGAACCATATTTGTAGTAGTGTTGAAGCTCAAAGTCAAGGACAAAGCATGGAAGCACATCAAAAGGTGGACACATGAGGAAAGGGAGCAAGTAGGGAGCTCCAAGAAGTGTATGTCAAATTTTCAGAAGAATCCCCTACAAAAATAGTGATTTTCATCACTAGAAACCATTGTAAATACCATTATCTATTTTTAGTAACTCCATTTTGTTCAAGCCGAGGAGTCCTCGAGCTTGAGGAGTATTAGAAGTACCATCATACCAATTTTCATAATTTTTAGACTTCGTTTGAGCCCTCAAATAAGCCCTGGAACCTAATTTTTAACTAGGCCGGACACTAGGTCTGGACAGGGCCAAAACTAGTCAAAAAACTATAAAAAGAGCTAGAGAGCTCATTTTTGAGGGTAGCTTGTTAGAGAATAGAACTTTTGTAAGAGAACACTTTCGCAATCTAAGCTTTCCATTGTTCCTCTCTTTGATCTTACTTTGTGCGCGTGTGTGTGCATGTTTGTGTGCTTTCACTCACGCACTTGTGCCTTCACTTTCTCGTGGTCTTCATACCGGTCCTCACGTCTCCGCGGATTGACAAGTAAAGGAGGTGGTGCTTACGCTTGAGCTACACCAAATTTTGGCGCCGTTGTCGGGGAGAGTGCTTCGAGGACGAGCGTTGTGATGGTAAGATCGTAGATTTGCGACGTTGGAAGGTAAAAAAACTGTCATTTCAGTTCATTTTCTGTTTTTTTCCTCTTCATCTTCATCATCATCATCATCTCCACCTTCTTCCATCTTCTTCTTCATAGAAATTTCTTGTTTTTTAGTGCATTTTCACCATTTTCATACCATTTTTCATGCATTATTGTGTGGGAAGGAGTTAGGAGGTGCAAGGGAGAGCAAGCGCTGTGTTTTTTTCATGATTTTCTGCTCATACGGAGCTCGCCATAGCCGGCGCTCATAAATTTGAATTTCCCGCCAAAAAACGCGATTCTGTGATGAAAATCGCGATTCTGTGAAAATTCAAAATTTTTTGAAAAATCACGATTTTCAGTTTTCCCGCCTAAAAGTTGGTTGAAAAGAATCGCGATTCTGTGTTTTTTCTCAAAAAAAAACACGATTCTCTGCTCAAAATCGCAATTCTCAAAAAACACGATTCTCTGCTCAAAATCGCGATTCTCACCAATCACGATTTTCAGCAAAAACACGATTTTGTGAAAAACACGACTTTCTGCTTAAAATCGCGATTTTCACAAATCACGATTTTCAGTGAAAAATACGATTTTGAGAAAAACACGATTCTCTATGACAAAATGGCGATTTTCATGCCAAAAACACGATTTTGTGAAAAAGGCGATTCTGTGAAAACACGAATTTTTGCTCAAAATCGCGATTTTCAAAAACACGATTTTGTGCTCAACATCGCGATTTTCATGTCAAAAACACGATTCTGAGAAAACACGATTTTCAGTCAAAAACACGATTTTGTGAATCACGATTCTCTGAGTCAAAATCGCGATTCTCTAAAACACGATTTTGTGATCAAAATCGCGATTTTCAGAAACACGATTTTGTGATCAAAATCGCGATTTTCAGAAACACGATTTTGTGATCAAAATCACGATTTTCAGAAACACGATTTTGTGATCAAAATCGCGATTTTCAGAAACACGATTTTGTGATCAAAATCGCGATTTTCAGAAACACGATTTTGTGATCAACATCGCGATTTTTTTTTACTTCACAGCATCGCGATTTTCAGAAAGTTCACAAAATCGCGATTTTCTCCAAAGGTCCTGTTTGCCTGTTTTGACCCCCAGGAGCCTGATTTGACATAACTTTCTCATCCAAAGTCCATTTTTTGAGCTCTATAGCTTGTTGGAAAGCTCGTTTCAAATCCTACACGATCTCAACTGTTTTTTTCAAGAATAATGCGTTGATTTTGAGATAGGATAATTTGAAGTTGACCCTCAGGTGGGACTAGGGAACCAAGGGGGCTCTAAAGAATTTTGAACCATACCAAAGGGAAAATTTGGACTCTTGACTAAAGCTTATGAACCTGAGATCTGGTAGACACTTAGGCAAGGATAAACAAAGCATTAGATCTTCTGAGGCTAGTGTCAACCATACATCCAAGTCTTGGACACAACAACTAAGTGGTGATCTTTTACTAAGTTCAGACACAAGTGATTCAGAAATGTCTTTTAGCATGGGAAAACCTGTAGGTGGCTCAGGGACTGCCCATCTACAAACACCGGAAGGTCCCTATAAGACACAGTTGGAATATATTCGGACCAACCAATTAGGTGCTCGCATCTATGAGGATGGTTTGAGGCGATCAGTGGTCCAACTCAAAAATCCAGATCAATCCTTTGGACTTGAACACCCGGTGGTCAAGTTCGAAGAGGGTTCATACATTGATAAGGAAGGAACCATGTATGTGGTTACCAACCAACCAGATAGGACCGATGAGTTTGGAAATATCATTCATGAGAATGAGATAGGAGACCTAGAACAAGGAAATATAGGACAAGGACCCCAGACTCCTAGAGGCAAGTCAGTTTTGACCCGAGTGATCACTCCAGACTGGATCCCTCAAGACAACAAAAGCATAGAACTATTTTTGAATAGAGAAACAGAGGAAGCCTTTTGGAGATTCAAGCCAGAACAACCTAGCCAATTGGGCATAGTCATCATCTACGAGTTCAAGGATCCAGAGATACCAGGAAAGGTTGTCTACCTGGATAACACATCAGAGAAAATTTTCTTGGTAACAGAACATGATAGACATGCATATACTTGGAAGAATGAATTGATTTTCCCCCCACCAAGATCCAATGTTTCCCATGGCCTCCAAGGAGTAGGATCATCCCACGCTCATGAAGCCCAGAGAGGAAGAACTAGAGAGAGACCTGAGGTAAGTTTTGCACACACCGTGGGCAGGAATAGAGCAGGATTTGAAAATGAAAGACCTGAAAGAGAGAGACATCAAGCACATAGGCAACAAAGAGATGAACAGGATTTTCCATTGCCTAGACCTCGAGAGTACCCAAGAACCCTTAGACCCCTTCAAGTGATCAAGGCAATGAAGAACTATTTCGATGGGACAGGGGATCCTTATGATCATGTGGCCGAGTACAAACAAGTGCTGAGAGCCGAACAAATTGAGGACTGGTTCACCCAGTACGAGGCATTTGGTTTGACCCTTAAGGGCACTGCCTTAGCTTGGTTTCAACCATTGAGTAGAAGCAGCTATCACGATATAGGTCAACTACTAGACGAATTCATTGTAGAATTTTCCAAGAGTGGTATCAGGCACAACACATCATCCTTGATCCACAGCTTCAAGCAGACTCCCCAAGAAACAGTGCGACTAGCAGGTAGAAGATTCAGACAGTATCTAGAAAGATGCCCTGCTCTAGAGTTACCCACTCCGGCCAAACAAGTGGCTTTGTTCTTAGATGGCTTACTGAGCACCAAGTTAAGATCATATGTGTACTTGAAAGATCCTAGATCCATAGAAGAGTGTGTGCGGACGTGCATAGACATAGAAGATAACTTGGGTGAGGAGTTAGGATTGTCCAAACTCTACAAAGATTCGGATAGTTCTACTAGTCATACTTCAAAGATCTCCATAGAAATAGAAGAGATAGCTGAGCAAGTTGCCAAGAAGCTGGGAGTCCAAAATAAACAAACACAGAGAGTCACTCCATTGAATCGGTGCTATACTTGCGGAGGTGACCACATGGCTAACGTATGCCCAACGCAAAACCAAAATATTAGAGAAAGGAATGCTCCCTATTGTACTATTGAAAGGAAGTACACAAACCATACGGCTCAAGAATGTCCCTACAATAGGCAGGCTGTTAGACAGAATTATCAGCAACCTTATCCACAAGGTAGGTATCAGAACCAATACCAACAGCCATATTATAGACCACAACAGCAATATCAGGTACCATATAGGCCACAACCTGTCTTGGGAAACCAACCACCAGCTCCAGCCAACGTGATTCCAGTCAAGTATGCTGTGGGAGAGGAAAATCCAAATAGAGCTTTGGTGCCACTAACCCCATTGATACCAGATAATGACTCTCATGCTCATAGTTCAGACTACTCCCATGAAAGTAGTCCACATGCTTATTACACAGAGTCACCTGAACATAGTGAGATTTACTCGTATCAATATGAGGCACCGCCTATGGAGCAAAATTGGGAGCCAGAATACTCCAATGTCATGTACACAAATCCTAACCCTAGGCCCCAGTTGAGACAAATGAGACCACAAGCCCCTAGAGGATCTTGTTTCAGATGTCATGGTGACCATTTCATTCATGACTGTCCCCACCCACCATCTCCGAGTCAAGGACAGGCTATCACAATACAGGCTTTTTGTCCTGATTGTGGCAAAGACCATCTCCCCAGAGATTGTCCAAGAAACCCCTCCAGTGCACCCAAGATTACACCCATTAATGTGGTAGGCTTAGTGGCAGATCCAAGTTCAAGTAGTAGCAATGTGGCTCCTATACAAGCTGTCACTAGAGCACAAGCCTTAAAACAGGATAAACCAGTAGAACAATCAGAGTCGAGTGAATCGGGAGAGCCTAGTAAGAGGAAAACAAGAACATGGAAGGATACCAGAGAGAAGGCCAATCGCAAGTGGAATAAAAAGTTATCGGAACTAGAAGAAAGCTTAAAAGAAGCGAAAACAAAAATAGAAGACATTGCATCTCAAAGCCCCTCGCATGCCGAAACTCCATCCACTCCACCTCATCCCACCCCACCACCCATTGTAAATAGACCGCAACCAGGGTCTGTTCTTGCAGATCCAACCCCAGAAGGCTTGGACATGATGTTCAAGGCCTACCAGGCTCGACTTCAAGAAGGGCCTACAGCGGCAAACCTAGACAAGAGTTACCCTAGAGCAGATTTAGAGATTGAACGGATGAAAATGTGCATGAAAATGGTAGAACAAGCTCAAGCCATACTTGAGACTAGTCAAAAGTTCAATCAGACAAACTCCATCAAATCAGATTTGCATTTCCAGGGCTTACTAGAAAGATTAGAGCAATTGGTAAACAAACCACAAGTTTCTTTACCTCCACAGGCTCAACCAGTTATTGAGAGAAGAAGCTCACCACCAAGGGGAGCTTATGTTCCTAATTCCACAGATGCTGGAATACCTCCTTCAATTCAACAGTACTCTCAAGAGTTCTTGCGGGAAATACAGGAAGATAAATGGGCCAAGGAGAAGGGTAATTCCCCTCCTATTCCTGAGATTGATGATCTTCATGATCAATTTCCCCAAGACATTCCATCTATTTACGGAGATGAAGCAGAACAACAAGAAGACGAAAGGTTAGATTTTGAATCTAATACCTTAGAAGAACTGCCTCAATTTCCCGGCCCATGGGAATCTGAATCTCTCCAGATTAGAGCTCCCACTGAAGACTCAGTGGTTCCAAGGAACACGGATGTCGTGAAGAACACTAAGGTTCAGTGTCATCTCACTGTAGAAGAGCTGCTCAAAGCAAAACCTGAGCTTTGGAATCATGTGAAGGATCAGGTTCCAGAACTTGATTCCAACATGCCAAAAGCAGGCTCCAAGCAAAGGGTACCAGAGATACCTCTAGACAAAATAGGGGACATGTGTGAGGGTGAAGAAGGTAATACTTATCTTCCAATCACCTACCAAGGTTACACAACCAAAGCAATCATAGATTCAGGTGCTGGTGTTGCTATTGCGACCACCTCCTTGTGGAAGCAATGGGGCAAGCCCACATTAAGACCAACTAGAATGAAGCTTCAAATGGCTGATGGTCATTTTGAAAGACCTCTAGGATTGCTAGAAGGGATCACTCTAACCACTTGTGGTGTAGAGTTTGAGCACACATTTGCTATATGTGACTTTGAGAAAAATAATGTCTATGAGATGATCCTAGGAAGACCCTTCCTACGACAATTGCAAATAGTACAGGATTGGGGAACTAACTCCTTGTACTTACAGCACTTAGGGGTTACCACCAAGGTCAATTTGAAGGATTACACCTTCAGAGATGTACCACCCCTACAGTGGAATTCTATCCACAAAGTGAAAGAAGATTCCATCTCTGTGCATTCTGAAAGTTCACCTGATCCATCATGGCTGCATGAAGATACTCATTTGTGGATGTGCAAAGTCGCAAAGGAAGAGGAAAAACGTTTAAAGGCAAGGGAAGAAGGAACTTCACTAGGAGATAGACCAGTTAGAGACCCAGCCTACACACCGATGATCTTTCCAGATGAGGAGTTTGAGCCTCATGGCTGGCCAGAAATCTTAGCCACCATGGACATTGCTGTCAATGAGGAACAGTGGACACCTCATTGTGATGAGGAGGGTTATGATATCTCAGTGTTCATGTGTCAACCCTTGCTAGAAGAATGTGACCCTAGTGATGTCATAGAAGAAGAAGAGGATGACGATGATCTGGAGTCTATTGTGATGGATAGTTGCTTTAACTCAGAGCAGCACTATCTAGAAGACATAGGAGTGTTCACCCAGAAAGAAGAAGAACCTCTCACAAGTATTAAAACAGTAAACTCAAAGGATGGAAGTGAGAGTAGTCAAAAGAAAAAGAAAAGAAAAGCAGTGAAACAAGAAAAGGAGGAATCATTGTTTGAAGTACCAGAAAACTTCAAGAAATATGAAGTTGACGACCGCAAAATTTTGGTACGAATGCCTAAGAGAGAGGCCATCATAGGAGAATCATATGATAATAAAGAAAAGACCAAGAAGATTGTAGTGACCATTGAAGAGAACGAAGAGAGAAGCACATATATAGGAGATGACCTAAGTGCAAGAGAAGAAATGGAGCTCATAGCTCTATTAAGGGAATATAGGGATGTGTTTGCATGGCACTATAGAGACTTGAAAGGGGTAGATCCAAGAATTTGCTCTCATACTATCCCCATGACTGCTGATGCTAAGCCCACCAAACAGAAGCCCTACACATATAATGATACCTATGCAGCCAAAATCAAAGAAGAAATTGATAGGTTGATTGAAGCCGGATTCATCTATGAGATTGAGCATACCGAATGGGTGTCCCCCATTGTTGTGGTACCCAAGAAGAACGGGAAGTTGCGAGTGTGTATTAACCTTAAAAAAGTTAACGCCGCTACGATTAGAGATAGTTATCCACTTCCAATCACAGAACACCTTTTGGAGCGTGTTGCAGGCAAAGAAGTTTATAGCTTCCTTGATGGATTTTCAGGTTACAATCAAGTAGCCATTGCCCCAGAAGATCAACACAAAACAGCTTTTGCTACAGAGTGGGGAATCTTTGCATTTCGTGTGATGCCATTTGGGCTCACCAATGCACCTGCAACATTCCAAAGGCTCATGTGTCATGTCTTCAAAGAGTTCCTGCGAAAGAGCTTAGAAGTGTATGTGGATGATTTATGTGCTCATTCCCAAGAAAGAAGGGTTCACATCCCTGAGCTCAGACAAATTTTCAACAAGTGTAGAGAATATCGAGTGTGTCTAAACCCAGAAAAGTGTGTGTTTATGGTGCGTCAAGGTAAAATCTTAGGCCATATTGTTTCTAAGAATGGAATCTCAACAGATGAAGATAAGGTACGAGCCATAGCAGAGCTACCAAGGCCAAGGAATGTTAAAGAGGTACAAGCCTTTATGGGCCATTGTGGATATTACCGCAGGTTTATCCACATGTACGCGATCATAGCTAAACCTCTTTATGCCTTGTTGTCTAATTTTGAGTGGAACGATGAATGCGAGAATTCTTTCAATGAACTGAAGAAATGTTTGTGCACGGCACCAATACTCACCACTCCTGATTGGAATAAACCATTCCATGTCCATGTGGATGCATCCAATCATGCCATAGGATGTGTGCTAGCACAACCCACAAGTGAAGGAAACTTAGATTTGCCCATAGCATATGCTAGTAGACAGCTCACTGCAGCTGAACGGAACTATACCACAACTGAGCGAGAGGGCTTAGGCATGGTATATGCTGTGAAGAAGTTTAGACACTATTTATTGGCCAACAAGTTCAAGTTTTTCACTGATCATCAAGCTTTGTTATATTTGGTCAATAAACCTTGCAATACTGGACGCTTAGTACGATGGTTCCTCTTACTAATGGAATATGACTTTGAAGTTGTTGTCAGGAAAGGGAGAACCCACCTTCGGGCAGATCACCTTTCTCGCATCACTTCAGGAGAGTCACCGCAAGGAGTGTCTGACGAATTACCCGATGCTTATCTGTTCAATTTAGAAGTTGTTCCTAAATGGGCAAATAAGTTGGTACCAGTCCTAACCTTCGGCCCTGCAAATAAGAATGTGAAAACATCGCAAGAAGAAATTGTAAAATCACAAAAATATCACATATTGGCAGGAAGCATGTACAAACAAGATACTGAGGGTGTATTAGTTTGTTGTGTCGAGGATGATGAACATAGTAGTTGGTTGCAGCAAGCTCATGAGGGATTGCTAGGAAATCACTATTCTAAACAACGAACATTGCAGAATTTGAAATGTTTAGGAGTGTATTGGCCTAGCATGGACAAAGAAATACATGAGTGGATCAAGAATTGTCCAATGTGCAGAGAGAGACCACCAGTGGAGCATGCGACCCTTTATCAAGTATCATTAATTCCAGATTGGAGTGCTCCATTGGTAGAGTTTATGAGATCGGGAAGATTACCCAAAGAGGCCAGTCTAGCAAGAAGACGAAATATGGAGCAAGAGGCTCAAGGCTATGCCTTAGTAGGAGAGAACCTATACCGAAGAGGTAAAGATGGTTACTTAAGACTGTGCGTTCATGAATCAGACTATTTAAGGGTCTTAGAGACTGCACACAGTGGTGTTGCAGGTGGACATTTTGGTCCTCACCGAGTGATTAAGACCATTCTATTCTCAGGACTTTGGTGGCCCACTCTTCATATGGATGCACATACCTATGTGAAGAAATGTGACACATGCCAACGTGCACAATATCCAGTTAGAAAAGACGAGATGCCCTTGAGGCCAATGATGGGAGGACGTGCATTTTCGAAGTGGGGCATAGACTTCATAGGTCCTATTAACCCCCCAGCTAGAAACTCCCATGCAGAGTACATCATTGTAGCCACAGATTACCTTACAAAGTGGGTAGAAGTCAAAGCCACAACAAAGAATGATGCTCAGACTACGGCTAAGTTCTTATTCGAGAATGTGTTCACGAGATATGGGCTACCAATAGAGTTAGTGAGCGATAGAGGCACACACTTCTTGAATGAAGTCATTGAAAATCTTCTCCAAGAATTCTTGGTGATACATAAGAAATCTGCCCCCTATCACCCACAAGCTAACGGACAAGCCGAGAGTACCAATAAGATCCTTTGTAACGTATTGACAAAATTGGTAAATAATAAACGCTCTGATTGGGACAAACAACTTCATCATGCTGTTTGGGCTTATCGAGTTGCCTACAAAACGGTACTCAACGCCACCCCATTTCAGATGGTCTTCGGACAGAACGCTGTGCTACCATTAGATTTCTTAATCCCTGCCTTAAAAGTAGCACACGAGTATGAGTGGAATGGGCATGAATTGTCCTCTAGGATCTTTGATCTCGAACGCTTGGGTGAAACGAGGCTACGAGCGGCAGCAGGCATCTACGCTGCAAAGAAGAGGCAAAAGGCATACTTTGATGCACACATCAAGGATAAGGGATTGAAAGAGGGAGATCTAGTGTTGGTATACACACTAAAACAACATGCCCGTAAGTTGGAAAAAAGAGGATATGGACCCATGATCATTAATAGAATTTCCACTAGTGGTGCAGTTCAGTTGGCCACTCTAGAAGGAGATATCTTGCCAAACTATATTAGTGGCTGCAGAGTCAAGCTATATCAAGAACCTCTTACTGAGGATATGCTAATGAGACTCAACACTGCTAAGAAGCGAAAAGAAGAAGAGTTAAGAGTGAGAGAAGAAGCACAGGTAGAGGCCAGAGAGCGTATTAGGCGAAATAAGTTAAGGCGATTAGGCCTAGATGTCAACTCAAAAGCCCCAAAATATCACATAGATATGTGTCAAAAGTCAGGCATTGCGACTTCTCAGGTCATTGACCGAAGACCCTTTGTGACCATAGAGATAGGACAAGGGAAGGGTGCAAGGACGGTGAAAGCATTGATTGACTCAGGTGCAGCAAGTAGTGCAGTTAGACTTTCCTACTGCCAAGACTTGGGGTTGAACATCAATCCCATAGAAGCTTATCTCATAGGATTGGGAGGTGTGGAAACCCCTTGTTTGGGCGAGGTGGAACTTCCCATCTACCTTCAAGATGTTCCAATGAAAGTCAAAGCGCTAGTATGTCAAGATGAGAACCTTACAGAACCACTTGTCTTGGGTCAAGATTGGATCTATGACCATGCAGTTAACTTAAACCTAAGAAGTCAAATTCTTCAAGTTTGGGTACATGAACAATGCATTACATTAGAATTAGAGAACTGCATGCTCCTAGATCATGGCACCACACACTCTCTTAGTTCTTCCAAGACTAATCATATGAAAGAAGATGTTGTATGTGTCAAAAGCTCTATGATGTAGAAGGAGTCAATCGTGGAAGACCAGGTTCGAAGGCGGGTGGATCTTTCTTCTTCTCCAAAGACTCAAGTAGCCACAGTAGTGAGCCCACCACACAAGCAAACACAACCGTTCACGACAACTGCTACATCAAATAGAAAGACACCATTTGATAAAAAAGCGGTTCCGGGCACGAAGCAGATCTGGGTACGCAAAGGAGAGCAACCACCAGCCTTACCCCTACAAATCCCATCCATGCACACTAACCAGGCCAGAAGACGAAGGAAGCAGCTCAGACAAGCTCCATCACAAGATATCCAACAAGTTTGGGTGCCTAAGAAGTTAGCTGCAGCTCAACAAGGGCAATTACAGATGTGGGTACCTAAGAAGATCCTACACCCACAACAACCTTTGTTCTCCCACATGCAAAAGGTTTCAACAAAGAAGCCAAAAAGAGAAAAGGGTAAGAACCACGTACAGAGACCAAAGGAAGATCAAATCAGCTCTTCAACATTAGTAGGAAGACATGTAAAAAGGATATGGGTTTGGAAGCCAAAAGTGCAAGTAGCCTCCACCGAACCAAAGCATCAACCACACTGGATACCACAGTTCAGAAAGCATCCAAAGAGAAAGACGCCTGAAGTGACCTCTACAGTGCCAAATGATGTTCTAAAATGGACTCCAATAAGGAGGATTACATCAGTTCGAGACTCAATGGATACCTCCACCAAGGTCGGCATCAACCTCCACAAATAACATCGAAAGCCTCGAACGAGCAACAACCATGTGCTCCTTGCACAACCCTGTCTTTTGCACCATTTAGGTCATGCATTTCCAAAGTATGCATTAATATAGGGCCACATTACACGGCCGTGCATAGACACACTTGAGAATCCCATGCACAAGAGCACAGTGACATATGTCGAACATTTCTATTGATACTAACTTTTGTGTTCTTGTTTTGTGATATCCTTTTTCTCCAAAAAAAAAAAAAAAAAAAAAAAGAAGTGGGAGAGAGCTTGTTCCCAGTGTGTCTCGGCCAGTAGTGAGATTATTGCTGCCTTATCTGGTAGAGGACAAGCATTTGGCATGAACATGGCATCTACAACTATGATTTTCTCTTACCATGGTAGGAATGAAGAGCTTGAAGGTCCGCAACTTGAGTGATGCTTAACTACTTCATGTACCAGAGCATCCCAGGAGATATCTGCAAAAGGTAGTTCTGGAGGAGAAGACTCCTGCATATGGTGAGCTAAAGAGCATATGTGAAACTCAGCTTGGTGTAGTTACCCGATGTTGCTTGCCAAGGAATATAAAGCAATTCAATTCTCAGTATTTCCTGAACCAGTATGGAACAGTAGCACTGGTGAATGGTCTATGTCAATCAGCATGGTAATCTCTTAGAAACCGGCACGTGTCCAATATTCCTCTGAGTGTCAATATAGGGAAGTGAACGTGCATGAGCCCAAGCTCAGAAATGCACATTGTTAGTGACAACTGTTGCTTTGAAAAGAGGAGAGGGGATCCACCACTCAAAAGATCTCATCAGTGGACAATCAACATGGACATTCATCAACAAGGTTCCATCCCAAAGGCCGAGTGTACAACACGAAGAGGCAAACATCCATCAACCTTCGCCATGGTAAGTATCTTTACTCTGGAAACACCATAACCATGATAGTTTAGGAAACCTCTTCGTCAGCATACCCTTGAGCACTTAGCTCAAGACCCGCAATTTTTGCACCATACTTCTTCCAATGCATTTTCCAAGTAAGCATGCGTAGGGCTACATTACAAGGCAGTGCACAAGGCACATACTTTTTTCAACCCAGGCACGAACACACTTACCCATCATTCATTATGGGTTATGAGTAGTTGGCATGAATGCTCTCAACATCATCTTTAAAAGAGCTAGCAGACATCATGGGAACAACATCCATATCTCGGAAGCAAATTGAAGCCAGTAGTTGCTCCAAATCACTCTTGACAACCTCTTCTGAGCAACTTGCAGTTTTGAAAGCTCACAATGACACATTCTTGGTGGAATCCAAGGAACCAGCTCATACAATGGATGGACACCACCTCTCAAAGCACTACACAGAACAGCCCTTCCAACAAGGGTCTGTCAGGGACGACAGACTCGAGAGGGGGGGGAGTGTTGAAGCTCAAAGTCAAGGACAAAGCATGGAAGCACATCAAAAGGTGGACACATGAGGAAAGGGAGCAAGTAGGGAGCTCCAAGAAGTGTATGTCAAATTTTCAGAAGAATCCCCTACAAAAATAGTGATTTTCATCACTAGAAACCATTGTAAATACCATTATCTATTTTTAGTAACTCCATTTTGTTCAAGCCGAGGAGTCCTCGAGCTTGAGGAGTATTAGAAGTACCATCATACCAATTTTCATAATTTTTAGACTTCGTTTGAGCCCTCAAATAAGCCCTGGAACCTAATTTTTAACTAGGCCGGACACTAGGTCTGGACAGGGCCAAAACTAGTCAAAAAACTATAAAAAGAGCTAGAGAGCTCATTTTTGAGGGTAGCTTGTTAGAGAATAGAACTTTTGTAAGAGAACACTTTCGCAATCTAAGCTTTCCATTGTTCCTCTCTTTGATCTTACTTTGTGCGCGTGTGTGTGTGTATGTGTGTGCATGTTTGTGTGCTTTCACTCACGCACTTGTGCCTTCACTTGCTCGTGGTCTTCATACCGGTCCTCACGTCTCCGCGGATTGACAAGTAAAGGAGGTGGTGCTTACGCTTGAGCTACAAGTAGGTATTGTTGTATTGTTGACTTTGGAATCCTCTACCTGCATTTCTTCCAAAGTAACCTCTACTACCTCTACCTCTGAAATTACCTCTTTGATTTCTGCCACCTCTTCCTCTTGAATTAAAATTCTGATTATATCCACCATTACACTATGTATTATGCCAACAATCATTAGCTAAGTGATTTGTCTTACCACAAATCCAACAAGCTTTGACTCCATCTTTATTACTCCTGCCTCTTCCTCTACCTTTTCCACCTCCTCTTCCTCTTAGGAAGTTAGCTTGGCTAGTTGTACCTTCATCCTCATTTGTTTGTTGCTTTCCTTTGATATTCTTCTTCCTATCCTTTGAATACATTGCATGACCTGTACTCTTGTCACCTTCACCTTTGAATATTTGTCATCACCTCTCAACCCTGTGAGGATTTGCCTTACCAATTTATCCTCCTCAATGTCTTCATCAACTGCTCCTAATGCATCTCCAATGTCCTTCATCCTTGTTACATAGTCTGAGATGGATTGAGAGGCCTTCTTCTTGAAAGTGGTAAATTCTGCCCACAAAGATGCCTTCCTTGACTTTGTGGTGTTTTGAAAATGCTCCTCCAAAGCATTCCATATATCACTTGCACTTTCAAGACCTCTAATGTGAGGTAGCAAGTAGTCATTGATTGCCATATAGATAATGCTCCTAGCTTGAGCATCTTTCTTCATCCAAGTCTTTAATTCTGATAATTCCTCCCTAGTTGGAACACTAGGATCTCTAAACTGAGGCTTTTCTTCTTCACCTGTGATGTAACTTATCAAGTCTTTGCTCATAAGATGAGCTTCCATCCTCATTGACCATGCTGGATAGTTCTCTCTATCCAATTTCTCTATTTGAAGAGAATCTCCCATCCTTTCTTCACCTGTATATTGAACTCTTCAAACTTTATGAGTAATAGATGTACCTTTACTTTGAATAATGTTCCTTTTGTCTTCCTTGATGTCGTATGACCTCCTTCTCAAGCTTTTCCCTCAAGCTTTCACCTTTTGAACCTTCAGATGTTGAATTCTTTGCACCTGCAGCAGTCGGGATCCTCCCTCCTTCAATTCTGATGCTTCCTGCTCTGATACCACTGATGGAGAGTGTTAATCTCCAAAAGAACAAGCTACTCTTGTAATTAGAGCACCTCTATAACAAGAATAACTCAAACCTTCACCAAATTTAGAGGATCAATGATCAATTATAAAGATTTTTGAAAAATCTGTGAAGGAGATGACTACATAGAAAGTCTGCTGCGCATATCTCTCACATTAGGTTATCAATTGTGTAAAGTTTTTAATGAAACTTTGCACAAGGTGTTGCCTACAGTTTTTGCACCTTCTCCAAGTTGAATCACTCCAAAAGATTCAGTAGATCTTGAGAAATGATCTCAACAAGTTACCTATGTCTAAAACTGCTCTTCTGAAAAGTCGATTCAGACACCTGTAATTTCTAACACTTGGTTCTCTTAATCTAGAACCCGTTTATGCAAATGTTTTTAGCCACAGGTAGCTTACCTTCCAACTTAAAGATTGAGTGGTTGCTTGCTCAAAACTTTACACTGTGGAAGGAGAACTAACCAAAACATTAACATCAAATTTTGCGCCTGTTTCAGGAACCAGTGAACACTTCTTCACATATGAATGTTCCTACTCATAATTCTCAGAGCCTGTTTACAATTAGGCTCTCAAACTTTAACCATAGACTCATTAACTATGGACTTAGATGTCTACAAAAGGATTCTTGAAATGATCAAGCACAGAAGGAGAATGCACAGAAACATCGGGTGCAATTTTCTTTCATTCCTGAAGCAATTTTACAATTGGATGAGAGAGCTAATCTTCATACTTCTCAAGTTTCTAAAAAACTTCTAATTCTCTCTAATTCTTGTATTCTACACTCTCTCATATTTGCCCTGACATTTCCTTTATATATATATATATATAGACAAATATTTACAAGTTCATGACTATACAAAAGTATAAGTGAACTATCTCTGTATTAATGTACATATGTGTACACCTCTTCATCTTCTGGATGTATTCTTTCTTCATGCTTCACAACTTGAACCTTTTTCTTTAGTCCTTGACTTCAATTCTTCATTAAAACATCAATTGTTGATTGCCCTGCACCAACATAAGTGTATATGTCTACATCAATAATTGTGAGTATGCTAATTAATGAAAATAACACAACTCAAATGATATACAAAGAATGGAAATTATACTTACAATAGTTAGCCATATTTTTTGTTTGGTTAACTTCTTGAATAACCTACAATAAAGAGAGCGAGAGAGAGAGAGAGAGATAATTCAAAGAGAGAAAGAGGTAGAAAGAGAGAAAATAGAGAGAGAGAGAGACAATAAGATAGAGATTAGACAAAACAACAATTCAACAAGCGATTGTTTCAGCTCGTAAGCGTAGCACAATTGTGAATATTGGGGAGCGCTTCAATCATATGCGTTTAGATGCCGATCAAAGAGCCTCCAACATTTTTATTTTTTTCATCAAAAACCCATCATGTAACCGATACTAAAGTGTTGTAAACTCCTGTATGTAACCGTTGCATATCTCGTTGCACCACACCTCAGTAAAAATATCAAAGTTTTTGTCGTTTAACCGATGTTCCATGCTCGACGCTTGTTCCGATGCTTTATGCAATTTTATAGCGACAAAATTGTGACGCATTAACCGTCGCTATGCACCCATATTCCTTGTAGTATGTGAAGAAGGGGCTAATGTTTCCAAGGAGGGCATAATGTGAAGATAGACCACACATGACAAGGAGCCATAGGGAGAATAACATAGCTATGTTGCAAGAAGATCTTGTGAGACTCTTATGAAAAAATAGCTTTGACAAAAAATGTGCTTGATGGTGCACACTTTCTCCCTCATGGTCCTCCTTTCCTTTTTTCAGCCTTCTCTTGGCTGTTCTTTTCACAACACAATTCCACTTCAAAGAAGCCTATTCATATCCATTCTCCACGTGTCTCTAAAGTCCATGAATTTTCTCAAGGATCCCTTTCTTCTATGAAAAAGAGAGACATCTAGGCTACTGTATTCTTATAAGCTACCTTCACAATGAAGAGAATCCTTTCCTGATGAAAAACTATTTTCCAACTCTTCTTTATACATGGCTGCCAGTCACCACTACTAAAGTCTCTGCCTCCTTCTCTTGGCTGCTGAAGGCACTCTGTTCCTACTGCCCATAGCATTATTCAGCACTCCTCTCCTACCAACAAAGTCCTCAATCTCTTCCAATCGCAACAATGGTTTTGCAGACCTTTGGCAATCGATCATGCTAAGAGTTCTTGTCCCTCAACCACTCTTCATTATCAAAGATCTCACTTCATCCTTTTCAGTTATGCATGCACTTTATTTTTATTCTCCAAAATCATTGCTTGTTGCCTTCAATTTAGCATATGTCAATCCACCATGCGAAATCTTCCCGTTGGCTTTTTGAGTTCTCACACAAGACCTTCCATTTGTAGTATATTCAATTGGATCCTACACTACATGGGTTCAAATAGTAATAGCACTCTTTCTCTCAACTTGAGCCACGCTTAGGCAATAAATTAACATCCAATCCTCAAAGAGAGAAGATGCATATGCAAAGGGAATACTATTTCCATCAAGTGAAACTGCAACAACTCTTAAGTCTTGATGAGTAACAACAATGACAGGAGAGTGATGATCATGATGAACATGACTGGAAACTTTGATGTCTTCAAGAAAACTTTCCAAAATGAATAAGAAGGGTAATAGATGATGGCAAGATTGCCCACAAGCATTAGAATTTTCATTATACTCTTGTTGACAAGTGTCAATTATCCTCACAAAACATGTGCTAGGGCTTTGGTAGCTTAGATTTGACCTCTTTTGCTCCAGTATGCATGTACGTTTGCTATTTATTTGAGAGAAAACAAGCAAGAACATGAGGCACATTTTTTAGTTTTTCATCTATGTTTGCAGCTCAACTTGAGTGTTTATTCCACACTGGCCTACATTTAGGTTTGTGTTTTGCCTGATAGAAGATGAGCAAGGAACATATCTAGCTATAGTAGTAGCAAAAGGACACAAAGAAAAGCCTAGTCTAAGATGTTATGAGCAAGATAAATAGGGGAAAATTCTAACAAGATGCTCAACTCTAGAGAAGGTGATTTTTGTGCAATGAAGTTTTGAACCATGCATTTCATACTCTAGTTCATGGGCTTATAGAAGATAGATCTGAACGGAGTGCAAGAAGAGGCAGGCCATCACTAGACGTGCCTCTCTTCCCCTATTCTATTGCTCTTTCTAGCCTTACTACTTTTTTCTCTTGTTATTCATTGTCCTCCCTCCACTTTGCTCAATCGCCCTCATGAGTGACCCACTCGCTTTTAATCTTGCCATTTTAATCATCCTATGGTGTTTGAAGGGCGAAGGTTTTTTCAATTTTATATTCTTCTACCTAATAGGCTAAGGGATATTTCAATCGACCACTCTTTTGAATTGGCATCAAAGTTGATCGCACATCTTTCTTTCCATATCTTCCAAAACACTTCCCCTCTGCTAGCGTTCCACAACCTAGATGAGTAGCCAATTGTTTCACCAAGTAATGCTTGTCTCCAGTTGATTTTCCTTTGTAAGCTCAAAATCCTATTGTGAGGTTGCCGTATCAGGTAGCTTCTAGGGCACGAGAAATAGAGATGGCCAAGGTCCTCTCTACTCCAAATGCAATGCTTACACCAGTGAGGGGCCCCACATATATTAATAGCTTTTGCATTGTTGATGTACTAATTGCTCTCCGGCTTAATAATCTTATGGTAGAATCTTATTGATTCTCTTTGGTGGCCATTTGGATCTAATACTTTAAGTGGAATTTAATGGCTTTATTCAATGTTTAAAATCTTTCCCTCTCTCTCTATGTCTGACTTGGGCTACAAGGACAACATAGGCATGTGCTAGGGCTCTGTCTATTTTTGCAGCTTAGATTTGACATCTCTTCTGCTCTAGCCTACATGTACATATGTTGTTTATTTGAGAGAAAACAAGCAAGAATAGGAGGCACATTTTGTTAATTTTTCATCCATGTTTGCAGCTCAATTTGAGTGTTTATTCCACACTGACCTGTATTTAGGTTTGTTGTTTGCCTGATAGAAGATGAGTAAGGATCATATCTAGCTATAGTAGTAGCAAAAGTACACAAAGAAAAGCCTATTCTAAGATGTTATGAGCAAGATAAACAAGGGAAAATTCTAACAGGATGGTCAGCTCCATGAGAAGGTGAGTTTTGTGCAACGAGGTTTTGAACCATGCATTTCATACTCTATTTGAAGATACAGCTAAATGGAGGGCAAGCAGAGGCAATCCATCATTAGAAGGGCTGCTTTCCCCCCGTTCTCTTGCTCTCTCTAGCCATACTACTTTTTCCTCTTGTTATTCAGTGTCCTCCCTGTGCTTTGCTTAAAGGACTTTCTAGAAGGATCCATGGATGAGATGGTACCTTGTCTTCTCCCATTGTAGTGTTAAGTACTGTAGAATGTTTCCTGATTTTTTTGCTTTGGTTCTCTTCTTTAGAAGTGACACTAGTAGTAGCTATACAAGTAGGTTTTACTGGTTGTTTTCAAGTTAGGAGCTTCTCTATGTAGCCCATTCTCTCAACTTTGGTTCCTCCCTCTTTGTTCTCATCAGTAGTTCTATGAGAAGTATCCACTTTCAACTTGCTTCCAATACCAGACAAGGTTGTTAAGTTGTGAAGCAAGATTTTTTTGATTCGGTTCTCTCTAGGGATTGGTTGTTTCTATGTTTGGCATTCTGTCAATTATGTGCTCATTACCGAGAGATCTTATCAGAATGTTATTTGGCTGAATCTTTTATCGATCTGCTCCCATATCAACAACTATAGAAGTGTGTGTGTTGTCTCTAATTTGGACCACATCTACTATAGAGTCTCTGCTAAATTTCTTAATGATTGGATTTTCAGTTCTTGTTTGCACCAATGCTTTGTCTCGTCAATTGATTTAGGATATAGAAAATTAGGATAAAGATAGATAAATATAAAATTAGGATTTTATGATTTAGATTAGTATATGTATATGTAAGTACATATAAAGTTAGTTTTTTAGGTTATATATATATATATATATATATATATATATATAAACACATAAATACATTATAAAATAGAGTTTTGAGTTTCTATATTTCCACATAGATAAATACAAAATTAGGGTTTCATGATATTGTATGAAAGAGTGTGTGAATGTGTCTTTGTATGTGTGCATGTCTATCTGCATTTTGTATGTTTTTGTGTACGTATGTGTGTGTGCACCATACATGTATGTGTCTATAGATATGCATATGTTCAAGTGTATGTACATGTATATGTATGCAAGTGTGCATGTGTTTCTATGTTATGATTAGTGAAGGTGAAGAAACATTTGACCAAGCAATGGAAGAAGAAGGTAGGAAAAGTGAAGATGACTACAAAGGAAAGATAGCAAAAGAGGTGATTTCGCATAGTGATTGATATCAAATACTCAAACATTCTATAGTTTTAAGGGAGGTTATGTCAAAAACTTGCCCAAAATTATATATTTCAAACGGAATTTATGATCCAAATTTGCCAAGTTTTATACATTTCAAATGAAAGTTAGCACCAAAATTTGCCAAAATATTTATAATTATAATATGATATACTTTGAGAGTTTTTACCATATTTATATACTTCGATTAAGAAGTTTATATTTCAAAAAGAATAGAACATTAGAAAATACTTGAACACGAAACTCAAATATGGCATATCTTGAACAATTCAAGTTCTTTGATATCTTGCTTGTTAATGTGTAATATAGTCACGAAAGATCTATATGACTTGTAGGAAGAGGATCATATCTTGGCTACCTCATCAATTCAAGTGCACATGGTCGACCTGTTGCATCCCCCACTTGAGTCCACCAAACCGTCTATTCGTGTTAGGAAACCTAAGATTTTAGAGGAAGCAAACTTATCAAAGAGAGTTATAGAGAAGTCTAATGACTTTTTCGTCACCCTCGTGAGTGATCCACTTGCTTTTAATCTTGCCATTTTAATCATCCTAGGGTATCTGAAGGGCGAAGATTTTTTACAATTATATATTCTTCTACCTAATAGGCTAAGGGATATTTCTATCGACCACTCTTTCAAATAGGCAGCAAATTTGATTGCACATCTTTCTTTCCATATCTTCCAAAATGCTTCCCCTCTGATGGGGTTCCACAATGTAGAAGAGTAGACAATTGTTTCACCAAGTAATGCTTGTTTCCAATTCATCTGCCTTTGTAAGCTCAAAATCATATATTAATAGCTTTTGCATTGGCCCACATTTCATGATAGAGAATTTGTCACATAAGAACAGATTTCTTGCTCTTAGTGAGAGGATTGGTACCACAACTTGGAATCATCTCACGCCTGAATTTGGTGTTGACCAAAATTTAGGATGGTGCTAGCATTGTGGCACCAACACTTGAATTCCCGAAAAGCCAACTGCCATGCCATACCAGAAAAGACCATTCTTACATCGTACACAATGCAATCTGGAAAGAAAGAAGCCATTTTACTTGAAAACATGGCATTCTAGGTCACTTAGCTTCCCTTTCCACATGTGCAAACGTCAAAGAGCATTGTGTACACGGGAATCAAGAACTCACACAGATTATCTATAGAGCATTGGAGCTCAATCTAAGATTCACTCCCACATATTATGTAGGGATAAATCCACGAATTTGTGAAGAAGCCAAAAATAACATCTAAGAGGCAAAGAACGGTTATCCCTACCACAAGTATGGAATTCCGTGCTTTTAGAAGAATGAGGGAAGTCAAAGATGTAGCAACTATTAATATGGCAGAGAGTCTATTCCAGTGAGAGCATGGAATGAAAAGACTCACATTCGTTGCCCAAGGATTCACATGTTTATAGAAGACGCTGAAATGCTATAAGCACAAGACATGGTTTTTGAAGCATCAGAGATTGAATCCATTGTAGCACATGAGAAGAGAAAAGGCAAAACCAACAATCTCGAGTAGTCTGAGAAGGAGATATGGGAGCATCCATAGGTACAACAAAGAAAGCAATAAAGAGGTAAAACGAAAAGGTCAAAACCAAAGTCACCGGTCCCATCGGAGAGGTCACACAACGAGAAGATTCTGACACTGCACTGACTGAGAGGAACAACCATTGAGAAGAAAGAAAAAAATACTCACACCATCACCTCCACCATCACCTCCATAGATGACATATGATTGTTACGAAACTATTATCAACTATTTCGATTGAAAAGTATCATAGGATGCCCCTATAATTGTAGATCTACAATCTCTACTTACACGACACACCAAATCCATCATAGTCACACCCACAAACACTATCAGAGCTCTATCACTCTGCCCCTAGTCATTGAAGTCCCTACCACCACAACACCACCCATCACCATTCGCATTGTATCTAAAGTGGTCACCTCACAACCCACTGCACCCACTTTAGCTTCTCCCCCCCATTTCCACAACCACATGCATGTCCCAAGTAATCATGTATATTCTTTTGGAATCATCTACAGCAAGGATAGCTAGTATTTCATCCACATCCATGCCATGCACAACTTCACCATCTATCACTCACATTGTCATCACACCACATTCATGCACACATTTTAGCGAATAACAAACCTAAGAGCAAGTGGATCGGGTATGGAGGGGATGAAAGGATTATGAGCCTATTTTGTACCTCTTTTTAATTCTCTTGTACTCGTCTCCTTTTTTTCCCCTGTAATTTAAAACTCTGTCGTCTTGGTTCTGGCCTCCCAAAGTGGGAGTGCAGCATGCTTAGTTCTATAATAGCATCCATGTTGTAGATACTTTATCTTCTTTCCATTGGGTTGTTTTCTAGGACATCAATACACTTCTTTTCGAGCATTATCCAAATACATGTATTTCTCATGCACGCATACGTGATACAAAGATGCATGCACACATGTGTATGAGCGTTTAGCATATATACAAAGCAAGTAGCTATGCGTGTGAAACACAAACAGTTAGGGGAAAATATTGAGAAAAAATTCAAGATAAGATGAACAGACATTTCATTGCATGCATGCACACGTGTATAAACAAACACGGTGACAGCAGGAAGTAATAAAATATAATTATAATTTATATGTTGCGGGGATAGCTCAGTTGGGAGAGCGTCAGACTGAAGATCTGAAGGTCGCGTGTTCGATCCACGCTCACCGCATTAAGAACTTGTTATGAATGAACCATCACCATGTGGGAAGGTACCTAAGCCAACTCACCGTCACAATTCCTAGTGTTTAACCTGGTTGCCTGCATTGCTTAGAAAATGGTAAGAACAAGTTGCTTGAGGGTCCTCGCACTATTAAGCCATGGAACTGGCCCTTTAGCCATGCATGCCGTTTGCTGTTGCAGTTCGTCTTCTTCGCCTTCCCCCCCCCCCCCCCCCTCGATCTCTATGTATCCCGTGCCTTTTCCAAAGGCCTCCTTTGCTTAGAAAATGGTAAGAACAAGTTGCTTGAGGGTCCTCGCACTATTAAGCCATGGAACTGGCCCTTTAGCCATGCATGCCGTTTGCTGTTGCAGTTCGTTTTCTTCGCCTTCCCCCCCCCCCCCCCCCCCCCTTCGATCTCTATGTATCCCGTGCCTTTTCCAAAGGCCTCCTTTTATAATGGTAGTGCCTGGCTCACCAAAATCCATCATAATGGATTCGATTCCCCAATCTATCCATTCTCACATGTAAATCCTACACAGAACTTGGATTTGCACCCTCAAGAAGGTGTTAAAGATGGTGACCTTAAGTTGGGGGTATGGATGTCCACTACAGGTAATGTCCCTCTCATCGAAGCTTCTATGTAGTAGGAATGCTCATGATGCGTAAGAGCAAGTGGATCGGGTATGGAGGAGATGAAAGGATTATGAGCCTATTTTGTACCTCTTTTTAATTCTCTTGTACTTCTCTCCCTTTTTTTTCTGTAATTTAAAACTCTGTTGTTTTGTTTCTGGCCTCCCAAAGTGGGAGTGCAGCATGCTTAGTTCTATCATAGCATCCATGTTGTAGAAATGTAGATCGCAATTGCGCAGTAGCATCCTATTTGTTCCCCCAAGGCCTCCTCGGATGATCAACATAGAATACATGTTAAATATCATAGAATTTTGGCAAATCATGCTAGTCGATACACTTGATCCCGCATGCCAGATGCTAATAAAGATGTACGAAATGATTAAAGTTTTCTTGACTACATTCAACACCTTCCTCACACCGTAGCTCCAACAACCAACTTTATGTTGGTAGAATGAAGAAGAATATGAAGAAAATGAAGAATTGTACATAATTTTTGATATATAGAGAAGCAACATTGAATTATATTAGAAAAGTACATGAGAAATATGAAGATAGAATTGTAAAGTTTGCAATGGAGAATGGTGTGCATCCATCTCACCATCATTGGGCAATAGAAGGATTGGGAATGCTATTTTGTAGTGCACTACAAAGTATAAGAAATCACTCACTGTCAAAAGTGAAAACCGTATCAAATGTATTTCTAGAACCTGATGACAATATTGTGTTGACAAAAGAACTTTTTGAGAATTCAAACCCTTTATGAAGCTATAAATGGTTGGATATAAATAAAGAATGCAGAAAAATATGGTTGCGTATATCAAATCATTTAAGAATAGATCTAATCTACTATGCTAATTCCAAATGAAGGGAAGGAACAAAATTTAGGAAAATAAGAGAAGAGAAGTTCATTCCAACGAGATAGTTAGATTTTCCAAAGATTGTAGCATCAAAGCAAGGGACATGGATAAATAATAAGTATATGACTACAACATGTAAAGCTTATATTGAAAATTTGAATGATGCAAATAATCTTACTTGTAGATTGTCTAAATTGTGTAGATGATAGTAGCATGCTTAGAGAAATTTAAAAATGCATAAATCGAAACCATGAAAATTACATAGGATTTAATTCTTCAATTGATGCACTGTTATTTGAACTTACTGAAACACTTGACACAATTTGTTGGATGGCTTATTTCAATATATTCATATTTATTTGATGTCAATATATGTAGATTTTTAGGATTTCTTTGACTATGAATTTTTTGAGAGAGACTCAAAAGTTTTTGGAAGATAATATGTGGTGATGAAAGCAAAAATGGCAGCTTGTGAAGTTTTGTATTTAAATTATCAAAAGAAAGATGTGCAAGATAAACTTAAAGTTACAATGGAGAAAGGCATTATATGAGATGATAAATGAGAAAGATGTGATTCTTTTGTGGAAGATGCTATTCAGCCTTTACTTTCATGTAGGAAGGAGACATCTATTAGCTCCAAAGACATGTATGATACTTTGCTGCCTCTTTTTATAGGTGGATAGTCTAGTGCTGGTACTAATGAGGCGACTTCTCAACCTTTGCAGGTTTCACACGATGATGCAGATCATTCTATTTCTGATGCAGATTTACATGATGCACTTGTTGATGAGAGAGCTGATATTGAGGAGGCAAAAACTATGCCAAAATAGCTGGTGAAGACTTTGCATGATAGCAAATTAGATGTAACTCTATCATAACATAGTCATTCAAGCTCTCATAGTGCCTCTTTTGCATCAAATTGCTATGCTATGGCTACCGCTAGTCTTTGTGATGAGACTGAGCCTGTTTCATTTGATGAAGCACAAAATTTGTGAACATTGGATGGCTGCAATGCAACGTGAATATGATGCTATCATGAAAAATGGTACCTGGTCTTTATGTGACTTGCCTCTTGGCAAGAAGGCCATTGGCACTAAGTGGGTATACAAGTTGAAGCATAAAACTAATGGAACAATTGACAAGTAAAAGGCTACGCTTGTTGCAAAGGGTTATGTGCAGGAAAGAGGCATTGATTTTGTTTGAAAACTTTGCACCTACTTGCCAAATGACTACTGTTTGTAGCATTTGTGCACTTGCAGCTCATCATGGTCGGAATGTGCATCAGTTGGAAATTAAAACAACATTTCTGAATGGTGACTTGCATGAAGAAGTGTATGTTTTTCAGCCCCATGGCTTTGTGCAGAAAGGGCATGAAAACCAAGTGTGCAAGTTAAAGAAGGCATTATATGGTTCAAAGCAAGCACCACGTGCTTGGTATGAAAAGATATATGCCTATCTGATTGGAAATGGTTTTGAGAACAATCCAATTGAAAGCACCTTATATGTTAAGCGTGCTGATGATGTACTTCTGATCATTATTGTCTATGTTGATGACATGCTGCTCACTGGTCCTCATGAGAAGTATATTGCTGATTTTAAGGGTGATGTGCATGCCTCATTTGAGATGTTTGATTTGGCACAGTTGCATCATTATTTGGGCATTCACTTTATGCACGTTGATGGTGGAATGGCTTTGTGTCAAACGAACACATTATTGCAACATTTTGGCCTTGAAGACTATAAACCTATTATCAATCCTATGGAGACAGGTTTACGATTGAGTCTTCATGATGCTGGAGATGCATTTGATGTTGTTCTCTATCAGAAAAATGTTGGATGCTTGATTTACTTATGCATTACTCGATCAAATATTCAGTTTCTTGTCTCACAGATGAGCACATTTATGCATTTCCCGAGAGTCAAACATTGGCAGGCGGTTAA
Source organism: Ceratopteris richardii (assembly GCA_020310875.1). Taxonomy (NCBI): domain Eukaryota; kingdom Viridiplantae; phylum Streptophyta; class Polypodiopsida; order Polypodiales; family Pteridaceae; genus Ceratopteris; species Ceratopteris richardii. Next base: position 120,107,612 of record CM035408.1, read on the forward strand.
GCGTATCTTTTGCTACTTGAGTGGTACCGAGCTACTTGGATTGTTTTATCCCAATGGGGGATCACTACTGCCATATCTACATGCTTTTTTTTATTTCAATTGAGCTAGTTGTGATGACACTCATGTGTCCACTAGTGGCTTTTGTTTCATACTTGGTAGATCATGTATATCTTGGTTGAGCAAGAAGCATCCTACTATGGCCACTTCCAGTTGTGAGGCTGAGTATAGGGCAGGTTTCACAGTGACTATTGAGTGTGTGTGGATCACATGCCTTATGGCTGATTTGGGTGTTGGTCAGTCTTCTGCCAATACCATCTTCATTGATAGTTAGAGCACATTGGCAATTGCGAGGAAACCTGTGTTCCATGCTCGCACTAAGCACATTGAGGTGCATTATCATTATGTCAGGGAGAGGCTCTCTGCTGGAGCAATGAGCTTGCCATATGTGCCAACGCAGGATAACATTACACACCTTTTCACAAAGGCTCTGCCTCGAGAGAAGTTTGAAGCTTCCTCTGATGTGATTAATATGAGGTTTCTATATCAATCTTCCTTGCAGCAACGTTTAGCCATGGAATCCACCAATATTGGATTAAAGGTGCATGTTGGTCTCTTGAGCCCATGGCGGTTCTTATTTTCATCATGTCACATATTTTTAGACACATACTCTCAAATTGAGAAAGGTTCCTCCTGTTCAAATGGATGTGGTGTAGCAGTAAGCCTTGAACACCATGGGGCAAAGTGTGTGGATTCAAATTCTACTCACTGGACATGTTTAACCTTCGGACATATCCAAATGTATGGGTGCCTCTACCTTACAAGGTTACATGTTTAACCTTCGACGTATCCAAATGTATGGGTGCCTCTACCTTACAAGCCTTGAACGCCATGATGCAGAGTGCCTAGATTCAAATTCTACGCATTGGACATGTTTGACCTTCCGATGTATCCAAATGTATGGATACCTCTACCTTACAAGGTTCCTCCCTCACACGAGACATAACACACACACACCCCTTTTTTAAACGAGATGATGTTCGAACGCACTTAGATTTTGGTTTCACAAGGACCATTTTAAAATGATTATTTTATTGATCCTTCCCATTAAATCAAATTCAAGTCACATGTCATCCTCGTCATCATCCATTATCTCTTCATACTTCCATCATATCTAGTATAGACAATTGTTTCTCAACATGCTCTCGGCAAATCAAAGATTCCCCGCAATCCAATCATCTATACTGAAGAATAGGAAGAAAAAGTATTAGTTTCAAAAGAAGCCCCATCAGAAAGAAACCAAGAACAACTAGACACTATCTGCACTACAATACAAGTTAAAAAAGAAGTCATTTTTGAAGCACGTCAAGATCAATCAATTGAAACTCAAGAAGGCATGCAAAAACATGCATTGAATCTAGAGTTTAAAAAATGATTCCATAGTTTGATGTGGGACAATTGGATTCTAAAGGACTCACACACTCAGTTGCAAGTGAGAAATGAAGAGAAAGAAGGTTTTCATGAACAAAAAGTATTAGTTTCGTATGTGCCAACTATAACCAAAAAGCTAATTAGTGTTGGGCAGATTGTAGAGAAAGGTTTACAAGTTAGATTCACTAAGCATGGAGCATATGCTAAAGACCCCCAACAAGGCTTCAAAAGGATTGCCAAAGGTGAGAAGATAGGTAGATTATTTACATTTGAAATTGAAGACACAAGGAACATAGCTCTAGTTAGTTATAGAGATCAAACCTTATCTAAGTTGGAAATATGGCACAAAAGGCTAGGACATATAGGAGAAAGAGCTTTGAAGCAAATGTGGAGGGATCAAAGTGTGCTTGGCGTTCCCAATGTGACCAAGCTACACATGATATACAAATGTGGAGCTTGCCAATTTGGCAAAGTTCACATGCAACCATTCAACAGGAAAGGATACATCCATGAAGACTATTTGGAGCTTTTACACACTGATGTGTGGGGTCCTAGCAAAGATCCATCCATCTCAAGTTCAAGGTACTATGTGTCATTTATTGGACATTATAGTAGATGGAAAATCCTTTATTTCATGAAACATAAGGATGAGGTATTTACATGTTTAAAGAAGTACTTGGCACTAGTTGAAAGCCACACAGGAAGGAGCTTGAAGAGGATCAGGTCTAATGGAGGTGGTGAGTATTTTTCACATGAGTTTGATCTATTTCTACAGGATAGAGGCATAAAGAGGGAAGTAACAACTAGATACACTCTGAATTGAATGGAGTGGCAGAGAGAAGGAACATGTTAATTGTTGAAGCTGCTAGGTCTACGCTAAATGAAAAGAAGTTACCTAATTATCTATGGGTAGAGGCTATCTCTACACCCACCTACTTGGTCAATAGGCTTCCATCCAAATCATTGGATGGTATGAAACCCTATAAAGCATGGAAGGGTAAGAAACCCTCATTGGACCATTGAAAAATATTTGGGTTCATTGCTTATGCACACATCCCCTCACAAATCATAGGAAAGCTTGACCCTAAGGCTGAGAAATGTACATTTATTGGGTATGATCAGAATTCAAAAGGGGTATAGGTTGTGCAATCCCACTAAAAAAACATTCGTAGTTATTAAGGATGTAGTATTTGATGAGAATAATTCATGGTTTGAAGATGATTGCAGGAAAGTTGAGTTACCATATGATTTGGAAAATGATTTTCCAACCCTCACTCAAGAAGATCAACAATTAGCAAAAGAATCAACTCAGAGGATGAAGAGCAGATTGACCTCAAGGCTTGGAAGTCAAGAGGCAAGTCCAAATTCAAGCAATTAGAAGACATATCTGAGTCTTCAAATCAAGCACTAAGGAGATCACAAAGAGAAAGCGAGAAGCCCATAAGGTATGGATATGATACATCTTTAGTCACAAAGCACTCTGTATATATCACTAAAGATACTATGGCAGAAGAGCCTTCTTCATTTGAAGAGGCTAGGAAGAAAAAAGAATTGAGAGAAGCTATGCAGGAAGAAGTGGAAGCATTACAAGAAAATCACACTTGGGACCTAGTTCCCAAGAAGCCACATATGAAGGTAATTGGTTCAAGGTGGATATACAAAATCAAAAGGAACTCTAATGGCTCTATAAACAGGTACAAGACAAGGTTAGTGGCAAAAGGATTTGTCCAAACTCATGGAGTAGATTATGAAGAAACATTTTCACCTATGGCAAAGATGCCAACAATCAGGGTGTTGGGAAGTCTTACTGCTTCTAAAAATTGGAACTTATATCAGTTAGATGTCAAGAATGCATATTAGAAGAAGTGTATATGGCACAACCATCAGGGTTTGAAGATGAAGATAAAACAGGTTATGTATCCATCTTAGGAAGGCACTCTATGGTCTCAAGCAAGCTCCTAGAGCTTGGAACCATAGGCTTGTTACTTACTTGCAGGACCAAGGCTTTGTGGCAAGCAAGGCGGATTCTTCTCTATTTTTTAAGAAGAACAAATCAGAGGTTATCTACTTATGTGTCTATGTAGATGAAATCATTATTACAGGAAATGATTCTGATGGCATCAAGCAGGTTAAGACTCAATTAATGAAGGAATTCAAAATCAGTGATCTAGGTTTATAAACCTACTTTCTTGACCTAGAGCTTGTGTATACAGATTTAGGTATATTTATCACTCAAAGGAAGTACATACAAGATATGTTGGTAAAGTTTAAGATGGAGAATACTAAAGTTGTAGGTATCCCTATGGAGCTCAATCATAAGCTAAGTTCACATGAAGGTGAACTACTTTATGATGTTACATGTTATCAACAACTTGTGGGAAGTCTTAATTATGCTACTTTGACAAGAGTAGACATTGCCTATGCAGTAAGTACATTGAGTCAGTTTATGCATGCACCAAGGAAGCCTCATATGGGAGCTGCAAAGAGGGTGCTTAAGTATCTAAAGGGTACAATGAATGAAGGGTTGTTCTATCCCTTTACTTCTGACATAGATATAAAGATGTATTCTGATGCAGATTGGGCTGGCTCCAAGGATGATAAGAGGAGCACTTTAGGGTACCTATCCTTTGTAGGCTCAAAACTCATATCTTGGTCATCCAAGAAGCAACCAACTATGGCCTTATCTTCCACAGAAGCAGAATATAGAGGTTTGGCAATTGCAACTCAAGAAGATATGTGGCTTAAGCAACTATATGCAGATTTGGAGATACATTCCTACACTACAATAATCTTTGGAGATAACACTAGTTCACTTCATTTGGCTGCTAATCATGTATACCATGCAAGGACTAAGCACATTGAAGTGCATATCATTATGTAAGGGAAAAATTTCTCAGCAAGGATATTCAACTATCCTATGTATCAACTCATTTACAATGTGCAGATATACTCACAAAGGCATTGGATGGAACAAAGATGAACATGATCAAATTGATGATTCGATTGCAAGAAATTAAGGAGAAATGAAGAACAAGCATGTTAGGCTTGAGGGGGAGCTGTTGGTGCAATTAAAACCAAGCCCACATACTTGGTTGAGTAGCTCATGCTTGATTAATTGGCATAGTCTATGCAAAGCTTCATATGTTCAACCTCTTGTAAAATTACTTCACATTTACCTTTGTAAAAGTGGATTGTATCCACGTGGATTTAGGAAGCTCTAAATCACAAATAATTTTGGTAGTTGAGTAAAAGAGAGAATCTATCCTATACTTTAGCATTCACTTTTAGGTGGAAATTTGAATCTGAATTCAAACTTTGGCTCCAAGTACAATTATAAAAAGAGGATCTAAAACACCTGCATGTATCTCGAGGTTCAGAGATCATTTTGATGTACACACATTGTGAAGTGGGAGCTTACCTCATAGGTCACTCACGTCTCACACATTGAGAAATGATTGATTTCCAATGACATTGTATTTGTAAATGTTTTAATACATATATGATCATTAGATTGTCATCTCACTTCTCTATCACAACTCCATCAGAACAGTGATCTTGTCAGAGCTTGTTCTCTCTCTATGGTTGATCATTTGCAATGATTTAAAGCAAAGTAGATTCAAAATAGTGTCTACTACAATCCTACAAAGTTTCATTAGCAATGCTTCTCAAGATAATGATATATTAGCATTACATTGCTCACTGGTTTGTTGACTATCACAACCCATAAATGTCAAGATGATAGTATGATTTGCTAAACATCTTTCTCTGCATGTGGTCCATAATTTTTGATGAATTCACTCACGATCATTAGCCTACTAAGTTATTTAGAGTTCCCCAAAAGGAATTAAGCCAATTTCTCATGTGCTCAAAGAATTGTTCACTAGACATGTGTATGAACTAAAATAGCAAGTTTTTGATCTTGCACTATCTTCCAACCTATTTGTTTTGATCCTACCATTAGTGGATCATTTTCCAAGATACATATATGATTATTTGTGTTCATTAGCAAGCCAAAGAGGTCTGCTACACTCTCCAATCATCACTCATAGCAGGTGTGAAGAAGGATCTAGCTACATCACTTCATCTCTTGTGACTATCCACCATCTCCCCCAACAAAAACATAAATATGGAACCAAAAAAGAGATGTGAAGAGAGATTCTACTCTAGACTCAAGGATCGAAAGAGGTAGATTGATGGATTTTGTGGATTAAATATTTAAGAAAAGTTAGGATATCTACAATGGTACTTTCTTCCTCAATCTAGGTGTGGTATACCTTGATCATGGATATGTTTACAAGAGGTAAAGGCTCATCCTTTAGTGTAGTTAAGCAAGCTGCTCCTTGACTCAGAAGTGTTATACTTTGTATGGTCCTTCCCAGACTAGTGATAATTTGCCTCTTTGCTATGCGTGTCTGGCTAGGTTGAATAATAGTACCAACAAACCTACCTAAACCTTAGAGGGACATAAATTCTTGTTGTGTCTTGATTTACTTTTCCCTTGTGCATATTCCATTTTGGATCCAACTGCTTCACAAACTTCCTCCAATTGTGTTAAGGTGATGAACCTAGTGGTGGTATTGCTTGAGGATGCAGGAGGTTGGCATATGTATCCTGCATAACTCTTTCGAACCCAAGGAAGAGGTCGATAAACCAAAGAGGAGTGACCCCATAAACTAAATCGAAGGGGAAATAATGAGTGGTTGTCCTTGTCCTAGTGTGGTAAGCCTAGACTGTGCCTAAATAGGTGATTTCCCAAGTCTTATGACTTAATAACATTCTTTCTTAAGTAGATGTATCAAGGTTTTATTTGTGCTTTTTGCATGGCCATTCACCAATGGGTAGTATTCATAGGACCTCCTGTGTAGGATGTTGTATCTTGTGAAAAGATTATGAATCACTGAGTTGATGAAATGTGTGCCTTGATCTGATGTGATCTCTATGAGGCAACCAAACCAAGTTAGGATGAATTCAAACAAGAACCAAGCAATGGTAGATTCAAAACAATCTTGTGTACCTTGCCCTTCATCCCATTTTGTTGCATAATCCATGGCAACCAATATGTAGTTTTCTTGCCTTGGTGTGCTTGTGGATAAATAGGCCCTGTAGAGTTGATGCCATAGCACTTGAATGGTTGCCATTCCATGATCATGATTAGTGGAATGTGGTGCCTCCTAGTAGGCCAAGGGCCAGAATGTTGACACACATTACACTTGGATACCCACTTGCAGGTATCCTTGAAGAGAGTGGGCCACCAGAATCCTTTGCTTAGAATTTTTACCAATTGTAATGTATACTGAGGGATGTCCAATCCCAACACATCCATGTGCTTCCTAGATGACAGCTGCTGTCTGTTACAGATATAAGCACCTCAGAAACATCCCATCCTGCCCTTTTTTGCACAAAATGCAATCAATGTTTTTGTAATGTCTACATTTAACTAGTAATCACTCTAGGGGGGTCGATGCTTGGGGAGAAACACCTTTCTTAATCTCTCGATACCACTTAGATGAGCCTTGTATTATAAATAATGAGATGTTAGGGAAATCATCAGGGATACCCACCCTTGGGACCATTTGTGAAGTAATTCTAGGCATGTGGTCTGCCAATATGTGGAAATGTCATGGCCAAATTTGGATGTTGAAATTAAACTCTAGGAATAGCAGAAGCCACCTCTATATTCGCCTTGTGATTTGTGGTTTGTTGATCAATTACTTCAATGCTTGGTGATTGGAGATTATCGTGAAATTTACTCCTAGTGGGTAGTGCCAAAATTTGTGCAAAGAAACTATGATAGATAATGCTTCTCATTTCGTAGTGCTATAATTTTTTTTGCCTTACACAGCAATTAGCTCGCATAATATATGGGGCAATCCACCTTTTCATCCTCATCAGGATGTGCCAGGATTGCTCCTACCACCTTGAGGCTCGCATCACATGGATGTGGAAAGGTTTGAGCCTCCTCCTCTATTTCTACCCATTGGAATGGATTAGCTTCTCCTATCAATCTAGATAAAGGTTTAGTGATATCCACATACATCCCGATGAATCTTCTATGGTAGCCAATATGCCCCAAGAAGGCTTGAACTTCTTTTCTGCATCTAGGTATGGACATTTTTAGTATGGACATTATCTTATTGGGATCGGGAGCCATGCCTTTTGCAGAGTCCACATGCCCTAAGAGGGTACCCTTAGTGACAAGAAAGCAACATTTGTTGGGATTCAGTCTGAAGTTAGTCTCCAAGAACCTTCAGAAGACAAGAACGAGGTGAGACACTTTCATGTGGATCATGCAGCTCTAGTTTATCTTGTCTACCAGCAACATTTAGGAGGTAGATTAGCCAGGTGGGTGCTGTTGCTGCAAGAATTTGATTATGAGGTGGTACATCATCCAAGGTCAGTGCATGCTCTTGCTGATTTCTTATCTTGGCTTGATTTTGGTGAAATTCTCGGTGGAATTGATGATACTACCCTTGTTATCTACGCGACTGATTCGGTACAGATGGTTGTCAAGAGCTCCCTGTGGCACCTTCGTATAATGATACTCTTATGATTTTTCTCACTAGTCGAAGCTCCCTGACTAATACTTCCACCTTTGCTTGCTGTAAACTGGCAATGTATAGTCGACGATTTCGGATCATTGTAGGACAGTTCTATTACATGGATCTATCTGGTGTGCTCTTACATTGTATCCCTCCACATGAAGTTCCTTCGGTTATTGACATGGCCCATTCTACCCCTTCTGGTGGCCATTTTTTGGTAGATCTTACTTATTGGAAAGTTCTACACAGTGGCTTATGGTGGCCCACTATGCAGCATGACATTGCTGCTTATGTCAAACAGTGTGATGCTTGCCAATGATCGGGGTAGCCTTTACAACGGCATCATTTCCCACTTCAGCCTGTTTCTCCCCTTGAGCCTTTCCAAAAGTGGGGCTTGGATTTCATTGGACCCATTACTACTCTTGCTATGGTTTCTAATCATCGGTATATACTTACCTCTATGGATTATGCTACTCGGTGGGCTGAAGCCTGGGCTTTACGGTCCGCAACTGCATTGGTGGTGGTCAAATGTTTGCTGACTGATGTTTTTCCTCACTTCGCTCTTTCCTTAGAGATTGTTTCTGATCAAGGCACACATTTTGTTAATTCCTTAATGCAAACGCTTACCCGCACCTTGAAGATTGTCCATAAATTTAGTTCCCCGTATTATCCTCGTGCCAATGGACTTGCCGAAAGTACCAATAAAACCCTTCTTAACATGCTAAGGAAATTTGTGCTGGAATGTCCAGAGCGTTGGGATCAATTCCTTCCTTCGGTCCTATGGGCTTACCGTACTACTTACAAAGTTATTACAAGAAATACGCCTTTTAAATTGGCATATGGTCTGGAGGCCATTGCACCCCTGGAGTTGGTGGTACCTAGTCTAAGGGTGGCATTGGATCATAAGCAATTATCGGAAGAGTCCTTTCCTTTCCGGTTGGATGTGTTGTGGTCCTTGGACGATCAACGTCTCGAAAGTTTTCAGATGCTACAAGAAGTGCAACTAAGGCAAGCTAAGACACCTGATCGATTCTCCAGATTCCCGTTTTTACCAAAGGACAATTAGTTCTGTTCTATAATGCTAAGTCTAATCGTTCAGCGGGCAAGTTCAAGCTTTGGTGGTTTCGTCCTTACCGTATTGCAGATCAGGATGGACCCACTACTTTCTGATTATCCACTTTAAATGGTACTCTTCTTCATAAACCAATCAATGGGTCGAAACTTCATCCGTATTATGACATGACTTCTTCATCTTAATTACTTGCTGGTATTTTTTATTATTAATCCAGTTTATGTTGGTTTTGTCGCTTGATGTCTATTTCCATTACGTGCATTCCGACTAATCATCTGACCATAAAATTCTTGTTTTCTTACATAACCATGATTAGCCACTGCACTACACGTTTGGGATTTTGTTAATTCGTGAATGTCATCATTATGCATGCATGTTCCCAACCACTAGTGATGATTGCGTCTTCTAGCTACGTTTCCATTCACTGTTTTTACTTAATCAAGTTCTTCAACCTCTTTTTTGCTATTGTGTACTTGTGCTCTGTGTTTTCCTTACTGTATTCTGCATTCACTTTTGTTGCTTTCCATGGAAGCTCTAGTGAACATCACCACATTTTCGTGCTGGCTTAGCTCCTAACTTGAGCGATTTTCTATGAGCACGCGAGCTAGTGACATTCGACCGAATGCCATGGCAATTCGACGAATGCCAATAGCCCACATGCTCATAGAAACTCGCTCAAGTCAGGAGCTAAGCCATCACGGAATGTGGTGATGTTCTCTAGAGCTTCCATGGCGAGCAATAGAAAGCGAATGCAGAATATAGCAAGGAAAACACAGAGCGCAAGTACACAATAGCAAAAAAGAGGTTGAAGAACTTGATTAAGTAAAAACATTGAATGGAAATGCGGGTAGAAAATGCAATCATCACCAGTGGTTGGGAACATGCATGCATAATGACGACATTCACGCATTAACGAAATCCCAAACATATAGTGTGGTGGCTAATCATGGTTATGTAAGATAACAGGAATTTTACGGTCAAACGGTCAATCGGAATGTGCGTAATAGAAATAGACGTCAAGTGACAAAACCAACATAAACCGGATGAATAATAAAAAATGCCAAAAAGTAATTAAGATGAAGAAGTCATGTCATAATACGGACAAAGTTTCGACCCATTGATGGTTTTATGAAGAAGAGTACCATTTAAAGTGGATAACCAGAAAGTAGCGGGTCCAACCTGATCTGCAATACGATAAGGACCAAACCACCGAAGCTTGAACTTGCCCACTCAACGATTAGACTTAGCATTATAAAACAGAACTAATTGGCCCTTGGTAAAAATGGGAGTCTCGAAAAATTGATCATGCATCTTAGCTTGCCTCAGTTGCAGTTCTTTTAGCATCAGAAAACTTTCCAGACGTTGTTCATCCAAGGACCACAACACATCCAACCGGAAAGGAAAGGACTCTTCCGATAATAGCTTATGATCCAATGCCACCCTTAGACTAGGTACCACCAACTCCAAGGCTGTAATGGCCTCCAGACCATATTCCAATTTAAAAGGCATATTTCTTGTAGCAACTTTGTAAGTAGTACGGTAAGCCCATAGGACCGAAGTAAGGAATTGATCCTAACACTCTAGACGTTCCAGCACAAGTTTCCTTAGCATGTTAAGAAGGGTTTTATTGGTACTTTCAAAAAGTCCATTGGCACGAGGATAATATGGGTAACTAAATTTATGGACAATCTTCAAGGTGCGGGTAAGCGCTTGCATTAAGGAATTAACAAAATATGTGCCTTGATTAGAAACAATCTCTACAGGAAGACCAAAGCAAGGAAAAACATCAGTCATCAAGCATTTGACCACCACTAATGCAGTTGTGGACCATAAAGCCCTAGCTTCAGCCCATCGAGTAGCATAATCCATACAAGTAAGTATATACCGATGATTAGTAATGATTAGTAATCATAGCATGAGGAGTAATGGGTCCAATGAAATCCAAGCCCCACTTTTGGAAAGGCTCAAGGTGAGAAATAGGCTGCAGTGGGAAATGATGTCATTGTAAAGGCTGCCTTGATCATTGGCAAGCATCACACTGTTTGACATAAGCAGCAATGTCATGCTGCAAAGTGGGCCACCATAAGCCACTGTGTAGAACTTTGCGGTAAGTAAGATCTACCAAAAAATGACCACCAGGAGGGGTAGAATGGGCCATGTGAATAACCGAAGGAACTTCATGTGGAGGGACACAGTGTAAGAGCGCATCAGATGGATCCATGTAATACAATTATCCTACAATGGTCCAAAATCCTGGACTATACATTGCCAGTTTACAGCGAGCATAAGTGGAAGTATTAGTCGAGGAGCTTCCACTAGTGAGAAAAATCATAAGAGTATCATAATACGAAGGTGCCACAGGGAGCTCTTGACAAGCATCCTGTACCAAATTAGTCGTGTAGATAGTAGGGGTAGTATCATCAATTCCACTGGGAAGTTCACCAGAAACAAGCCGAGACAAGAAATCAGCAAGAGCATGCACTGGCCTCGAACAATTTACCACCTCATAATCAAATTCTTGCAGCAATAGAACCCACCTGGCTAATTTGCCCCCTAAATGTTGCTGGCAAACAAGATAAACAAGAGCTGCATGATCCACATGAAAGGTAAATGGTCGTCCCAGCAAATAGTGTTGGAATTTCTTCACCAAATAAACCAAACCCAGACATTTGCGCTCAGTGACGGAATAATTCCGTTTAGCAGCAGCTAATCATCGACTAACATAATAAATAGGGTGGAACCACTTATCTTGTTGTTTCATGAGCACACTACCGATTGTGATGTCCGATGCGTCCACAAAAACATGGAACGAAAGCTGCCAGTTTGGTGCTTGCAGAATAGGAGCTTGGGTTAAGAGTGTTTTCAATCGATCAAATGAAATTTGGCACTCCTGCGTCCATACAAACTATCGAGGATTGCTAGTAATCAAACGATTCAGGGGTATAGCTACATGTGCGAGCCACCGAAGGTGCCGTCCATGCTAGCGTATCTATCCAAGGAATCACATAACTTCCTTTGGTGTCGTAGGGGCAGGTGCAGTCAAAACTGCTTTCACTTTATCAGGGTCCACTTGAATGCCTTGCTCTAAAATGATATGACCAAGCAATTTGTCACAGGAAACTGAAAAGACGGACTTGTTGGGATTTAACCACAAACAAAACTCCCTACACTTAGAAAAGCAGCAATGTAGGTGATAGAGGTGAATCGATGCATCACCAGATAATGAAAAATCATCCAGATACACCCGCATAAATGTGGTTGAATAGGGAGAAAAGATTTCCTGCATGCATCATTGAAAGGTACTGGGAGCATTGCGGAGACTGAACCACATCACCGTACACGCATATACACCCCAGTTTGTAATAAACATAGTCTTTGTTATACCCATTTCGGCCATGCACACCTTATTATAGCCACTATAACCATCCAAAAAGGAATACATTTCTTGTCCAGCAACATCATCGAGCATCGTATCCAAAAAGGGAAGTGGAAAGGAATCAGGCACTGTCACTACATTTAAATTTTGGTAATCCACACAGATACGCAATTGCCTGTTTTTGTTTGGGACAATCACAATAGGCGAAATCCATTCTGCATGCTCAATGGGGACAATGAAGCCTACTTTCAACAAACGATCCAATTCAGCTTTCACTTGAGCATCATAATTGGGATCCATGTGATAACGGGGTTTTTTAATTGGATGTGCATCCGGTTTCAACATCACATGGTATTGATAGATGCGAGGGTCCAACCCTTTCATATCTCGATAGTTCCACATGAATACATCTTGAAACTCTGGCAGCAATTGTAGTAGATCATTTTGAAAAGTAGCCGATAGCCCAACCTTAAGCTTGAATGGTCGCAGAGTAGCCTCATCTCCCAAATTATAGGTGATTAGTTGATCTTCCATTACATAAAACTATCGGGGCATGGATATATCCTCAGGTGACTAGAATAATTGGTGCAAATTCATGGCATTCAAAACTTGATCTGGAACTGGGTCCACTTATTCGGTAAGCAGAACTACCGTATAAACTATCGGATTCCAATTATCTACAACCGCTTGTAAGTCAACTGTACCCCAAGGCTAGCAAATCCTGGTTAGCGTTGAGAAAAGCTTCTTCTTCATCATCTGAAAGTCCTCCGAGCATATGCACAGGTTCAGCCACGTAAGGTCGAGCATGAAGGTCGCAAGGCTTCATCTCGTCCAAGGGTACCACCTATTTCCGATGGTTGCTTTTCAAAATAAGTTCGTGTGTAGACCAATCTTGCAATACTTTTGCTTGTTTCAGCCAGGTCCTCCCAAACAGTAAGTTGTAATCGAGACTTGAGTCAGGTAATTCCAGAACAAGAAAAGTCATTTTGAACACTGCTCCTTGAAGAGTAATGGGTATATCATGCACCAAACCCACTAGATGTACCCTAGATTGATCCGCCATTCTCACAAAAAATTGAACAGGTTCAATCTGAGTCCATCCTAACCGTTTACAAAGTGCGGCTATAGCAATATTCACACCGGAGTCTCTATCAATTAACACTTGAGTAATTTTGTGGTTTTTATACCATACCGTAATTAAAGGAACAACATGGTCCACCGTAGAATCAATTTCTGGACTGATAGTTGATAAAATTTCTGGACTGATAGCTGATAAAATTAGCAATCAAGCATACATTTTCCTTAGGCGACAGGACCTGTTGAAGAAGAAACTGTGCTATGAGGTAATATGTTTGGTGATCCGACTATCAAAGCACTAAACATCTGAGTCTATTGCAGACATGCACTGCTCATGAGAGATGGGTCAAAACTACAAATAGTAGTAAACGTCCATTCTTCATCCTGCATAAGATTAGTAGACTCAGTTTTCGGTGTAGAGGCCTCTACAACAACCATTCCGGCCTCTTTCTTCTTTGCCTCTTTAGCAGCCAATTTTGGATAGCTCTTAATGACATGACCACTTGCTTTACAAAATTTGCAAAACAATTTCTACTTTTATGATTGCTTCTCATCTTTGTCTTCCTTCTTCAATTGTTGAGAATTAGTAGATTTTTTCTTACTAGTAGAAGAGCTCCATTTTCCTTTGCCCTTCTCACTAGCCAAGAAAGCTTGATCTGCAACATGCATAATAGACATGTTCTGCCTAGACTGATCTTCTTGCAACATAATAGAAACTAACTCTTCAAATGTTAAGGCATTTGTATTGCGTTTCATCATCAAACAAAGAGTAGAAGCAAAACTCTGATATGAGTCGGGAAGACCATTCAGAATAGTCTGCGCAAGTGAACTGTAAAGAAGGACATCATCAACAGAAATCAATTGTTCCTTCAAATCCTTGATCTTTGTCAGAAAACTATCCATAGAATCACCTTCATTCATGTGCTCACTCTCTAACTGTTTTCGGAGGCAAGCAACACAAGCCTCATTCCTAGCTTGGTATAATGTGGTAAGTGTATCCCAAGCATCCTTAGCTGTTCTACAAGAGTGAATTTGGTGAATAATGGCACATTTGACAGACAAGGCTATCAATGCATGTGCCTGAGCATCTCTGCCATCCCAACAAATTTGCTCTACAATAGGTGCAATTGAAACAGCAACACGAATATGAATCTGCAGAATATCACTATCTTTGACACCATTTGCATGAGCTCTTCAATACCTGTATTTGTAGTATCTGTATTTGCATGTGTAATAGGATGTTTTTCAACACCCTGCACAATATTCCCGAGCTGAAATTGGTATATCTTTGGCACAAAAAGAAGAAATAGCTTGCACAAGTGCTATGATAGTGGGTTCGGAGGCCAAAACGAGCTCATATCATGATTTCGGCACGAGTTATTTTGATCTCCTAATCACCCTGAGTATGCACACCAAATTTCATGCGATTTTGAGACTATGATCAAAGGAGTGTGGACAATGACCTAGATGAAGCAGCGACCTACTCTGATACCAATTGTTGGAGATAGACGTCAACAGAAGCACATAAACAACACAAGGAAGAAGAAGAATCTTGGAGCACAACACACAATACTGAATGTATTACCACTAGAACAAAGATAAGTATCCCATTAGGGCAATAGGTGTATATACACGCCGGGGAAAAAAACCTCCTAAAGAGGGAAAAAAGTGCCCTGATGTTCCTAGTGTGTTCACACATATCACTACTGAAATATATCAACACTATTGTGATAGACACCCATCTATCACGACAAACAATTCTATCACGATAGACACCCTCTATCGCGATAGACAAGAAAATTCGACTAAAAATAATGGTTTTCATTTTTTGCAAATTTTGAACTAGTTTTTTGTGCGATTCTCAAATTGTCTCATAACATCACGATTCTCTTAGACAATTGTGACATTTTCACACAATCATGTGAAAATGTCACATTTGTCTCATGGTTGCCTTAAACAAGTACATGAATATCATGACAGGTTTAGTGTGTCTATTTGATCCCCTAGGAGCTTGAATTGACATAACTTTCTCCTCCAAAATCCATTTTCTGAGATCTAAAAAGTGGGACCTTCAAGTGGTAATTTGAAGTTGACATTCAAGTGAAATTAGGAAGCCAAGGGAGCTCCATAAGATTTTTTAGCAATACAAGGGGGGAAATGGGTCTTTAAAAAGTGCCTGAATAAGAGTTGTCTATCAAATAAGTTAAAGTTAAAGCTTGATCTAAACTTGGGACTTTTATAGGCCCTTTAAGATCCATTCAAGGGTGTCCAAAGCAAGGTAAAGTGTCAAAGAAGGCAAGGTTTGGGGAATGCTTACTGGACATCAGAGTGCTTCTCCGAGCATGAGATTCAAGGTTGGAAGAACTCTCAACCCCCTTAGTCAATTTCTCGTATAGGCTAAGTGTGATTAGTGGTAGTGATTAATTAGAGTGATGCTAGGCATGAATCAAGCCCAAGAAACCCTAATTACTGAAGTGCAAGCATAAGTTAGGATATTATTGTGACAAACCCTAAAGAAAAATTCTAGTATAATCTTGTAGATATGATTCTTTCCAAAGTCACTTAAAGCAAACATATTCTCAAACTCTATACTAAAAGAACTTGGAGAAGCTTGTAGGAGGTACAAAAGTGAGTTGTGAAGCAACGAAGTTCGGTCCACCCAACTAGCACATGACCAACCCTTGAGCTTATGGAGACTCGAATAGAACTTATAGACATGTGATAAGTGCAATAAAATGCACTATGTCCTTTAAAACATCAAGAAGAAAGAGTCGATACAAAACAAATAGGTTTGCACATTGACTAGCTCAAGAAACTTACTATCTTTGGATGAGACAATCAACTTCAAATGCTCATAGTGACAGTGTGATTCCAACTAGAAAAAATCCTTTTAGGGGAGTGATACACATAGGGTTTAGTGTATATGCACAAGAGTACAAGAAATAACATAATATGCTTTTGGAAGGAACTAGACACTCAACAGTGGTACCTCCTATTTTTCAGGAATGCATAGAGATAGACCTCGAGATAGAAAAACTAAGATTTCTCCCACTCTGATGAACCAAATTCTTTGAAAATGTTTATGCATAAACTAGACACTAATATATTTCCAGTGAGTCATGTTTCATCCAATTCGAACCTCTGTAGAGAGACCAATAGCCTCTGCAAGCTTACTATTGTTGAAGAAGATGATGTAGAAAAATGAAGGAGCAAGACAATGATGGCCACAAGTGTTTGTATATTGCTTCCATGTAATGTACAAGTGATTTTCAGTTTTTATATAGACTATTGAAGTGCTCCACAAACCTTTTAAAAGTGTATTTTGAATTCAAATGAAGGCAGAATTAGTTGTTGGAGGGAATCGATTCACTTTCCTACAATCTAGGAAAAGTGAAGATCTAGTTTGATCTACTTTTAGGTGATTGATTGATTGATTGATTGCAACTCAACCACCAAAAATTCATGGAAGATTAGATCTCTTTTTCTACTTTTACATGTGTAAAGCTCTAGCCTTTTACAATGGTAAAAGATCCATGAGAAACCTTTTCAAAAATTACAGTAAATGAGCATAAGTAAAAGAACTCTCCAACGAATATTCTTTCAACGTAATCCAAGCGATAGCTTTTGATGTAGATCAAATCCACCTCAAGCTTAGTGTAAGCTTAATGTTCCAATAGCTCCCCCTCAACCTAAAGTATTCTTGAGTCTTCATTCTCTAATAGTTTGAATACCTGCCCTTGATTTAAACCTACAAAGCTTTATTCCATCAAGTGCCTTCATCATCATATTTGCTACTTGCTTTTTAGTTGAAACAAAAGAAATGTCAATCTCCTTTGCCATGAGCTTCTCCCTGATGAAGTGGTAATGAACCTCTATGTGTTTGGGCCTTGCATGGAAAATAGGTTTTGCTGCTAGATGCATGGAACTTACATTATCTCCAAATATGTGAGGTTTGGATCTCACCTGTCCCAAATTTGTATACAATGCTTTTTAACCATATTGATTGTACCTTTGAGATACCTAAGTACTCTCTTAGTTTCATCCATGTAATGTCTTCTAGGTGAGTGCATGAATTGACTAAGCACTCCCACACTATATGAGATGTCTGCCCTTATATGAGTAGCATATATCAAGCTACCTACCAAGCTTTAAATTTTCTCATCTTCATAAACATTAAGTTTATGATTCATCTCCAAAGGTGTACCTACAGGTTTAGTGTTCTCCATTTTGAACTTAAGAAGTAGATCCTAAATGTATCTTCTCTAAGTCAAATACATTCCTTCATCTATGTATATCACTTGCATACCTAGGAAATATGTGAGCTCACCTAAGTCACTGATTCTGAACTCATCTTGCATGTGTCCCTTGATCCTTTGAATGCCATTCAGTTCATTACTGTTGCAGAGATAAAGAAAGCACAAGGCAGAGAAAAAGAAGGGCCCCAAAATTTTTCCGATTTGGACATTACATCTTTGTATCATAACCACTCTTGTAATATATTTCCCATTGTAAATGCACTAGAGGAGTCCTCTAGATGCATCCTCACAGAAGATCAGAAGCTTACCCATGTAAAATAGTAGGAAATTAGTCTTTTTAGTGAATAAAGTGCCGGTCTCTTGTGTGAAAGGACCATTTTTAGGGCACAAGTATATAAGTCAATTTGTGACTCTTTGTAAAAAAACTTTTTGCCATTGTGAGAATAGAGAGCACAGAAATTTGAATTTGTGTCTTCTTCACTCTGTATCTTCTTCTCTGTGAGCTTGTATGCATGTGCATTGCTTGGAAAGAGTGTGAGGGAGTGTTTTCTATCCATGAAAGTGTTTATTTGCTGTAGATAAGGTGTGTGCAAAGTGTAGGAAATGCTGAAGTGTAGGAAGGTTTTCCCACGACTCAGTATTTTGCTCATAACTTGAAGTAGGAGTGTCAGAATTGATAGAAACTACGGCCATTGGATGCGTCTTCTCGAGAGCTTTGAAACGCATATGCTATTTGCTATATTTGGAGTTTGGAGCTGAGAGAAAAGCCCAAATTACTGACGGCTGCTGCACCAAGTATCGTGACACCATGACCGACAGTTGAAGCTTGTTTGGATTAGTCTTTGCCTTGTTTGCACTCTTTGAGTAGTTCATTTGCATTGATCATCACTTGATTGCATGTCCTCATACACTTGGCTAGGTTTGTATACTCATCGGATTGATATTTAAAAGCGTGAATCCCCACTATATGCACTTGAGGGGGATTGAGGTATAGTCTCTTTCTCCACAAGTCCCTAAGTTGGTACTTAGGTCAACACACTTTTTGGCGCCGTTGCCGGGGAGTGTCGAATCAAACCGAGGCGTTCGTGTGATGGTAAGTAGCTTTTTTGCATTGAAGCAAGAGGAGGAGTGATGATTTTCTGTTCTTTGGTAAGTCATTTTCAGCCGCAGTTGCTACTTCTCATTCTTGGAGTGTGTGTAGTGAGTTATTAATCTAGGGAAGTGAGTGGAATGAGTAGAGTAGGAGTAGTGAGAGAGTAGATCAAGTCATTAGAGTAGAATTCAATCTTTGTTCTGAAGAGTTTCTTTTTTTTTTAAGAAAGAGAATGGCAAGTATAAAAGCCAAAAAGAGTCATTTTGTAAGTCACTTGTGTTTCTGAGCAAGTATCGTGGAGCGTGACTGTCGAGTATCGCATTTGAGCAACAAGGCGATCTGGGGCTGCACAGAGCAAGGGGGAGTGATAAAGGAATTGGAATAGCCTCCAAGGTGAGCACATTACTGTTGTGTTGTGATCTCTTACCTGTAAATCAAATTTTCAGAACAAACGATCTGCGTTAGGTATCGTTTAGAAGTTACAGGGGTTGAAAAGTTGTGATTTGAATGATACAGAGAGTGAGGAGAGGGTAGAAGAACTAGTAGAACAAGTGTATTGAATCAAATCTTAACAAAATCCAGCAAAAATTGACAAAGGGTCAAGTATCGCTTTCTCCCGCGGTCGAGTATCGCGATACTTAGCAAGTATCGTGATCTCCTGTGGTTGAGTATCGCGATATTTCCCAGGTATCGTGTGTCGCATTCCAAAGATCGCGATACTTTGCAAAGATCGTGTATCGTGCTGTCATTGATCGCAATACCTACCGTGTATCGTGTATCGTGATCTATCGATCGCGACACTTGAGAAGTATCGTGTATCGTTTTGTGGGCCAAGTATCGTGTATCATCTCAGTAAAGATCGCGATACTTAAAACATCGTGTATCGTTTCAGCCAAGTATCGAGTATCGTTTCTTCATAGATCTCGATACTTGTGGCCGATCGTGTATCGTCTTTTTCGAAGTATTGTGTATCGTTTGGTCCAAGTATCGTTTCTCTCGAATATCGTGATAGTTAAGTATCGTATACCGTTTACACAACGATCGCGATACACATCAAAGATCGTGTATCATGTGTCAAGTATCGTTTTGACCCAGGTATCGTGTATCGTTTCAAGATCATGATACTTGTGAAGTATTGTGTATCGTTATAGTTCAAGTATCGTGTATCGTTGGCATCCAGAGATCGTGTATCGTTTGTGTTCAAGTATCATGTATTGTTTGGATCTAAAGATCGACTATCGTGTAACTTTGAGGACAAGTATCGTGACTTGAAAATTTCATTTTCAGTCAAATCCCAGTCAAACTTTTCTGGAATTTTGGTCCATAGTGAAGAGTTGCAGAAGCTAGAGGTTAGCAAGGACTGACCAGAGCTGTGAAGTGGATGAACCTGAGATCCGGAAGGACCCTAGGAAGCCGAAGAAGTGTCATCTCTTCTATAGGTAGTGTAGCCGAACCAAGTAGCCGTTCACAATATTCTGAGACCTCCAGTGAGTCAGAGGAAGAAATTCCCATGGCTTCAGAGGATATGCAGAACACAGTACCCATGATTGGCATGATGTCAATCATTGAAGGAGAGTACAGGACCTCTTTGCAGTATGTGAACACCAACCATAATGAGATCCCTATTTATTTGGATGGTCTAAACAGATCAGTGGCCAGGTTAAAGAAAGCGTCAGAGGCTTATATAGTGCCTAGGCCAGCAGTCAAGTATGTAGGAGGACTTTACATGGACAAATGAGATATCCAGTATGTTGTCACGGAGCACCCGGAAAACATTAATGAACATGGTGAAGAAAACAATGCTTCAAACTTAAATGGAGAAGATATTGGCCCTTGACAGAATTAGAGAGAGCCGAGTTGAAATATCAGAATATCCCAGTATTCCCCCCTAGGGACCAAGCCACTACTTCAAGAAACCCACTTGGAACATCCCAGAATGAGTCATATCAACAGTCAGGACAAACACAACAAACACAAATCCCGGTCAGACCACATGTGCAGTTTGCAATGCCTGCAAATAACTCTAATTACCGACCTCAACCAACTGATGACCCAAGATATGGAATTCCTGCTCCAGTCCGACCACCGGTAGTAAGAGGACCAGGCATACCCATAGGAAGACCAATTTTCCCAGTAATGCCTAGACCACCCGAAGCGGGAAGAAGATTAAGGCCAATTCAAGTTGCCAAATGCATGAGAAATCACTATGATGGCTCTAGAACCTTACAATCCTATAGCTGAATTTAAACAAGTAATCAGAGCCGAACAGGTAGAAGACTTCTTGATCCAATATGAGTCCTTTGGTCTTACATTGTCAGACACTGCATTAGCATGGTTTCAGCCATTGGACCCTAATAATTTTCAAAACATGGAACAAGTCTATCAAGAAATGATTGAGGAATTCACTAAGTCTGGAATAAAAAACAACTCTTCATCATTGATTCATAGCTTTAAGCAAGCCCCTACCGAATCAGTGAGATTGGCAGCAAGAAGATTCAAGCAGTATGTGGACAGATGCCCAGTAGAAGAGAGACCTACCCAAAATAAAATGGTGTCATTATTTTTGGAAGGATTGTTGAACGGATCATTAAGATCCCTTGTATACGTAAAGAGAGTTCAAACTTTGCAAGAGTGCATGAAGGAATGTATAGACCTAAAAGACAACCTAGCAGAAGACCTGAAAATACCTCAAGGTAGCTTGAAAAGTGAAGATTCGGCCAGTAGCACATCAATCCCTAAAAACAATGTAGAGGAAATAGCCGATTTGGTAGCAAAGAAGCTGAACGTTCAAGGACAGAGGAACTACCCCAGTAACCCTATAAGAGTACCCATGCTTAGAAGATGCATGCAGTGCGGAGGTGATCATCCTTCTCACTTGTGCACTAGGGGAGTAGTCCCACCACCTGCTTATGCTTATAATAGACCCACTATCCCAGGACCTCTACAATATTGCAGTATAGAACAAAAATATACAAATCACAGCACAGAAAACTGCCCTTACAATAGGCAAGCGAGACCAACACAGCCATACATGAGACCTTATGGATACCCTCAGAGAGAGCAAGGAGGTGAAGCGTGGAGGTACCCTACCTATCAGCAGCAGACACCAGTGCCACGACCATATGCGCATCAAGGATACACCCAACCACAATCGGTACTAGGACAACAACCGCCCCATCCTCATAATGTTGTCCCAGTCAAGATAGCTCAACCTGAAGAAAACCTAGAGAGAGCAATAGTCCTAGCCACACCATTGGCTAGTAATGAACCATATGACTCATCTTACAACCATAGTCAAGGAGCATATCCCAATTATGACAGCTCTATGATAGAACATGGACACTTATACGAGTCATACGCCTATGGCATGGAAGTACCAGATAGTTCCTACGGATATGAGCAGGACTATGTGTCCTTAATGTACACAGCCCCTAGAGCAACCATACCATCCCAACCCATGAACAGATCGCCTGTACCCAGAGGACCATGCTACAGATGTGGAGGTGATCACTATATCAGAGAATGTACATTGCCAAACCCACCACCACCACAACGAGTCTGGGAAGGCTACTGTAGTGATTGTGGTAAGGAACACCTTTTCAGAGATTGCCCCAAGAATCCCAACAAGGTTACATCCAACGTGCAGATCAATGTGATAGAAGTAATCGAGTCATCAGGGAGTGATAAGGAATACACTGTACCACTGAAGGCGATAACAAGAGCCAAAGCTAGAGAGACCCCAGAAAAACCAAAAAAACACAATCAAAGTGACCTAGAGATGAATACACCCACACCACAGAGAGTTGAAGACTCGGAAGAGCCTAAAAAAAGTGTTGTAAGTAAAAGAACTCAAAGATGGAAGAACCGTAGAGATAGGATAAAAGAAAAGAAGTTACTACAGAAGAAGGAAAATGAGAAGAACGAACAAAACCCAAAAGAGGAACAGAAAATTGAAAAAGAAAACAAAAATGAAAAGTACAAAAAAGAAGAGGTAGGATCCATCTTAGCGGATCCCATGCCTGAAGAATTAGCCATGTGGATTCAGGCATACAAGGCATGAATAAGAGCCGGACCGACCATCGAACAACATGAAAGAGAATACCCTAGAGGTGACCTAGAGAAAGAGAGGTTGGAGATCTGCAAAAAATTGATAGAAGTTGCTCAACATGCCTTAGAGAAACCGGCGTTGCCATTACCCAATACCCGTTTCTGAAAGCGAATTCCAAGAGTGCGTCATCATCCATGACCATGAAAAACCCGAAGTACGTAAGACACTGAATGGCAATTATTGTGAGGATAAAAGGGAAGGATCCATTGTTCCCGAAGTAGAAGGGGAATGGCCTAAAGATCTGTGGGTGAGAGTCCAAAAAGACAGATGGAAGAAAGTGGAAGGAATTGAACCACCCTTTGAAGAACTAGAAGCAGAAAACGAAATAGAGGGTTCAATACCTGAATTAAATTCAGAAGAAATTTTACCAATGGATCCTAGTGACAAAGGAGATGATGGAATAATGGATTTGCCAAACTATACAGGAGAGTACGAACATAATTCAGAATTGTATTGCATCCCCTCAATAAGGAAAAAAGAACCGAACCCATCAGTCCAAACATCGGATATCATACAACACCTTAGAAAGGTAAAAATCCCTTGTACCCTAACTTTAGAAGAACTGTTGAAGATTAAACCACATTTGAAGGAAAAATTGACCAGTCAATTGGAGATCAAGATGGAGGAAAAAGAGATATCGGATGAAGTAAACACTGTAAAGATCCCTCTGAATAAGGTAGAAGATTTTAGTGAGGGAGATGAAGGAAACACTTGCCTTCCAATTACCTTTAGGGGCTATACAACCAAAGCCATCTTAGATTCAGGAGCTGGTGTAGGCATTGCTACTAGAGAAATCTGGGAGAAATGGGGAAGACCAGCTTTAAGACCAACGCGTATGAAAATACAAATGGCTGACGGACACACAAAAAGACCCTTGGGATTATTGGAACGAGTAGTTTTCACCACATGCGGAGTTGAATTTGAACACACCTTAGCAATTTGTCAATTTGAAAGGGCGAGCAACTATGAAATGATACTTGGAAGACCTTTCATGAGACAGCTAAAGGTTGTGCAAGATTGGGGAAAAGATGCAGTATACCTACAACATGAAAGAACCACCACGAGAATAAATCTCCACACTTATACTTACCAAGATGTTTCTCCCTTCCAATGGAATCAAATTCATAAGGAGGAAGAGGATCAGTCAATTCACAGCATAGGTTCTAGTGACCAATCTTGGATGAACGAGGACACTCATCTATGGATATGCCAAACTGCCAAAAAAGAAGAGGATAGGAGAAAGGGATGGCAGCAAAGGCAAGGAGTAGCTAGGTCTGTACAAGATCCAGCTTACATGCCTCAAGTCTTTTTGGATGAAGAGTTTGAACCTCCGGGTTGGATGGAGATTTTAGCTACCCTCGATGTATGTGTGAATGAAGAAGTAATAACTATGAATGAATGTATTGACGAAGAAGGATATGATGTTAGCCTCTATGTAGTAATTCTTCAGGAGGCGGAAGAAGGAGAAGTGATAGAGAAAGAATGGAAGGAGGACTATGAGAGCATTGAGATGGAGCCAGAACCAATGGAACCCAAGGATGGAAATCAAAAAATAAGCATCACAGCTAACGAAAACAACCAGGAACCTACACAGGAAGAAGAGCTGGAGTTAGATAAAGAGCCAGAGAATGAAGAAAACAAGCCACAAGATCAGTTTGAAGTGCCAGCTCACTTCAAGAAATATGAAGTAGAAGAGAGAAAAATTGCTATTCAAATGCCTAAAAGAGAGGCACAGCCAGGAATAGCTTATGACAATAAAGAACAAACCAAGAAGATAGTAGTAACGTTAGAAGAAGGAGAAGAACGATGTACTTTCATAGGACAAGATGTCTCCATAGAGGAAGAAACAAGAGTTAATATGCCTCATAAGGGAATATCGGGATGTCTTTGCCTGGACCTATAAGGACTTGAAAGGAGTAGATCCATCTATATGTGCCCATAGAATCCCCATGACATCAGAAGCCAAACCATCTAAACAAAGACCATATACATACAATGATTTGTATTCAACAAAGATAAAGGAAGAGATAGATAAATTGTTAGACGCCGGATTCATATATGAGATTGAGCACACGGAATGGGTGTCACCTTTGGTGGTTGTACCGAAAAAGAATGGGAAGTTAAGAGTATGCATCAATCTGAAGAAAGTAAATGCGGCGACCATAAGAGATAGTTACCCATTACCAATTACAGATCATCTCTTGGAAAGAGTGGCAGGGAAGGAAGTTTATAGCTTTCTGGATGGCTTTTCAGGGTATAATCAGGTAGCTATTGCTCCTGAGGACCAACACAAAACCGCTTTTGCAACTGAATGGGGAGTATACGCCTTTAGAGTTATGCCTTTTGGTCTAACAAATGCCCCAGCCACCTTCCAAAGATTGATGTGCCATGTATTCAAAGAATTCCTGAGAAAAAGTATGGAGGTATACGCGGACGATCTATGTACTTATTCAGCTATACGATCAGAGCACGTCCCTGAACTAGAGAAGATCTTTGCCAAATGTCGACAATATCGAGTATGCCTCAACCCAGAAAAATGTGTCTTCATGGTTAGACAAGGAAAAATATTAGGACATATTGTCTCTAAAAATGGAATTTCAACTGATGAAGACAAAATCAAAGTAATTCTGGATTTACCCAGACCAAAGACTGCTAAAGAAGGTCAAGCATTTATGGGACATTGTGGATACTATCGAAGATTTATAGATATGTACGCCATAATTGCTAGACCTCTTTATGCATTATTGACACAATTTAACTGGACCGAGGAATGTGAGAAAGCCTTCAAGGAGTTAAAGAATCGATTGAGTTCAGCACCAATCCTTCGAGTACCTAACTGGAATAAGCCATTTCACATTCATGTGGATGCTTCCAAGTTTGCCATTGGTTGCATCTTAGCTCAACCGGCATATACAGGAAAGCTTGACCACCCTATAGCCTATGCCAGTAGACAATTAAATCAAGTAGAACGCAATTATACCACCATTGAGAGAGAAGGCCTAGGGATGGTGTACACAGTGAAAAAATTTAGACATTACCTGTTGGCAAATAAATTCAAATTCTTCATTGATCATCAAGCCCTGCTGTACTTAGTCAATAAACCTTGCAATACAGGAAGACTAGTACGATGGTTTTTATTGCTAATGGAATTTGATTTTGAGGTAGTAGTCAAGAAAGGAAATACCCACATAAGAGCAGATCACTTATCAAGAATGACCCATGGAGAACCACCCATAGGTGTACCAGATGATCTGCCAGATACGTACCTTTTTAACTTGGAAATATGTTCCCAATGGGCAAAAAAGTTGATCCCTATACTCACGCATGGACCGAAAGATGGGATCACACCAAACCGAACCCAAGACCTTTGGAAGACTAAAAACCTTCATATCATTGCGGGAAGTTTGTATCACCAAGATTCGAATGGATTACTCATGAGATGCGTAGAAGAAGAGGAACAAGAAATGTGGCTTCAGAAAGCACATGTAAACCAATGGAAAACTCATTTGAATGCAAATGGAACATGGCAAACCTTGAGGAGGTTCGGCATATATTGGCCAACCATGCAGAGAGATGCACATAACTATGTATCAGCATGCCAAACCTGTCAAGAACAGAATCCAGATGAGAACTCCACTCTATGCTATTCCACAGTAGCACCAAGATGGAGCATGCCTCTGGTAAAATTCTTAAAGACTCAAGAATACCCAGAAGGAGCCACTTCAGCTAGGAAACGTGTACTTGTAGAACAAAGTAAGGATTATGCCATTATAGGAAAAAAACTTTTCAAGCGAGGGAGAGATAATCAATTACGATTGTGCATTCATCAAGATGAATATCTTTCTGTCTTAGAGATGGCACATACAGGAGCTGCAAGAGGGCACTTCTCTACAGATAAAACAGCAAAAATGATCCTCTTTGCTGGAATGTGGTGGCCAACTCTACATCAAGATGCGATAACATATGTGCAACGTTGTGATACTTGTCAACGAACAAAATATCCAATTAGAAGAGATGAGATGCCACTGAGATCCATGATGAGTGCCAGAGCTTTCACGAAATGGCGAATAGACTTCATAGGACCTATTAGCCCACCAGCGAAAGGATCCCATGCCGAATATATAATTGTAGCCACAGACTATCTGACTAAATGGGTTGAAGCCAAAGCGACCAAGAAAAATGACGTAAGAACCACGGCCAAGTTTCTCTTTGAGAATGTTTTCACTAGATTTGGACTACCAATAGAAATTGTGAGTGATAGAGGTACGCACTTTGTGAATGAAGTTATAGAAGCCTTATTGAATGAATTCTTGGTAATTCATAAGAAATCAGCTCCTTATCACCCACAAGCCCATCGACAAGCCGAAAGTTCGAATAAAATCTTGTGTACAATTCTCACAAAAATTGTTAACAATGGTAGATCGGATTGGGATAAGCAATTACATCATGCTTTATGGGCATTTCGTGTAGCTTATAAAACCGCCATAGGCACTACTCCTTTTAACTTAGTATATGGACAAAATGCTATTTTGCCAATTGATTTCTGAATTCCCACTGTGAGAGTAGCAACTACTTACGAGTGGATGGGACATGAACTATCAGCTCAATTGGATCAAATAGAAAAGCTTCACGAAACTAGGTTACAAGCAGTAGCAGGCATTTATGCTGCTAAACGGCGACAGAAAGCCTACTATGATGCTCACATTAAGAACAAAAATTTGAAGGAAGGAGATTTAGTCTTGGTATATACCTTGAAACAACACGCTAAGAAGTTGCAGAAGAGAGGGTATAGCCCATTAATCATCAATCGTATATCGACAAGTGGAGCCATCAGCTTAGCAACCTTAGATGGGGAAGTATTACCAAACTACATCAGTGGATGTCGAGTAAAAAAATACTAGAACCATTGACCGAAGAAACAATGTCTCGATTAATCAAAGGCAAGAATCGACGTATTGAGGAGGAAAGGATACGAGAAGAAGCGAGACAGGAAGCCCTAGAACGAATTAAGAAACGGAAAGAGTGGATGAGAGAGTGAGATGAGAGATATCGACTAGGAGAAGAACTCATCCCAATGGCTAATTTTAGAGCCACTAAAAACCTAGGTTCACAGATAACGCAACCATATTTAAATTTGGGAGCAGGTAAAACGGAGTACCACTTGGTGGATGCTCTCATCGACACAAGAGCTGCCATAAGCTGTATCAAACTTTCTTTGACTCAGAAACTCAAGGAGGAATTACGTCCATCTATGGCACAGTTGATAGGAATAGGAGGAACGATTACTCAATGTATAGGTGAGATCACCTTACCTCTGCATCTTGGCAACAACACTATGGAACAAAAGCTATTAGTGTGTCATGATCAGGATTTACTTGAAGAGGTAGTGTTAGGTCAAGACTGGATTTACGAATATGAGGTAACCATTCAATTGGCTTTAGGCTACATCTCAGCCAGGATAGGACATCGTGTGGTATTCAGTTTGCTAGACGAACGACCAATCAAAGCCACTAGTATAGAGCAAAAAGTTCATTCCAATGCACAAAGTCATGAGTATATGTTCACTAGCACTATAGAAGCCCCTTTCCCAAGTACTTCGTGTGAGGACACATTGAATTCTGCTTGCATACCATCTTCTAGTCTAGCAAGTCACAAGAGTGTCAATCAATTCGAAGCCAGCCTCAGTGAAGCACCATGCACAAGAGAGTCCAGTCCTCTGAGTAATTCAAAATCTGTACCTATTAAAATATACCCTATTCCGTACACTCAACAAGCTTGGATAAGGAAAGATCAAGCGAAGGAATATCTTCGATGACAGAAGCACTATCGACATCGGAGCAACCAATCAAATAACAAAGCAAATCATTTTGAGCCCCAAAGTGAACAACGAAGTGCTACAATATGGATTCCAAAGAAAGTAGTAGCCGCTCAACCGAATCGATCGCAAATATGGATTCCTAAATCATGTGCTCCCAAGAAGCTAAACCGAAACGATGAACCTCAGCATAAGAAGAACCAACATGTTCTAAGGGCAAAACAACCAAAGAGGACTAGCTACAGGAAAATAAAGGAGTCTGCAGTCGCTACACAAGCCAATCTGAGATTCAAAAATCAGATAGAGCAGACATACAACAAGAGAAGAACCACACTCATCAAAAAGGTGGAGAATACACTACATCCCAACAGTATGAAGCAGATTTGGTTGCCGAAAGACAAAACAAACTTCATGCATCATCTAACTACTTCGAGTTGCACACATGTGGAGTTATCAGTACCCAAAGTATGCATGATAGGGCCACATTACAAGGCTGAGGCACATCTTTCTTCTATTTCAGGATAGTCGAGCACATTTTCCTTTTGGGAAATAGGAGAGCACTTGTACATACATTAAGAAAATTACTCAAAAAAATAATGACCGTTTCGGCTACGACCTAACTTTTCTTTTCCTTTTCAGATGAAAATATAAAAATATCTAAAAATGTGAAAAAATCCAGGTATTACCTTTCTCACACCCACGGGAAAGGGACGATACCACTCACTCGGAGCAATATCAAGCTTATGAAAAACAAATGAAGAAGGATTCCTGATAATATTTGGCCACTAATTCATACTCTATATTGAGTGCAGATGGCATCCACCAATTCCGAAGCTACGCAAGAGGAAGAGGTCCAGCTTCTTCCACTTGAATCCATAACAAAAGCAAGAGGACATTGGTTTCGTGAGGACCAACCAGTGTCAGACCTCATTTTCATGGCCACTATCAAGATCATGGATAGGGATCACTATTTCCCTATCATGTCGCAAGAGTTCAAAACAATAATACAAGGATTACCGCATATTGAAGAAGTATGGACACAGGCATGCCTAGAAGCATTCCTCAAATTTCCAATTTATCTACCAGATTTTCAAAGGTGTACACAAGTGATGAATACCCTGCAGCCTGCAGCAACAAAAATATCAATTCCAGAAGCACGAGTGTTGGATAAAGTAGGGACATGGAAAACTATTCAATTTACACATGAACTAATCAACAGAGCCTTCGGATGGAATCAAGACGGAGTCACTAATGTTAAAGAAGAATGCCATGATCCTAAAAAGAGGTCATTTTTAGATATAAACAGGACTGATATTGAAGAGGATGTCCGTCTGGTGCACCAACACTTTTGTTTCCCAAGTATGCATCGATACACTGCACCACAAAAGATCGTAGTACAACTACTATCACATGCAATGAGACAAATAGGAAACAAAGTGAATCTGACTGGTTATGTCCAAGAAAGACTATTTGAAGCCCAAAAGAAATGGGGCCAGAAGAAATTTTGGAATGGTAGTTCTGCCTTGACATTACTCATATACGAGGCTCTCGAGATGAAAAATTGCCTACGTGAGATGCCGACATCAGAAGGGCTAGCCCGATATGCTAAATCCGCGACAGTCCCCAAGAAAAAGAAGATAGCGGTGGTTATGGAAGAGGCCGGAACCAGCTCACAAAAACCCATGAGGGGTACGAAGCGTCTACGAGAGGAAGAAGCTCAAGCTACACCTCAATCAAAGAGGACACATCTATTACCGAAGATCACGACGGCTCAAATGCCTATTACAAAGAGAGATCTCTCAGCTGCCCTCGAAGAGACACACCAGTACATGCAAGGGCAGGTAAATCTAAATATTCAAGGTCATCATTATAGACAGGCAAGTCAAGAGAAACAACAACGGAGTACAGAGAAGACACCAAAACAATCAGGGAGATACAAAGAACTAGGCATAGATGATTCTAGTTCCAACACAGAATCCAATCCTGAAAAAGACACTCTGGACACTGATATAAGAACAAAAACTCAAGAAGAAGAATGGAATGAAATCAATCAAGTTGAAGTGACGCCAGACAACCATGAAGAAAAGGAAAAGAGCGTGGAAGATTCTAATAAATCTGAGCATGTCATTCAATTGAATGATACTACAAAGATAAGCATCAAGGAAGCTCCAACCAGTGTTACGTATGTAAAACCACCTATCAAAGAGGAAATCCAAACTCCAGTGAACAAGGATTCGGAGCTACTACGAAATAAAGAACAAATTGTGATTGAGGTACCAGATACACCTCAAGGAAATAAAGAAAACATGGTGGCTGGGCCAAGGATCTAGCTTTAGATTAGGCAGCCCCATGACACTACATTACATGTGGCACAGGGCAAAGATGTCACAACCGGTGAAGAACCGGGTATCCCAAAAACATTGCTTAATGTGGATGTCTCTCAACTGAAGCCTGTAGTCAAGCAGATGATTCAGACAGCCATGGATACACAACAGCAAATGATGGACATAGATGCAGACTATGATAGAGCCATGCGAGAAAAAAATCAATTCCAGGTAATGAGCGAACAATTGTCATCACAATTAATCCAGGCACAAAGAGAGATAGCGGCCAAAAGCACTGAGTTGCTTGAAACAAAAACACAATATGACACATTAATCACTCAGCATCACCAACTGCAAACACAGCTCGCGGAGTTACAGAGATTACATGATGCAAGCGAAGCTGAAAAAGAAAGAATGAAAGCTAGAAGCACATTACTTGAGACACAAATAAAGTTATACATGGAAGAAAATGACACCTTGCGAAGCAGAAATAAAGAATTGATGAAATCATTATTATATGATCAACCTATTGAGCAACAGGAATCATTCGAAATCAAAGAAAAAGAATTAAGAGATCAGCTAGCACAACATGCAGAATTGTTGAGACAAGAGCGCGCAATGAGAGAAGAATCGGAACGGAAGTACAGTCAAGAAATAAATGAACTACAAAAACAGTTGAATATAGCACATGGGAGACTTGCAGCAAGCTACAGTGAAAACATGGACAATGTGGCCGAAATCGGTAATGAATTGCTTGCAGCAAAGGAAGCACTCAGCACAGCCATGCAAGAAAACAAAGAGAAAACTGAACATATAAAGCAATTAGAATTTCAAATCAATCAGAACGTAGTGATCGGTACACCAGTAGTGCCAGCTAAGGAAAATCCTACTAACGAGGTAGAGGTAAGTCCTCTATCTCACCTGATCTATAATTCTCCAATACATGAGCAGATGGCGGATATACATGATGATCACCCAATGCCATACACTGCAGAAATAAGTCAGAAGGAACGGGCACTAGTGGTGTCCCGATTGACGGAGAATTTTGAAAATGAAGTCATTAAGGTAATGAAAGAGGCCAAGATCAAAGGTAAAGACTTGGACAAGATCATGAAGCCTTTCAATATTCCGTACGGACTATTGAAAGAGAAAACGAGACGATATATAAAGAAGATTACACAGAAAAATCCAGATGAGCAGCTAAATTTTAACCAAGACACATTCGCGTACAGTCAGGAAGAATTCGAAGCTGCGCAACCTATTTGGCGAAGAAAATTTTTGGAAAAACATCCCACACTACGGGTGCATTGGCAAGCAGCACCATATTTATTCCAGGTAAACCCTTCATTTTGTCCTATACCACGTAGAAGGGAGATTAGAGAATTTTTGGACTTGCAAAGAAGCGGCGCTATAAATAAACAGTGGCTGAATTATCCTATGCTTCCGAGCCTGCCACATAACTACTTGCCAACGGAAGAGTATATGGTCAAAACCATCGAATTTTGGCTGCAAAATTATGCGACAGTACCCGACTTAACTGTCAAAATGACCAATAAAATACTTAGCATGATACTTACAGTTTTGAAGGTATTCAAGCATGCGGCCTACACTTTTTTGAATTTCATCCGCATTAATCAGGGCACGGAAATCCTCATTTTTTATCTATCGGTTATGCCTAGCCGACCAACCATAATGGCATATTATTCCAGATTAATGTTCTTGCCAAGTGTATACATGCAAACTTTTGAAGAAGCATTCTTTACAGGATTTTTTGAGATCGATTCAGAAATCTTTTTGAAGATGTCATCCAATTTAAATGCCAGATTAGTGGCATACGAACTTAGCTTCTTCGCAGATCATAGACAGCCACCCAATGACGGTGTGAATGCAGAACAATGGAAACAACTAATGATACGTGAAGCCAATCTGCTAAATGATACAGAGCAAAAAATATATAGAACATATGCCCATCGTTCATCAAAGTCTGTCGGGGACGACAGAGTCCAAGAGGGGGGCAGTGTTGAAGGAGAATCAAGTAAAAGAAAGAAAAGAAGAACAATGAAAGAAGCAGCTTCACTAAAAAGAAATATCTGAAGATATATCTCTGCAAGAAGCCCCGCAGGGGCGCAACACCCATCTCTGCACAGAGCCCCGCAGGGGCACACACACCAAGGAAAAGCACGCAGCTGGAAGGAGGAATTAGGGCCAACAAGTATCACATATGAGGGTGCTTCAACCTCTTGAGTTACAGAGGATTCAGATCAAGGCTTACGAGCTAAATCCTCATATGTGCACTGATGGCGTGCGTGGCAACCCGATTCAACACAGCAACCCAGAATTAATGAGGTTATAGGTGAATTAGACTACGACTATCAGGTAGTTAGTCAAACTCCAAGGGTTGCGGGCGAGCAAAAGAAAAGAACAAGCAAAACGAATGCATCAGGCCCAGAGAATGTAAAACAAGAATTAAGAAGAGGCCGTCAAAACTGAACACCTGTTTTACAAACAGGTAAAACTGAGCAAGGGTTGCGTGCAGGGAATAGAAAGTGACCAGGCTTGAATAATACAACAGGGTCCGATGAGTGCAACCAGGACAAACCAAAGCGCCTCTAAAACGTAATGCAAGATCAAGAATCAGGTAGAACTGACCAAGGGTTGCGGGCGATGAAAAGAAAAGGATAGGCAGTACAAATGCATCAGGCCGAGAGGATGTAAAAGAAAAATCAACAACAGGGCCATTAAAACGGAATGCCAGTACAACCAGGCGGCGAAACTGACCAAAAGATGCATGCGGACAACAAACTAAAGACAAGAAGTAAAGCCTGTCAAGGGACGACAGAGACGAAGAGGGGGAGAGTGTTGCAGAGCTAAAGAAAGCACAAGGCAGAGAAAAAGACGGGCCCCAAAATTTTTCCGATTTGGACATTACATCTTTGTATCATAACCATTCTTGTAATATATTTCCCATTGTAAATGCACTAGAGGAGTCCTCTAGATGCATCCTCACAGAAGATCAGAAGCTTACCCATGGAAAATAGTAGGAAATTAGTCTTTTTAGTGAATAAACTGCCGGTCTCTTGTGTGAAAGGACCATTTTTAGGGCACAAGTATATAAGTCAATTTGTGACTATTTGTAAAAAAACTTTTTGCCATTGTGAGAATAGAGAGAACAGAAATTTGAATTTGTGTCTTCTTCACTCTGTATCTTCTTCTCTGTGAGCTTGTATGCATGTGCATTGCTTGGAAAGAGTGTGAGGGAGTGTTGTCTATCCATGAAAGTGTTTATTTGCTATAGATAAGGTGTGTGCGAAGTGTAGGAAATGCTGAAGTGTAAGAAGGTTTTCCCGCGACTCAGTATTTTGCTCATAACTTGAAGTAGGAGTGTCAGAATTGAGTGAAACCACTGCCATTGGATGCGTCTTCTCAAGAGCTTCGAAACACATATGCTATTTGCTATATTTGGAGTTTGGAGCTGAGAGAAAAGCCCAAATTACTGACGGCTTCTGCACCAAGTATCGGGACACCATGACCGACAGTTGAAGCTTGTTTGGATTAGTCTTTGCCTTGTTTGCACGCTTTGAGTAGTTCATTTGCATTGATCATCACTTGATTGCATGTCCTCATACACTCGGCTAGGTTTGTATACTCATCGGATTGATATTTAAAAGCGTGAATCCCCACTATATGCACTTGAGGGGGATTGAGGTATAGTCTCTTTCTCCACAAGTCCCTAAGTTGGTACTTAGGTCAGCACAATTACCTATCACAATAATATCATCTACATATACACATAGATAGATAATCTCATTATGATCCCTTTTGATGAATAGAGAAGGATCTGAGTTGTTAGGTCTGAACCATTGATCTTGAAGGTATCTAACCAACCTATAATTCCTAGCTCTAGGATCTTGTTTCAATCCATACAATGCTTTCTTTAGTCTGCACACATAAGATGCATAATTAGGGTTTTCAAAACCTAGAGGTTGTTACATGTATACCTCTTCACTTATCCAACCATTTAGAAATGCATTTTTTACATCAAGTTGGAGGAGTCTTCGATTTCTTGTTGCAAGTACACTTATCAATGTCTTGATTGTAGTCATCTTTGCAATTGGTGAGAATGTTTCCTCATAGTCTATACCATGAGTTTGTGAGCATCCTTTGGCAAGTAATCTTGCCTTGTACCTGCAAATTGATCCATCTGAGTTTCGTTTAACTTTATATACCCATCTACAACCAATTACCTTTTGATTGGATGACATTGGAACAAAATCCCGAGTTTCCATCTCCTTCAATGCATCTATTTCTTCTTTCATGACCTTCTCCCAATTAGTGTTTCCCTTTGCCTCCTCATAGGTTGAGGGTTCCTCTGAAATTGGGTCTTTTGCCAAGTAGATTGAATGCTTTGTAACAATTGTGGAATCATATCCATAGGTTTTTGGTTGTCTTTTCTCCCTTGTTGACCTTATAGGTGCTTGCTTGGAGCATTCTCCATACTCTTGCATCTTTTCTTTGCCTCTTGACTTCCATAGCTTGTAATCCTTTTCCTTTTCATCTTGTTCATCATCTATATTACTTCTTGGATCCTGGACCTGTGTATCATGCTTGCTTCCTAATTGATGAGAATCAGAATCAAGATCATATGGTAGAGTTACCTTTTGTTTGTCTTTATCATACCAAGACCTGTGTTCTTCAAAGACAACATCTCTACTTGTAGTGAATTTCTTGGTTGAAGGATTATAGAACCTATAACCCATCTGAGTTGAGTCATAGCCAATAAACACTACCTTTTTTTCCCTTTCATCTAGCTTATCTCTTATTTGTGATGGTACATGAACATAAGCTAAACAACCAAAGAACTTGCAATGTCCAAGAATAGGTTTTCTTCCATGCCATGCTTCATAAGGAGTCATAGCTTGGAGTGATTTGGATGGTAGTCTATTGGCAAGGTACATAGCAGTTGAGATAGCCTTTGCCCATAGATAATGTGGTAACCTCTTGTCTTCAAGCATTGTTCCTGTTGTATCCAACCAATGTCTTGTTTCTTCTCTCTAGAATTCCATTCAATTGAGGAGAGTAACTAGTAGTCACTTCCCTTTTGATACCTTTATCTTGCAAGAACTCATCAAACTCTTTGGAGAAGTATTCTCCCCCTTCATCAAATCTGAGATTCTTGCATGATCTACCTGTATGATTCTCCACATGTGCTAGATACTTTTTGAAGCAATCAAAAACTTCATTCTTACTCTTGATAAAGTATAGAATAGTCCATCTACTATGGTCATCAATAAATGAGACATAATACCTTGATCTTGCCAATGAAGTTTCTTGACTTAGTCCCCATACATCTATATGTACTAAGCCCAATAAATTGTTGTGGATGTAGCCTTTGTGGTTGAATGGTTGTCTTTGTGCCTTCCCAATCTGACATGCATCACACATGTTGATCATGTGTTGCTTTCATATTTTTGGCAATCCAAGAACACTTTGATCCCTGCATATATCCTTCAAGGTTCTGTTATTCACATGAGCAAGTCTCTTATGCCACACTTCAAGCTCAGTGAATAGAGCTATGCTCCTGGTTTCTCCTACTTCAAAACTAAAGAGCCTATCATGCTTCTCACCTCTGGCTATCTTCTTGAATACTTGACATGAATCTTCCACAAAAGCTCCATGTTGGGTGAACCTGACTTGCAAGCCTTTTTCAACTATTTGGCCTACACATTAGGTTTTTAGTGATAGTGGGTACATAGAGAACCTTACTCAGAATGATTGTCCTGCCATTGGAAGATTTGACATTAACAATCTTCTCCACATTGTGATTTGTGTCATCCCCTATATGGACTTCATGTCTATGCTTTGGACTTTCCAAATTAGATAGAAGAGAAATGTTGCTTGCAACATGATTTGAACATCCTGAATCTATGTAGAAGAAATGATCATCTTCTTTACCTTCTTTGTGGCTTAAATTCATAAAATGCAATGAGTCTTCATGTGGTTGATCTTCTGAATAATGGTTGAATTCCCTTCTATTATAGCCTCGATTGTTTTTGTTGTGTCCACCTCTGCCTCTATTGCTGCCATATCCACCTCTTCCACTTTTTGTCTGGGTCTTCCCATTGAACCAAAAATTTTGAGTGGTGTGGTTGGTCTTATCATAGATGGCACGAGGTTGAACATTATGACCTT
The DNA here is from genome assembly GCA_020310875.1 of Ceratopteris richardii. Classification (NCBI taxonomy): domain Eukaryota; kingdom Viridiplantae; phylum Streptophyta; class Polypodiopsida; order Polypodiales; family Pteridaceae; genus Ceratopteris; species Ceratopteris richardii. The sequence continues at coordinate 120,144,889 of CM035408.1, forward strand.
TGGATTTTTCATGATTTTGTCCTTTCTTCTTCCCTTTCCACTTGCTCTTGATCGCGAAGTTGGGCTCGGAAGTCTCCTCCTCATCTTCTTCCTTCTTCTTGCCTTTCAGCTTCTTATCCTTCTTTATCTGCATATAGACCACTAGTTGAATTAGCATGATAGGAGTTACCTTCCTTTATGTTATTCTTGGCCTGTTGATTGAAGAGTTGTCCAAGAAAGATGTTGAATTATAGAGTTTGCACATCTATGATGAGATCATAAGATGTGGTGAAAGATTGCCATTGCTTATCACTTTGAATCCCATTGAGGATTTGCCTCATGGTAGCCTCTTCTTCAATCATCTCTCCAATGGATTCTAATTGATCTGCAACCTCCTTGACCTTGGTAACAAACTCTACAATGTTTTGTTTAGGTTTCTTCTTCATTTGGTTGAACTTGTTCCAAAGATGATTGTTTCTTGCTTTGGTACTAGCAGAAAAGAAAGTCTCGAGGGTATGCAAAGTTCTTGAGATGTATTGCATCCTCTAATATGTGGTAACAGAAAGTCAAAGATAGAGTTTAGTATGTAAGTCCTTGCTTGAGCATCTCTTGCACACCAAAAGTGTGAGCTTATCTATCTCCTCTTGTATAGGTCCTCCATTGGATCTTGGAATAGGCATAGCTTCATCAATTGCTACAATTCCATAAAGATTTCTACCTTGCAAATAGGCCTCCGTTTTGATTTGCCAAGTTGCATAATTGTGTCAATCAAGCTTCTCAATCATTGAGGCAAAGCCGTTACCCATCTTGATCTATCTCTTATACCATTGAAAGAAGTTGGAGAAGCTTATAGAAGGTAGAAAAGTGAGTTGCTAAGCGACAAAGTTTAATCTAGCCAACCCGAACAAGACTAGCCCTTGAGCTTATGGAGACTCAAATAGACCTTATAGGCATGTCATAAGTGCTTTGGAGCATCAAGAAGAAAGAGTGGATACAAGATAGATATGTTTGTGCATTGACTTTAGAGCATCAAGAAGAAAGATTCGATACAAGACAGGTAGGTTTGTGCATTGACAAGCCCAAAAAACTTACTATCTTTGGATGAGACAATCAACTTCAAATGCTCATAGTGACCAACGTGATTACAATTAGAAAAAATCCTTTTTTTGGAGTGATATACATAGGTTTGAGTGTAAAAATTGCACAAGCGTACAAGAAATAAGCAAAATATGCTTTTGGAATGAACTAGACACTCAACATGGTACTCCTATTTTTTAGGAATGCATAGAGATAGACCCCGAAACAAAAACAACTAAGATTTCTCCCAATTTATTAAACCAAATGCTTTGAAACTTTATACACATAAACCAAACACTAATATCTTTCCAATGAGTCCTCTCTCATCTAATTGGGAGCTGTGTAGAGAGAGCAGCATCCTATGCAAGCTTACTGTTGTTGAAGAAGATGATGCAAAAAAATGAAGACAATGATGGCCACAAGTGTATGTATATTTCTTCCATGTAATGTACAAGTGATTTGAAGTCTTTATATAGAATATTAAGTGCTCCATGACTTCTAAAAGTGGATTTTGAATTCAAATGAAGGCAAGATTAGTTGTTGGAGAGAATCAATTCACTTTCCTACAACCTAGGAAAAATGAAGATCTAGTTTGATCTACTTTTAGGTGATTGATCAATTGATTGATTGCAACTCAACCACCATAAAATCGTGGAAGATTAGCTCTCTTTTTCTAACTTTACATGTGTAAAGCTCTAGGTTTTTACAATGGTAAAATATCCATGAAAAATCTTTTCAAAGAATACAATAAATGAGCATAAGTAAAAGAACTCTCCAGTGGATATTCTTTTGAGGTAATCCAAGAGATAGCTTTTGATGTAGATCAAATCCACCTCAAGAATAGTGTAAGCTTGATGTTCCAACATATACCACAACTAGTGAGAGTGGTCCCTTTTAGCAATCCCAATGGTCATTCAATATGGCCATCACACATTTGAATTTTCATCCTAGTAGGTCATAAGGCTATTTTTTCCTAGTGCACCCATAAGGATGAGGTAGTTGTCAGGGTAGTCAAGGACTTACGAGAAAAGGAAGCCAAAGATGGGAGTCAGAGCAAGGAACAAGCAAGCAAAGCAGTCAACGCAGATCTGGCAAATAGGCCCCATAATTTTTCCATAAAAAAATACTTCCTGAACAATGATCTGAGTCACTTCACATCATTGTAAATACCAATTTTTATTATTTCTAATCCATTTTTTGCAAGCCGATTTGAGGCCTCGAGCTTGAGGAGTACTAGTAGTATTTACGCACCAATTTTCATAATGTTTAGAGCTCGTTTGAGCCTCCAAAATAGCCTTAGTACCTAGTTTTTAACTAGGCCGGAGGTTAGCTTGTTGTAGATTTGAACTTGTATGAGACTTTTTTGAGTAATCTAAAGAACTCCATTGTTTCTCTCTTGCCTTGCGTGCGCGTGTGTGTGTATGTGTGTGCATGTTTGTGTGCTTCTCACTCACACACTTGTGCCATCACTTGTTCGAGGTCTTCATACCATCCTCATGTTTTCCTGGATTGACATTAAAGGAGGTGCTACTCATCACTAAGTTATACCAAATTTTGGTGCCGTTGCCAGGGATCGAGCTTTGAGGACGAGCGTGTGATGGTAAGACGTAGAGTTGAGATGTTGGAGTTATAGGTATTTTCTTCACTTTTATCTATTTTCTCTTGTTTTCTTCACCCTCTTCATCACCATCATCATCAACACCATCTCCCACCTCCATCTCCATCATTGCGACTTTTTCAGTTTTTTTGGTCATATCACCCTTCCCATACCATTTCCCCTCATTTCACTTGTGAGAGAGAGCGAGAGAGCATTTGCATGCTTGTGCTTTTGTGTGTTTTTTGAGATTTTCTGCAAGAATCGGCATCCCTAGCAGCTGCACAAGCTTCAGCAGGTACAAATTTTTGACTGTGCAGGTCCCTAGGCATTGACCCCTGTCAATCGTGACCGACAAAAAAATTGATCAATTCGATAAACTAAGTGCATAAACATGATGTGTAGGCCTAGAGGAGCCCCGATCGACAGAGTCAATAATTGTTTGACCACGACCGACAGAGCCTTTGTATGCCACGTGTCAATCGCGATCGACCCATCAATCACGACCGACAGCCCTGACGGACCTGTCAATCGCGACTGAACCAATCAACGATTGTTTGACCACGACTGACTGAAATTTTGGGCCACGTGTCAATCGCGATTGACCCATCAATCGCAACTGATAGCCACGACGGACCTGTCAATCGCAACTGACATGTCGATCATGACTAACACATCAATCACGATTGATAGACCACTCGATCACGATTGACGTGTAAATTCAACATTTTTTAGGGCAAGAGATATTTGGTCTATTTTTTGGCTAATATTTGGGAAACATTAAGGGTTATCAGAGCATTGTGAGGCTGCTACGCAAGTAATTCGAGAAATCATGTTTGCCTGTTAGCCTATTTTAACCCTCTTTTAGCCCGACAACCCTGAACTGGCATAAGTTTCTCATACAAAAGCCGTTTGCTGTGATTTTGGGTTTGTTGGAAAGCTCGTGGGGAGTACTACCAAAACTTTGATGGTTACGGTAAAATTAATATAGGGATTATTAGATATAGTATTTTGAAGTTGTCCATACCCCAAGGGAAGAAAACTGAGGGGTCTTTAGGATTGTTCTCCATAAAGACCAAAGGACAATCTGATCTCTGAATTGAATGAATGAACATGGTCTGTTGTGTCAATTGAATTTGAATCTTGAGCTAACTTTGGGACTGTTACAGGTCCATTGAGAGCATCGAAGGGCATTCTAAGCAAGAGTAAGTGCAAGCTTGGGAACACGCTTCCTGGGCACACAAGGGCAACCAAGGAGAGAAACTAAAGGTTGGAAATTCTCAACACCCTTTGTCAATTCCTAGCTTAGGCTAAGTACAGATAGAGGTTTTGATCAATTAGGGTTACGTTAAGCACGACCAAGTCCAAGAACTCTAATCACTCAAGTGCAAGTACAAAGAAATTCCATTTGCGAAACAACCTAAGGGAAAAGAATTTAAATCAAGCGACCAAACTCAAGTACGATAAAACCTAAGTGTTCCTTGTGACGAAGATTGATTGGATAAGAAGTGACATCCCAAGAAAATTAAAAAGAATAAGTGATTAATACAAATTGATCCGCAACAAGGTTGTACTTGGGAAAATTGGGGCTATTCACTTAGGCATATGAACCTTAGATCAGGACGACACCTAGGGAGAGATAAATAAAGTCTTAGGTCTTCAGAGGCCAGTGTCAATCACACTGCTAGGTCTTGGGCCCAGCAATTGAGTAATTATTCACACTACCCTAGCTCAAAAACTAGTGAATCAGAGATGTCTCAAGGTATGGAGCGACCCACAGAAGTTCAGGTGTGGCTTACTTACACAAGGTTGAAAGTCCTTACAAGACTCAACTGGAATACCTTAGGACCAACTGATTAGGTGCTTGCATCTATGAGGATGGCCTAAGAAGAGTTGTGGTCCAAATTAAAAACCCTGACCAACCCATTGGACTCGAACACCCACTACAACATATCAAGAGCATACCGAGTTCTTGCGAGAGATTCAAGAAGAGAAATGAGCTAAAGAAAGTGAAGTCCCTCCTCTCGTTGAACTTGTGGATGATGTGCATGATCAATTCCCACAAGACATCCCTTCCATTTATGGAGAGCAAGATAGCACCCAATCTCATGAGAGATTAGACTTTGAGTCCAATTCCCTACAGGAACTACCCCATTTCATAGGCCCATGGGAAGCTCAGTCTACTTGCATGAGAGCACCCACGATCATGGTAAGAAACGAAGACTCAGTCATACCTAGGAACATAGAGGTAGTGAAAAACACTAAAGTTAGTGCAATCTCACCTTGGAAGAGCTGCTCAAGGTTAGGCCAGAACTATGGAAACATGTAGCCAATTAAGTGCTAGAAGTAGCAAAACCTTGTTCCCAGGTAGGATCTCATCACACAGTGCCAGAAATACCCTTGGACAAGATAGGAGACATGAGTGAAGGAGAGGAAGGGAACACGTATCTTCCCATTACGCATCAAGGATACACAACCAAGGCAATTTTGGACTCCGGTGCAGGAGTTGCAATAGCTACCACTTCCCTATGGAAGGGTTGGGGCAAACCAGCACTCAAGCCAACGAGAATGAAATTGCAGATGGCCGATGGTCACATTGAAAGATCCTTAGGACTGCTAGAAGGAATAACTCTCACTACATATGGTGTAGAGTTTGAGCATACTTTTGCTATATGTGACTTTAGCAAAAATCAGGCCTATGAGTTGATTTTGGGAAGACCATTTATGCGGTAGTTGCAAGTGGTACAAGATTGGGGAACCAATTCCTTGTACTTGCAACACTTAGGTGTCACGAGCAAAGTTAATCTCAAGGACTATTCTCATAGAGACGTACCTCCCATCCAATGGAATCCCATCCATAGAACCAAAGATGATACTGAGTCAGTGCATTCCATAGGATCAGGATCCTCATGGATGCATGAAGACACTCACTTGTGGATGTGTAAAGTAGCAGTAGAAGAAGAGAAGAGAGAAAAAGCCAGAGAGATAGGTGCGAAGGAAACCCATAGATCAATTCAAGACCCAGCCTATGCACCTGTGGTATTTCTTGACGAAGAAGTTGAACCTCATGGCTGGGCAGAAATTCTAGCAACAATGGATATAGCCATCAATGAAGAATAATGGACACCCCACTGTGACAAGGATGGCTATGACATTTCAGTCTTCACAATAGAGCCAATCATGGGTGATTCAGTTCTTAAAGAATGTGAACCTAGCACTGATGCATTCAAGGATGCAAGTGACTCCGATCTAGAGTCAATCATTATGGACCCACCTTTTGCAATCAGATGAAGAATACTTCTATGAGGTAGAACCCCACCCTCAGAGACATGAAGAGATTACGAACGATGTGAGGTTAACCACACAAGTGGCCACCAAGAGTGAAGGCAAGAAAAGGAAGAAGACAGAAGTCACACCAGAAGAGGAAGAATCTTTGTTTGAGGTCCATGAAAACTTTAAGAAGTATGAAATAGACGATAGAAGAGTCATGATAAAAATGCCTAAACGTGAGGCGCAATGAGGAGAGGCCTATGATAACAGAGAAACCACTAAGAAAATAGTTGTAGCCATAGAAGAAGGAGAGGAAAGATGCACGTACATTGGACATGACCTGACGGAAGAAGAAGAGCAAGAGTTGATAGCTTTGCTAAGAGAATACAAAGATGTATTAGCTTGGAGCTACAAGGACTTGAAAGGGGTAGACCCTCACATATGCTCACACACTATCCCCATGACCTCAGATGCCAAACCCTCTAAACAAAAGCCATACACATATAATGATAATTATGCTGCTAAGATCAAGGAGGAGATAGATAGACTGGTAGAAGCTTATTCATCTATGAAATTGAGCACACTGAGTGGGTATCACCCATTGTAGTGGTGCCCAAGAAGAATTGAAAATTACGTGTATGCATTAACTTGAAGAAGGTTAATGCAACCACTATTCGAGATAACTATCCGCTTCCCATCACTGAGAATCTATTGGAAAGGTAAACAGACAAGGAAGCGTGCAACTTCCTTGATGGATTTTCTGGCTACAATCACGTAGCCATTGCTCCAGAAGATCAGCATAAGATGGCTTTTGCCACGGAGTGGGGCATATTTTCCTTTCGAGTAATGCCATTTGTTCTAACCAATGCGCCTACTACCTTTCAGAGACTGATGTGCCACGTGTTAAAAGAGCTCTTGAGGAAGAATTTGGAAGTCTATGTTGATGATCTCTGTGCTCATTCCAACATTAGACAGACACATATACCTGAACTCATGCAAATCTTTGACAAATGTAGAGAATATCAAGTCTGCTTGAACCTAGAAAAGTGTGTTTTCATGGTCAAGCAAGGCAAGATTCTAGGACACATAGTGTCAAAGAACGGCATTTCCACTGACGAAGAGAAAGTGAGAGCCATCATAGAACTACCTACGCCAAAGAATGTCAAGGAAGTACAAGCTTTCATGGGGCATTGTGGTTATTACCGACGCTTTATACACATGTATGCCATCATTGCAAAGCCTCTGTACAGACTTTTGACTAACTTTGAGTGGACTGAAGAATGTGAAAACTCCTTCAATGAGCTTAAACAGTGATTATGTTCAGCACCAATCTTAACAACACCATATTGGAACAAGCCATTCCATGTGCATGTGGATGCATCCAACTATGCTATTGGATGTGTGCTTGCACAACTTACTGGTGAAGGTAATATAAACCTTGCAATTGCCTATGCTAGTAGACAGTCGAATGCAACTGAACAAAACTATACGACCACCGAACGAGAAGGATTAGGCATGGTATATGCGGTTAAAAAGTTTAGACACTATTTTCTTGCAAATAAGTTTAAGTTTTTCTACTGATCATCAAGCATTGTTGTACCTGGTAAACAAGCCATGCAATACAGGTAGATTATCGGAGGGGGGATTTGTTGATATATTTAGGTGATGTGTGTGAACACACTAGGAATGTTGGGGCACTTTTTTCCCTCTTTAGGAGGTTTTTCCCCTTGGCTTTTATATTCGCCTATAGCCCTAATGGATTACTTATCTTTGTACATGGTAATGCATTCAGTATTGTGTGTTGTGCTCCAAGCGTTTGCTTCTTCCTTGTGTTGTTTGCATGCTTCTGTAGACATCTAACTCCAACATCCATCACCTGCTGCTGGGTCTTGTCCCTTCAAGCACATTGGGGAGGCTTCTCCTTCTTGTTCCACCAGTCTTGTCTGATCACCTCAGACTAGAGTCTCCCACTGTGCGAAAAATGTTGTGTTGAGAGATTAAGCATTCATCGGCTCTTCCATCCTTGTAGGACACAGTCCAGGCTGTGGTATATCATGTTGCATACCCCCTTTTTAAGTCTACCTTGTTCTACAGGTTCTGCTAAAGGATTCCATGATTTGGGTCTCAACTTCCCCATAGATCGGAGAGGTTGTGCATGCCTTGGATACATCATAGATCTACACACTTTGCACCTTGCAAAGCTCTTGCTTTGTTCTCCATTCCCACCTACTCATAGCTATATCAGCTTCACCCCTAGTGACTCCTTCATCATGTGCACGACTTCCTTCCTCATTTTGTTACTGTCAAGGTCAATCTCGGCTTCCCCAACTCCCATTGTTCTTTTCTAAAGTCTTCAAACAATGTTGTGCAAGATTCATATGCACATGCTCCCTTGTCTTCTCCAACTTTCGAAGATTGTGTTGGCTACATTCACCATGGGGGTTGTTAAATCTCAGAAGTTACACTCTTGCTTAAGTTGCGGGAGGGGGGGTGAGCCTTCTGTGATTTCTCTCTCTATGTTGACCCAGTTCATCTTGACCAGAGCTCTCTTTTTGTTGTGGTTTTGATCAAGTGCCTCAGACCTTGTATTTGAGATTAATTTTGCATGCTCAGTGGGACAATGTGAAGGAATACCATTTTTTTATGAATGTTATAGTACGAGTAGTCTTAATACAATAAGACTTTCTAGTTCGATGATGACTATTATGTTTGGAGGCAGCTCCCTTGGTTTCTCAGCATGAAATACACAACCACACAATGGATGAGTGCCATCCAGCTCCAGCAATCGAAAGGACCCTTCAGATTATCCTAAGAGGAGTTTTTCATTTCTCGTTGCACCCATCAAGTCATAGTCATCTTGGATAAACCATGTGTTCTATGCAAATCATTGTGTCCTCCCTGGTGATGTATTGGGCGGAAAAGGTTGAACTACAATGCCTCCCTAGTGATGTATTGGCGGAAAAGGTTGAACTGCCATGCTATTTTTTGTATCATTGTCAATGTTTTAACATGAATGGACCTATTTTTTCTTGATATCTTGAGAAAAAAAGGTTTTCGCATGCTGCTGATCTTGTGTGATGATGGCCATGTATTAAGCTTGTTTTTATTGGTGACTTAAAATCACTCGTCGTGATTGATCCCTCTCCCCTAATTATCCCGGATAGAAGCAAGCTATGCAATCGGTTATCCTTTGCGATGTTGTAATAATTGAATGCCCAACGTTGTAATGTTTTGTGATAGTTGTGTGCTTTTTCACTTGATATCAAACTAAACATCTATTGATTTGAACATTACAGGCAATTTTTCGTTGACATGTGGTGGACTTCCTACAAGTTGAGCAAAGTCACGCGCTGGGATCCACCTTCAAGATAATATACATAAAGTGTATGACGAGATTTTGAGCAGAACAAGTGCTAAATCTTCAGCATTCGATGAAAGTCTCTCAAGTACACATACTTCCCACCTACGTGCTCCATATATAATAGGGTTGCAACTCCTTTCTCACTTGTGCTCTTGAAGCCCATGATCTTGTCTAAAAAACTAGACATGGACAAGATTGTATGCTGTTTTTTCTTTAGCAGCATGGTCTGACATGTTTCAAATTTGTGCAGATGGCATACTTCTATGTTCATGATGGTTCTAATCGCACATGATATGTTTTTAATTTATCTCTTGTTCCACATCGCTCAATGTAAATGTCTTTGGACCATTTTTGGAAATTGTTGTGGGCTTGGAGCCTATGAATCGGCCCAAAGAAGGTTGTGGTGTCTTAAATCTTGGTTATATGCTTGTTTTTAGTGTACTACAGGTCTGCCACACCTTGATGGAAGGATTATCAACCCTCCCTCCTTTTCTACTTTTCTTTCATGCTGACAAAAGCCTATATTGGGAAATCGATGATGGAGGTGTTCTCTGTGGAGGAATTTGAGGCATTCTTGCACTTTTGGTGCAACATATGATAGATATGCAACCCGAAAGTATGGTATGTGTTGGGGTTGTAGATAGAAGCTCTGACTTGAAGTATTTTGATGGCGATGCACCACAGTGCGCTCTCCTTCTCTAGAGCTCCACGACGATATCCTCAAAGTAGAAAACTAAACTCCTAAGGCTGCACACAGTACTCCGCACAGAGGCTACATAATACACAAAAAACACAGTACACAAGGAGGACAAAGACAAACTTCTTAGGTCTTACAAATGTAGTCAAACTTATAGTCTGTGACTGAGTAGGCCACTATATGTTTTATTAAAGAACATATACAAAGAAGTGTCCGCTGGCCATTTGGCCTTTTTACATGGACACCAACGGTAACAATCTCCCACTAAAAGACCAATATGGCCAAAGTAAGTATGGGAGAAAAATAAAGAATGATAAGGAATACCTCAGTGTAAGTATACAAACTATACCTCCCACCTGATGGGCATGTTACATAGTATACAAGTGACTGTGTAAGATCATGAATCAAGTAACCCCCATCAAGTGACAACAAAGTCGAAAGCTATCATGTGGTAGAGCTTTCGTCAAAGCATCTGCAACATTATCTCGAGTGTGAACCTTCTCAAGAATAACGCACTCAGTGGCTAAGCAATCTCTAATGAAGTGATACCTCACCTCAATGTGCTTGGTCTTTGCATGATAGACCGGATTCTTAGCCAAAGCAATGGCATTCTGACTATCATTCAGCAAACGAGGTACATGCTGAGGTAAACCCATATCACAAGCAAGACGAGAAAGCCACAATGATGCCTCACTTGCTACAACATACTCTCCTTCTATGGGGGAAACAGATGTACATTCTTGAAGACGAGATCTCCAAGAGATAGCACCTCCAGCAAAATGAAAAATGTACCCTTATGTAGACTTATGATTGCCTACACAACTAGCATAGATAGAATCTGTGTAACCAATAATGGATGCTTTCCCTCTACCTAAGCATAGACACTTGTCCTTAGTGCCACTCAGATATCTTAAAATCATCGTGACCGCTTTCCAATGTTTCTTGCCAAGATTAGACATATATGTGCTCACAACTCCCACTGCAAATGCAATGTCTAGTTTCATAGCTACCATAGCATATATGAACCACCAACAACAGACTGATAGGGAATTTTGGTCATGAATGTTGGAGTTAGACGTCTTCGAAAGCACGCGAACAACACAAGGAAGAAGAAGAAGCTTGGAGCACAATACACAATACTGAATGTATTCCTAGAGAACGTACAAAGATAAGTAGCCCATTAGGGCGATAGGCATATATACAAGGCGGGGGAGAAAAACCTCCTAAAGAGGGAAAAAAAGTGCCCCGACGGTCCTAGAGTGTTCACACACATCACTACCTAAATATATCAACAAATCCCCCCTGGGAGTGATGCGGTGAACAAGTAGCTGGCACTCATGTATAAGGAAGTGCCAAGCTATGTGGAAATCACTCCACAAAAGGAAGTAAGCCCAAAGCTTTATGGAAAGCTTCAAACTTCTCACTGGCAGAGCCTTCGTTAAAAGTTCTACAATGTTCTCCTGAGTGGGCACATATGCCAAGCTGATCTCCATAGCAGAGAACCTCTCCCTGACATAATGATAATGCACCTCAATGTGCTTAGTGCGAGCATGGAACACAGGGTTCCTTGCAACTGCCAATGCGCTCTGACTGTCAGTGAAGATGGTGGTGGCAGAAGATTGACCAACACCCAAATCAACCATAAGGCATCTGAGCCACACACACTCAACAGTAGCTGTGAAAGCTTCCCTATACTCAGCCTCACAACAGGAAGTGGCCATAGTAGGCTGCTTCTCGCTCAACCAAGATATACATGAGCTACCAAGCATGAAGCAAAAGCCATTGGTGGACACACGAGTGTCATAGCAACCAGCCCAGTCTGAGTCAAAAAAAGCATGCAAATCTGGCGGTAGTGATCCCCCCTTGGGATAAAACAACCCAAGTAGCCGAGTACCACTCAAGTAGTGAAAGATGCACTTAACTGCCTGCCAATGTTTGACACCTAGGCAATGCATAAACCTGCTCATCTGTTAGACATCAAATTGAATATCTGGCATAGTAATGCATAAGTAAAGCAGGCATCCAACAACCTGCTGATAGAGGACAACATCAAATGCATCTCCAGCATCATGAAGACTCAATCGTAAACCTGTCTCCATAGGAGTGGAAATAGGCTTACAGTCTTCAAGGCCAAAACGCTCCAATAATGTGTCAATATATTTCGTTTGACACAAAGCCATTCCACCATCAACTTGCATAAATTGAATTCCCAAATAGTGATGCAAATGCCCAAAATGAGACATCTCAAATGAGGCATGTAAAACAGCCTTAAAATCAGCAATATGCTTCTCAATAGGACCAGTGAGCAGCATGTCATCAACATAGACAACAATGATCAGAAGCACATCATTAGCACGCTTAACATATAAGATGCTTTTAGTTGGACTGTTCTCATAACCATGTGCAATTAGATAGGCATGTATCTTCTCATACCAAGCACGTGGTGCTTGCTTTAAACCATATAACGCCTTCTTTAACCTGCACACCTGGTTTTCATGCCCTTTCTGCACAAAGCCATGGGGCTGAAAAACATACACTTCTTCATGCAAGTCACCATTCAGAAATGCAGTTTTAATGTCCAACTGATGTACATTCCAACCATGATGGGCTGCAAGTGCACAAATGCTCCGAACAGTAGTCATACGGCATGTAGGTGCAAAGGTCTCATCAAAATCAATGCCTCTTTCCTGTGCATAACCCTTTGCAAGGTCTGCACCAGCCATTTTGGCATAGTTATTGCTTGCTCAATATCAGATCTTTTATCAATAAGTGCATCATGTACATCTGCATCAGAAATGGAATTATCTGCACCATCACATGAAACCTGCAAAGGCTGAGAAGTTGCCTCGTTAGGACCAGCAGTAGACTGTCCACCTATAAAAAGAGGCAGCAAAGTATCATACATATCATTGGAGCTAACAGAGTACATGAAAGCAATGGTTGAATAGCATCTTCCACAAAAACAACATCACAGCTAACCAAAATCCGTTTAGTCTGTGGATGATACAGACGATAGCCTTTACTTTCAGAACTGTACCCAACAAAAATACATTTTACTGCTTTATCATCCAATTTTCTGTGATGTTGTTCAGGCACCAATGCATATGCCAAACAACCAAAAACACACAGATGAGCAACAGATGGCTTGCAATCATGCCAAGCCTCATATGGAGTGATAGACTGCAGTGCTTTAGTGGGACACCTATTCAGTACATATGCTGCACACATGATAGCCTCAAGCTAGAAACTATGTGGTAAAGCCTGACTCTTGACCATACACCTTGCCATCTCCATGAGTGACCTATTCTTTCATTCAGTAACTCCATTCCGTTGAGGTGTATATGGCATTGTACACTGGTGTTTTATCCCACGTTCAGCCAGAAATGCATTAAAATCAGAAGACATATATTCCCCCCCTCGATCACAACGGAGGGTGCCCATTTTACATGCTGACAGATTTTCAGCCAAAACCAAAAACTGTTTGAAGCAGATGAACACTTCGGACTTTGCCTTCAATGAATATACCCATGCATGCGTGGAAAAATCATCTATGAAAGTCACGAACTAAAGATAATTCCCAAAAGAAGGTGTCTGCATAGGACCACAAACATCACTATGTACAAGCTGCAATTTCCAAGTAGCCCGAATTGAACCATCTTTTGGAAAGGAAGAACGCTGGATTTTGCCCAAAATACAGCCTTCACAAACATGTTTTCCAGGTGCCTCAAGTTTGGGCAAAGAGGACACCATTTCAGATTTTTGCAGGTGTAGCAAACTAGCAAAATTCAGATGACCAAAGCGTGCATGCCAAAGCTTTGCATCTGACATAGCTTGAGAATCATTTAGTGCACATGCCAAATCATTTACAGATCTTTCATAGTCTATGAGCTTATACAGCCCACGACATAAAATGCCAGAAGCAATAATCACATTGCCATTTGACAGATCATGAACTGTACATCTATCATCAACAAATTTCACAACCAAGCCAATCTTGGCTAATGTAGAAATTGATAACAGGTTCTTCTTGATCCCTGACACAAGTAAAGCATCTGACAAAGTGAAAGAGCTCACTAGCAGTAGTCAAAATGATCTTACCAACTCCCATAACCGGATAAGAGGAGTTGTTGGCGCATGTAAGAGAATTCCCTGTAGGGGCAGGCTCGAGTGAAGAGAAGAAACTGCGCTACGAGGTAATATGTTTGGTTGCCCCACTGTCAAAATACCAAACATCTGAGTCTACTGCAGACATGCACTGTTCATGAGAAGATGGGTCAAAACTGCAGACAATAGTAAACACCCATTCTTCTTCCTGTACAAGATTACCAGACTCTGTTTTGGTGTAGAGGCCTCTGCCACAACCATTCCAGCCTCTTTCTTCTTTGCCTCTTTAGTAGCCAATTTTGGATAGTTCTTTATGATATGATCATTTCCTTTATAGTACTTACAAAACAATTTCTACTTTTCTGATTTCTTCTCATCTTTATCTTCCTTCTTCGAATATGCAGAATTAGCAGATTTCTGCTTACTAGTTGAAGAGCTCCATTTTCCTTTGCCCTTCTGACTAGCCAGGAAAGCTTGATCTGCAACTCGCATACTGGACCTGTTCTGCCTGGACTGATCTTCCTGCAAGAGAACAAAGACTAACTCCTCAAATGATAAGGCATTTGGATTGCCTTTCATCATCAACCGAAGAGTAGAAGCAGAACTCTGATATGAATCAGGAAGACCATTCAGAGCGGTCTGCACAAGTGAGCTATCTGGTATAACCTCATCAATAGAAATCAATTGTTCCTTCAAGTCTTTGATCTTCGTTAGGAAATTGTCCATAGAATCACCTTCATTCATGTGCTCACTCTCCAACTATTTTTGGAGGTAAGCAACACGAGCCTCATTCCTAGCTTGGTACAATGTGGTAAGTGTATCCCAAGCATCCTTAGCTGTTCTGCAAGAGCAAATATGAGGAATAATGGCACATTTGACAGACAAAGCTATCAATGCATGTGCCTAGGCATCTCTGCCATCCTAGCAACTTTGCTCTATAGTAGGCGTAGTAGAAACCACAACACGAACAAGAATATGCAGAATATCATCATCTTTGACACCTTCTGCATTAGCTTCAATACCTCCAGTTGTAATAGTTGCAGGTGTGATAGGACGTTTTTTGACACCCTGCACAATGTTCCACAGTCCTTTTGCAACCAACACATGTCGCATCATATAAGCCCATAATGGGTAGTTGGTACCATCCAACTTATCCTCAACAGCCAACATACGGAATACATCACTGCTTTCAGCCATGGCCGATGACTAAAATACCTTGATGCAAAAAATTGACTGTATCTCAAAAAGTTGAACAGAACTGCCTAGACGAATTCTGCTAGACCTGTAGCAGACTTCGAGACGCTTATACTGGCGAACAGAAACTGGTATATACCTTTGGCACAAAAAGACAAAATAGCCTGCACAAGTGTTGCAATAGTGTGACATGCTGAGTATGCTCACCAAAATTTGTGCGATTCTGAGACTGCAATCGAAGGAGTATCGATGGCACCCTAGATGAAGCGACAACCTGCTCTGATACCAATTGTTGGAGTTAGACGTCTTCGGAAGCACGTGAACAACACAAGGAAGAAGAAGAAGCTTGGAGCACAACACACAATATTGAATGTATTACTAGAGAATGTACAAAGATAAGTAGCCCATTAGGGCAATAGGCATATATACAAGCGAGGGGAAAAAACCTCCTAAAGAGGGAAAAAAGTGCCCCGGCGGTCCTAGAGTGTTCACACACATCACTACCTAAATATATCAATAATGAATTCCTTTTCCTCATCTGATTTGGGGCAATCATCCTTGCTCAATTTCACATATGTGGGTAAACATGTACTCAATGCCTTTCCACCCTGCATACTGAACCGATGAAGTACTTTGGATATGTACTCACTTTGAGACAAGTATATGCATCTTTTACTCCTATCATGAGTAAAGCGCATGCCAAGAATATGTTTGGCATCCCCCAAATCCTTCATATCAAATGTTTGACTCAACTTCTTTTTGAGAATTGACAAATCATAAGAGGACCTCCCAGCAATCAACATATCATCGACATAAAGTATCAAGCATATCAAGCTACCATCTGAGCATCTCTTTGTGTAGAGATAGTGATCCCCATTGCTTTGAGAATAGCCTTGAGACTTGATAAAAGCATCAAACTTTTGGTACCATTGTCTAGGGGACTATTTCAGTCCATACAAGCTCTTCTTAAGCTTACAAACTAGACTTTCCTTGCCAGGAACTACATAGCCCTCTAGTTGTTCCATATAGATCTGATTTGTAAGATCTTCATGCAAGAAAGCAGTTTTTACATCCATTTGAACTAGCTCTAAGTCCTCCATTGCAACGAATCCAAGCAAACATGCGTAGGGTAGTCATCTTGACCACTGGAGAGAAGATTTCCTCGAAATCAAAACCATGTTGTTGCTTAAAACCTTTTGCAATGATTCATGCTTTATACTTTGGAGAAGCACTATCTGATGTGAATTTCAACTTATACACCATTTGCATGGTAAAGCTTTCCTGCCCTTTGGCAAAGGTACTAAATCCCAAGTCCCATTCTGTGAATAGAATCCAAATCACTCTTCATGGCATGCTCCTACTTGATATGATCCTCTGTCTGCATAGCCTCTGTCGCAAGAAGGCTTACTTGCATCTGTTAGCATAACAAAATCTAAACCTGGAACATACCTATGAGATGGATGTGAGACACATGCAGAACGTCTCAATGGTTGTTGAACAAGAACATGTGTAGACTGATATGAATGGACATTCTCTTGAACATCATTATGTGCAGCATTTTTATGCATGCTAACCGGAGGACTAATATCCTCAAACACCACTCCTCTCACTTCAACCTCCTTAATGGGCTGTTTATGCATCTTTGACTCATTGAAAATGACATCACTACTTGTGATCATTGATCGTCTTTTAGGATCCCATAAGCGATATCCAAATTGTCCTTCTCGACCATATCCAATAAAAATGCATTTCTTTGACTTGTGGTCCAACTTTTGTCTAAGATTATCGGGTATATGATCATAATCTTCACACCCAAAAACTCGAAGATGATCATAATATGGTGGCTTCCCTCTCCACAACTCTTGTGCCACGTTCAGACCTTTGGCAGTACTAGGTGAAAGGTTAATCACATGAACTATAGTCAATACTGCTTCTTCTCAAAAACCTTGTGAGAGGTTTGCATGATGCAACATAGAGACTACTCTATCTCGAATAGTTCTATTCATCCCCTTAGCTACACCATTCTGTATTAGGGTATAAGGAGCTGTAAAATCTCTACGAGTCCCTCTAGATTGATAGAAAAGGCTGAATTCATGTGAGGTATACTCACCCCCGTTATCTGAACGTAAAGCCTTAAGCTTAGTTCCTTTTTCAGTCTCAACTAAAGAAATCCATTTTCTGAAAGTAGGGATTACCTCATCCTTTTATTTGATAGGATATACCCAAACTTTTCTAGTAGAATCATCTATGAAAGTGATAAACTAACGAGAATCACCTAAGGACCTAATGGGCATAGGACTACACACATCTGTATGAACGAGATCTAAAGGCTGAATTGAAGAGTCAATGTGCGTTCTATGCACATTTCTAGTTTGCTTTCCATATTGACAATGCTCACAAAATGAAAAATCCAAGAAAGATAACATAGGTAAGTAGCTAGAATGAGAAAGATTTTTCCATTCCACTATGAGATATATGGTCCAAATGACCATGCCAAATACAAGCCATAGGTTGTTCAGTAACAGCTAACAAGTGTTCTTTCTGTGGTACAACCAAGGTCATCAAGTTGACCAACTGACATCAAACTGCATGATAAGTGAGGTACATGGTGTACATTATGCATAGTAAATTTTGAACCATCAATGAACTGCACAATCACATCTGCAATCCCCACAACATCACACAGGTAAGAGTCACCAAGTCTCACGGTACCAAGAGAATTTGCTGCATAATTAGAGAACCATTCTCTGTGTGGTGTCACACGGAAAGAAGCACCAAAATCTAGCAGCCATGTGTGGGAAAGAGAATCAACCATAAGAGCCTCAGTTGGCACAGTACTATCAAGTGTCAACACATCAGCATCATCAAAGATAGCATTAATTTATTTAATCTTCACAGTAGAAGTAGATGGTGCAAGCAACTGTTTAACATGCCCATCAACATTATGTCCTTTACCTTTAGCATTCTTTAATGCATAACAGCCTTTCTTCATGTGTCCTTTCTTATGAAAATAATGGCATTCGATATCCCTCTTCCTTGATTTACTTCTACTCTTATTCCATTGACCATTCTTTTCCTTGTTCTTGCTCCTACCATGTTGCTAATTCTTTCCTTGGTAAGAATCACGAACATTATATGCATCTCCACTATGAGTGCCAACCATAGATTTTCTACAAATCTCCTCACTCAAGAGTTCTCCACATATGTCATCATAGACAATTTTACCACCAGATGCACTATTGCTAATAGTTGTGCAAAACGTATCCCATGATGATGGAAAGGTGCATAATAGAAATACTGCTTTCATTTCATTATCCATATCCATTTCCTGAGCCTGCAACTCGAAGAATATAGAATCAAACTCATTAAGATGAGCAGCAACATATCTGTGTCCTTCACATGAAGGTCATATAATTTTTTCATCAGATACACTTTATTTGATGCCGTCTCTTTTTCATATGTATTGCATAACTTCTTCCAAAGCTCCTCTGCACTTTCACAGTCTAATATTGTAAAGTAAACATTATCTACAAGGTACAAGTGAATGGTGGACCTGGTCATTTCATCTAACTCATCCTAATCATCTTCATCCATGCCAGCACGCTTCTTTGAAATTCCATTTATTGGCTTCCATTACCTCCTTTGAATCAGCACATCTTTAATCTGATTCTTCCATATAGCAAAGTTTGTGCCATCAAATTTTTGGATCTAAAAATGGTCTTTGCCCTATAAGTTATAGCTCCTCCTTGGAACACTAGCACTAGACCCGGATCGACTAGAAGTTCCTAAGAACTCTGATGCCATGATGGTAGAGAACTAAATGGAATGATAATGGAGCTACAAGAGTCTAAACACCAATGAATAAGTGTGTCAAGGAGTAAATCGACCACTGTATAGTTGACTAAACCAAAAATCTAGAAAAATTTTGCCAGAGTATCCTCTGCAAAATGAGCATATGAATAGTGTCAAAATATCATAAAATTGCAAGTATTGACATGTTTACGTGCATAATGAATCACTGACTCCACTGCATATAATCAATTACCCAATAGAATCCAACTAGGCTTATCGAGCACCTATGAACAACTATCATATATCTCCTATGGCGAGGCTGGCCAAGTCTTCCACCTGCGTCACCAAAGACAACCCGACATCTGGGTGTCTCCCAGTTAAGAAAACCTCACCACGACCCTCTTTATCAAATGTAAAAGGCTTTATGCAAAAAACATAATGGCTATATCAATGACCACATGGATGTACATAAGCGGTATCCACAGAAGCATACATGGTGTGTATGTGATCAATCTATGTAGTAAAATGGAACCAACAGGCTGAATGTACAGCCCAAAAACTAGCCAACAACACCTGCAAGTGTTTGTCAACTCTGATGTTTTAGGCTCAAAAAACTTGCATAAATTTGCAGCAGCTGCTCCTACCAAAACTGAAAACCTTTCGAGAAACCTATAGTTATTCGAGTGTGGCTGAAAAAATAGCCCCAAAGGTTGATATTGATTGTGAAAGAAGTACAAAGAACACTCTTCTTGAGGCTCTTGGACCTGTGTGAAGAGGGCTATGTGCGAAAGTACTCCAAAATGGCTCCAAAAAACACCTAAAAATGCTTCAAAAAAAGGCTTTGAAAGCAAAGAATGAAGCTTTGAGGGACCAAAACATGTTCAAGGTAATGTTAACCTTACTCTTTCCCCTTCTTTAGACACCACAAGAGTGTAGCTTAGTGGCAAGATATTGCCACGGTTAAGCGAGCTCCAAGGGGAACAATATTGGGATGGGTGACCTCCCGGGAAGTACCGGGAACCTCTATCTTCCTTGATCGTTGAGGTCCTCCCTTGCGTGCAACCAATGGTGCTAATAGTGACTTTAATGACCGGCATGACAAGGTATGCCAAGGTCTATGCCTTTGTCGCCACGTTATTGGTAAGCCTTTGAGAAAGGTGAGGGGGCAGTGCTCGCTTCACTCGCACAAAAGGAACAAAGATTTTGCATCGAACTGCTCTAATACCAATGAAGTATTTTGATGGTGATTCACCACAGTGCGCTCTCCGTTTTGAGAAATCCACGACTATATCCTCAAAGTAGAAAACTGAGCTCCTAAGGCTGCACACAGTACTCCATAGAGAGGTTGTAGAATACGTAGAAAACACAGTACACAGGGAGCACGAAGACAAACTTCTTAGGTGTTACAAATGCGGTTGAACTTACAGTATGTGAGTGACGAGGCCACTATATGTTTTATTAAAGAAAATATACAAATAAGTTTCTGGTGGCCATTTGGCCTTTCACATGGACACCCGGAAGTATGTTATGTATTGGGGTTGTAGATAGAAGCTCTGATTGACTCTAGAGATGTAGGTTCCTACCAAGATGACTAATAAATGATATGGAGTCTATAGTACATCTTAATTTAATGGTTCTCTTGGTTTCCTAAATACTCCTTGCTCTAGGAAACTAAGACTTATGTGTATGTTTTTATGAATGGTTGCAGTTCTTTGGCATTTGTTTTCATATAAACTGTTGGATAGTGCTTGGTTGCTTTTCATGATGGATTCACAGGATCAGCATACATGATTAGTGGGAAGGTAGGTGATGGAAAGTTTTGAAATTTTCTTCTCTATGGGGCCACTACCAAGACTATTGAAAGATGAAGCAGATTTGTGTGTTCTTATGTCTGATAGAAACATAGATTGTTGATGCCTTGTCTATTTTAACTTGTAGGTCTGATCTTTATCTGACACATGGAACTTGGTTCATGCCTTTTTCTTACAGATGCAGGGGTCTCTCTTTTAGAAATAAAGGATGTGTTTGGTTTGATAAGATGTGGTACACTGACATTGGTTTTGAGTTTTGTGCCTGGCATATGGAGATAGTCTCCAAAGCTCCATCTAGACTATCGAAGGAAGTTTATTTTTGATGTTGGATAAGTGTTTGTATTTCATGAATGCCTGAGGAATGATAAAGGTTCTGTTTTCTTTATGTCACTTCTATACAATCATTATGTTTGGGTATTACATCTTTATATGCTACAATGACATGTGGACATTGTGTTGCTCACTTGATTGCTCATATCATTCCAAAGCTTAAGTATTCACACCATTTGAGCTCTCAATTGGAAGGTTCTAACTCTCTTTTGCATCACAAGTGTTTGCTTCATATTACACGAAAAGAAGTTGAAAAAATTCTTGAAGCTATCTTATTCATCTTGCATAGCTTCTGATGGTAGGGAATTGTTGCATGGATTTAGACCTATTCTATACTGATTTAGGTTTGAAGGTCTTCACGATCAGAGCAGCTTGGGAGTGGTGTTCTATGTGATTAACCCACTAATGAGGATTCCACCTAAACTTGGCCACAATATATTTTGATGCTTGGGCAATGATCAAATGTTTATTATATGCTTGGTCACTATGCTTCTACTTTTATATGTTGCAATGACATTATCATTGACTCATTTGGTTGTTCATATCACTCTTGTACTCCTACGATCACATGGAAATACATAGGCTAATGCACACTCATTAGAGGCATTAAAAGAGAAACATTTATCTCATTCTTTTCAATGAAACGTGTCACACCTGCACTTGTTTAATAACACAATAGGATTGATTGTGGCATACTTAAGATTTGTGAGATATGGAGAACTATAAGGCCATTGTTGTTTATGGGATCCCTAGAGCTATTTTTTCTTGATTTTCAGGGATATGGTGATCTTAAAGACAAACATGCTAATTTTGCGACTACTCCTTACGAGAGTATGTCCAAACTCTAACATACATGCTAGAGAAGTAAACACACCATGGAGGGAATATCTTCATGAGGACTTCTCTCTAGAAGAGCAAGTCTTGTAGGCCTTGATGCTCCCTAAAGTGGAAACTAAAGTTGGAATAAATGTTTATTGTGTGTGTCTTTAAAAAAAATAGTCTACTTGCTTTATATATGTTAATTTCAGGTTTTGGCATTCCTTGGTGAGGCTTTTTCAGTTTTACAAAGGGATGCACAGTGGGATGTATGTGGGGATGACTGCCCCCCAAGGGGATTGTGTCACTCAGCATTGAAGATCTAAAAACCTAAAGACATGAAGGCTTGAAGACTTGTAGACTTGAAGACTTGTAGACTTGAAGATTTGAAGACTTGAAGATTCAAACTTGGACCAGTTCAGCTGTGTATGATCCTCTTATCTTAGCTTTGTTGAGGATGACAAAGTCTAGGGGGAGGAGAGTGTTGGGTTATATGGGTTTCTCACATTTTCTCTTGTGCATAGGAACCCTCTAGTGCTCATGAAAATACCCCTTTTATGTATATTGGAGGTGTGCACATGTGAACACCCTCCTAATCCCTTTTTGATAATTCTCTAAAGACTATGGTATGGAGACCTTGAATATATCCCACCTTTTTAGCACACATATGAGAGAAAACCCCCACGTAAAAATCTCATGCAAGTATCCTCTTAGGATTTGGTTGTTAGGAAAGAGATCTTGGAATCTCTTAAAGATATGTTAGTTAGAGCATGTGCTCCCATTTTTACTAGTCAAATGAGCACATGGGTAAATGAGCCTAATCTATAAGTATAGAACTTCATTTTCATAAAAAGGGAGCTCTTGGTTTGACGTGAGCTTCATGTACATATCCTTTATGAATGGAAGAACACTCTTTTACTCTTAGACTATGTACATTCTTGTATTTTTCTTTGAGAGTATGAGAGTGATGTGTGTGTGTGCATGCTTGTCTCTCTATTGATGTGTGAGTAGAAGATTGCATTTCTTATATTTTCCACTTGTGACAAGGATCCGTGACAACCCTTCTCTCAATGTTCTCAAGGGCACATGGCATAGCTTGGAGTTGATGGCCAATGGCTTGAGCATGTTGGAGGTTGGGTTGGATGAGAGGAGAGTCTTTCTTGAGCCTTCTTCTTGCTTCCATGCAAGGCGTATAGGTCTTGGCTCCCCTTCGGAGTACTTCAACAACAACACAATATGGAAGCAGAGAAATGATATGAGCCAAATGTCTAGGTAGGAAAGCATGACCTCCACACAATTGCTGAAGAAAAAGAAGGCAAAAAAGGTAGAAGTGAGCTAGGAAACTCCAAGAACGGAGAATGTGGAAACCAAGAAAGGAACGACCTCAGTGTGGAAGGAGAAGGCTTGACAAAGGAGGTAGATAGAGAAGTGCAAAGACCATATAGTTTGATGCTAAGCCAGCTTACATGAGCATCTTCTGACCATGAGAAAGAGTCAAGGAAGGAAAGGACGATCGAAGATGCATATCAAATGGCATAGAAAGAGATTAGATGTAAGATACCAGAACTGATTAAAAACTACCCTGTCAATGACCCTCTCGATAACCTAGATTTTGAGAAAAATATATTAACAAGTAAGTGTGTACAAATTGCTTTGCATGGATGCTAGACTTAGAAGTGAAGTGGTAAGCATTGTTGCCTCACTAGGAGCACCGATCTCCCTAGAGAGGAGCTTAAAGAATTGCTATGTATGAGGGAGAATCTACCACCTCCATCCAAAATATGTGGAGGCAGTACAAGGAGATGGATAAGATGGAGGCCGCAAGAATCCATAGTAATTTCTCCCAAGAAACAGACAAGCAAGATCAAGGTACGTGTGGATTTCTGGGTTTTTAACAAGGTCACCATTCTCCATGGATTCCCTACTTCATTTTTAGAACAAGTTGTAGAGGATGTAGTGGGGCACTCACTCTATAGCTTTATGGACAGATACAATGGATATAACCATATTGATATACACATAAAAGATTGGCCTACAACAACGTTCATCACTTCTTGGGGAACATATTTCTACACCAAGATGGCCGTTGGACTCCAAAATGCCCCGGCTACTTTCAACAAGACTATTTTGATCATTTTGGACAGTTTACTGCTAGTGCCAAAATTTCTTCACCGAATAAACCAAACCTAGACATTCACGCTCAGTGACGGAATGCTCAGTGACAGAATCATTCCGTTCAACAACAGCTAATCATCAACTAGCATAATAACTAGGAGGGAACCACTTATCCTATTGTTGCATGAGCACACTACCGATTGTGATGTCCGATGCATCCACAAAAACATGGAACAGAAGCTGCCACTTTGTTGCTTGCAGAATAGGAACCTAGGTTAAGAGTGTTTTTAATCGATCAAATGCAATTTGGCAATGTAAATTTCTTGTTTTCTTACATAACCATGATTAGCTGTTGCACTACACATTTAGGATTTTGTTAATGCATGAATGTCATCATTATGCATGCATGTTCCCAACCACTGGTGATGATTGCATTTTCTACCCATGTTTCCATTCGAAATTTTTACTTCATCAAGTTCTTCAACCTCTTTTCTGCTATTGTGTACTTGCACTTTGTGTTTTCTATTCTGTATTCACTTTTTGTTGCTTGCCATGGAAGCTCTAGTGAACATCACCACATTCCATGCTGGCTTAGCTCCTGACTTGAGCGAGTTTCTGCGAGCACGCGGGCTATTGGCGTTCGCCGAATTTCCATGGCATTCGATCGAATGTCACCTGTTGTTTGCCAAAGTAATCTTTTGCTATTGCTGCTATCCCCTGGACAGAGACTTGTTGGCCGATCACATGTCTCAACCCGTGCGTTGTAGTGACCCTGAACACCGTAGCCGAGGGATTCCATCTCCCTCAAGAGGGCAGTGTCAATGATCCCCCGTTGCCAATGACGACCATGAAGAAACTCTTCCCCCACCAAACTTCTAACGAATTTGCAATCCTATGCCGACCTGAACTAGAGTGCTCTGCCCTACAATTTCTAGTGGCTCCACTCAATCTTTAGAAATGCACCTACGGCATCTGTTGCCCTTTCTACTCTATGATTGATGCCGCTACCCGCGAAGCAGTTAACTGGTCGTTGTTCTTCTTCCGGCATATTCATCAGGAATGTCAAGCGATCTCCCGATAGCTCGCAAAGGGTGATATTCCTCGAACTAGACTCCCCCATCTTCTTTCCTTCTTCCGGCGGTTCACCGTGTGCAGCCTCCTCTGATGCATACTCTCCTGTTCCACGAAGAATCAAGGTAGGTTATGGAGGTTGGAGACAACGATGATCTCCTGCAATTCTTTCGGGGAAAGCGTCAGAAACTCAACCCCTTGTAGAATCAAGCCCAACCATCCCCAACCGTTAATCTGCAAGACACCACCTCTTCTACGCCTATCCTTTCCACCCTATCGTCTTCTAAGGATCAAGTTAATACAGACATGGTTATGAAAGATATTCAACCCATTGATACAGTTGTTCAGCAACAGACCCCCTCTACTGAGAAAGTACCCGACACAATCACAGATGCTGTGAATCTAATGGAGTACACACAAATCGAGGAGTTGATGGTTCAACCGGATGATCAACTTGTTAGGAATACCAATCCAAAGTGGATTTGTTGGAAGCAGACATTGCACCTCTCCAAGAAGAGATATTAGCTGCCAAAGCAGATGCAAGTTTATTATAGGAGCAGATTACGACTTTACAGGGACAAGTGACCGAAAAGGATGACATTATTGTAGCTCGAGACGTTGAAATTCTTCAACTCAAGAAAGCTGTGACAGACAAGGAGGATGCTATGCGTGCATTAGGAAACCAGTTAGACACCACTCATACTCGGTTTATTATGGTAGAGAAGGCTTATCAAGTGCTGGCAGATAAGGCATTACAAGTGGAGACCGAGCTTAAGAAGGTGACTGAAGAACTCCTCCATAAAAGCCAGACTCTAGAAGATGAAATTGGATGGACCATCAAACTCAAGAAGGATATTGAAGCTATTCAGAAAGAAAGACAAGATTTCTTCAGAACTATGCACTTCCAGCAACAAGAATTAGAACATAGAGAAAAGCAACTAGGTATACAGTAGGAGCAAATCTCCAGGATTGATGCCGAAATTGAAGAAGCAAAGTTACGAAGAGATGCTGCATTGGCCAATGACTTCTATCTGTAAGAAGCATTTTTGCAACATCAGGCTAATCTTTTGTTATCCCAAGTCATCGCTTCTAGCTCTGTGCGGACAGATGCACATCTTGTAGAACCTCAAATTTTACATGATATGTTAGAATCTTTAAAGCAAAAAATTTCCCATACATTTAAATTAGCCAAAACCATGTACATATAGGGAATCATTGATGATTCTTAGCCTTTGTAACTTTACCTACTAGGTTCGAGTCCACCCTGCATGCTCGTGTTAGGCCGTCGAGAGGAATATCCTTCTTAGGAACAAACACGTACCAAAAGGGTGTCGCGCAAACGTTGTAACTCTTTTCTGATAATAGAGAACTGATTGGAAGCGAGCGATAGAGGCATCGCCAGACTGTTCATCTGACGGATGTGCTGGAGTTTGGTTCTGACACAAGTTCTTTACATTGTGTTGTCGTTGGTATTGTCGTTGTTTGGTATTGATTAACTGTGGTACTGTATTAATGTTCGATTGTGTTATTGATGAATTGCAAGTATAATGGTGATGATAAGTGAGCAGTAGAAAGTTTCTGTGTATTTGGGTATGGTGATTGGTATAAGTTGTTATGCGCTGGAGATTGGTAGTTAATTATGTTGTAATTGTCAGAAAAGCAATGAAGTGATTGGGAAAATACATAAAGGGCCTCTGTAATACAGACCCCTGACCATCCCAAGAACCCACATACAGTTGGGATGGAAATTATAATCAATCCGATGTGATAACAGATTAACACTAGATTAACACTTAGGTAGTCAGAAGGGCAAAGGAAAATGGAGCTCTTCAACTAGTAAGCAAAAAGCTGCTAATTGTGCACATTTGAACAAGGAAGAGAAAGATGAGAAGAAACCAAAAAAGCAGAAATTGTTTTGCAAGTAGTGTAAAGGAAATGATCATATCATAAAGAACTATCCTAAATTGGTTGCAAAAGAGGCAAAGAAAAAAGAGGCTGGAATGGTTGTTGTAGAGGCCTCTACTCCAAAAACAGAGTATGCTAACCTTGTGCAGGTTGAAGAATGGACGTTTACTATTGTTTGCAGTTTTGACCCATCTTCTCTTGAGCAGTGCATGTCTGCAGTAGACTCAAATGTTTGATATTGTGATAGTGGGGTGACCAAACATATTACCTCGCAGTTCAATTTCTTTTCTTCACTCAAGGCTGCCCCTACGCAGAATACTGTCACATGCACCAACAACTCCTCTTATCCTGTCATGGGAGTTGGTAAGATCATTCTAACTACTATTGATGGTAGTTCTTTCACTTTGTCAGATGCTTTATTTGTGCTAGGGATCAAGAAGAATTTGTTATCAGTTTCTGCATTAGCCAAGATTGGCTTGGTTGTGAAATTTGTTGAAATCAGATGTATAGTTCATGATTTGTCAAATGGCGATGTTATTATTGCTTCTAGCATTTTATGCCGTGGGCTGTATAAGCTCATAAACTATGAAAAATCGGTGAATGATTTGGCATGTGCAATACATGATTCTCAGGCTATGTCAGATGCAAAGCTTTGGCATGCACGCTTTGGTCACCTAAACTTTGCTAGTTTACTACACATGCAGAAATCCGAAATGGTGTCCTCTTCACCCAAACTTGAGGCACCCGATAAACATGTATGTGAAAGGCTGTATTTTGGGCAAAATGCAGTGTTCCTCATTTCCAAAAGATGGTTCAATTCAGGCTACTCAGAAATTGCAGCTTGTTCATAGCGATGTTTGTGGTCCTATGTAGACACCCTCTTTTGGAAATTATCTTTACTTCGTGACTTTCATTGATGATATTTCGAGGCATGCATGGGTATATCCACTCAAAGCAAAGTCTGAAGTGTTTATGTGCTTCAAACAATTTCTAGTTTTGACTCAAAATATATCAACATGTAGAATGGGCACCCTCTGTTCTGATCGAGGGAGGGGAATATATGTCTTTTGATTTTAATGCCTTTTTGGCTGAACACCAGTGTACAATGCCATATGCACCTCAACATAATGGAGTTGCTAAACGGAAGAATAGTTCAATCATGGAGATGGCGAGGTGTATGGTCAAGAGTCGGGCCTTACCACATAGTTTCTGGCTTGAGGCTGTTCTGTGTGTGGCATATGTTCTTAACAGGTGTCCCACTAAAGCACTACACTCTATCACTCCATATGAGGCTTGGCATGATCGGAAGCCATCTATTGCTCATCTGCATGTCTTTGGTTGTCTGGCATATGCATTAGTGCCTAAACAACATCGTTGATAATTGGATGATAAAGCAGTAAAATGTATTTTTGTTGGATACAATTTTGAAAGTAAAGGCTATCATCTGTATCATCCACAAAATAAACGCATTTTGGTTAGCTGTGATGTTGTTTTTGTGGAAGATGTTATTCAGCCATTGCTTTCATGTACTAAGGAGACATCTGTTAGCTCCAAAGACATGTATGATACTTTGCTGCCTCTTTTTACGAGTGGATAGTCTAGTGCTGGTCCTAATGAGGCAACTTCTCAGCCTTTGCAGGTTTCATGTGATTATGTAGATCATTCCATTTCTGATGCAGATTTACATGACACACTTGTTGATGAGAGAGCTGATATTAAGTAGGCCAAAACTATGCCAAAATGGTTGGTGCAGACTTTATGTGACAATAAATTAGATGCACCTCTATCATATCATACTCGATCAGGCTCTCATAGTGCCTCTTTTGCATCAGACTGCTATGCCATGGCTACATCTAGTCTCTCTGATGTGATTGAGCCTATTTCATTTGATGAAGCATAAAATTTTGCACATTGGATGGCTGCAATGCAATCTAAATATGATGCTATCATGAAAAATGATACTGGTCTTTATGTGACTTGCCTCCTAGCAAGAAGACCATTGGCACTAAGATGGGTATACAACTTGAAGCGTAAGCCTAATGGAGTAGTTGACAGGTATAATACTAGGCTTGTTGCAAAGGGTTATGTGCAGGAAAGAGGCATTGATTTTGATGATACCTTTGCACCTACATGTCGTATGACTACTATTAGGAGCATTTGTGCACTTGCAGCCCATCATGGTTGGAATGTACATCAGATGGACATTAAAATAGCATTTCTAAATGCTGATTTGCATGAAGAAGTGTATGTTTTTCAGCCCTATGGCTTTGTATAGAAAGGGCATGAAAACCAAGTGTGTAGGTTAAAGAAGGCATTATATGGTTTAAAGCAAGCACCACGTGCTTGGTATGAGAAGATACATGCGTATCTGATTGCACATGGTTTTGAGAATATTCCAACTGAAAGCACCTTATATGTTAAGCGTGCTAATGATGTGCTTCTGATCATTGTTGTCTATGTTGATGACATGCTGCTCATTGGTCCTATTGAGAAAAATATTGTTGATTTTAAGGCTGATTTGCATGCCTCATTTGAGATGTCTGATTTGGGGCATTTGCATCATTATTCGGGCATTCAGTTTATGCATGTTAATGGTGGAATGGCTTTGTGTCAAACAAAATATATTGACACATTATTGCAGCATTTTGGCCTTGAAGACTGTAAACCTATTGCCACTCCTATGGAGACATGTTTACGAGTGAGTCTTAATGATGATGGAGATGCATTTGATGTTATTCTCTATCAACTGGCTGTTGGATGCATGATTCACTTATGCATTAATTGGCCAAATATTCAGTTTTCTATCTCACAGATGAGCAGGTTTATGCATTGCCCAAGTGTCAAGCATTGCCACGCAGTTAAGCGCATCTTTCGCTACTTGAGTGGTACCCAGCTACTTGGGTTGTTTTATCCCAAGGGGGATCATTACCACCAGGTTTGCATGCTTTTTCTCACTCTAACTGGGCTAGTTGCTATGACACTCGTGTGTCCACCAGTGCTTTTTGCTTCATGCTTGGTAGCTCATGTATATCTTGGTTCAACAAGAAGCAGCCTACTATGGCCACTTCTAGTTATGAGGCTGAGTATAGGGCAGCTTTCACAGTGATTGTTGAGTGTGTGTGGCTCAGATGCCTTATGGCTTATTTGGGTGTTGGTCAGTCTTCTGCCACCACCATCTTCACTAACAGTTAGAGCACATTTGCAATTGCGAGGAACCCTGTGTTCCATGCTCGCACAAAGCAAATTGAGCTGCATTATCATTATGATAGGGAGAGGTTCTCTATTGGGGAGATCAGCTTGGCATATGTGCCCACACAAGAGAACATTGCAGACCTTTTTATGAAGTCTCTGCCTAGGGAGAAGCTTCTTCTTCTTCCTTGTGTTGTTCACGTGCTTCCGCAAACATCTAACTCCAACATTGCACTCAATTCATTACTTAGTGACACCAAGAATTTTAGCACAGGTTCAACATGAGAAGCACATTCATAAAAGGAAAGAGATTTCTACACAAACTAAGGAGTGGATATTTGTCCTTGAATCAACTGTGGATATATCAGTTTCCCACTCAATCTCTTATAAGTCATGTGATCAGTGGCACTAAACAACATAGGAACATGTATTTGGTAAACTGAGACATTCAATTCATGCCTCCATCCTTCTTCCAAAATCCACCTTCAAGCCAGCTGCTCCAAGGTTTCCCTCCACTTTTGATCCACCTTAAAGTTAGCTTGCATTCTCCAAAACCCTGCTAATAATAGCCAATGACTCTAGATCCTCTCCTTGTCCCAGCCATCTGGCAAGGTGATTCTTTTGCTCCTTTTGACCTTTGCCTTCAAGAGTAATCGCAAGGAAGTGAAAAGATAGAAGGTGCTTCGAGTGTCTGGGATGTCGATATTAGAGCCTTATTCTATATAATATGAACTTGATTTGCTACATGGCATGATGTCAATGGATGATTATCAGGTATCATGAAAAGGTTAGGTGATGAATTTTTGACTTCCTTTAAAACACTATCCGACTCAGTCTGGAGAGGGCATGCAAAAATTGCAGAATTAGCAAATGAGAGTCTTGATTTCACAAAACCCCTTTCTAGAGTTCTCAAATCATCCACCTGAATCTCAAGAAGGGCTTTGTATGCCAAAGTAAGAACTTGGGAGCCTGACATGTATAATGTCTGCATGCCCCAACATACTTGGGATTCACTTATATTAACCTTTCTTATGTGACCTCTGGTGCCCCTTGACAAGGTCAAAATATGAATCTTGTACTCGCATTGCAGTAGACATTATTTTTAGATGAGATGCAGAAGCATGATGCCAAAAAATTTGAACTAGTTGGTAACAGCCTTTTCTCGGAGTTGCCTTTTCATCAGTAGTATAAGCCCAATCTATGCCTTTCAATGTAGCTTTTTCTAGTGGATCATCAACAACTTTACTATCAACAAATACAAGAGCATGAGAAGCAACTAGAATTTGAACAACTTGCTTGGTTATGATATTTGGATCTATTTCTAGTGTTTCACCAACATAAGAAATACTACACCACAAAACTCCATGTTATCTGATGTTAATATGTCTGTCTTATCAAAACAACACACATCCACCTTTCTTGCAAAGGACATATGGAAAGGCTCAATACAGTAATTCTCATTCCTTGCAAGAGCAATAAGAGAAGTATTAACAAAAATCGGCAGTTCCATGGGTAGCTCACACAGTATGACAGATATTATGATTGAAGGGCATTTCAAAAAGAGCTTAAATTTTCTCTTGAATGGATATTTTAGACTCCATTTTAGGACATATCCTGCTGCCACAAGGGAAAAAATAACAACAACACATATAAAAAGTCCACTTTACTTGTTGGTTGTAATCACTTGCTTACTTGATAATATAATTTTTCTCATAGATTTCCCTCACTTGTTCCAAATCCAATGTGAAAAACAACAGCCAAGCATGCACCATCAAGAGTCATTAGATGCCCATTCTTGCCTATTATTTGCACCACCTCTTTAGAGCCAGAGAACTTTTCCGAAATGACTTTGCATATTCTCTCTCCATATTTCTTTGAATGGATTTGCTATTTGGGTTATCTTTCATGTGACCAGCCCCATCACCACCACATGATGAAGTGAAGCCATCATTATGATGAACCAAATTTGAAGGCAATGAATTATGTGGATTAGCGATATCCACTACGGATGCATCTCCCAAACATTAGCTCGCAATGAGAGCAGCCTCTATATCGACCTCTCGAGTGATCTCAATCGAGATGAGAAAGTGCAGGGAAGATCGGATGGTGAAAGTGCAGGACGGATTGCAATCTAGCCATAATTAGCCTTCAAGGGAGATCAATTCCATGTCCCGCTTTAGGGTTCTATGCCCCCTTCTATTAGCATCCACCAGCTCTGTGTCTTGTTGTACCTCGTGAAGCAGAAGAGCTCCCTCTCCAAAGAAGAAGGTGCTTGCCCTTTTCATGTGCCAAGATTTTTCCGCTAAGAAGCATCTCACCACGACTCCTCAAATCCATGAATTAATAACATGTCTTAGAGCAAAAAGACATTACTGACTCAGTACTTCTAGCTTCAAGATTCAGAGCATATTTCATGTCTACCAAACTGATTCTTTCTCTCTTTAACGGTGGACAGAAAACCTTATCTGTATGAATAAGATATGAGATAGTTGCCTCATCCACCAGAACATCTTCAACACTTTCTTCTATAGCATCAGTTAGCAACCGTAAATCATTAGAGTTTTCCTTTTGAAAAAAAGAGGAGTTGCCCAGAACACGCTAGTTCCTGAATGATTGTTATGTGGTTAATACAAAAGTAATGAAGGACAATGATATTCTTGTCATAAAGTTCTTGAAACTCTTGAAACCTTACAAGCAACAAGGCATCACAAACTATCTACAAATCAAGTAATAATCCTCCACTCTCAATGATACCAACCATGTCTTCAATTGAAAATGGTCAAATCAGAGACTTCTTTGCCTGCAAATCAATCCACGCAATCATAACCTCATAAGCTGGTTGAAAATCAAGTGATTTGGGTTCCACCCTCCACCTAAAGAATTTGATATCATCAGTGATGAGTTCTACCAAAGGTCTCACTGAGTGATCATCTTTCCAAACAATTTAGCAACTGCTTTGCAAAGCACATGAGATGACATAAGTCGAGGTGCTATGTTCTCTCTGGTTGCATCGGTTGCACTTATACAGACTTTACATATCCAAGGCCTTAGTTCAGCCATAGCCTTTGGGCTCTCAGATTCCACCAATGATCTAAGTGGAAAATCAATTTCTCCCCATATTCAATGTCCAGAAAACTTTCCACTCCTTTCTCTGTGGTTGTAGTGGGCACCAAGTGACCACAGAGCATAGTGATTCTTTTGAAAAAAATGACGCTCGAGTTGAAGATGCAAGAATTGTAGACTTTTACACCTTGCACCTAAAACCTTTTCTTGAATGCGTCTTAGCAAACCCAAGAAGGTTATGGACAACAAAATCGTAATCTTTCTCGATGTATCCTTTGATAAGGCTCATGCTTCTACTTCTCAGCTTTCTTGTCCATCTGTCAAGCAAAGAGTATGAGGTATCAATGCCACACGAAACTCCTACGTGCAGGCTCCAGTTCGTAGCTGATAGGAGACTCACGATAGTACTCAAACAATACTGCATAAAGCAAACAACTCTCGAAAATAGTGGCTTTCAAAAATCATGATGCAACCACACATCAAACAAAAGCTGAAGTAATCTCATTGAATATTCATCAAACAGATCCACAGATCCAACTCGCTGTTCCAGATGATTCAAGAGGTAAGATTGTCGTGGTTCTTAAGAGCATCACCAGTCAAATGCTTGATGTTAGTGAATGCGACATAGGATGGGCTTGGTCATACTACCTTTGTTGTTGGAAATGATTTCAAAACGATATCGCTTTAAAATCCTTGAAGCCAACATTTGCCTATATGTTGTTGCCATGCATTACCCTCTATCTGTGTGTGACCTCCAAGAGAGAGGAAGAGCCCTCCCTCTAGAGGAGGGATGAGCCTCCCATTGTGTACGTGTAGAAAACCCCCCTTGAAGAAGAAGAAGAAGATAGCAGTTTTTTTTGGGTCATAAATTAAACCTCGATACCCTCTTCCACACTCCTGGACACATGCCCAACAAAGGGGAAGAGTGGGGAGACAAGTAGCATGAAACCATTGGGTTTTTCCTTTTTTTTCTTCTTCTTTTCTTTTTTGTCTCTTCTTCTCTCTTTTTTCTAAAGTCCTTAATAAAAGGCACACCTAGGAACATTTCATTCATATGAAAGGGTAAAGAGATTTAGTGAATCTAAGACTAGATACAATACCAAAATCCTTAATCTGAGAAGTAATACATGACCAAAATAGGGTCCAAAAAAAGGGTGTTTGCATTCGATCTAGGTGCAAAAATAATTTTTTTTTTCGAAAATCTGGAGGCTAACATATTCCCCCCACACTTGCTGGTGAACTCTTATGAACCAAAATCATCACGAAGCATTGAAATGCATGATATTGATCCAAATCATTCTCTGCTTTTTCCCCAATAGTTAAGTTCTTTCTTACCTCTCTTCTCACCCTTCTCACTTCTCCAATCCTGCATGCCATTCCCACACCTTCATACACACTCTCCAAGGCTCTTCAACCTCTTTCACCAACCCCCCACACACATTTTCACCACTCGTCTACTCTCACTACCCACTAACGCAAACTCATATCATCACACACAACCCCTCAAGGCTATTTTCCTTCACACATACTCACCACACTTCTCCACTTAACACGTATACCTTTCTCACACTTACCCACATTTAACCATTCACCCACACCCATACACACACTACTCTTCTCTGCCCCTCCTCATTCACACTCACCATGGTCTAGAAATTAACAACCATACATTTAATGTTCTTAAATAAAAATAGGTGCAAGAAAGCCCCCCACACAAACAGTGGGAAGGAATATGATACACTCCTTCCATTCCAGCTGCTCTGAATACTATTGCTCTGCTTCCTCTTACATCTCCATTGCTCTTCGTCTTTGAACACTCTTATATTGTGCCCAGTCATATCCATATCTTGCCACCATACCAGTCATTGTATCATCAATTCCTTTCTCTTTTCTCTACAAGACATATAATTGATACCTTCTCACCACACTTCAAGTGACAGAGAAAGTTTGAGCATAATCCTTTCCTGTATCTGTTGGAGACCACTTAATCTCCAAAGGTTTGATCTGCACATATCTTCAGATTTCTTCAAACCAATGATGCACAAATCTCCACACTACCTTTGCGCAATCATATTGATCATTAGTTCTTCAAAAGAGCTACTACAATTCTAATTTGATCTTTTAGATCAAATCTATGTCAAAACCTGTCTTTCAAAAATGGCGACTTTGACATGGTCAACTTCTTAAGTTGATTTCTCACAGAACAGATCCCGTTTTGCAAAATGTTTTTAGCCATAGCTTCCTTACCTTCTAACTTAGATTTTGAATGCTCAGTTATTAAAAACTTTACACTGTGCATTGAGATCTAAGCAAAACATTGACACGGAAAAGTGCGCGACTCTAAGAAGTCTATCTGCAGATTCTACATACAAATGTTCCTATTGATCATTCTCACAGTAGGAAAGGAATTAGATCATAAAAGTCTGAACATTGCTTCATTACCTTTCAGATTAGATGTGTACAAAAGGATTTCTGATCCACATGATCAGACTGAGAGAAATCTATCAAATACTCATTGCCATTTCCTGAAGATGACTCTCTTCACATCTATCTCTAAGACACTTGTCTTCAAATGACTCTTCTCATGTATTTCTTTACATCATTAACTTATATACATATGGTTCTAGACTTATCCCGCGTCTATTACATTATTTCTTATCATCCTAAGGATCATCTATACTCAAATTACAAGAATTTCCAACTGTAATGTACATATGTATACAAACTTCACTTCTGAGATCTCTTCACTTTCTCAAGTGTCTTCTTCCACTTCAATCTAATTATAAACTTGCTTCAAGCTCATTGTAATCACCAATTCGTGATTGGTTTGTTCCAACAACTCCCCCTCAATCACTAATTGTGATTATTCCATTCTTCTTCACTCCTATTATCTCTTTGAATCTCTGTAGCTTAGGTCCATCCAAGCTTTTTGTCAACATATCTGCAACTTGTTCTTTTGTCGGAGTATACATCACTTCAATCTCTTTGTCAAGTACCTTTTCCCTCAAGAAATGATACTGAATCTCTATATGCTTAGTCCTAGCATGAAGAACAGGGTTAGCTTCCAAATACAATGAACTCATATTATCTCCAAAAATAATTGGAGTACTCTAATCAGTTACAAAACTCTTCAACAAGGTCTTTAACCATATCACTTCTTTTGCAGCCTCTACAATTCCTTTATATTCAGCTTCTGTAGATGACAAAGCAACTGTATGTTGCTTCTTTGAGCACCAAGAAACTAACTTATCTCCAATATAACAGAGATACCCATGAGTAGACCTTCTATCATCTGAATCACCTGCCCAATCTGCATCACTAAACACTTCGATTCTTGTATCAGAAGTAAATCCATAATACAAACGTTCACGTTAGGGTTCCTTTGATATATCTGAGTACCCTTTGAGCTGCAATCCAATGAGTCTTCTTTGGACAATGCATAATTTGTGATAACACACCTACTGCATATGATAGATATGGCATTGTCAAGGTAGCATAGATTAAACTACCTACTAAACTCTGATATTTCTTCATGACATTAAACTCTTCACCTCCATACCTGCTCAATTTATGATTTACCTCCAATGGTGTGCTTGAAGGCTTGCAATCCTCCATGTTAAATTTGACCAGAAGATTCTTCAAGTACCTCTCTTGTGTAACATATACTCCATGTTGAGTATAGACGACCTACATTCCTAAGAAACAAGATAAGTTTCCCAAATCACTTATCTTAAACTCCTTCTCTATTTGTTTCTTAAGCTCATTGATTCCTTGAGCATCTGTACCTATGACAATAATATCATCAACATAAATACACATATATATGTATCCATTTTCACTTGCCTTCACTAGCAAGCTACTATCTGCCTTTGATGCTTGAAATCCACATTCATTCAAGAACTTAACAAGCCTGTAATTCCATGCTCTTAGAGCCTACTTCAACCCATACAAATCTCTCTTGAGCTTACACACATAATCTGATCCAATTGAATCCATGAAGCCTTCTGGTTGCTCCATGTACACTTCATCTGCAATATATCCATTCAGAAATGCATTCTTCACATCTAATTGTGATAACTTCCATCCTTTACAAGCAGCAATAGCAATCATTGATCTAATTGTAGACATCTTAGCAATAGGTCTAAAGGTTTCATCATAATCTACCCCATAAGTTTGGGCATAACCTTTGACAACAAGTCTAGCCTTGTATCTAGACACCTTACCATCTACAAACCTTTTTGTTTTATACACCCACTTACATCCAATAACCTTCTGATTCTTTGGTCTTGGCACCAATTCCCATGTTTCATTTTCAAGTTGAGCATCATACTCTTCTTGCATTGCCTTCTCCCAATTCTGTTTACCTTTAGCTTCTTCATATGTGATTGGGTCCTCTTCTGTCTTCACAATGTAAGCATAATCTTTTGTTGTTAAGAAAGATGTGTCATAGCTATACCTGATAGGCTCTTTTCTTTCCCTTGAGGATCTTCTGACCTCTACACTTCTTGAAGTCTCAGCCACATTTGATTCTGGATCAAATCTTGGCCCATCTTCAACATTATCTTGCAATTTACTTTTACAATCAACATCATCAATATCTTCTTCATACACACTTACTTTTGTCTTGCCTTTCCTTTGTATTTCTTTGACATCTGCATAATCATTTGTTGACCCTGTATACCATGTGCTTTGCTCATCAAATGTAACATCTTTGGTAACAAGAAATTGCTTTGTGGATGGACTCCACAATTTGTAACCCATCTGCCTATCATCATACCCAATAAACACATACTTCTCTGCTTTGGGTTCTAGCTTATGTCTCAATTGTGAAGGAACATAAGCATATGCTAAACATCCAAATACCTTACAATGATCAAGAGTAGGTTTCTTACCCCACCATGCTTCATAAGGAGTTCTTCCCTCCAATGCTTTACAAGA
Organism: Ceratopteris richardii; assembly: GCA_020310875.1. Lineage (NCBI taxonomy): Eukaryota > Viridiplantae > Streptophyta > Polypodiopsida > Polypodiales > Pteridaceae > Ceratopteris > Ceratopteris richardii. The sequence goes on from CM035408.1 coordinate 120,183,195, forward strand.
TAACCTATTCACAAGGTATGTTGCAGTGTTGATAGCTTCTGCCCATAAGTAATTTGGACAATTCTTTTCTTTCATCATTGCTCTTGCAAACTCTACAAGAGTTCTATTTCTTCTTTCTGCAACTCCATTGTGTTGAGGAGAGTACCTGCAAGTTACTTCTCTTTTTATACCTGCATTCCACAAATAATCATCAAACTCTTTAAAAAAATACTCTCCCCCTCCATCTGATCTCAACCTCTTGAACTTTTGTCTTGTAATCCTTTCTGCATAAGCATGATAATGCTTGAATGTCTTGAACACTTCTGATTTGTCCTTGATTACATATAAAGTAATCCATTTGGTCGCATCATCAACAAACAACACATAATATCTGGATCCATTTATGCCATAGTCCCTTGAAGGACCCCACACATCTGTATGAACCAATTCAAGCATATTTGAATACTTGTACCCTGATTTATTGTATGAACTCTTGTGTGCTTTACCTAATTGACAAGCTTCACACTTGTACACCATGTGTTGCCCTTCAACTTTTGGCAAACCAAGCACCACATCATTCCTTGACATTTCCTTTATGGCTCTTGCGTTGAAATGACCTAGCCTTTTATGCAATAGTTCTAATTCAGACATCTTTTGACTTCCATAAGTAAATAAAGCATGTCCCACATTACCTTGGACTTTGAGAGTAAACAACCTTCCTTCCTTTTTACCTGCAATTATGTTTCTATATCCCTGATTTGGATCTTGCACATAGACACCATCATTTGTGAATCTGACTTCATATCCCTTCTCCACAATTTGCCCTACACTTATCAGATGTTTAGGAATAGTAGGAACATAAAGTACCTTGCTCAAGAGTGTACTTCCACTCTTTATCTTCACTGATCCATTGCTCTCCACTTTATGCTTGGTATTGTCACCTGTTTGAACTGTATGTCCATTCACCTTTGCCTCCATCCTCATGGACCAAGCTGGATAGTTCTCCCTATCTAGCTTATCAATCTGCAAGCTTTCTCCCATCTTTGATCTTTTGTGTCTGCAATTACTATGATTTATGATAATAAAGTGTACCTTTAATATGAAGCTTCAATCCTTTTTTATCCTTTGAACTTGTACTTTGTACTTCTGCAAGTTATTTGCACGAATTTTTCCTTGTCCACCTTCAATTAGAAGGAACTTCAATATCTGCAGCAGTCGGGACTTCCAATGCCTTTACTTCACTTGTATTGCGCCTTCAACTCTGATACCACTGTTGGAGACCACTTAATCTCCAAAGGTTTGATCTGCACATATCTTCAGATTTCTTCAAACCAATGATGCACAAATCTCCACACTACCTTTGCGCAATCATATTGATCATTAGTTCTTCAAAAGAACTACTAGAATTCTAATTTGATCTTTTAGATCAAATCTATGTCAAAACATGTCTTCCAGAAATGGCGACTTTGACATGGTCAACTTCTTAAGTTGATTTCTCACAGCACAGATCCCATTTTGCTAAATGCTTTTAGCCATAGCTTCCTTACCTTCTAACTTAGATTTTGAATGCTCAGTCATTAAAAACTTTACACTGTGCACTCAGATCTAAGCAAAACATTGACACAGAAAAGTGTGCGACTCTGAGAAGTCTATCTGTAGATTCTACATACAGATGTTCCTATTGATCATTCTCACAGTAGGAAAGGAATTAGATCATAAAATTCTGAACATTGCTTCATTAGCTTTTAGAGTAGATGTGTACAAAAGGATTTCTGACCCACATGATCAAAGTGAGAGAAATCTACGAAATACTCGTCGCTATTTCCTGAAGATGACTCTCTTCACATCTATCTCTAAGACACTTGTCTTCAAATGACTCTTCTCATGTATTTCTTTACATCATTAACTTATATACATATGGTTCTAGACTTATCTCGCGTCTATTACATTATTTCTTATCATCCTAAGGATCATCTATACTCAAATTACAAGAACTTCCAACTGTAATGTACATATGTATACAAACTTCACTTCTGATATCTCTTCACTTTCTCAAGTGTCTTCTTCCACTTCAATCTTATTATAAACTTGCTTCAAGCTCTTTGTAATCACCAATTTGTGATTGGTTTGTTCCAACAGTATTTACTAATGGCATATGGTTGTGATCAATTTGTAGCAACATATCCCTCTCTTTCTCAGATTTCTTTTGTATATAGAGTTTATCTACCTCCAATTTCTATTACCGTAGATTGCTCTAAATTACTTCCAGTGAAGCTCCTAATTTGTTGTTCCAAGTGCTCTTTTTGTTCCATAATAAGTTTCATTCCAAGGCAAGTTCCACCGATTTCTTTACAAATTCCACCATTATCTTTTGAATCCAATGCTCATCCTACCTATTTGTTGCTAATGCACCCAGTCTACCATCTTCTTGGCCAATGGTATAGTTAGCACGGACACCTGGTGATTGAATAGAATATTCATCTTTTGGCTCCTTGTTGACACATTTGATTAGTGGTCAAGAGCCCTCTGACATTTTACCTCCTACAGATAATGGAATCGACAACTCTTTATATATGAATTGTTTCAAGTCAAATTGGGGATCCTCAATAATCTCTTGCCAACAATCACAACCATGCCTAAGGATTGTCTCTTTATCATCTTTGACTTTGTCTTGTATGAAGTGCAGAATTACAAGCTGGACAAGGACACCCTGATTCCAAAGTCCTTCCTTTGGAACACCATATAGAAAACATGGAGACTCGTGAAGTCTTCAGGGATATGTATAATTAAAAAATGTCCCATACTTCTTAATTTCTTCTGCCGTGTTTGATTCCAGTCTTGAGGTAAACTCATTCTAGCTGAAGTCACCAAGCCCAAACCTCATCAAAATATGCACAAATGCAGCCCTTTGCTTTTTGGTTGAAACTTAAAATCTATAATGGCTTTCCTTGCCCCTGTATTAGAGGTGGAGGACCATATGGCTCTGATTCAACTTTCGGCTTCTTTTTCTGGACTAAAGGTTTCTGCTCAATTCCATCAAACACCTCCTTAGAAGTCCTAGCTCAAGCAGTCTCCGAGGTAGGCTCATCCTCTTCAAGTTGAGATCTCAGGATATCATCCAGTGCTCCTTGGTTCAAAACCTATTGGTTCTTTAGACATCCCACAACTAAATGCTCAAGCACCATTTCCATCTTTGTTATTTGTGTCATCCTCTCTTCCGTGCTTCCATCGCAAGTTGTACCACACTATGGGAACTAGGCAAGCCCACAACACTCCTCATTAGGATATGCCAAGCTTGCATCCTCAGTAGGATCGCCAAATGAATAGGTCTTGTAGCCCAAGGAAAATGTATGCTTGATTGCTAATTTTATTGTTGTTTTACTTATTCATCTTGATATACAATCAGGAAGACGCCCAAAGGTAATCACTTTAGGGAACTTTAGAAACCATACTCTCCAAAAAAAAAAAAAAGATACAAATTAACTGACAGCCCACATATGGTTCTCCATACTTTGAGGCACACTTCATGAATGGAGGAAATCTCTGACTCTTGCAGATTCTTATCATTGCACTCAAGTCATTACTCAATGACACCCAAAATTTTAGCACATTTTCAACATGAGAAGCACATTCATAAAAGGAAAGAGATTTCTACACAAACTAAGGAGTGGAGATTTCTCCTCTAATCAACTGGAGATATATTAGTTTCCCACTCAATCTCTTATAGGTCATGTGATCAATGGCACTGAACAACATAGGAACATGAATTTGGTAAACTCAGACATTCAATCCATGCCTCCATCCTTCTTCCAAAATCCACCTTCAAGTCAGTTGCTCCGAGGTTTCCCTCCACTTTTGATCCACCTTAAAGTTAGCTTGCATTCTCCAAAACCCTGCTAATCATAGCCAATGACTCTAGATCCTCTCCTTCTCCTAACCATCTGACAAGGTGATTCTTTTGTTCCTTTTCACTTCGCCTTCAAGAGTAATTGCAAGGAAAGTGAAAAGATAGAAGGTGCTTCGAGTGCCTCGGATGTCGATATTAGCACCCTATTTTGTATAGTATGCACTTGATTTGCTACATGGCATGATGTCAATGCATGATTACCAGGTATCATGAAAAGGTTAGGTGATGAATTTTTTAGTTCCTTTAAAACAGTATCTGACTCAGTCCAGAGAGGACATGCAAAAATTGTAGAACTAGAAAATGAGAGTCTTGATTCCACAACACCCCTTTCAGAGTTCTCAAATCATCCACTTGAATCTCAAGAAGAGCTTTGTATGCCAAAGCAAGAACCTGGGAGTCTAGCATGTATAATGTCTGCATGCCTCAACATACTTTGGATCCACTTCTATTAGCCTTTTTTATGTGACCTCTAATGCCCCTTGAAAAAGTCAAAATATGAATCTTGTACTCGCATTGCAGTAGACATTCTTTTTAGATGAGATGCAGAAGCATGATGCTAGAAAATTTGAACTAGTTGGTGGCAACCTTTTCTGAGAGTTGCCTTTTCATCAGTAGTATAAGCCCCATCTATGCCTTTCAATGTAGCTTTTTCTAGTGGATCACCAATAAGTTTACTATCAACAAATACAAGAGCATGGGAAGCAGTTATAATTTGAACAACTTGCTTGGTTATGATATTCGGATCTGTTTCTAGTGTTTCACCAACATAAGAAATACCACACCACAAAACTCCATGTTATCTGATGTTAATGTGTTTATCTTATCAAAACAACACACGTCCACCTTTCTTGCAAAGGGCATCTGGAAAGGCTCAGTACAGTAATTCTCATTTCGTGCAAGAGCAATAAGAGAATTATTAATAGCAATCGCCACTTCCATGGGTAGCTCAGGCAGTATGACAGATAATATGATCGGAGGGCATTTCAAAAAGAGCTTAAATTTGCTCCTGAATAGATATTCTAGACCCCATTTTAGGACATATCCTGTTGCCACAAGGACAAAAATAACAAGAACACATATAAAAAGTTCACTTTCCTTGTTGGTTGCAATCACTTGCTTAGTTGACAATAGAATTGTTCTCATAGATTTCCCTGACTTGTTCCAAATCCAATGCAAAAAACAACAGCCAAGCATCCACCATCAAGAGTCATTAGATACCATTCTTGCCTATTATGCGCACCACCTCTTTAGAGCTGGATAACTTTTCTGAAATGACTTTGCATATTCTCTCTGCATATTTCCTTGAATGGATTTTCTATTTGGGTTATCTTCCATGTGACCAACATAAAATACAAGTCGGTGATAAAATAGCTGGTAGACATGGCAATAAAGGCATTGTCTCGAAAATATTACCTAGACACGATATGCCTTACTTACAAAATGGTACCCCAGTTGATATGATATTAAGTCCTTTAGGAGTACCTTCATGAATGAACGTGGGACAGATTTTCGAATGCGCAACCTATTGGTTTTGCTCTAAAGTTTACGGTTAAGGTTTTACCCATTTACCTTTAGGTGTAGCGTTTACCTTTAGGTGTAGCATTTACCTTTAGGTATAGGTATTAGCTTAACCGCTTGCATAGCACCTTAAGTTTAAGATATTCTGCTAAAAGCGGAGGGAAGACCATTATGGTGAAGCTATAGCAAAAACCAGCCCCATCACCACCACATGATGAAGTGAAGCCATCATTACGATGAACCAAATCTGACGGCAATGACTTATCTGGATTATCAATATCCACTGTGAACACATCTCCCCATTAGCTCTCAACGAGAATAGCCTCTGTATCAACCTCTCGAGTGATCTCAATCGAGATGAGAAAGTGCAAGGAAGATCGGATGGTGAAAGTGCAGGAAGGATCGCAATCTAGCCATAATTAGCCTTCAAGGGAGATCAATTCCATGTCTCACTTTAGGGTTCTATGCCCCCTTCTCTTGACATCCACCAGCTCTGTGTCTTGTCGTAGCTCGTGAAGTGAAGAGCTCCCCCTCCAAAGAAGAAGCCGCCTGCCCTTTTCATGTGCCAAGATTTTTCTGCTAAGAAGCATCTGACCACGACTCCTCAAATCCATGAATTAATAACATGTCTTAGAGCAAAAAGACATTGTTGAATCAGTACTTCTAGCATCAAGATCTAGAGTAGATTTCACGTTTTCCAAACTGATTCTTTCTCTCTTTAACAGTGGTAGAAAAACCTTATTTGTATGAATAAGGTATGAGATAGTTGCCTCATCCATTAGAACATCTTCGGCACTTTCTTCTGCAGCATCAGTAAGCAACCGTAAATCATCAGAGTTTTCCTTTTAAAAAAAGAGAAGTTTCTGAGAACACGCGAGTTCTTGAATGATTGTTATGTGATTAATACAAAAGTAATGAAGGACAATGACATTCCTATCATAATGTGCTTGAAACTCTTGCAACCTTACAAGCAAAGAGGCATCACAAATTGTCTGTAAATCAAGCAATAATCCTCCACTCTCAATTATACCAACAAGGTCTTCAATTGCAAATGGGTAAACAGAGGCAAGTGTGGTCCATGAAAACAAACAGATTTGCTAAACACAATTGACACAGTACACTTGATCATTTCAAGTGAAATAACTTTTGATTGGTAGCTATCTAGGTTAATTAGATACTCCAAAAAGAAGTTTGATCAATTGCTAGCAGGTTAAGCACACTATTCATTTTACTGAACATGTGTAGAGACCAAAATAGCAAGTCTTAGCTCATAGTTGAATTTTCTACTCATCTATTTTGATCCATTGATTAGAGGATCATACTCCAAAGGACTTTGGTGATTATTTGTGATTGTTGGAAATCTCAAAGGGTCTACTCTACTCTCCACAACTTGTTCTTGGCTAGTGTGAGGAAGGATTTTTCCGCACCACTTCATCTCTAGAATCTATCCACCATCTCATGAAACATTGATGACATAACTCTTTTATTCGCAAAGCAATATTCATGTTCTCTTGGGTGGGAGCCTAAAGACGGATGAAGATTTTTATTGCATGTGCCTAATTTATCTGTGTATGGTGCAGAACAAACACCACGAGAAGATGAAAGCAATATGAAAAGATGTGAACATGTGGTTGAACAAAGTAAAAGGTGGATGCATATACTCATTGAGAAGAAGAGATAGATTGAGCGTGCAAAAAATGTACTGAGATCAAGATGTATCTTGGTGGGTTGAGTTTTTTAACCATCAAGAAGAGATTATAAAGAATACCATTGCAGGCCATCGGCCAATTGATATTCCATTCACATGGGATTTTAGCACACAAAGATAAATGAATGTGGAACAATTATGTAATGTAGATACACTTCAAAGCTTTATACTTCCACCAAAGAGGAGTATTTATGTAGGCCCAAGGATGAAAAAATAGTTTGAAGTATGATGGCAAGGAAATTTTAAAGAAATAAATGTTAGAACACTTATTGCAATCCTTGCTAATGGTGATGAGGCTACCAAACCATTTTGGATAGCAAGAGTTTTAGAGGTCATTAAAGATTTTGATCAAAGAAGAATAGAGGCTTTGATAGTCCATTGGTATTATAATAAAAGTAGTAATGCATTCATAGGGGTAAGTATACTTAGAAATGGTATATGACACCAAATGAACACGCTCAAAAAAGAAAAAGAATATTCGAAGTACCTCCACTCTTAAAATGGATGATGTAGATATTCTTGTTTATGATTTTGCCTTGACAAAAAGAGGCCACTTGAGGAAAGCAACCATCAATATGATAAAGCAAAAGCTTCCAAATCTATGTGGGATAGCTAATCATAGGCTAACAAAAAGAGATGTGCATGATCTTGCAGAATTTGGTATGTACTTGGATGAGGATAGAGCTCTTCTTGATATAGAAGAAGAAGAAGAGAGCTTGCAATAGTCTCACACTGAATCAAATGCATCCCATGATGGGGATGTAGAGGTAGATCAAGAAAGTTGTGAGTTGATTTGAAAATTTACAACATTTTTTGTGCTTACACAAATTCTCCAAAGAAGTTCGCATAATGAAACCATGTTTTATTGCATTTTTTTAATCAATATCGGAGATCCTACATCAAAAACACATTCAATTTTTATTTCCTATATAAGAATTTTATCACTTTTATATTTCTCATATAGATTTTGGAGATGTCAATGTTACATAGATCAAAATTTTGGTCACATTTTGAGCTCCAAAATCTTCAAAAGAATGACAAAAAATGTCAAAAACTCACATGTTTTCACTTGATTTTTGAAATATATGTATACTACTATAAAAGGTTTTCAAAGATGAGATGTAATTTGCTTGATTTTTGACAAAGAATTTCTCCTTTTACGACATGGTTCTCATTTGTTATGACTCGTTGTTGGGTGTCTATCGTGATAGATGGGTTTCTGTCATGATAAACACTAACTATCCTCTATCGTAGTCTTCTTTCTGTCATGATAGACGATGTCTATTGCAATAGATAGGGTGTATCGTGGGGTCCCATCTATCACGATAGATGCATTTTCATTGTGATAGATGGTGTCCATCGTCTATCGTCTGCCGTGGATTTTGGTCTATCATGATAGATGGTGTCTATCGCAACAGAGGGTGTCTATCATGATAGATATGTCTGTAGCAATAGATGGTATTTTTTGCGATAGACGAGTGTCTATGGTGAATTTTATCTATCATGAAAGACGATGTCTATCACAATAGACCAAAAAAATGCAAATTCTTTAAAATTTTCTAGTGTTTTAGGATGCGCTAGTGGTGCGGTTTATCCTGCAATGTATGAAAACATGAAATATCAACTTTCTCAATTTATCACGATAGACAAAGGTGGTCTCCAAAATCGTGTAGAGGTCTATCTGTGGAAGTTGTAGGAGATGGTGATATAGATGAAACCTGTAGAAAATGCTGACAAACAACAAGAAATTGAATGCACCAATCCTCTTTTTTTCTCTCTATTTCAGAAATGGAGTGAGGAGAATGAGGTAGGGAAGTGAATATGACCAAAAATTAAAATTTTAGTGAAGAAGGAGATGGAGGTGGGAGATGGTGAGGATGATGATGGTGATGAAGGAAGTAAGAAGAAATAAAAAATAAAGAAATTACCTATGACTCTAACATCACAACTCTACATCTTACCATCACACACTCATCCTCAAAGCTCTCTCCCTAGCAACAACACCAAATTTGGTGTCACTCAAGCACAATGATAAGTATCAACGTGAGGAGATTCACCTCATATTTGTCAATCCCCAGAGACGTGAGGATGGTATGACAACCTCAAGCAAGTGGAATGCACAAGTGCATGAGTGAGAAGCACACAAGCATGCACACACATACACACACACACAAGGCAAGAGCAAAGAGAGGAACAATGGAATGCCTTTCGTTTCAATTATAAAAGAACTCTTTTTACAAAAGCTTCAATCTCTACCAAGCCAACCAACCCCAAAAATGAGCTCTCTAGCTCTTTTTATAGTTTTTTGACTAGCTTTGGCCTAGTCCATACCTATTGTCCGACCTACTGGAAAAATAGGTTCCTACACCTCTTTGGAGCCTCAAACGAGCTCAAAAAATTATGAAAAGTGATACATAGGTACTTCTAATACTTCTCAAGGTTGAGGAATCCTTGGCTTGAACAAAATGGAGTTTGAACGATAAAAAATGATATTTACAATGTTGGTAATAAAAATCACTCTTAATTAAAAATAATTTTTGAAGATTTGATTGAGCCTATTCTTTGCTTGATCTGCATGACTGTTCTATCTTCTTGATACTTCTAATCCTTTTCTTTGTTCTTCTTTTCCTTGAACATTTCTAATAGGGGGGAATACATGTCTTTTGATTTTGATGCATTTTTGGCTAAGCATGAGATAAAACATCACTATACAGAGCCTTATACACTTCAAAAAATGGAGTTTCTAAAAGAAATAACAAGTCTATCATGGAGATGGAAAGGTGTGTGCTCAAAATTTAGGCTTTACCATAGTTTCTAGATTGAGGCTATTATGTGTGTAACATATGTACTCAATAGGTGTCCCACCAAAGCACTACAATCAATCACTCCATATGAGGCTTGGCATGGTTGCAAGCCATCTGTTGCTCATCTTCATGCCTTTGCTTGTCTAGCATATGCATTAGTGCCTGAACAACAATGCAGGAATTTGGATGACAAAAGCAGTGAAATGTATTTTTGTTGGGTACAGTTCTAAAAGCAAAGGCTATCTTCTATATCATCCACACACAAAATGTACTTTGGTTAGCTATGATGTTGCTTTTGTGGAAGACGCAAGTCAGCCATTACTTTCATGTACTAGGGAGACATGAGTTATCTCCAAACAAGTATATAACACTTTGTTGCCTGTTTGTACACATGGAAAGTCAAGTGTTGGCCCAAATGAGGCAATTTCTCAGCCTTTACATGTTTCACATGATGATGCAAATCATTCCATTTTTTATGAATATTTACATGATGCACTTCTTGATGAGATTATTGATATAAAGGAGGCAAAGAACTATGCCAAAATGCTTAGTGTAGACTTTGAAAGATAGCAAATTAGATGCACCACTATCATATCATACTTGGTCAAGCTCTCATAGTGCTTTTTTTTGCATGAGATAGCTATGTAATGGTTGCCTCTAGTATTTGTGATGAATACGAGTTTGTTTCTTTTGATGAAGCACAAAACTCAAAAAAATGGATGGTTGCTATGCAATCAAAATATGATGCTATTATGAAGAATGGTACTCAGTCGTTATGTGATTTTGCCTCTAAGAGAGAAGGCCATTGGCGATAAATGGGTGTACAGATTGAAACATAAGCCTATTGGAACACTTGATAGGTATAAGGCTAGGCTTGTTACAAAAGGTTATGATCAAGAGAGAGGCATTGATTTTGATGAGATCTTTGCACCTACATGCCAAATGACCACTGCTTCTAGCATCTCTGCACTTGCAACTCATCATGTTTGGAATTTACATGAGTTGGATAATAAAAGTGCATTTTTGAATGGTGACTTACATGAAGAAGTGTATGTACTTTAGCCCTGTAGTTTTGTTGCAGCAAGAACATGAAAACAAAGTGTGTAGGTTGAAAAAGGCATTATATGGTTTGAAGCAAGCACCACGTTCTTGGTATGAAAAGATAGTTGCCTACTTGATTGTACATGGTTTTGAGAACAATCCAACTGAGAGCCCCTTATATGTTAGGCATGCAAATGATGTGCTTCTGATCATTTTTGTGTATGTTTGATGACATGCTGCTCAATAATCCTAATGAGATGCATATTTTGTAATTTAAGACTGATTTGCATGCCTCTTTTGAGATGTCAGATTTGGGGCATTTTCATCATTATTTGGGCATTCAATTTATGCAAGTTGATGGGGGAATAGCTTTGTGTCAGAAATATATTGACACAATTTTGCAACATTTCAGCCTTAAAGATTGTAAACCTATTTCCACTGCTATGGAAATAGGTTTATGATTGAGTCTTCATGATGTTGGAGATGCATTTGATGTTGTTCTCTATTAGTAGGTTGTTGGATGCTTGATTTACTTATGCATAACTTGGCTTGATATTCAGTTTGTTGTCTCTCAAATGAGCAAGTTTAGCATTGGTAGGCAGTTAAGTGCATCTTTTGTTATGAGTAGTACCCAACTACTTGGATTTTTTTATCCCAAGGGAGGATCACTACCACCAGATTCACATGCTTTTTCTGACTTTGATTGGGCTAGTTGCTATGACACTCACATGTCCACTAGTGATTTTTGCTTCATGCTTGGTAGAGCTCATGCATATCTTGGTTTAGTAAGAAGCATCCTAGTATGGCCACTTCTAGTTGTGAGACTAAGTATAGGGCAACTTTCATAGCCACTATTGAGTGTGTGTGGCTCAAACACCTTTTGGATAATTTGGGTGTTGGTCAATCTTTTGTCACACCATCTTCACTGATAATTAGTGCACATTGGCAATTGTGAGGAACCTGTGTTCCATGCTCACACAAAACACATTGAGGTGTCCTCTCCCTTCCTTCCCCTTGTGATTGGAGCTGAAGAGGTAAGTGATCTTATTTATACTCAAATTTGGCACCATTTGCTGCATGTGTGGGCTAATTCCCTTAATATTTAGAGCTCTACACCTCTCCTTAGGAGCTAGGAGCACCCATTCTCTTCATCTCTCTTTTGGAGCTAATCTCCTTCACATACTCATCTACAAAGGCTTATGATTAGAGAGAGACACTGCACTTATAGCTAGGTCCACTATTTGGGGTATAACTTCCTCATGGAAGATCCAAATGAGGAAATTCAAATTGCTAGATTCTACAAATCTCGCCTTGTTGGAAAAAGATTATTACAAGTGGAATGTGTTGAGGTCCAAGAGACATTTGCACCAAGAGCTCAAATGACTACAATTTGCAGAGTACTTGTACTTGTTGCACATAGAAGTTGGCCTATATTCCACATGGATGCAAAATTATCATTTCTAAATGGATATCTCAAGGAGGAGGTACATGTAATTCAACCACTATGTTTTGAGGTACGTGATTTAGAACATAAGTTTTCTAGACTTAAGAAGGCCATGTATGGCCTTAAGCAAGCTCCAAGGTCTTGGTACTAATGAATTGAGAGATTTTTCCCAAAACTAGGTCTTTAACACTAGTGTTGTACCAAAACAGGACACTATAGTGTCCTTTTTTCTAATAAATAAAAAAAATCATACATACTAATCAAATAAAAATTTGAAAAAACCTTAAAGCCCCATAAAGATCTATACCTAGATGCTCTATAAAAAATATATATTTTAAAAAATAACCTTTTTTGATAACTCAAAATATACAAATGATTGAATATGGTTGAGAAAAACTGTTTTTCTGTAAGCTTATATATGAGAAGCAAGAAATATATCCATAAAAAGAATTTTCCACCTATTGGAATCATTTTTCTAATGCTAATTTATTTTCATATAATCATTTACGACAAGTCTTGGGGACTAGAAAAATCATTTTTATAATAAAAAAATTAGTACAATATAGGGTGCTCATTATATAGTTATACACTTTAGCAGCCATCTATATGATATTGATTCATAAAAACAATAAAATGGTTTGTTTTTTATCTCAAAAACCATCATATAGTAGAATAAAGATATGTTGCATGTCTTTGAACCAATAATTTTGTATGTATCTCACATACCACTAAAAATCTCAATATTTCATTGAATGGCCATAATCCTCGCTAACGAGAACAAAAATTCGTCCTAAAAAATTAGGTTTTCTAAATGATATAAGGTATATATTATGAATCAAAATAATTCTATAAGCATTATAAACTATTCTATCTAGAAAAAACTAGCATGTTAACTTTAATCATGTAGCATATGCAATATTTCCTCATAAAATGACCTTTTCTTAGCGTAGAAAAACAATGGTATTGTTTAACTTGAAGAAACGACATAGAAATTCGACTCCTAAGGTTGTCAAAAAAATATTTCTAGTTGTAATAATATCAAATAGTATTTTGATAACAAAAATGATGCATGTTCATACCATCACTTTGCAAAATAATTCATATATGATAAGACTGTCATATCACAAATGAACTTCATTTTATGCCATAAAACTAGTAAAATTCATTACAAATCTCTAATTATCAATAGAGACATGTTGGCATATTTAAAATAAAAGATTTTATTGCATTTAGACCAATGAAAATAACAAGATCATGATTTTAATAAAAAAAACCTCTAACTTACAACACTGTAATTTTTGCGCCAGTATTGAAATTAGCATCATAAAATTAGTGAATAAATATTAATTTTTATATCCTTTAATAAAAACTATATTTTTCTAAAAATATTCAACCCTTATGCCAACATGTTGCATAGTTACATTTACAAATGGTTTCTTCTAGTAATCTAAAAAATTCATCAAACATTGACTCTTTTTTAGGACACTAAAGTGTCCAAGGACACTAAAGTGTCCAAGTACAACACTAGTGTTAAAGAAGTACCTTTGATGCAAATTTGTATGTTATGAGAAAAGATGACCAATTGGTGATTGTCATTTTGTATGTCGATGATTTCATCATTAAGAGATCATGCAGATTTCATCAAATAAACTCATGCTAGCTTGAGCAATGAGTTTTAGATGACGGATCTTGGGCTACTCCATTATTGGTTAGGCATTGAAGTCTGGCAAAAGCATGATGGGATTTTCATATCATGATAAAAATATGCTACAAAAATCCTTTAAGCTTTTAGGATGATGGACAGTAGAGCCATTAGCACACCTAAGGTAACTCTTAAAATTTCAATTGAGGATGATATTCCAGAAGTAAATGCTAAGAAGTACATGAAGGTTGTGGGGCATCTTATCCTTTTATGCAACACTAGACCAGATATCTACTATGCTAATGGAGTATTGAGCATGTTCTCTAACAAATCCAAGATAACCATTGGAATGTAGGCATACAAATTCTATGGTACATTGCAAGAATCTCGGATTTTGGTATACTTAAAACCACATTTGATACACTTCAAGGGTATTTGTTTCATATTGGACTGGAGATAGTGGTTCTAGAAAATCAATTTTTGGATATTTTTTCTCCCTTGGTTCAAGAATACTTTTTTAGGTAAGAAGGAAACAACCAACTTTTGCACTCTCCTTCACTAAAGCAACGTATAAAGCAGCTTGCCTTGCCTCTTGTGAGGGATTTTGGTTATGGATAATTCTTGTAGATCTAGGATTTCCATCACAAAAATGATGACTATATTTAAATGTGATGATCAAAGTTGTATGGCCATTGCAAAGAACCTAGTATTTTATGCTTGTAGCAAGCATATAGAAGTACAGTACCATTATGTTCATGAGCTAATAGAAGATGACATTGTGGACCTAGAATATTGTCCAACAAAGGCAAGTTATGCTGATATTTTCACAAAAGCACTCGGAAAAGAGCAAATCAATAGGCATCTTCAAGAGATGTGCATATGACCTAGACATACTTGATTTATCATTCAGTAATCATTGAGGTATGTTAGTATATGAACAATATCTACCCATCATGATTGTATGTACTAATGCACATTTTGTAAGGCCCCCATTATGAGGACATGTCAATTGTGCATTAATCAATTGATGGGAATCCAAAATTTCATGTTTAACCTTGGGCATCTAGCTCAAGACCCATCTTTTGTAGCATTGTCCTATTCACATTTCCAGAGTATGCATGCATAGTGCTTCATTACATGATCATGCACAAGGCACTTGATTTCTATCACCCATGTCCATGGAATACTTTATGACACCAAAGGTGGATGAATTTGACATCATCAAGCAACAAACAAAGAACCCATAGGCACAATTTTTTTGTAACACCTTCCACACCCTTTGTGAAGTTCCACACACTAGAGACAAAGACAAGAACTTGGATGATTTGACTTTGCAAATTCATCTATCTAGACTATGCAGTAGCCTTGTCGAGGACGACAAGATCTATGAGGGGGGAGTGTTACATGGTGATGGAGAGACTCACAAACATTTCTTTCAAGTTTTTTTATATAATCTATTTCATTTAGGTAAACACTGTATAAATTAATAATCATTGTAGAAATTCCATCAAGTTTTGTAATATGAAAGAGTTGTACATAGATGCTGCTTTGATAGTTTTATATAGTGTAATCAAAGGAAGATTCTTCCCTCCAAAAATCATCAAGAGAGGAGCCTTTTAGTGTATTTATTTTCTTTTATTTCTTACAAATATTTTTTAATAAAGAAGAAATGATCTTTGGAAAATCTTATAAAAAATCCAAGACCTCACTTGTGGAATATTTTTAGTTGAGTAAAGTGTGAGCTCTCTCTCTTCTTGAAAAATTCATGTTTGTGTTTTCTCTTGCATTTTGATTGAGTTTATTGCTTCATTGTGGGTGCCTGACACTTGCATTAGAGTTTTGGAATTATTATCTAGAGAAAGAGCCCTCAACAAATTTAATAGAGATCAAAGTGTGCTTGGACTACATAATATTTAAAAGAAAAATATGATTTAGAAGTGCAAATGTATGTTGTTTCTGGAAATTGCATAGGTAACCATTCATGAAGAAGAGGTACCTACATGGAGACATTCTTGAGCTTGTCTACACAGATGTTTGGGGACCAAGCAAAGAGACATCCATCTCAGGGTCAAGGTACTATGTTTCATTCATATATAATTGTAACAAATTGACTACTCTTTATTCTATGAAGTATAAAGATGAATTGCTCTCATGTTTTAAGAAGTAAAACATGAGAAAATAAAACTCTAGTTCTTGTGGAAAATAAAAAAAGTAAAACCCTAAAAAGTCTGATGTTTGATGGAAGGGGAGAATACTTGTTTCATGAATTTGATTCCTATTTGTAAGAGAAGGGAATCAAGAGAGAGATAACCACTAGATGCACACTGAATGGAATGGAATAGCATAGAGGAGAAATAGGATCATTGTGGAAGTAGCAAGGTCCATCTTGAATGAGAAGAAATTACCTAATTACTTATGGGAAGAGGCAGTATTCACTGCCACATACCTCATTAACAGGTGTTGATAGCCAAGGAAGCTACCCAAGTGGACTTTCATGCCAAGGTAGCATGAGGCAAATGAGCCAAACAAAGCAAGGGTAGAGAGAAGGCCAAAGAGGAGTGAGCCAAAAAATAAGCTGATATAGATTTGACGAATAGGCCAAACATTCCTTTTTTAATCAATCATATAACAAAGAGTGATTCTTCATATCACTACACTACATTGTAAATCCTGTTTTTGATAGTTCACACTCCTTTTTCTCCAAGCCAAGGAGTCCTCCAACTTGAGAGTATAAGATGTGCCCCTGTATCAATTTTCATAATTTTTAGAGCTCATTTGAGCCCCCAAATTAGCTTAGGAACCTAATTTTTAACTAGTCCAGACATTAAGTATGAACAGGGCCAAAGCTAGTCAAGAAACTATAAAAAGAGCTAGAAGCTCATTTTTTAGGACACTCGATTAGAGCGTGAAGCATTTGTAGCACATCATAAACTCATCTTTGATATTAAAGACTCCATCGCCCCATCTTTTTGTCTTACCTTGTATGTGCATGTGTGTGTGTATGTGTGTAGATGTTAGTGTGCTTCTCACTCGCACACTTGTACTTTCACTTTCTCATGGTCATCATACCACCCTCATGTCCCTAGATTGACAATTATGAGGTGGATCTCCTCATGTTGATACTCATCATTGTGCTAGAGTGACACTAAATTTGGCACCATTATCGGGGACGAGCTTTTAGGATGAGCATGTGATGGTAAGAAGTAGAGATTCGACATTGGATTCATAGGTAAATTCTTGTTTTTTCATCTTTTTACTCATTCATCATCATCCCTACACATCTCCTTACTCCCTACCTCCACTCCCGCCATTGTGGAAAATGCACCTCCTTGGTCATATTCCCACTTCCATTGCATTCCATTCATTTCACTTGTGTGAGAGAGAGAGAGTGATTGTGTGTGTTGTGTTTTGCATGTGCTTTTTGAGCTTTCTGGAAAGTACTAGCATCCACAACAATAGCAATAGCTATAGCAAGTATGACATCTCTATGCATATACCCCAGAGTGAAGCTCATTATGCATCATGATAGATAGTAAACTAGAGCTTTTGGTAAAACAAAGTGCATCACAATAGAGTAGACTACATGCACATGTTAAATATATAAAATGTTGAAAAAAATAGTGTTTTCTATGTCCATCGTAACATACAAGTGTCTATCACTAATGGATGATAGAATGGCCTCAATGGAGAAGACTCCCCATCATGACAGATAACCTATAGATATCCTGTGATAGATAGACCTCCTCAAAGAAATTTTTGATCGCGATAGATACATTGCATGATAGAAAGAATCATCAAAAGTCCATGTCCATCACAACGGACAGTCAATCCATCACGATAGACTCTATCCATCACGTGATGGACAGTTCTTCATCAGGATAGACCTGTCCATCATGATAGATAGCCACAATGGACACTCTATCCATCAAGACAGACAACCTTTGTCAATCACAATAGACAATCAATTTCGGTCATTTTTAGGGTTTGTCAAATTAACCTAATTTTGAGCTAAAATTTGGAATTCTTGCAGGCAATTGGAGATTCTTGGCAAGGATAGAGCAAGTTAGCATATGGGGTATGCTTGGGAGCCCTCTTTCTTGGCATCGAAGCACTAATAAGAGCTTCCCACTCAACGTTGGAAGTCCACTAAACCCTCTTAGCCAATTTCTAGCCTAGGCTAAGAGCGAATAGACAATTGTATTAACATAAGGTTATGATAGGAACAAATGAATTTGTGATCCTACAATTTCTCTAGTCAAAGGCTAATCTAAAATACTCATTCGTCTGGAAAGTTCCGTTCAACTTTTTGAGATACAGTCAATTTTCTGCATCAAGGTATTTTAGTCACCAGCCATGGCTGAAAGCAGTGATGTATTCCATATGTTGGCTGTTGAGGATAAGTTGGATGGTACCAACTACCCGTTGTGGGCTTATATGATGCGACATGTATTGGTTGCAAAAGGACTATGGAGCATTGTATAGGGTGTTGAAAGACATCTTGTTACACCTCTCACTACAGGTACTGCAAATACAGGTGTTGGAGCTGATGAAGATGGTGTCGAAGATGATATTCCATAGATTCCTGTACATGTTGTTGTTTCTGCTACACCTACTATAGAGCAGATTCGTTGGGATGGTAGAGATGCCCAGGCACATGCATTGATAGCTTTGTCTGTCAAACGTGCCATCATTCCTCACATACACTCTTGCAAAACAGCTAAGGATGCTTGGGATACTCTTACCACATTGTACCAAGCTAGGAATGAGGCTCGTGTTGCTTACCTCCGAAAACAGTTGGAGAGTGAGCACATGAATGAAAGTGATTCCATGGATAGTTTTCTAACAAAGATCAAAGACTTGAAGGAACAATTGATTTCTGCTGATGAGGTTATACCAGATAGCTCACTTGTGTAGACCGTTCTGAATGGTCTTCTTGATTCATACCATAGTTTTGCTTCTACTCTTCGGTTGATGATGAAAGGCAATCCAAATGCCTTTTCATTTGAGGAGTTAGTCTCTGTTCTGTTGTAGGAGGATCAGTCCAGGCAGAACAGGTCCATTATGCGTGTTGCAGATCAAGCTTTCGTGGCTAGTTAGAAGGGCAAAGGAAAATGGAGCTCTTCTACTAGTAAGCAGAAATCTGCAAATGCTGCACATTCGAAGAACCAAGAAAAAGATGAGAAAAAATCAAAAAAGCAGAAATTGTTTTGTAAGTACTATAAAGGGAATGATCACATCATAAAGAACTGTCCAAAACTGGATGCAAAAGAGGCAAAGAAGAAAGAGGCTCGAATGGTTGTTGCAGAAGCCTCTACACCAAAAACAGAGTCTGCTAATCTTGTGCATGAAGAAGAATGGGCGTTCACTACTGTTTGCAGTTTTGACCCATCTTCTCATGATCAGTGCATGTCTGCAGTAGACTCAGATGTTTGGTACTTTGATAGTGGGGCGACCAAACATATTACCTCGTAGCACAGTTTCTTCTCTTCACTCGAGCCTGCCCCTACAGGGAATACTGTTACATGTGCCAACAACTCCTCTTATCAAGAAGAATCTGTTATCAGTTTCTGCATTAGCCAAGATTGGCTTGGTTGTGAAATTTGTTGATGACAGATGTACAATTCATGATCTATCAAATGGTCATGTTATTATTGCTTCTGGCATTTTATCGTAGACACCAGCAAAGACAATTTGGGGGCCATAAAGTAGTGATGAGACTGCAAGTTCCGCAAGTGCAAATGTTAAACCTGCCACTGACAAAAATTCTTGACGTACTTACTCACGTACCACTTCATGCGATGCCATAATATTCTAGTATGGATCTCCTTAAAAATCATGAGTAGTGTGTTTCCCCGCATTTCCATAACCCACTTAAAAGATCTTTGACACATGTCTGAATAATCATGGAACTCAAAACAAATGCGCACTTCAAGAATATCAAACTGATATTTAAATTCCTCAACACTACTTTCTCTAGTGGATGAACTTCCGACCACCAAATTTCGACTAACCTTACTTTGCAAGATAATAGCTAGTTGAGCACTATCTTTCTGTTCGTGTTCCCCCTGATAAATCTGCTCCTCATACCGTTGCCCACTTGCAATCCTTGTTATACTTGTCTCCAAAACTTCATTACTTGCTGACTCGAAATGCCCCTTTGCATCTGCACTCCGATTCAGTAACACCTCATTCCCCATTTTCGGCTCTGGAATAACCCTTAGCAAAATGTTGTAGTGCAACTTTAGACATGGAACCCATTGTAATCGTAAAAAAGTACTTAATGTAATTTTGGACCAAGAAAACCCCAGAAAACACTTCACCACTCATGAAAATGTAGAGAAATAAGATCTTTTACTACGATGATCACAAACATTGTTGATTTGATTTTCAGGATCCCGGACCACTTGGACAACATTAGAAGATAACCAATCCAAATGTGGCAGCTTACCCTAAAATAATTTCAGCCTAAATCCATTGATTGGCTTGTCCATGCTTGTGCCAAACACATCTGCCACTCGAAAAGTTCCTTGTCCTAAATCCTGCACAATCTGATATGGGATATCTCAATGTAAGCTTTCCTAGATGCGGTCGAAGCTTAGAATTATACACCATCACCCAATATCCTTCTTTAAATAACTTAAACTTCACATTCTGATTCCCCCAAGCTTGTCTCCGCCTTTGAATTACCTCAGTAATATACGCACTCACAAAACGATCCTCCTCCATCTGAAGAAGATATTTGCTCCTGTGTTTCACCGATAACTCAGGAGACATTTTTTCTATCGTAATTCGCAAACTTGGAACTACATACTCCATAGGTACTACTGCCTCCAAACCGTATACCAACCGGAATGGTGTCATTCCCGTGGTAGCCTTAAATGCTATTCTAAATGACCACAAAGCTGAGTCGAGAAACAAATCCCAATTTTTTTGATTATCATGCACTAGCTTTTTAAGAATACGCATTAAAGTTTTATTCATACTTTCTGCTTGACCATTAACTTGTGGATGATATGCTGTAGTCTTTTTATGCATAATTAAATGAATTCTTGTTAACTCTAAAATCACCTCATTAAGGAAATGGGTACCTCTGTCACTCACCAACTCAATCGAACACCCAAACCTGGACATAATATTATGATAAAGAAATTTCGCCACACTTGCTGCCTTATTGTCCTTCAAAGCCACTGCTTCCACCCATTTCGTACAATAGTCTATTGCTACAAGTATATATCTACTTCCTTGTTGAGTAGTAGGTTTAATGGGCCCCACAAAATCCATCCCCCATTTTTGGAAAGGATCCAATGGTAAAACTGGATGATCAGACATCTGATCTGAATTATTAGGTTGGCCCAACTTTTGGCAAATCACACACCCTTTAGCATACTCATGCGCATCCTTTAAAACAGTCGGCCACCACAACCCAGCTTGTAACACCTTCTTCCTTGTAATATCCCCTGACAAATGACCTCCGGCTAGACCTGAATGTGCTTCCTGTAAAACAACTGGTTGCTCAAATTCTCGTACACACCTCCTTATGACCTGATCCACCCCTTTTTTGTATAATGCCCCAGCTATAACCAAATACAGCCTACTCTTAAGTGCAAACTTCTTCCTCTAATCAGGTGTAAAATACTGTGGTAATGAACCCTCACTTAAGAAAACTAATAATTGGTCATACCAAGAATCTGCCTCCACCACTTGTGCATTAAACAACTCAGCATCCGGCAATTCATCAATTACACCTGTAGGTGCTTCTCTTGAATCCAATCTACTAAATTAATCTGCCATTGCATGTTCTTTTCTTGGAGTATGGATAATCATAAAATCAATTCTTGTAATAAAAGCATCCACCTCTCTAATCGTCTTGTTAATAAGGGCTTCTTGATTAAATAGACCAAATCCTGATGATCCACATGAAAAACCACCTTATTGCCCAACAAATAATGTCGAAACCTGTTAAGAGCATATACCATTGCCAAAGCTTCCCTTTCTGTTACCCGGTAATTTCCTTCAGCCGCACACAATACTCTACTAGCATAATAGACAGGTCTATACCATCCTTTGGTTTTCTGCTGCATCAAAACTGCTCCTACAGCTACATCCGATGCATCAACAAATATGTGAAATGGCAATCACCAATCAGGTGGTTGCAAAATTGGTGCTACCGACACCATCTTTTTTAACAATTGAAATGCTTTCTCTTGAGCCTCTGCCCACACAAATGGAACATCCTTTTTGGTCAAATGTGTAAGCAGTAGAGAAATATTTGCTAAATACCTTAAGTATCTGGAATGCCACTTAATCTAACCCACAAACCGCATTACTTCTTTCACGTTGGTCGGTGCTTTAGCGGTGCTAATCACTTCAATCTTCTTAATATCAATAGCCATCCCTTCTTGCGAGATAACATGGTCCAATAAAATACCACTTCTGACAGCAATGACACTCTTATACGGATTCAACACCATCCTAAACTGACGACATCTATCAAAACATGATTTCAGGTGTAACAAATGCTGGATCATTTTTCCAAAGACCGAAAAATCATCTACAAACACTTGCATAAAATCTTGTAGATAAGGTTCAAACACTTTATGTGCCACATAATTGAACGATGGCGGTCCATTTTTCAAACCAAAACTCATAACCGTAAACACATAAGCACCAAATTCAGTGATAAATGTTGTTTTATGCTGATCCTCCTCAGCAACACTGATCTGATTATACCTTGAAAATCCCTCCAAGAAACTATACATTTCATGCCTTGCTACTGCGTCCAACACTGCATCACAGAACGGCATAGGAAATGGATCTCTAACCGTTGCCGCATTTAACTTTCTATAGTCGACACAAATTCTGAGCTTCCCATTCTTTTTCGGGACCACTATAATAGGAGATAACCAAGTCACCTGATTCACTGGTTTGATAAATCCGACTGCCAGTAGTTTATCAATTTCTTCCTTCACCTGTTTAGCAAAGTTAGGATTCATTCTATATCTTTGCTGCACTACAGGTATTGCATCCGTCTTCAAATTAATCCGATGTTGATGCAAATCAGGGTCTATTCCTTTCACTTGAGTGTAATCCCAAGCAAACACATCTACATACTCTTTTAGTAAGCAAATGAGATCCTCCCTAAACTTTCCTTCCAATGTTTTACCAATCCGCACCATCTTGGGTTCAACTTCTGTTCCTAAATTAACCTCTTGAAGCTCCTCCTCCTTCGCCCGCATAGAACCCGCATACTTTTGATTGTATATCCTTTCCACCAGAGTTATTATTTCTTTCTCTTGTGGTTCCACCCGCTGGTATACCGGAATTTCCATACTCTGATCGAATATCTTCTGTAGTTGTGCACTTGTAACTTGTTCACCTGGAACTGTCCCTTCTACCATCTGCACAATCAGCTTATCCTTAGTTAATACTCCTGCCACATCAACTTCGAACACCGGTACCACCGTTGGATTTTCTTGCAAAAATGTTTCCTCTTCATCATACTCTATTTTGTCCGCTAAGTTAATTGTATGAGCCATAACGGGTTTCTCCTGTACTAACATATTTCTTCTTCCTCGCATAGGGATTGTCACTTGCTTTTTACCCTTTGTGATCATAACCACATTCAGACCCCAATCCTGCTTGACTTTAGCCATTCTAAACCAAGGTCGCCCTAACAACATTTCATATGGATATGTTGACTTGGACATCCTAATGACAACAAAATTTACCATAAATGACATTCTTGAAATGATTATCTGTTGCTGCTTCAGAATGCCCACCGACTGAACTCAAGTTTGATGAGCCATTTTGACCTGAAAAGGTGCTGGAGCCAATGCCCCTTTTCCCATTTCTATAAAAATATGCTCAGGTAATATATTTACCCCTGATCCTCCATCGAGCAACACTTCAGCAAATCTCCTGTGGTTGTACTGTACGTGAATTACTGGTACTACAAAGTCAACATCTGTTGGATCAATAGTATCGGCCAAAGTTGACGGTACGGACCTACTTCCTGGCTCTGCTCGCTGCCCAAGTAACCGCTTCAATAACTTCTCTCGGAATGCTGGTACCAAAGATAACAGTTGATCCAAAGACAATTGTAACGGGGAGCTAATGATTACATCAAACCAATCTTTTTTCGAATCTTGGTTACTCTAACCCCTGTTTCCCTCTATTATTGAAGGTATCAAATCCACTCCGTGTTGTTGCTCAGTCTAACTTCCATACCTTACCTGTTTATGGTGCTCATCCTGAACTTGCTTCAAGACTTTGTCTCTGATGTGCCGTTGTTCCTGCCAATTAATAGGTCCTTTATTTTTTGATCTTGTAACTGCCAACACTTAGATTTCTTTACCTTTCCCACATTGTTTACAATCACATTGCCATTGGTTATCCTTTTTAACGTGTACTCTCTGGCCATTCAATAAGCATGGCATTTGCCTGAGCCGCCTACTGCCCCTGTTGTTGATGTTGTCCCTGTTGACTATTGTGATTATACCTGATAACGGGTATACCTCTTTCTTCCCTATGTTTTACCCACAAGGGATAATTCGGCCCTATCCAGTGATCGGGAGCTGAACAATATCCACAAGGCATTACCTGTGGTGGTCGACCCTAATGATTCCCTTGTTGATTATTCCCCTACTGATTCCCTTGATCTCTCCATGGAGGTCTTACCTGTTGCTGCCTCTGAAAATTACCCCACCCTTGGACGGGAATAGCCTGATTGGCCGCTACTTCATTGATATTCCTATTATCTTGCCGGGAACTTTTCCCTCTATGCTTAGGGTTGTACCAACACTGATTTGTTGTATGTCCCTCTTTGTCACATATATCACAAAATATCTTTTCCTTTGAGGCTACTATGGAATATCCATGTCTCTTTAACTTATTAATCCATTCCTCCTCTTTACTTTTGTAAGCCGTCGGATTGGCAATTATAAAGCCTGTCTCTTTTTCATATTTCGCACGAACCAAAAGGTCGTTGTGTAGATGTTGTATTCATTTATAAATCAATGAAAACGAAGCTTCGGAGATGACCAGCAGATCGCCAGACTCTCTGTCTGGGCGATACGTCTGTGTAGTACCGTAGTGTTGTGTTTTCATAACTCTGAGTCATATTGTGTCTTTCTGTTGTGTTTGATTATCTGTATCTGTGCGTTACAGATTGAGTTACGGTAATGTTTACATTAAGTGAAGTATTGAATCGCTTTTTTGTAAGTTGTTTACTGTAAGTCTGTGTTACGGTAGCATTCACCTTGTACGCCAGTTACTGAGAAGTCTTAATCTGTGTATGAGTGAATACTCTGTGAGTGAGCGAATCAGAAAAGTAAGTTTGTAAGTAACGAGTCTGAGTTTTCTGTTAGTAAGTTTGATTAGCAAAGTTGATGAACAAACTGTCATGTGAAGTGATTAATTGGGAAAATCAAGTATAGGGCCTCTGATTATTCATACCCCTTCCACTCCCAAGAACCCGAATAGAGTTTAAACGCAATCTGACGGCAAACACGCGTTTAATGTCACGAGGAAGGAGATAAGGAAGAGAGCTCACACACACACTCTCACTCTCAAGGAGAAGCACACACACAAATTGAGAGAGAGAAGAATGATCTTCTTCTTCTTCTTCTATTACATAAAAGGAATGTACAAGAATGACCTAAAAACAAGAATACAACAAGTACAATATATAAAGACTAGTATATAAGGAAAAACCTAATGTCCGCGAATGAGTGAGTTGGCAAGAAACAAATGTGCCATCACTCTCGGTAGATAAATCTAATAAAGCTCAATGAAGTATCCCTGACATATACCGGCATGACCACTATACATGTCAGAGAAACGAAAAACTGGTACGTGTCATCCTGGATCATCACATGTTGAGCTTGATATCTCAACACTCCCCCTCAAGCTCAACGCCATATCCTGTAATCCAAGCATCTTTCAAAACTTCTTCAACTTCTCAGCTCCAAGTGCTTTGGTGAAAATATCAGCAACCTACTCATCTGTTCTCACATAAACAAGATCAATATCACCTGCTAATACCTTCTCTCTGATGAAGTGATAATGTACCTTGATATGCTTTGTTCTAGCATGGAAAACGGGGTTCCGTGCTAACTGTATGCTGCTAAGATTATCACAATAGATAGTGATAGGCTTTCGCACTTCCACACCTAAATCTGCAAGTAACATCTCTAGCCATGATGCCTCACATGCTGCCATTGCAGCACCACTATACTCAGCCTCTATACTCGACAAAGCAACAGTGGGTTGCTTCTTACTGCTCCATGTAATAGCTGCACCTCCAAGTGAGAAAACAAAGCCACTAGTAGATCTTCTATCTAGAGTACTACCAGCCCAATCTGCATCGGTGTATCCATGAACTTGCAAATCTACACCAACTTCATAAAATAATGCATAATCCAAAGTAGCACTCACATAACGTAGAGTGTGCCTCAGAGCATCCAAATGTGGCTTCCTGGGAACCTGCATAAACTGACTTTCAAGTCCAACAGTGTAGCTTAAATCAGGCCTTGTAATTGTAAGATATATAAGACTTCCCACAATTTTCCTGTACATAGTAGCATTTTCCAATGCTTCACCTGATGTAGTATCCAATTTCAAATTCTGATCTAAAGGCATAGAAATTGGCTTACAATCAGCCATACCATACTTTTGCAGCATATTGCCTTTGCGACATCCATATACCTGTTTCTATATGTATAAACTCAATGCCCAAGAAATAGTGCAACACACCAAGATCTTTCATGTCGAATTCCTGCATAAGAAGTTTCTTTACCTCTTTGATGTTTTCTTCATTATCACCACCTACAATCAGGTCATCAACATAAATAGCCACAATAGTGATGCCATCGTCAGCCTTCCTTGCATATAGTGAGTGATCTGCATCATACATAGAGAACCCACTGCTGGTTAAGTAATCAGCAATCCTTGCATGCCATGCACTAGGGGCTTGCTTCAGCCCATAGAAAGCCTTTTGCAACCTACAAACATATTCTTGATGCTTTGAATCTTCATACCCTTGTGGCTGGTCCATATATACTTCTTCCTGTAACTCAACATGTAGGAAAGCATTCTTCACATCCATCTGATGCAAAGTCCATCCTTTTGCTGTAGCTAATGCAACAAGTGTTCTGACAGTAGACATTTTAGCTACAGGACTGAATGTTTCCTCATAATCAATGCCATATGTCTGTGCATAACCTTTAGCTACCAATCGTGCTTTATACCTGCTTATGATACCATCAACATTATGCTTTACCTTGTAAACCCATTTGCAGCCTATGGATTTCTTTCCTTGTGGCAATGGAACCAGCTTCCATGTATCATTTCCATAAAGTGTAGCCATCTCCTCATCCATAGCTTTTTCCCAATGTGCATTACCAATTGCATCTTCAAAACAAGAAGGTTCAGCATCTTATATTACCTTTGTCATGTAGGTACAATGGCGAGCCATGTAACTATCATATGTCAATCGTTGCACTGAATTACGTATCCTCCCAGATCTTCTTGGTCCTGGGTCACTTCTTCTTGTATCATCTACATGTGCCCTTCTTACTCCTGGAGTCTTCACAGAGGGCAATCCAAGTTCCTCATCAATACTCTTTTCTGAACCACTTGAATCTCCATCAACATCTTCAAAATCTACACCTGTTTTACTACCAGCAGAAAGCTTTTCTTTACCTTTCTTGGATGTATTTGATGAATTTGCTGGACTGAATTTCCACGTAATCTTCCACTCCATGCATTTGAGTTGGAACTATTGCTTGGTGATGCATCCGGTCCACTCAAAACTTGAGATTCTGCACTAGATTTTTCAGCATTTTCTTTGTCATTTGGTTCAAGATTCAGTCCTTCTTTGACATCTGCATAGAAGCTTCATTTCATCAAATACCACATCTCTGCTCACCTTCACCTGTCGTGTGAGTGGGTTATAACATTTGTACCCCTTTTGCTCAAGGGAATATCAATGAAGACACATTTTTTTGCTTTCGGATCAAGCTTCGTCCTCAACTCATCTGGAACATGTACATATGCAATACAGCCAAAAACTTTCAGATGTGATAAGTTTGGCTTTTTACCTGTAAACTTCTCTTCAGGTGTAACTTGATGTACATCAGCAGTCGAAGTTCTGTTCATGATGTATACAGCAGTATGCACAGCATCTGCCCAATAACAATGAGGCATATTCTTCTCAGCCATCAAGGCTCTTGCTATTTCTGCAATATGTCTATTTTTGTGTTCAGCAACACCATTCTGTTGTGGTGTGTACCTGCATGAAAATTAATGCCGAATTCCATGATTTCTCATTTGACATGTATTCACCTCCTCCATTAGATCTTAATGTTTGAATGTACTTCCCTGTCTGCTTTTCCACCATAACTTTAAAATTCTAGAAGTGATTAAACACCTCGCTCTTCTCTTTCATGAAATATACCCATACTTTGCATGTATGGTCATCAATGAAAGTAACATAAAACCTGCAACCGCCCATAGATGTGGTCTTTGCTGGACCCCAAACATCTATATGTACTACTTCTAGTACATTCTCACTAACATGCTTGTCATGTGGAAATGATGCTCTTGATTGTTTACCAAATTGACATGCTGCACATACCTTTTGCATTTCTACAACTTTGAAATTTGGTAGTCCATGGACAATCTCCTTTGACTGCATCAGTTTCAGCCTTTGCAAGTTTGCATGTCCAATCCGTTTGTGCCATATCTCTATATCTGCAATAACTCCTGCACCTTTTGCAAACATGGCTGCATTCATTTCAGGAATCTTCACATTTAAGGTGAACATCCTTACACTTTGTTTCCTTTGGCAACCAATCGTCCATCCTGTTTGTACTCTTCTACATATAATCCATCAACATTGAACCTGACTTGTAATCCCTGGTCAACCATTTGTCCAACAGAAACCAGATTCTTTGTTAAATTTGGAAACATGCAGCACATCAGCGAGATGTTTTACCTTTCCGTCCTCCATAGACAATGCTATGTTTCCTGTATGCTCAATAGGATGCGATGTATCATCACCTGTTTCAACATATCCAGGAACTGGCATTTTCTGCAAACTACTAAACCATTCTGCATGACTGGTCATGTGATTTGAAGCACCTGAATCAACATACCAAACATTATCATTCGATTTTGAAACACCAGCAGACATCATATTCATCATGGATATTGAACCATAGACAGCTTCTCAGAATCATCTGCACTTGTGGATGCATAGTTGTTTTGCTACCTTCTATTATTTTGATTCTTCAACCTGCATTCACGTTCAAAGTGTCTAGGTTTGCCACAATTCCAACATCCTTTACTATCATTACCTGAATCATTTATTTGGAAATTTCTGCGACCTCTTTGACTCTCCCTGCCTCGAAACTGTCCTCTTCCTCCTGCATGATTCTGTTGTTGACCTTGGTCTTGGTTATTGTTTCCCCTTCCACTTCCAAAACCTCTACCTTTGCCTCTTCCTCTACCAGAGTAGAATACCTGCTCAGAACTGGGCTTTCCTTGGGAGTTTGAATCCTCACTGTTGAAGCTCAAGGTCAAGGACAAAGCATGGAAGCGCATCAAGGAAGTGGACACACAAGAAGAAGGAGCAAGTAGGGAGCTCCAAGAAGCACCTGTCAAATTTTCAGAAGAAATCCCTACAAAAATAGTGATTTTTATCACTAAAAACCATTGTAAATACCATTTTCCATTTTTGTAACTCCATTTTCTTCAAGCCGAGGAGTCCTCGAGCTTGAGGAGTATTAGATCTACCATCCTACCAATTTTCATAATTTTTAGACTCCGTTTGAGCCCCCAAATAAGCCCTGGAACCTATTTTTTAACTAGGCCGGACACTAGGTCTGGACAGGGCCAAAACCACTCAAAAACTATAAAAAGGGCTGGAGAGCTCATTTTTGAGGTTAGCTTGTTGTAGATTTCAGCTTTGTAAGAGAGCTCTTGTATAATTGAATATCTTCCATTGTTCCACTCCTTGCTCTTACTTTGTGCACGTGTGTGTGTATGTGTGTGCATGCTTGTGTGCTTTCACTCACGCACTTGTGCCATCACTTGCTCACAGTCTTCATACCGGTCCTCACGTCTCCACGGATTGACATTTATGAGGTGTATCTCCTCACGTTGGTACTCACCATTGTGCTAGAGTGACACCGAATTTGGCGCCGTTGTCGGGGAGAGAGCTTGGAGGACGAGCGTGTGACGGTAAGACGTAGAGTAGCGACGTTGGAAGGTAAAAAATCACCATTTTCAGTTTAGTTTCTGAGTTTTTTCTTCTTCTTCATCTTCACCTTCATCATCATCTTCTTCCCTCTTTGTATTCTCTGATTTTTTCCATTTTCGCCACTACATTCACTCGTTTTTTACTCGTGGCCGTGAGGAACAAGCTTAGGAGGAGCTGAGAACCAAAAACGCTGAAGAAAAACACTGAAAAACTCTCAAAAACACCAGAATCTGAGCGGTGGTATCGCGGCATGAGAGGAACAGCGCCTGGTATCGCGAGCGTTGTATCGTGACTTTGGAGAGTGACTTTGCATCTACAGGCTGATAGAAGTGACAAGGTGGACACAAGGTACACAAATCTGCAAAAATTTTTGTATTTGGGTGTCAAAATCTCCAAGTATCGTGTCCGGTTGAGTTGTGGTATCGCGATACCAGAATTCCCGTGTATCGCGACACTTGTTGAGGTGTCGTATCGTGCATGCCCCACTTGAGGTATCGCGATACCATTCTGGTATCGTATCGTCAAGTGTTGGTATCGCGATCGTAGTTGCCTCAGTGGTATTGTATCGCCTGAGATTCTGGTATCGTATCGTGCACCTTGAGGTATCGTATCGTGAGGTTGGTATCGTATCGCGCAAATTAGAGATATCGTATCGTGACCACTTTCAGTATCGTATCGCCTAAGAGAGCAGTATCGTATCGTGAGGTTGGTATCGCGATCGCAGTTATCCTAGTGGTATCGTATCGTCTAGGTGGTATAGTCTGAAGGGGTATCGTGTAAGACAAAGGTATCGTATCGTGGAAAATCTGGTATCGTATCGCCTGTTCTGAGTTCCCAGAGAGATCCTGTTTCCCTATTTTAACCCCCAAAACCCTGAACTGGCATAACTTTCTCATACGAAATCCGTTTGCTGTGATTTTGGTTTTGTTGGAAAGCTCGTGGGGAATACAACCAAAACATCGACTGGTTATGGTTAAATTAATACCAGGATTATTAGATAGGGTATTTTGAAGTTGACCCTCAAGAAAATTGGAAAACCAAGGTGTTCCAAAGGATTTTGAGCAATATAAGAGAACTTTGGGACTAGAAGCCAAGGCTTATGAACCTGAGATCTGGCAGACACACAGGCAAGGATAGACAAAGCATTAGGTCATCTGAGGCTAGTGTCAACCATACATCCAAGTCTTGGGCTCAACAGCTTAGTGGTTATCCTTACACACGAAGTTCAGAAACCAGTGACTCGGAAATGTCTTTTAACATGGAAAGACCCACACGTAGCTCCGGCACTGCCTATTTACAGACACCAGAAGGTCCCTATAAGACCCAATTGGAGTATATCAGGACCAACCAATTAGGTGCTCGCATCTATGAGGATGGTCTAAGGCGATCAGTGGTTCAACTCAAAAATCCTGACCAACCCTTTGGACTTGAACACCCAGTAGTCAAGTTTGAAGAGGGTGCTTACATTGATAAGGAAGGAACCATGTATGTGGTTACCAACTTACCAGATAGGACAGATGAGTTTGGAAATATCATTCCTGAGAATGAGATAGGAGACCTAGAGCAAGGAGACCTAGGAAGAGAACCCAAGACCCCTAGAGGTAAGTCAGTCTTAACCAGAGTGCTCACTCCAGAATGGATTCCTCAAGATAACAAAAGCATAGAACTATTCGTGAATAGAGAAACGGAGGAAGCCTTTTGGAGATTTAGACCAGATCAACCCAACCCAGTAGTCACCATCTATGAATTCAAGGACCCAGAGACACCAGGGAAAGCTATCTATCTAGATCACACATCTCAGAAATTATTCTTAGTATCAGATCATGACAGACATGCTTACACCTGGCAAGGTAAATCCATTTTCCCTCCACCAAGATCTAATGTTTCCCAGGGCCTCCAAGGAGCCGGATCATCCAAGGCTCATGAAACCCAGAGAGAAAGAACTAGAGAGAGACCGGAGGTAAGCTTTGCAGACACTGTAGGCAGAGACAGACCAGGATATGGAACGGAAAGACCTGAAAAGGAGAGACATAGAGTTCATAGGCATCAAAGAGATGATCATGATTTTCCATTGCCTAGACCACGAGAACACTCAAGAACCCTTAGACCCTCTCAAGTGGTTAAGACAATGAAGAACTACTTTGATGGATTTGGAGATCCTTATGATCATGTGGCAGAGTTTAAACAAGTGCTGAGAGCTGAACAGGTTGAAGACTTATTCACCCAGTTCGAGGCATTTGGTTTGACTCTTAAGGGTACTGCCTTAGCTTGGTTTCAACCTCTAAACAGTCGCAACTATAGAGAGATAGGTCAGCTGCTAGAAGAATTCATTGTGGAATTTTCCAAAAGCGGTATCAGGCATAACACATCATCCTTGATCCACAGCTTCAAGCAGACACCCCAAGAAACAGTACGACTTGCAGGAAGAAGGTTTAGACAGTACTTGGAAAGATGCCCTGTACCAGAATTACCCACATCAGCCAAACAGGTGGCACTGTTTTTAGATGGCCTATTGAGCACAAAATTAAGGTCATATGTATACTTGAAGGAGCCTAGATCCATAGAAGAGTGTATACGGATAGGCATTGACATAGAAGACAACTTGGGTGAGGAGTTAGGACTATCCAAACTCTATAAGGACTCTGATAGTTCTACAAGTCATACCTCTAGAGCCTCCACTGAGATAGATGAGATAGCTGAGCAAGTGGCCAAAAAGCTAGGAGTTCAAAATAGACAAATGCCAAGGGTCACTTCAGTGAAGCGATGTTATACATGTGGAGGAGATCACATGGCTAATGTTTGCCCGTTGACGACTCAACCCCAAGGAAACCCTAATGCTCTATATTGCACCATTGAGAGAAAATACACAAATCATACAACCCAAGATTGTCCCTATAACAGGCAGGCTGTTAGACAAAGTTATCAGCAACCTTACCAGCAGGGTAGGTATCAGAATCAGTACCAACAGCCATATTATAGGTCACAACAATATCAACCTACCAGCAGCAATATCAGGCACCATATAGGCCACAACCAGTCCTAGGAAACCAACCACCAGCTCCTGCCAATGTGATCCCAGTTAAATATACGATGGCGGAGGATAACCCTAATAGAGCATTGGTGCCACTAACCCCATTGGTCTCAGGAAATGATTCTCACGCTCATGGTTCAGACTACTTCCATGAAGATAGTCCACATGCTTATTATATAGAGTCACCTGAGCAAAGTGAGACTTCTCAGTGTCAATATGAGACACCACCCATGGAACAAAATTGGGAGCCAGAATACTCCAATGTCATGTATACGAATCCAAATCCGAGGCCCCAGTTGAGACAAGTAAGACCACAAGCCCCTAGAGGACCATGCTTTAGATGTCAGGGCGACCATTTCATTCGTGAATGCCCCCACCAACCAGCTCTAGGACAAGGGAAAAACATCACAATACAAGGCTTTTGTCCTGAGTGTGGCAAGGAACATATTCCTAGAGAGTGTCCGAGAAACCCCTCTAGTGCACCCAAGGTTACACCCATCAATGTGGTAGGCTTAGTGGCAGATTCAAGTCCAAGTAGTAATAAGGTGGCTCCTGTACAGGTAGTTACTAGGGCACAGGCTGCACAACAAGCAAAACCATCTGAGCAATCGGAGTCAAGTGAGGCAGGAGAACCTAGTAAGAGGAAACCAAGAACATGGAAGGATACCAGAGAGAAGGCTAATCGCAAGTGGAACAAAAAGCTATCCGAGCTAGAAGAAAGCCTAAGGGATACCAAAACAAAAATAGAAGACATTGCATCTCAAAGCCCCTCACATACCGAAGCTCCATCCACTCCACCTCATTCCACCCCACCACCCATTGTAAATAATCCACAACCAGGGTCTGTTCTTGCAGATCCAACCCCAGAAGGCTTGGACATGATGTTCAAAGCCTACCAGGCTCGTCTTCAAGAAGGGCCAACAACTGCAAACTTGGACAAGAGTTACCCTAGAGCAGATTTAGAGATTGAACGGATGAAAATGTGCATGAAAATGGTAGAACAAGCTCAAGCTATACTTGAGACTAGTCAAAAGTTCAATCAGACAAACTCTATCAAACCGGATTTGCATTTCCAAGGCTTACTAGAAAGATTAGAGCAGTTGGTAAACAAACCACAAGTTTCTTTACCTCCACAGGCTCAACCAGTTAGTGAAAGAGGAAGCTCACCACCAATGGGAGCTTATGTTCCTAATTCCACGGATGCTGGAATACCTCCTTCAATTCAACAGTACTCTCAAGAGTTCTTGCGGGAAATACAGGAAGAGAAATGGGCCAAGGAGAAGGGTTATTCCCCTCCTATTCCTGAGATTGATGATCTTCATGATCAATTTCCCCAAGACATTCCGTCTATCTATGGAGACCAAGCTGAGCAACAAGAAGATGAAAGATTAGATTTTGAATCCAATTCTTTACAAGAGTTGCCTCATTACACAGGCCCATGGGAATCTGAATCTCTCCAGATCAGAGCTCCCACAATATTGGTAAGAAATGAAGACTCGGTGATTCCAAGAAACACTGATGTTGTGAAGAACACTAAGGTTCAATGTCA
The DNA here is from genome assembly GCA_020310875.1 of Ceratopteris richardii. Taxonomy (NCBI): domain Eukaryota; kingdom Viridiplantae; phylum Streptophyta; class Polypodiopsida; order Polypodiales; family Pteridaceae; genus Ceratopteris; species Ceratopteris richardii. The sequence continues at coordinate 120,218,079 of CM035408.1, forward strand.
TCTCACTGTGGAAGAGCTGCTCAAAGCAAAACCGGAGCTATGGAATCATGTGAAGGATCAGGTTCCAGAACTTGAATCCAATATGCCAAAAGTAGGCTCTAAGCAAAAAGTTCCAGAGATACCTCTCAACAAGATAGGAGATATGAGCGAAGGTGAAGAAGGTAACACTTATCTTCCAATCACCTATCAAGGTTACACAACCAAAGCAATCGGTGTTGCTATTGCGACCACCTCCTTGTGGAAGCGATGGGGCAAACCCACATTAAGACCAACTAGAATGAAGCTTCAAATGGCAGATGGTCATTTTGAAAGACCTCTAGGATTGCTTGAAGGGATAACTCTAACCACTTGTGGTGTAGAGTTTGAACATACATTTGCTATATGTGACTTTGAAAAAAATAATGTTTACGAGATGATCCTAGGAAGACCCTTCCTGCGACAATTGCAAATAGTACAGGATTGGGGAACCAACTCCTTGTACTTACAGCACTTAGGGGTCACCACCAAGGTCAATCTGAAGGATTACACCTTCATAGATGTACCACCCCTACAGTGGAATCCTATCCACAAAGCAAAAGAAGATTCAATCTCTGTGCATTCTGGAAGTTCACCTGATCCATCATGGCTGCATGAAGATACTCACTTGTGGATGTGCAAGGTCGCAGAGGAAGAGGAAAAGCGCCTAAAAGCGAGAGAAGAAGGAACTCCCCCAGGAGATAGACCAATAAAAGACCCAGCCTATACACCGATGATATTTCCAGATGAGGAATTTGAACCTCATGGTTGGGCAAAAAATCTTAGCTACCATGGACATAGCAGTCAATGAAGAACAATGGACACCTCATTGTGATGAGGAGGGTTATGATATTTCAGTGTTCATGTGTCAGCCCCTGTTGGAAGAGTGTGATCCTAATGAGTTCATAGAAGAAGAAGAGAATGATGATGATCTAGAATCCATTGTGATGGATACTTACTTTGACTCAGAGGAACACTATTTAGAAGACATAGGAGTGTTAACCCAAAAAGAAGAAGAACCCCTCACGAGTATTAAAACGATAAATTCAAAGGAAGGAAGTGAAGGAGGTCAAAAGAAAAAGAAAAGAAAAGCAGTGAAACAAGAAGAGGAAGAATCACTGTTTGAAGTACCAGAAAATTTCAAGAAATATGAAGTGGAAGATCGAAAAATTTTGGTACGAATGCCTAAGAGAGAGGCCATTATAGGAGAAGCATATGACAATAAAGAAAAGACCAAAAAAATTGTAGTGACCATTGAAGGGAACGAAGAACGATGTACGTACATAGGAGATGACCTAAGTGCAAAAGAAGAAGCAGAGCTTGTAGCTCTATTAAGGGAATATAGGGATGTATTCGCATGGCACTATAGAGACTTGAAAGGAGTAGATCCAAAGATTTGCTCTCATACGATTCCGATGACCGCTGATGCCAAGCCCACTAAACAAAAGTCCTACACATATAATGACAATTATGTAGCCAAAATAAAGGAGGAAATTGACAGGCTGATTGAAGCTGGATTCATCTATGAGATTGAGCACACTGAATGGGTGTCCCCCATTGTAGTAGTGCCCAAGAAGAATGGGAAGTTGCGAGTGTGCATTAACCTTAAAAAAGTTAATGCCGCTACGATCAGAGATAGTTATCCACTCCCAATCACCGAACATCTTTTGGAGCGTGTTGCAGGCAAGGAAGTTTATAGCTTCCTTGATGGATTTTCAGGTTACAACCAAGTAGCCATTGCCCCCGAAGATCAACACAAAACGGCCTTTGCCACAGAATGGGGAATCTTTGCATTTCGTGTGATGCCATTTGGGCTCACCAATGCACCTGCAACATTCCAAAGGCTCATGTGTCATGTCTTCAAAGAGTTCTTACGAAAGAGCTTAGAAGTATATGTGGATGATTTATGTGCGCATTCCCAACAGAGAAGTTACCACATCCCTGAGCTCAGACAAATCTTCAACAAGTGTAGAGATTATCAAGTGTGTCTGAACCCAGAGAAGTGTGTGTTCATGGTACGACAAGGTAAGATCTTAGGTCACATTGTTTCTAAGAATGGAATTTCAACAAATGAAGACAAGGTAAGAGCGATAGCAGAGTTGCCAAGACCAAGGAATGTTAAAGAGGTACAAGCCTTTATGGGCCATTGTGGATATTACCGTAGGTTTATCCACATGTATGCCATCATAGCTAAACCTCTTTATGGGTTGTTAACAAATTTTGAGTGGAACGAGGAATGTGAGAATTCCTTCAACGAGCTGAAAAGACGTTTGTGCACAGCACCAATATTGACTACTCCGGATTGGAGCAAACCCTTTCATGTCCATGTAGATGCCTCCAATCATGCAATAGGATGTGTGCTAGCACAACCCACAGGTGAAGGAAACCTAGATTGCCGATAGCATATGCTAGTAGGCAATTAAATGCAGTTGAACGAAACTATACCACAACGGAGAGAGAAGGCTTAGGCATGGTATACGTTGTGAAAAAGTTTAGACACTATTTATTGGCCAATAAGTTCAAGTTTTTCACTGATCATCAAGCGTTACTATATTTGGTCAATAAACCTTGCAATACAGGCCGCTTAGTAAGATGGTTCCTCTTACTAATGGAATACGACTTTGAAGTTGTTGTCAGGAAAGGTAGAACCCCCATCTTAGGGCAGACCATCTTTCTCGCATCACTTCAGGAGAGCCACCGCAAGGAGTGTCTGATGAATTGCTCGATGCTTATCTGTTCAATTTAGAAGTTGTTCCTAAATGGGCAAATAAGTTGGTACCAGTCCTAACCTTTGGGCCTGCAAATAAAAATGTGAAAACAAGCAAAGAAGAAATTATAAAATCACAAAAGTATCAAATATTGGCTGGAAGTATGTACAAGCAAGATACCGAGGGCGTATTAGCTTGTTGTGTTGAGGACGACGAACATACTAGTTGGATGCAACAAGCCCATGAGGGACTGCTAGGAAATCACTACTCTAAACAACGAACATTGCAGAATCTAAAACGTTTAGGAGTGTATTGGCCTAGCATGGACAAAGAAATACAGGAGTGGATCCAAAATTGTCCAGTGTGCCAGAAGAGACCCCCAGTGGAGCATGCCACTCTTTATCATGTGTCATTAATCCCAGATTGGAGTGCTCCATTGGTTGAGTTCATGAGATCGAGAACATTACCCAATCAGGCTAGTCTTGCAAGAAAACGGAGCATGGAGCAAGAGGCTCAAGACTATGCCTTGGTAGGAGACAACTTATATCGAAGAGGCAAGGATGGTTACCTAAGACTGTGCGTTCATGAATCAGACTATTTGAAAGTCTTAGAAACTACACACAGCGGTGCTGTAGGTGGACACTTTGGGCCTGACAGAGTAATTAAGACCATTTTATTCTCAGGACTTTGGTGGCCCACTCTTCATATGGATGCACATACTTATGTGAAGAAATGTGACACATGCCAACGTGCACAATATCCGATAAGAAAAGATGAGATGCCTTTAAGGCCAATGATGGGAGGGCGCGCATTCTCAAAGTGGGGCATAGACTTTGTTGGTCCTATTAACCCCCCAGCTAGAAACTCCCATGCAGAATACATTATTGTAGCCACAGATTACCTTACAAAGTGGGTGGAAGTAAAAGCCACGACAAAGAATGATGCTCAAACGACGGCTAAGTTCTTATTCGAAAATGTGTTTACTAGATATGGGTTACCAATAGAGTTGGTTAGTGATAGAGGTACGCACTCCTTCAAGAATTCATGGTGATACACAAGAAGTCTGCCCCCTATCACCCACAAGCTAACGGACAGGCCGAGAGCACGAATAAGATCCTATGTAACGTATTAACAAAACTGGTGAATAATAAACGCTCTGATTGGGACAAACAACTTCATCATGCTGTTTGGGCATACCGAGTGGCCTACAAAATGGTACTCAATGCTACCCCATTTCAGATGGTCTTTGGACAGAATGCCGTGCTACCATTGGACTTCCTAATCCCAGCCTTGAAAGTAGCACAAGAGCATGAGTGGAATGGACATGAGTTGTCTTCCAGGATCTTTGATCTAGAACGCTTAGGTGAGACGAGGCTACGGGCAGCAATAGGCATTTATGCTGCAAAGAAAAGGCAAAAGGCATACTTTGATGCCCATGTAAAGGATAAAGGATTGAAGGAAGGAGATCTAGTGCTGGTTTATACGCTAAAGCAACATGCCCGCAAATTGGAGAAACGAGGATATGGACCCATGATCATTAATAGACTCTCCACTAGCGGTGCAGTTCAATTGGCCACTTTAGAAGGTGATATCTTACCAAACTATATTAGTGGATGCCGAGTCAAGTTATATCAAGAACCTCTTACAGAGGAAATGCTCATGAGACTCAACACTGCTAAGAAGCGAAAAGAAGAGGAGTTAAGGGTTAGAGAAGAAGCACAAGCAGAGGCGAGAGAGCGCATCAGAAGAAATAAGCTACGACGGCTAGGCCTAGATGTCAACACAAAAGCTCCAAAATATCACATGGACATGTGCCAAAAATCAGGCATAACTACTTCTCAAATAATTGATCGACGGCCCTTTGTGACTATAGAGGTAGGACAAGGAAAGAGTGTAAAGATTGTGAGAGCATTAGTTGATTCAGGAGCAGCAACTAGTGCAGTTCGACTTTCATACTGCCAAGACCTGCAATTGGACATCAAGCCCATAGAAGCCTATCTCATAGGATTAGGAGGCGTGGAAACACCCTGTTTGGGCGAGGTGGAACTTCCCATCTACCTTCAAGATGTTCCAATAAAAGTCAAAATGCTAGTGTGTCATGATGAGGACCTCACAGAACCACTTGTCTTGGGTCAAGATTGGATTTACGACCATGCTGTCAACTTGAACCTAAGAAGTCAACTTCTTCATGTTTGGGCACATGAACAATGCATTACATTAGAATTGGAGAATTGCATGGCCACTGACCCAGACACCACACGCTCTCTTCTTTCCTCTAAGGCTAATCCTCTCGAACAAGATGTTGTAGATGTCAAAAGCTCTATGATCCAGACAGACGCAATCACGGAAGGACAGTCGCAAAGGCAAGATGAACCTTCTTCTTGTTTTTCAAAGAGTAAAGCATCCACAGTAGTTCAACCTCATAAGCAAGCGAAACAGTGCAAGACAGCAAGTCTATCAAATAGACAAAGAACCTTCAAGAGGAAAGAAGTGTTGGGCATGACACAGATCTGGGTAAAGAAAGGAGTACAACCATCGATGTTGCCTCAAAAACTCCCACCCAACCAGATCGACCATGACAACAGAAGGACCAAGCACCTACGACAGGGTCACGCACGAAGAATCCATCAAATTCGGGTACCAAAGCTATCAATGAAGGCCGACCACAGTCAGGTACAAATTTGGGTGCCTAAAAAATTAGCTACAGCTCAACAAGGGCGATCACAGATGTGGGTACCCAAGAAGCTCTTACATACACAACGGCCTATGCTCCCCACCATGCAAAAGGTCTCAACAAAGAAGCCAAAGAAAGCAAAGGGTAAGAACAAAACACAAAGAACAAACGACGATGAACTTAACCCTTCTGCAAAAGTAAGCCAGCAATCATCAAGGATATGGGTTTGGAAGCCAAAAGCACCAACAACAACCACAGAACCAAAAGGCCAACCACACGGGATACCAAAGTTTGGACAGCATCCAAAGAAGAACTGGCCTGAGGTGATCTCTACGGGGCCAAATACTATTAGGAAATGGGTTCCCATTAGGAGGATTACATCATTTCGAGAACCAATCGGCACCTCCAAACAAAGAATGCATCAACTATGCGAGTAACATCAAAAGCCTCGACGTGCAGCAACCATGTGCCTTTGGCATAACCTTGTCTTTTGCACCATTCAGGTCATGCATCTCCAAAGTATGCATCAATATAGGGCCACCTTACATGGTCGTGCATAGACACAATTGAAAAATCCCAGGCACATGAGACACAAATTTTCACATGTAAAATATTTTATTGATACTAACCTCTTTCTTCTTGTTTGATGCCATCGTGTTCCAAAAAAAAAAAAAAAAAAAAAAAAGGGACTGTGCAAAGAAGAGGACTGTGCTTGAAAATGCTCATCAGCGAACTTTCAGCAAGAACATCCATCAACAAAAAGGACAAGCCGATGGTCAAACACCATGATGGAACTACAACACGAAGAGATGAAGATCAACGGACCCTTCACCATGGTAAGACGTGTATGTTTCAACAACACTATAACCATGATAGATTAGGAAACCTCTTCGTCAGCATACCCTTGAGCACTTAGCTCAAGACCCAATCTCTTGCACCATACTTCTTGCCATGCATTTTCCAAGTACGCATACGTAGGGCCACATTACTGGGCCATGCAAAAGGCACATATTTTGTTCAACCCATGCACTAATGCACTGACCCACCATTCATTACGGGTTACAAGTACTTGGCATGAAAACTATGAAAATCCATCTTTGGAGGTCTGTCAGGGACGACAGACTCAAGAGGGGGGGAGTGTTGAAGCTCAAGGTCAAGGACAAAGCATGGAAGCGCATCAAGGAAGTGGACACACAAGAAGAAGGAGCAAGTAGGGAGCTCCAAGAAGCACCTGTCAAATTTTCAGAAGAAATCCCTACAAAAATAGTGATTTTTATCACTAAAAACCATTATAAATACCATTTTCCATTTTTGTAACTCCATTTTGTTCAAGCCGAGGAGTCCTCGAGCTTGAGGAGTATTAGATCTACCATCCTACCAATTTTCATAATTTTTAGACTCCGTTTGAGCCCCCAAATAAGCCCTGGAACCTATTTTTTAACTAGGCCGGACACTAGGTCTGGACAGGGCCAAAACCACTCAAAAACTATAAAAAGGGCTGGAGAGCTCATTTTTGAGGTTAGCTTATTGTAGATTTCAGCTTTGTAAGAGAGCTCTTGTATAATTGAATATCTTCCATTGTTCCACTCCTTGCTCTTACTTTGTGCACGTGTGTGTGTATGTGTGTGCATGCTTGTGTGCTTTCACTCACGCACTTGTGCCATCACTTGCTCACGGTCTTCATACCGGTCCTCACGTCTCCACGGATTGACATTTATGAGGTGTATCTCCTCACGTTGGTACTCACCATTGTGCTAGAGTGACACTCACCAAGATTCTTTTCTTCAATAATCAACATAGAGACCAAATCAGCAAAATTTGGAATATTTTCCCTGGTCTGTATAGAAGTTCTGAACTGCTTATATGCAACTCCTAAACCATGAAGGCACACTTCCACCTTATCATCATCATCTACATTCACTCCAATAGATGCAAGTGACTCACATATGCTTTTGATTTTTAGAGTGTAGTCACTTACCGACATGCTCTTTTTCTCCAATGTATGCAGCTCGTTCTTGAGTTGCAATTTCTGTGCCTTTGTATTGGTCTCGTACAAAGTGACCAAACTATTCCAAGCCTCTTTTGGAGTCTTGGCATCCTGTATGTGTCCAATCATGCTATCCTATATGCTAATAGATAGCCAATACATTACCTTCGATGTACTTCCAGTAGCCTTTTCCCATCAGGAAATTCGTCATTCTGAATCTCCAAGCATGGAAGTTGTTCTTTTCCAGATTATCGCTCATAAGCTAACTCATTCCATCTACGTTTTCCATTTCTGCAACAATTCACAACACCGCAACACACTACAAGCAGCACTTCTGCTTGAACATTGTCGCACTATGACGTGACAGTTCGATCTCAGAAAAACACAGTTTTCGTGTATCAACAGTACACGGAATCACTTGAAATTCTGAATCAGGAATATATGAGTGTCGCCAAACACAACGCAAGTTACAGTTTTTTGAAACTGACCTGGTTTTTCTATGGGCCCCACCTTGCAGGCTCGAAACGGAGGTCGAGATGGCTTCGAAACTTCGATCTGACAAAAACAAGTGACCCTAAAGGAATAACTTTCGAAAATATTTTGAGGTCTTCTACCTTCCCGCCGATTTTCGTAGCAAATGAAGGCCGTTTGTGAAATCGTGTTTTCTCCACGCCTTGCCGCGTAGTCTTCACCGTCGCCTTCTCCACGAGTCTCTACAGCCACGCTGGCTCTGATACCATGTCACGAGGAAGGAGATAAGGAAGAGAGCTCACACACACACTCTCACTCTCAAGGAGAAGCACACACACAAATTGAGACAGAGAAGAATGATCTTCTTCTTCTTCTTCTATTACATAAAAGAAATGTACAAGAATGACCTAAAAACAAGAATACAAGTGCAATATATAAAGACCTGTACATAAGGAGAAACCTAATGTCCGCGAATGAGTGAGCTGGTAAGAAACAAATGTGCCATCACTCTCGGTAGATAAATCTAATAAAGCTCAATGAAGTATCCCTGACATATACCGGCATGACCACTATACATGTCAGAGAAACGAAAACTGGTACGTGTCATCCTGGATCATCACATGTTGAGCTTGATATCTCAACATTTAACACTGGCGCTGTTGGAACTCAAGGTCAAGCATAAAACATAGAAGCACATCAAGAAGTGGACATAGAAGAAGAGAGAGCAAGTAGGGAGCTCCAAGAAGCGTATGTCAATTTTTCAGAAGAATCCCCTACAAAAATAGTGATTTTCATCACTAAAAACCATTGTAAATACCATTATCTATTTTTATAACTCCATTTTGTTCAAGCCGAGGAGTCCTCAAGCTTGAGGAGTATTAGAATTACCATCGTACCAATTTTCATAATTTTTAGACTTCGTTTGAGCCCTCAAATAAGACCTGGAACCTAATTCTTAACTAGGCCGGACACTAGGTCTGGACAGGGCCAAAACTACTCAAAAAACTATAAAAAGAGCTAGAGAGCTCATTTTTGGGGGTAAGCTTGTTAGAGAATAGAGCTTTTGTAAGAGAACTCTTTTGCAATCGAAGCTTTCCATTGTTCCTCTCTTTGATCTTACCTTGTGTGCATGTGTGTGTGTATGTGTGTGCATGCTTGCGTGTGCTTTCTCTCACACACTTGTGCCTTCACATGCTCGTGGTCTTCATACCGGTCCTCACGTCTCCGCGGATTGACAAGTAAAGGAGGTGGTGCTTACGCTTGAGCTACACCAAATTTTGGCGCCATTGCCGGGGAGAGAGCTTCGAGGACGAGCGTTGTGATGGTAAGATCATAGATTTGCAACGTTGGAAGGTAAAAAAATTGTCATTTCAGTTCATTTTCTGTTTTTTCCTCTTCATCTTCATCATTATCATCATCTCCACCTTCTTCCATCTTCTTTTTCATAGAAATTTCTTGTTTTTTAGTGCATTTTCACCATTTCCATACCATTTTTCATGCATTATTGTGTGAGAAGGATTAGGAGGTGCAAGGGAGAGCAAGCGCTGTGTTTTTTCATGATTTTCTGCACATACGGAGCTCGCCATTGCTCGGCGCTCAAAAATTTGAAGTTCCCACCAAAAAACGCGATTCTGTGAAAATTCAAAATTTTTTGAAAAATCACGATTCTCTGTTTCCCACCTAAAAGCTTGTGGAAAAGAACACGATTCTGTGGTCATTCTCAGAATCGCGATTCTGTGGTTGTGCTCAAAATCACGATTCTCACAAATCACGATTTTTAGCCAAAAACACGATTTTGTAAAAACACGATTCTCTAGGACAAAACCGCGATTCTCTAGAACACGATTCTCTAAAACACGATTTTGTGAAAACACGATTCTCTGTAGACAATCGCGATTTTCATGTCAAAAACAGGATTCTGAGAAAACACGATTCTGTGGTTGTGCTCAAAATCGCAATTCTCATAAATCACGATTCTCTGAGACAAAATTGCGATTCTCTAAAACACGATTCTCTAAGACACGATTCTCAAAAACACGATTTTGTGAAATCACGATTTTGTGAAAACACGATTCTCTGAACCACGATTCTGTGAAAACACGATTCTCTGCTCAAAATCGCGATTCTCACCAATCACGATTTTCAGCAAAAACACGATTTTGTGAAAAGGCGATTCTGTGAAAACATGATTCTCTGCTCAAAATCACGATTCTCAGCTCAAAATTGCGATTCTCACAAATCACGATTTTCAGCCAAAAACATGATTTTGTGAAAACACGATTCTAAAGGTACAAAATCGTGATTCTCTGAAAGTTCACAAAATTGCGATTCTCTAGAAGTTCACAAAATCACGATTCTCTGAAAGTTCACAAAATCGCGATTCTCTAAAAGTTCACAAAATCGCGATTCTCTGAAAGTTCACAAAATTGCGATTCTCTGGAAGTTCACAAAATCGCGATTCTCTTGATTTCACAAAATCGCGATTTTTTCCAAAAGGTCTTGTTTGCCTGTTTTGACCCCTAGGAGCTTGATTTGACATAACTTTTTCATCCAAAGTCCATTTTTTGAGCTCTATAGCTCGTTGGAAAGCTCGTTTCCAATCCTACACGGCGTCAAATGTTTTTTTATAAGAATAACGCATTGATTTTTAGATAGGATAATTTGAAGTTGGGCTTCAAGTGGGACTAGGAAACCAAGGGGGCTCCAAAGGATTTTTGAACCATACCAAGGGGAGATTTTGGACTCTTAGCCAAAGCTTATGAACCTGAGATCTGGTAGACACCTAGGCAAGGATAGACAAAGCATTAGATCTTCTCAGCCCAGTGTCAACCATACAGCTAAGTCTTGGGCACAACAACTAAGTGGTTGTCCTTACGTACTAAACTTAGATACAAGTGACTCAGAAATGTCTTTTAGCATGGGAAAACCTGCAGGTAATTCAGGAACAGCCCATCTACAAACACCAGAAGGTCCCTATAAGACACAATTGGAATATATTCAGACCAACCGATTAGGTGCTCGCATCTATGAGGATGTCCTGAGGCAATCAGTGGTCCAACTCAAAAATCCAGATCAAACCTTTGGACTTGAACACCCGGTGGTCAAGTTCGAAGAGGGTTCATACATTGATAAGGAAGGAACCATGTATGTGGTCACCAACCTACCAGATAGGACCGATGAGTTTGGAAATGTCATTCATGAGAATGAGATAGGAGACCTAGAACAAGGACATGTAGGACAAGGACCCCAGACTCCTAGAGGTAAGTCAGTTCTGACCAGAGTGATCACACCAGATTGGATCCCTCAAGACAACAAAAGCATAGAACTATTCTTGAATAGAGAAACAGAGGAAGCCTTTTGGAGATTCAAGCCAGATCAACCGAGCCAATTGGGCATAGTCATCATCTATGAATTCAAAGATCTTGAGATACCAGGCAAAGTTGTCTACCTGGATAACACATCAGAGAAGATATTCTTGGTAAGAGACCATGATAGACATGCATATACTTGGAAGAGTGAATTGATTTTCCCTCCACCAAGATCCAATGTTTCCCAGGGCCTCCAAGGAGTAGGATCATCCCAAGCTCATGAAGCCCAGAGAGAAAGAAATAGAGAGAGGCCTGAGGTAAGTTTTGCACACCCTGTGGGCAGGAATAGATCAGGAGTTGAAAATGAAAGACCTGAAAGAGAGAGACATCAAGCACATAGGCAACAAAGAGATGAACAGGATTTTCCACTGCTTAGACCCCAAGAGCACACAAGAACCCTTAGACCCACTCAAGTGATCAAGGCAATGAAGAATTATTTTGACGGGACTGGAGATCCTTATGATCATGTAGCCGAGTTCAAACAAGTGTTAAGAGCTGAACAAATTGATGATTTGTTCACCCAGTACGAGGCATTTGGTTTGACTCTTAAGGGCACTGCCTTAGCTTGGTTTCAACCACTGAGTAGTCGCAACTATGGCGATATAGGTCAACTGCTAGACGAATTCATTGTAGAATTTTCCAAGAGTGGTATCAGGCATAACACATCATCTTTGATCCGCAGTTTCAAACAGACACCCCAAGAAACAGTGCAACTAGCAGGTAGAAGGTCCAGACAATACCTAGAAAGATGCCCTACTCCAGAGTTACCCACACCAGCCAAGCAAGTGGCTTTATTCTTAGATGGCTTATTGAGCACAAAGTTAAGATCATATGTGTACTTGAAAGAGCCTAGATCTATAGAAGAGTGTGTGCGGACGTGCATTGACATAGAAGATATCTTGGGTGAGGAGTTAGGATTGTCCAAACTCTATAAAGATTCTGATAGTTCTACTAGTCATACTTCGAAAATCTCCACGGAAATAGAGGAGATAGCTGAGCAAGTTGCCAAGAAGCTGGGAGTCCAAAATAGACAAACATAGAGAGTCACCCCATTGAATCGGTGTTATACCTGCGGAGGCGAGCACATGGCTAATATATGCCCAATGCAAAACCAAAACATTAGAGAAAGGAATGTTCCATATTGCACTACTGAGAGAAAATACACGAACCACACATCTCAAGATTGTCCTTATAATAGGCAGGCAGTTAGACAAACTTATCAGCAACCTTACCAACAAGGTAGGTATCAGAACCAATACCAACAGCCATATTATCGACCACAACAACAATATCAGGCACAATATAGGCCACAACCAGTCTTGGGAAACCAACCACCAGCTCTTGCCAACGTGATTCTAGTCAAGTATGCTGTGGGAGAGGAAAATCCAAATAGAGCATTGGTGCCACTAACCCCATTGATAGCAGATAATGACTCTCATGCTCATAGTTCAGACTACTCCCATGAAGGTAGTCCACATGCTTATTACACTAAGTCGCCTGAGCATAGTGAGATTTACCCGTATCAATATGAGGCACCACCTATGGAACAAAATTGGGAGCCAGAATACTCCAATGTCATGTACACAAATGATAACCCTAGGCCCCAATTGAGACAAGTAAGACCATAAGCCCCTAGAGAACCATGTTTCAGATGTCAGGGTGACCATTTCCTTCGTGATTGTCCCCATCCACCATCCCCGGGTCAAGGACAGGCTATCACAATACAAGCTTTTTGTCCTGATTGTGGCAAAGACCATCTCCCCAGAGATTGTCCAAGAAACCCCTCTAGTGCACCCAAGATTACACCTATTAATGTGGTAGGCTTAGTGGCGGATTCAAGTTCAAGTTGCAGTAACGTGGCTCCTATACAAGATGTCACTAGAGCACAAGCCTTAAAACAGGATAAACCAGCAGAGCAATCAGAGTCGGGTGAATCGGGAGAACCTAGTAGGAGGAAAACAAGAACATGGAAAGATACCAGAGAGAAGGCTAATCGCAAGTGGAAAAAAAGTTATCGGAACTAGAAGAAAGCTTGAAAGATGCAAAAACAAAAATAGAAGACATCGCATCTCAAAACCCCTCACATGTCGAAACTCCATCCACTCCATCTCATCCCATCCCACCACCCATTGTAAATAGGCCGCAACGAGGGTCTGTTCTTGTAGATCCAACCCCAGAAGGCTTGGACATGATGTTCAAGGTCTACCAGGCTCGACTTCAAGAAGGGCCAACAGTGGCAAACCTAGACAAGAGTTACCCTAGAGCAGACTTAGAGATTGAACGAATGAAAATGTGCATGAAAATGGTAGAACAAGCTCAAGCTATACTCGAGACTAGTCAAAAGTTCAATCAGACAAACTCTGTCAAAACGGATTTGCATTTACGGGGCTTACTAGAAAGATTAGAGCAGTTGGTAAACAAACCACAAGTTTCTTTACCTCCACAGTCTCAACCAGTTATTGAAAGGGGAAGCTCACCACCAATGGGAGCATATGTTCCTAATTCCACGGATGCTGGAATACCTCCTTCAATTCAACAGTACTCTCAAGAGTTCTTGCGGGAAATACAAGAGGAGAAATGGGCCAAGGAGAACGGTAATTCCCCTCCTATTCGTGAGATTATTGATCTTCATGATCAATTTCCCCAAGACATTCCATCTATTTACGGAGACGAAGCAGAACAACAAGAAGACAAAGGATTAGATTTTGAATCTAATACCTTAGAAGAACTGCCTCAATTTCCAGGCCCATGGGAATCTGAATCTCTTTAGATCAGAGCTCCCACAATACTGGTAAGACATGAAGACTCAGTGGTCCTAAGGAACATTGATGTCGTGAAGAACACTAAGGTTCAGTGTCATCTCACTGTAGAAGAGCTGCTCAAAGCAAAACCTGAGCTTTGGAATCATGTGAAGGATCAAGTTCCAGAACTTGATTCCAAAATGCCAAAAGCAGGCTCTAAACAAAAAGTACCAGAGATACCTCTAGACAAAATAGGGGACATGTGTGAGGGTGAAGAAGGTAATACTTATCTTCCAATCACCTACCAAGGTTACACAACCAAAGCAATCATAGATTCAGGTGCTGGTGTTGCTATTGCGACCACCTCCTTGTGGAAGCAATGGGGCAAGCCCACATTAAGACCAACTAGAATGAAGCTTCAAATGGCTGATGGTCATTTTGAAAGACCTCTAGGATTGCTAGAAGGGATAACTCTAACCACTTGTGGTGTAGAGTTTGAGCACACATTTGCTATATGTGACTTTGAGAAAAATAATGTCTATGAGATGATCCTAGGAAGACCCTTCCTACGACAATTGCAAATAGTACAGGATTGGGGAACCAACTCCTTGTACTTGCAGCACTTAGGGGTCACCACCAAGGTCAATTTGAAGGATTACTCCTTCAAAGATGTACCACCCCTACAGTGGAATCCTATCCATAAAGCAAAAGAAGATTCAATCTCTGTGCATTCTGAAAGTTCACCTGATCCATCATGGCTGCATGAAGATACTCATTTGTGGATGTGCAAGGTCGCAGAGGAAGAGGAAAAACACTTGAAGGCGCGAGAGGAAGGAACTTCACCAGGACATAGACCAATTAAAGACCCAGCTTATACACCGATGATCTTTCCAGATGAGGAATTTGAGCCTCATGGCTGGCCTGAAATCTTAGCCACCATGGACATTGCTGTCAATGAAGAACAATGGACACCTCACTGTGATGAGGAGGGATATGATATCTCAGTGTTCATGTGTCAACCCTTGCTAGAGGAATGTGACCCTAGTGATGTCATAGAAGAAGAAGAGAATGACGATGATCTGGAGTCCATTGTGATGGATAGTTGCTTTAACTCAGAGAAGCACTATCTAGAAGATATAGGAGTGTTCACCCAAAAAGAAGAAGAACCTCTCACAAGTATTAAAATGGTAAATTCAAAGGATGGGAGTGAGAGCAATCAAAAGAAAAAGAAAATAAAAGCACTGAAACAAGAAGAGGAGGAATCATTGTTTGACGTACTAGAAAACTTCAAGAAATATGAAGTTGACGACCACAAAATTTTGGTACGAATGCCTGAGAGAGAGGCCATCATAGGAGAATCATATGATAATAAAGAAAAGGCCAAGAAGATTGTAGTGACCATTGAAGAGAACGAAGAGAGATGCACATATATAGGAGATGACCTAAGTGCAAGAGAAGAAATGGAGCTTGTAGCTCTATTAAGGGAATATAGGGATGTGTTTGCATGGCACTATAGAGACTTGAAAGGGGTAGATCCAAGAATTTGCTCTCATACTATCCCCATGACTGCTGATGCCAAGCCCACCAAACAGAAGCCCTACACATATAATAACACATGCAGCCAAGATAAAAGAAGAAATTGATAGGCTGATTGAAGCTGGATTTATCTATGAGATTGAGCATACTGAATGGGTGTCCCCCATTGTAGTGGTGCCCAAGAAGAACAGGAAGTTGCGAGTGTGTATTAACCTTAAAAAAGTTAATGCGCTACGATCAGAGATAGTTATCCACTTCCAATCACGGAACACCTTTTGGAGCGTGTTGCAGGCAAGGAAGTTTATAGCTTCCTTGATGGGTTTTCTGGTTATAATCAAGTAGCCATTGCCCTAGAAGATCAACACAAAACAGCTTTTGCCACAGAGTGGGGAATATTTGCATTTCGTGTGATGCCATTTGGGCTCACCAATGCACGTGCGACATTCCAAAGGCTCATGTGTCATGTCTTCAAAGAGTTCTTGTGAAAGAGCTTAGAAGTGTATGTGGACGATTTATGTGCTCATTCCCAAGAAAGAGGATTTCACATCCCTGAGCTCAAACAAATCTTCAACAAGTGTAGAGAATATCGAGTGTGTCTGAACCTAGAAAAGTGTGTGTTCATGGTGCGTCAAGGTAAAATCTTAGGTCATATTGTTTCTAAGAATGGAATCTCAACGGACGAAGATAAGGTACGAGCCATAGCGGAGCTGCCAAGGCCAAGGAATGTTAAAGAGGTACAAGCCTTTATGGGCCATTGTGGATACTACCATAGGTTTATTCACATGTACGCGATCATAGCTAGACCCCTTTATGCCTTGTTGTCTAATTTTGAGTGGAACGACGAATGCGAGAATTCTTTCAATGAACTGAAGAAACGTTTGTGCACAACACCAATACTGACCACTCCTGATTGGAATAAACCATTCCATGTCCATGTGGATGCATCCAATCACGCCATAGGATGTGTGCTAGCACAACCCACAAGTGAAGGAAACTTAGACTTGCCCATAGCATACGCTAGTAGACAGCTCACTGCAGCTGAACGAAACTATACCACAACTGAGCAAGAGGGCTTAGGCATGGTATATGCTGTGAAGAAGTTTAGACACTATTTATTGGCCAACAAGTTCAAGTTTTTCACTGATCATCAAGCTTTGTTATATTTGGTCAATAAACCTTGCAATATTGGACGCTTAGTAAGATGGTTCCTCTTACTGATGGAATATGACTTTGAAGTTGTTGTCAGGAAAGGTAGAACCCACCTTTGGGCAGATCACCTTTCTCACATCACTTCAGGAGAGTCACCGCAAGGAGTGTCTGACGAATTACCCGATGCTTATCTGTTCAATTTAGAAGTTGTTCCTAAATGGGCAAATAAGTTGGTACCAGTCCTAACCTTCGGCCCTGCAAATAAGAATGTGAAAACATCACAAGAAGAAATTGTAAAATCACAAAAATATCACATATTGGCAGGAAGCATGTACAAACAAGATACTGAGGGTGTATTAGCTTGTTGTGTCGAGGATGATGAACATAGTAGTTGGTTGCAACAAGCTCATGAACGATTGCTAGGAAATCACTATTCTAAACAACGAACATTGCAAAATGTGAAGCGTTTAGGAGTGTATTGGCCTAGCATGGACAAAGAAATACATGAGTGGATTAAGAATTGTCCAAGGTGCAGAGAGAGACCCCCAGTGGAGCATACGACCCTTTATCAAGTGTCATTAATTCCAATTGGAGTGCTCCATTGGTAGAGTTTATGAGGTCCGGAAGATTACCCAAAGAGGCTAGTCTAGCAAGAAGACGAAGCATGGAGCAAGAGGCTCAAGGCTATGCCTTAGTAGGAGAGAACCTATACCGAAGAGGCAAAGATGGTTACTTAAGACTGTGCGTTCATGAATCAGACTATTTAAAGGTCTTAGAGACTACACACAGCGGTGTTGCAGGTGGACAATTTGGTCCTGATCGATTAATCAAGACCATTCTATTCTCAGGACTTTGGTGGCCAACTCTTCATATGGATACACATACCTATGTGAAGAAATGTGACACATGCCAACGTGCACAATATCCTATCAGAAAAGACGAGATGCCTTTGAGGCCCATGATGGGAGGACGTGCATTCTCAAAGTGGGGTATAGACTTTGTAGGTCCTATTAACCCCCCAGCTAGAAACTCCCATGCAGAGTACATCATTGTAGCCACAGATTACCTTACAAAATGGGTAGAAGTCAAAGCCACAACAAAGAATGATGCTCAGATGACGGCTAAGTTCTTATTCGAGAATGTATTCACTAGATATGGACTACCAATAGAGTTAGTAAGCGATAGAGGCACCCACTTCTTAAATGAAGTCATTGAAAATCTTCTCCAAGAATTCTTGGTGATACATAAGAAGTCTGCCCCCTATCATCCCCAAGCTAACGGACAGGCTGAGAGCACAAATAAGATCCTATGTAATGTCTTGACTAAATTGGTAAATAATAAATGCTCTGATTGGGACAAACAGCTTCATCATGCTGTTTGGGCTTACCGAGTTGCCTACAAAACAGTACTCAATGCCTCCCCATTTCAGATGGTCTTTGGACAGAATGCTATGCTACCTTTAGATTTCCTAATCCCAGCATTAAAAGTAGCACAAGAGCATGAGTGGAATGGACATGAATTGTCCTCTAGGATCTCTGATCTAGAACGCTTAGGTGAGACAAGGCTACGCGCGGTGGCAGGTATCTATGCTGCAAAGAAAAGGCAAAAGGCATACTTTGATGCACACATAAAGGATAAGGGACTGAGAGAGGGAGATCTAGTGTTGGTTTACACACTAAAGCAACATGCTCGTAAGTTGGAAAAAAGAGGATACGGACCCATGATCATTAATAGAATTTCCACTAGTGGTGCAGTTCAGTTGGCCACTCGAGAAGGAGATATCTTGCCAAACTATATTAGTGGATGTAGAGTCAAGTTATACCAAGAACCTCTTACAAAGGATATGCTTACGAGACTCAACACTGCTAAGAAGCGAAAAGAAGAGGAGTTAAGGGTGAGGGAAGAAGCACAAGCAGAGGCTAGAGAGCGCATAAGGTGAAATAAGTTAAGGCGACTAGGCCTAGATGTCAACTCAAAAGCTCCAAAATATCACATGGATATGTGCCAAAAATCAGGCATTGCGACTTCTCAAGCCATTGACCGACGTCCATTCGTGACCATAGAGATAGGACAAGGAAAGGGTGCAAGGACTGTGAAAGCATTGATTGACTCAGGGGCAGCAAGTAGTGCAGTTAGACTTTCCTAGTGCCAAGACTTGCAGTTGAACATCAATCCCATAGAAGCTTATCTCATAGGATTGGGAGGTGTGGAGACCCCTTGTTTGGGCAAGGTGGAACTTCCCATCTACCTTCAAGATGTTCCAATGAAAGTCAAAGTGCTAGTGTGTCAAGATGAGAACCTTACAGAAGCACTTGTCTTAGGACAAGATTGGATTTATGACAATGCAGTCAACTTGAACCTAAGAAGTCAACTTCTTCAAGTTTGGGTCCAGGGACAATGCTTTACATTAGAACTAGAAAATGGCATGCTCACAAATCCAGATGTCACATCTTGTAGTTCTCCTAGGACTAATCTTAGCAAAAGAGATGTTGTATGTGTCAAAAGCTCTATGTCGCAGGAGAACTCAATCATGGAAGAACAGGCTCAAAGACAAGCGGACTCCTCCTCTGGGGCAAGGACTAATGCCGCCACTACAACTCAACCAACAAAGCAAGCACAACCAAACAGAACAACTGCTATATCAAATAGACAGCGAGATTTCCAAAGGAAATTAGTACCGAGCATGAAGCAAATCTGGGTACGAAAAGGAGAGCAACCACCGGCCTTAACCCCCCAATTCCCCTCTAGGGACTCCCACCAGGCCAGAAGACGAATGCAGAAGCTACGACAAACTCAACCACAAGGTATCCAACAAGTTTGGGTGCCTAAGAAATTAGCTGCAGCTCAACAAGGGTGATTACAGATGTGGGTACCTAAGAAGCTCTTACTTCTGCAACAACCTATGCTCTCCCATACGCGAAAAGTCTCAACAAAGAAGCCCAGGCGAGGCAAAGGTCGGAACCAAACACCAAGAACAACAGTAGACCAAGTAACCTCTTCAACACGAGTCAAGCGACCAGCCACAGAGGTATGGGTATAAAAGCCAAAAGCACCGGTAGGCCTCACAGAACCAAAGAGCCAACCACGAAGGATCAAACCCTCAAGAAAACCATCCAAACATGAAGCAACCAAAGGAGATTGCTACACAGTCGAAGACCGTTCTCAAATGGATCCCTATAAGGAGGAATGATCAGCTGCCATCTCGAGATACAATGGATACCTCCAACAAAGATGGCGTCAACATCTGCAAATGACATTAAGCCTCGATGAGCGACAACCATGTGCTCCCAGCACAACCCTGTCTTTTGCACCATTCAGGCCATGCATTTCCAAAGTATGCATTAACATAGGGCCACATTACATGGCCGTGCATAGACACAACTAAGAGTCCCATGCACAAGAGCACATTGACATATGTCAATTATTTTTTCTGATACTAACATCTCTCTTCTTGTGTGTAACATTGTTAAAAAAAAAAAAGGGAGTCAAAACTTTGTTCCCAGGTTTCGCTCATGGAACATGAATGAGACATGCTTAGTTGAAGATGGAACTATTGATTACTGGGCATTTATTAGTTTGGATAGAAGTGTGTCTCGGCTAGCAGGTGTGAAGAACTTGAAGGTCCGCAACTTGAGTGATGCTTAACTACTGCATGTACTATAATATACAGGGAGATATCTGCAAGAGGTAGTTTGGTATCCTGAGAATTCTTGTCCATATACCGGGTGAGAAGACTTCTGCTTATGGTGAGCTAAAGAAAATGTGTGAAACTAAGCTGGGTGTAGTTACCCAATATTGTTTGCCAAGGAATATAAAGAAATTCAATTCTCAGTATTTGGCAAATATTGCTTGAAAAAAGGAGACAGGACCAGGCGCTCAAAAAAATTCATCGGTGGACCATCAACACGGACATTCATCGACAAGGTTCCATCACAAATACCGGGTGTACAACAGGAAGAGATGAACATCGGTCGAACCTTCACAATGGTAAGTATCTTTACTTTGGCAACACCATCACCATGATAGATTAGGAAACCTCTTCGTCGGCATACCCTTGAGCACTTAGCTCAAGACCCCCAATTTTTGCACCATACTTCTTCCGATGCATTTTCCAAGTAAGCATGCATAGGGCTACATTACAAGGCCGTGCACAAGGCACATATTTTCCTCAACCCATGCACGAACACACTTACTCATCATCCATTAGGGGTTATGAGTACTTGGCATGACTACTATGAACATCATCCTTGGACGATCTGAGGTCATCAATGGAGACTCACAACGACACAGTCATGTTGGAATCCAAGGCTGAAGCACATACCAAGGGACTACAACTTGCAAAGGCTCGCAGTGACAAAATGAAGAACCAGAGAACCAACCTTGCCACTCTGGTTCATCCGAATGGACACTTCCTCTCAAAGCAACCAAGAATAACCATTACAACAAGGGTCTGTCAGGGACGACAGACTCGAGAGGGGGGGGGGGTGTTGGAACTCAAGGTCAAGCATAAAACATAGAAGCACATCAAAGAAGTGGACATAGAAGAAGAGAGAGCAAGTAGGGAGCTCCAAGAAGTGTATGTCAAATTTTCAGAAGAATCCCCTACAAAAATAGTGATTTTCATCACTAAAAACCATTGTAAATACCATTATCTATTTTTATAACTCCATTTTGTTCAAGACGATGAGTCCTCAAGCTTGAGGAGTATTAGAATTACCATCGTACCAATTTTCATAATTTTTAGACTTCGTTTGAGCCCTCAAATAAGCCCTAGAACCTAATTCTTAACTAGGCCGGACACTAGGTCTGGACAGGACCAAAACTACTCAAAAAACTATAAAAAGAGCTAGAGAGCTCATTTTTGGGGGTTAGCTTGTTAGAGAATAGAGCTTTTGTAAGAGAACTCTTTTGCAATCGAAGCTTTCCATTGTTCCTCTCTTTGATCTTACCTTGTGCGCGTTTGTGTGTGCATGCTTGCATGTGCTTTCTCTCACACACTTGTGCCTTCACATGCTCGTGGTCTTCATACCGGTCCTCATGTCTCCGCGGATTGACAAGTAAAGGAGGTGGTGATTACGCTTGAGCTACAGGCGCCGTCTGTGGGAAAGTGGCACCAGAATGTTGCAAAATTAGTTGTGGGAAAGTGGCAATAGATCGTTGCAAAGTGATTATCGGAAAGTGGCAACAGAGTGTTGCACAGTGATTGTGGGAAGGTAACCATAGATTGTGAATCGACAGTAAGATAGAAGTAGTACGAAAGTATTCTAAAGGTGATATATGCCGGTTACTCGGTCCGGCGATCGTATCCGAAGTACAGACAGCCTTGGGTGGTACCAAATTTGCGAAGGACACCCCCAGGAGGAAGAAGCGCAGATCGGTTAGGTCTGGTCGTCAAAGAAGGGAAGCATATTCGTAGTGATTCCGATAGCTTTCGGGTGGAACATACTACAATTCCGATAAATTCCGGTGAAATCTCGGTGCAGTCTGCAGCAGAGACAGTAACTTCAGGGTCCACAGGAACACAGTGTGCAATTGATCCGACACTGTCTGGTCAAGATTCAAATCTCTCTATGGATAGAGGTGTGTTATCCTGAGAGGTCATTGAAGGTGAAAGAATACCCTGGATTGGGGAAAGTTCCACTAATTCCGGTGGTAGTTCGGCCCTGGTTACAGAAAATTTACAATTTTTCGGTGATAGTGTTATACTTCTCGGTGAATCTTCATTTCGGACCCCACTGTTCAAAGCAAGTTTGCCTACGTTTGATACCGCAGAAGAGGATAAGCTATTCGAATTAGAAATTCGTAAGAGGTTAAGCGCTATTTTCAAACCGGAAGGAGAGCAGTCTAATCATACAGACTATGAAGCACCGGAAGCACATCCTCAGAATTCAGGAATTAGTAACAGTACTGACACTAGCACCATGAGTGGGCAACAACAACAACAACAACAACAATAGCAGAAACAGCTACTTCCACCTCGTCCGGTTCCAACAGGAGTCACCTACACAAAATTCGGTGGATTTCCAGGTGATGATCCTGATGCTCATGTACGTACTTTTGAAATTAGTTATGCAGTACTAAACCATCCACCTGATTCGGCATACAAGGCCATAGTATTCCAGTCAACACTAGTTAATGAAGCAGCGAGGTGGCTTACAGAATATGATATCAACCATTTTGGCACCTATGAAGCGATAAGGGATGCATTTCTGCAGAGATTCCGGCTAAAGAAGAACTCTGCTGAAATTTTTGATTACTTACAAAATAATAGACAGAAGCTGAATCAAACAGTGCAGGAATATGCCACCCTATTCAGAACTCATTTGAGACAACTACCTCTAGCATATGCTAATTTACCGGATGATGTCATCACTCAGTGGTTTATTAATGGTTTGACTCCGAAGCTCAAACAGATTATGATCATCCATTGTGTGGGAGCTATGACATTAGATGCGGTTATTGCAATGGCTTTGCAGCTCGAGCATAAGATTGGAGGCTTTACAGAAGATTTGGAGTGGTTAAAAGCCAGTAAAAGTGTTGCAGAAGATCCGGCTAGACAAATGTACTGCACTAAGTGCAAGAATCCACGGCATACCAGTGTCACATGTGCCCTTAATCAGATGTATTGCGCTATCTGCAACACGACCGGACATTCCACCGAAAACTGTGCTTATAATGCCAAAGTGCAGGGACCAGCAACCGTAAATGCTATTATACAAGAACCTGGGCAGCTGGCCATTCATTATGTACCACCTCAGATGAGAAATAATCAGCATCAAGGATATAGAAATTATAGAGGACAGAGGAATCCTAACTACAATACAAACCGCTGGCAGACAGGTACATCGCAGGAAGGTCCTGCTTTGCCACCCCCTCGCTGTCATTTTTGTGGTGAATTGGGTCACATTCGAAGATTTTGTAAAGATGCAGCCGAATACGATCAAAGAAAGAAAGAGCGTCAGAACCCGATGACCAACATGGTTCATATCACACCAATAGAAACACAACCTGCAGTAATCTATACCAGGTCCAGTAAGCAATTGCAACCAGTAGCTGAGGTATTTGAACCTGGCATCCGTGAACAGCAGAGAATGTATGATAAAGCTAGCCAATGGACCACCATCGAACCTCTAGTCTTCCCAGCTTCAATTCTGGTGACCCAAGTTCCACTGCCAAAAGAAGGATCGTAGGAACAAGATTCTACCCCAGTAACAAACGCATCGTCTTCAGAATCAGTGAAAAGTACAAGTCACGCAGATCAAGCATGGGAAATTTTATCTAAAGCATCCATTACTCTTCCTCTTGGATAGTTACTTGGACTAGTACCAAGAGTTCGGTAGCAATTCCAGCAACAGCTCAGTCCTGCATCTTCCTGCATTCCAGCGACAGCAACGGTACAACCGGAAACTGATTCTATGGTGGATCATTCGGTCCCC
Organism: Ceratopteris richardii; assembly: GCA_020310875.1. Classification (NCBI taxonomy): domain Eukaryota; kingdom Viridiplantae; phylum Streptophyta; class Polypodiopsida; order Polypodiales; family Pteridaceae; genus Ceratopteris; species Ceratopteris richardii. The sequence goes on from CM035408.1 coordinate 120,242,164, forward strand.
TTGATTATGGTATGGTACAAAAATCACAAGATTACTCAAGTACTAATTGATGGTGGGTCTGGTGTAAATATAGCCACTGCAGCGCTTTGTAAAAAGTGGGATGGACGCAAATCGAGCCTGTTCAATTTTTCGTTAGAATGGCAGATCAATCTCGAGTTCATCCAGTAGGACTCGTACGGAATGTTCCGATAACCTTGCAAGGTACAACGTTTAAGATGACCTTTGTCGTCTTAGAATTACCGGAGTGCAGTCTTGATTATAATCTTCTTTTCGGCCGACCCTGGTTGAAACAAGCTAAGGTTATACAGGATTGGTCAGCACAGGAACTCACTTTCAAAGACAATAATCGTAAATATGTTGTCAAATTGGATGCTATTCAGCCCTGTGAATTACATGCTAGACCATATGTAGCAGAACCGGTCCACATGTTAGATGGTTTATCCGATGACGAAGAAGAAGAATTTTTAAAGAATAACATTGATTTGATCTCCTTAGGGACTGTTGATCTGCAAACTGTTGTAGATAATTGGAATCCGGCAGCCTGTACGGTGGTGCCTGTGACCGAAGAAGTGGAGATAACAAATATTGTTGCTATGGATGAAACCACTATACAGCAACTTTTACAACCAGTTGACAATTCAGGAAAACCTCGTCAATTCTATGTTCCAGAAGATCAGTTGATCACCTATAATTTAGGAGATAAAGTAAATCCGCGACTTGTCAAAATAAAGGAAGGATTATCTGAAGTGTTTCAAGCTGATTTGATCCAACTTATTCGTGAATTCTCTGATGTGTTTGCATGGGATTACCGTGATATGAAGGGTCTGGATCCTCACATCTATCAACATAGGGTAATGCTCAAACCAGAAGCAAAGCTGATTAAACAAACCAGCTACCGTATGAACCCTAACTATGCAACACAGGTTAAAGCAGAACTTGATCACCTATTAAAGGTAGGATTCATTGTACCTATTGAGCATGCTGAATGGATCTCCCCGATCGTGATTGTACCAAAGAAAAACAAGCAGCTCCGAATCTCTGTCGATTACCAGAAATTAAATGCAGCTACCGTACCTGATCCATTTCCTCTTCCATTTCTTGATACAATGTTGGACAGAGTGGCTGGACATGAAATGTATTCATTTCTTGATGGTTACAGTGGTTATAACCAGGTCCGAATGGCTGAACAAGACATACTGAAAACAACTTTCATTACCAATTGGGGTGTTTTTGCTTGTACAGTTATGTGGTTTGGATTAAGAAATGCCCCTAGTACCTTTCAGCGATGTATGCAGGAAATCTTCTCACCCTATCTTACTTCTTTTATGCAAGTATATCTAGATGATTTCTCTTTATTCGGTAAGATGGTAGCACACCTGTATCATTTACGATGTTGTTTTGAGAAATGTCGTGAATACAGACTCTGCCTGAACCCAAACAAATCTGTTTTTGCGGTTTCATGTGGTAAGCTTCTTGGCCATATTGTATCTGCACAAGGCATACAAGTTGACCCAGACAAAGTTGCAGCTATGTTAGAAGCACATGTGCCTACTACACCGAAAGAAGTCATGCGATTCATGGGTCAAGTCAGGTGGCATGGTCGACATTTACGGTGGCTTGCTCATTTGGCAATACCCCTGAATCGGCTAATCACTAGTACTCCTTGACAGTTTGATTGGACACCGGAATGTCAAAATGCATTTGATCATCTAAAAATTTTATTAACGCAGGTTCCAATTCTACAACCTCCTGATTGGGAACGCCCATTTCATGTTTTTGTAGACGCATCAGATATAACCATTGGAAGTGTTCTAATGCAACAAACTGATAAGTGGTTTCGGCCTATTTACTATGCAAGTCGAAGGCTTGCTCTTGCTGAAAAGAATTATTCAGTAACTGAAAGAGAATGTCTTGGTTTAGTGTATTCTGTAAAGAAATTCCGGCATTATTTACTCGGCCGAAAATTCGTCTTTTATGTAGATCATGTTGCGCTGGTATATCTGGTTCGACAGCAGCATTTAGGTGGTCGCTTGGCACGTTGGGTTTTATTGTTACAAGAATTTGAGTATGAAGTAATTCATCGACCCGGCATTGCACATGCATTAGCAGATTTTCTCTCTCGGTTAGATTCCGGTGAAGCTCCGGTCGGTGTTGATGACACCACACCAGCTATTTATATTACTAAAATGACTAGTGATGAATCTGCACAACCTCCTGAGACACCTACTTACTATGATCAGTTATTAACCTTTCTTACTGATGGATGTCTTCCTACTCAAACTTCCCCTGCAATGCGTCAAAAAATTGCAGTTTACAGTCGCAGATTCCGGTTGATTGTTGGAGAGTTATATTATATGGATCACACTGGAGTTTTACTTCGTTGTATTCCTCCACATGAAGTAAACTTAGTAATTGCTTTGGCACATTCAATACCCTCCGGTGGACATTTTGCAGTAGATTTAACGCACCAAAAAATTCTGCAAAGTGGACTCTGGTGGCCTACTATGTACAGAGATGTATGTCAATTTGTGCAGCAATGTGACAATTGTCAGCGATCTAGACAGCCTTTACAACGCCATTTCTTTCCTCTACAACCTGTTTTACCTTTAGAACCTTTTCAGAAATAGGGTCTTGACTTTATTGGACCAATCACACCTCTAGCAATCCTTACCAACAACAGATATATTCTGACATGCACAGATTATGCTACAAGATGGGCAGAAGCTTGGGCTTTACAGTCTGCTACAGCTGTTTCGGTAGCTAAATGTCTGATGAAAGATGTATTCCCACGATATGGATTACCTTTGGAACTTGTGACAGATCAATTTTATTAACAGTTTAATGAAAGTACTCACACACTCTTTTCAAATTCTACATAAATTCAGTTCACCGTATTATCCTCGTGCTAATGGCCTAGATGAAAGTACAAACAAAACGTTGTTGACTATGCTTCGAAAATTGATTGTGGAATCACCAGAAAGATGGGATCAATTACTACCTACAGTATTATGGGCATACCGGACTACATACAAGGTCGCAACCGGACTAACTCCTTTCAAACTTGCATATGGAATGGAGGCAATTGCACCAATGGAACTTGTAGTACCAAGCTTACGTGTAACCATCTCTCAGGAATTGTTACCTGAAGAGTCTTTACCATTTCGGTTGGACACACTCAGAGAATTAGATGAGCATCGTTGGGAAAGTTTTCTGACTCTTCAAGAAGTACAGTTGCGGCAAGCTCGTACACATGATCGGTATCTTAAAACTCCAGTTTTTATGGTAGGACAACTTATGCTGTTTTTACAATGCAAAATCAAATCGTTCTGCTGGAAAATTCAAGTTACGATGGTTTGGTCCTTATCGGATTATTGAACAAGTGGGCCCAGCTACTTTTCGGTTGACTACTTTGACCGGAATTCCTCTTCTGAAAGTGATCAATGGTTCAAAGTTGCGGCCGTATCATCAAACATCTGATTCACACTGAAGTGTTCTGCGGTTGCCCGTGTATTTTTTTTCTTTTTCTCTTTTCTTTTCTTTTTCTTTTTTGCTTTTGCGTGTTAGTTGGATAAAAACCATAAACTCCTCATTTTGCTACATAATCATAAAACTCCTCGTTTGGATACATAACCATGAATGTAAGCCGCCTTTTCTTATCGATTCCGCTCATGCATGCACACTATAGTTATGAGGTTATCATCTCAACATCGCGCGATGATTCACATTTTTTGATCGCTTCCCGCTGCCAAGTATCTACTTAACCTTTTCCATTCCGTTGTTAATAGCTATTGTGTCTCCGTGCTTTGTGTACTTTGTGTTTCCTGTAATTCTTGTGTCTGCTTGCTATTCGTGTGCGCATCATGGAAGCTCTGGCAAACTTTGCTACCTTTCGTGACGGACACCCTGTGGATGTGGGTGAGTTCCTGCGTGTACGTGGGTTGTCTAATTTTGCTGAATTGCCTTGGCATTCAGTGGAATGTCACCCATTCTACGCCCAGATTATTGCCGCAATCGCTGCCACACCTACTGGGGAGCAGAGTTGGCCAATCACCTCTTTACCATCTCGTACTGTAATCACCCTACAGTCCTTTGCTGATGCATTCTGACTCTCTCCGAAAGGTCGAGAGAATGGCCCTAATTTGCCAATAGCTACAATGATCCAATTGTTCCCTAGATATTCTTCAAATGAATATGCCATCCTTTGTCGTCCTGAGCCTGAAAGAACAACCCTGCAATTTTTAGTAGCAATACTAAATTTGCAGAAATGTACATATGGCATATCTCGCCCATTCTACTCAGCGATAGATATGGCTGCTAGAGAGTCTGTTAATTTTGCCTCTTACTATTTCCGCCGCATTCACCGTGAATGTGTTTCAATCATTAAACAGGTTAACAAAGGAGATATGCCACGTTCACGATTACCGCACATTATTTCCTTTTTGTTTTCGGTCCTCCAAGCAGCGCAACCACCACCTAGAGGTCCAATTCTATATCATGAAGAATCCGCGCAAATCCTGGAAGATGATGAAGAAGATGACGCCGAAAACGCATCAGGATTAGTTCATCTGATAGTCAAGTGCAAGGGTCTGCCGCAGGTGATAAAGCAGACAACAATGAAGAGGAAGGGCATGAAGAAGAAACTTTCCACGATACAGCTACTTCGATGCATCAGGATTCATCAGCTCAATCATCTCCAAACCAGCAAAAAGAGCATGATGATACCACAGATTCTAGAGCCAGTTCTTCTAAAGAAGAATCTCAGCAACACTCCAAACAGGATAAGCAAGAAGAGGTGCAACATATTATTACCGAAATTTTTGAAGAATTGATTACAACAGTGGAATCTACAGTTGCCCATCCTGATGACACTACTCAACAACTCACTGAAAAGGTATTAGAAACTACCACTGTTCTTCTCACTCCTCCACCCATTCCTCTGGTCGACTCCATTATACCCGTGAAGGCAATTGAAGAGCGTGCCGCTTCATCCTCTTCACCGAATTACTCTCCCCCATCTTCGCAGCACCTTTTATCTGCCTCTTCATCTCAGCACATTCATCCAATCCCCATGTTTACTGAGTTATAATCAATGGGCCGAATGCTAATCCAGTTTTCCCAGCAGCTTCCGCTACAACTGAGAATGATGACAGAAAATATTCGACAGGAATTGCAGCATAAGGTGGATACCCTTGAGGTAGATATCACTCCATTGCAGGAAGAGGTAGATGCCGTAAAAGCAGAGAATCATAATCTGCATTTTCAGATTAGCCAGCTTCAAGCACAAGTTGCTCAGCAGGAGACAATAATCAGTCAAAGAGATGCTGCCTTAGCCGAAATTACAGTAAAAGATGATTTATTGCGTGCTGCTGATGCAGAAAACATGCAATTGAAACAGTTACTACACGATAAGGAAGATGCATGGATAGCTCTGGGCAATTTGTTAGAAGAGACAAGAGTACAATTGGATGAAGCAGTACAGAAAGGACAAGAAATGACAGCTCTACTAAAACAAACAAATACGCAGCTAGAGTTTGCAAATTCAAACCTATATGAATCAAATGCTGCTCTTAAAAGCCAGATGATGTTAGTCGCTCAACTACAGAAGGAGATACGAGAGATAAGAAGAGAAAGAGATGCCTATTACAGGACTATTCAATTTCAAAATCAAGAATTGGAAAGATGAGAAAATCAACTTGGAGCTCAAGCAGAAAGACTATCAAGAATAGAATTGCAGACATGAAAGTCAGTCGTGATGTAGCTTTATCAAATGAATTTTATTTACAGGAAGCTTTTCTGCAGACACAAGCAGAACTTTTGATGAGCCAGGTTATTACCACCAGTTCAGTAAGAACTGATGCTCAGTTAGTAGAACCCGAAGTCCTCAAACAGATGTTAGAGTCATTGAAAAAGAAAATTGTCCGGACATTTAGGTTAGCTAGAACTATGTATTTAGAGGGTATAATCGACGAGCCATAGAGTTTTGTATACCGGTGGGTTCAAGTCCATCGTGCGTGCCAGTGTAAGCCGCCGGATTGGCAATTGTAAAGCCTATCTCTTTTTCATATTCCGCACGAACCGAAAGATTGTTGCATAGATGTTGTATTCATTTATAAATCAATCAAAAAGATGCTTCGGTGACGGCCAGCAGACCGCCAGACTGTCTGTCTCGGCGATATGTCTGTGTAGTACCGTAGTGTTGTGTTTTTATAACTCTGAGTCATATTGTGTCTTTCTATTGTGTTTGATTATCTGTATATATGCGTTACAGATTGAGTTACGGTAATGTTTACATTAAGTGAAGTATTGAATCGTTGTTCTGTAAGTTGTTTACTGTAAGTCTGTGTTACGGTAGCATTCACCTTATACGCCAGTTACTGAGAAGTCTTAATCTGTGTATGAGTCGATACTCTGTGAGTGAGCGAATCAGAAAAGTAAGTCTGTAAGTAACGAGTCTGAGTTTTCTGTTAGTAAGTTTGATTAGCAGAGTTGATGAACAAACTGTCATGTGAAGTGATTAATTGGGAAAATCAAGTATAGGGCCTCTGATTATTCAGACCCCTTCCACTCCCAAGAACCCGAATAGAGTTTAAACGCATTCTGACGGCAAACACGTGTTTAACACTTTGCTTGACCTTATGCTTGCGATGCTTTTTCCCCACTATTTCTTCATCTTGGTCATCAGAGTCAGAATCATTCGAACTCTTGCCAGACTCCATTTCTGAATCAGATTCAGTCTCTAACCCAGAATCAGACTGCCTCTTTTTGCCTTGTCCAAACCTTCTTTCCACATGTGCCAGTGCTAATACTAATACATCAAAGCCATTTGCTATATCCACACTTGCAACCGCATGTCTAATTGTGCTTCTTAAACCCTTCAGAAAATATCCTGCCAACATTTCATCAGTAGGTCTTTCATTACCTTGCAATCGTTCCATTAAAGTCTTGAACTTTTGAGCATAATCTTCCACTAACATGGTTTTCTGTCTGATGGCTCTCAACTTCTGTAACACGTCGAAAGGAGTCTTTTCTTTTCTAAATTGTTGCAAAAAATCTCTTTTTAAATCGTCATATGTAGCAAAATGAGCAATAACATATTGACTGAACCAGCTCATAGCTCTTCCTTCCAACGTGGCCGCAAATTGATGTAGCTTAATATCATCCCCATAGATAGTTGGGTATCCATTAGCTGTCCATTTTATCTCGAATTGAGCTACATGGCAATCAGCATCTTATTTAGAGATTCCTCTGAAATGAGCTGCTTTGACTTTTGGATTGGGGGGTGGTTGAGCCATTGGCTGTGGTTGAGGTGTACGCCTAGTTCTTTGATCGATCGCCCCTGCAAGTGGGTCAAACTGGAGTCGTCTTCTTACTCCTACAGTTACTTCTATTAGGAACAGCGCTCCAAGTATACCGCCCACCAACCTTGCCTCTACTGCACCTGTTTCCCCCTGTTCCTCTTCTGTTTCCAGATCTTCTTCCTCCTGAGCTTCGTACCACTCGTAAAATTCTGAGGACGACTCCACATTCGCTGCTCTTGCCTGTGCTCTTGTAAAATATACTTTACCAAATCGTTTCCTTCTTTCCCTCATGCATTTCTTGCTTCTTCAGCAGTACAGTAGGATCGCCAATTGTGTTGAGGGTTCAGACGTTCAACACAACTCTATAACTATCCGAAACTGTTACATATCTCACACTGGTCTTCAAAACAATAGAGATTCTACTCTCATTCAGACTTTCATTTACCTCCTTAATTCACTGAGTCAGCATACTTAACTTCATCAATTACACGTCACACAATGTACAGAATTACATTCAATGATTTCTATCCACGTCTGCGCAAAAAACTCTCATCACTCAAAAACTCCACACATTACAAAGAATGCATATATTGAAGTTTTGCTAGAAGATTCTATTACTGAGAACTTAGAGTTGCCGGTACAGAATCTGGTTCAAAGTTACATTTCGTCATAGAACAAGCACTTTGCTTCTCTTGTTCACAGGCTCCGCTTGTTTCTCCTACTAACTTACTTCCTCCTTTCCTTGAAAAGAACTCTTCTTCAGTTTTGCGTGTGCCCCGATATAACGTCTTCGTCCTCTTATGACATGCCCCATGAGCTTCAATATAATTGCCTATTAAAATCCAATTCACCCAACAAAATACATCCAACTAGATAATATCTAAGTTTAACAATCTTTCATAATTCAAATTAATCATTTATCTTCTAGATTCCCTGTCTTCAACAGCAGTAAATGATTCTCAGGCTATGTCAGATGCAAAGCTTTGGCATGCACGCTTTGGTCATCTGAATTTTGCTAGTTTGCTATGCCTGCAAAAATCTGAAATGGTGTCCTCTTTGCCCAAACTTGAGGCACCTGGAAAACATGTTTGTGAAGGCTCTATTTTGGGCAAAATGCACCGTTCCTCCTTTCCAAAAGATGGTTCAGTTCGGGCTACACAGAAATTGCAGCTTGTACATAGTGATGTCTGTGGTCCTATGCAGACACCCTCGTTTGGAAATTACCTTTACTTCGTGACTTTCATTGATGATTTTACTCATGCATGCATGGGTATATCCACTCAAAGCAAATTCCGAAGTGTTCATGTGCTTTAAACAGTTTTTGGTTTTGGTTGAAAATCTGTCAGCATGTAAAATGGGCACCCTCCATTCTGATCGAGGGGGGGAATATATGTCTTCTGATTTTAATGCATTTCTGGCTGAACGTGGGATAAAACACCAGTGTACAGTGCCATATACACCTCAAAAGAATGGAGTTGCTGAATGAAAGAACAAGTCACTCATGGAGATGGCGAGGTGCATGGTCAAGAGTCAGGCTTTGCCACATAGTTTCTGGCTTGAGGCTGTCATGTGTGCAACATATGTACTGAACAGGTGTCCCACTAAAGCGCTGCAATCTATCACTCCATATGAGGCTTGGCATGACTGCAAGCCATCTATTGCTCATCTGCGTGTTTTTGGTTGTTTGGCATATGCACTAGTGTCTGAACAACATCGCAGAAAATTGGATGATAAGGCAGTAAAATGTATTTTTGTTGGGTACAATTCTGAAAGTAAAGGCTATCGCCTGTATCATCCACAGACTAAACGCATTCTCGTTAGCCATGATGTTGTCTTTGTGGAAGATGCTATTCAGCCATTGCTTTCATGTACTAAGGAGACATCTGTTAGCTCCAAAGACATGTATGATACTTTGATGCCCTTTTTTACAGGTGGACAGTCTAGTGCTGGTCCTAATGAGGCAACTTCTGAGCCTTTGCAGGTTTCATATGATGATGCAGATCATTCCATTTCTGATGTAGATTTACATGATGCACTTGTTGATGAGAGAGCTGATATTGAGCAGGCAAAAACTATGCCAAAATGGTTGGTGCAGACTTTGCGTGACAGCAAATTAGATGCGCCTTTGTCATATCGTACTCGTTCAGGCTCTCATAGTGCCTCCTTTGCATCAGATTGCTATGCTATGGCTGTGTTTAGTCTTTGTGATGAGAATGAGCCTGTTTCTTTTGATGAAGCACAAAATTCAGAAAATTGGATGGCTCGTATGCAATCTGAATATGATGCTATAATGAAGAATGGTACATGGTCTTTATGTGACTTGCCTCCTGGCAAGAAGTCTATTGGCACTAAGTGGGTATACAAGCTGAAGTGTAAACCTGATGATACAGTTGACAGGTATAAGGCTAGGCTTGTTGCAAAGGGTTATGCGTAGGAAAGAGGCATTGATTTTGATGAGACCTTTGCACCTACATGCCGTATGACTACTGTTCGGAGCATTTGTGCACTTGCAGCCCATCATGGTTGGAATGTACATCAGTTGGACATTAAAACAACATTTTTGAATGGTGACTTTCATGAAGAAGTGTATGTTTTTCAGCCCCGTGGCTTTGTGCAGAAAGGGCATGAAAACCAAGTGTGCAAGTTAAAGAAGGCATTATATGGTTTAAAGCAAGCACCACGTGCTTGGTATGAGAAGATACATGCCTATCTGGTTGCACATGGTTTTGAGAACAGTCCAACTAAAAGCACCTTATATGTTAAGCGTGCTAATGATGTGCTTCTGATCCTTGTTTTCTATGTTGATGACATGTTGCTCACTGGTCCTATTGAGAAGCATATTGCTGATTTCAAGGCTGATTTGCATGCCTCATTTGAGATATCTGATTTGGGGCATTTGCATCACTAATGGGGCATTCAGTTTATGCAAGTTGATGGTGGAATGGCTTTGTGTCAAACGAAATATATTGACACATTATTGCAGCGTTTTGGCCTTGAAGACTGTAAGCCTATTGCCACTCCTATGGAGACAGGTTTACGATTGAGTCTTCATGATAGTGGAGATGCATTTGATGTTGTTCTCTATCAGCACGCCGTTGGATGCTTGATTTACTTATGCATTACTCGGCCAGATATTCAGTTTGTTGTCTCACAGATGAGCAAGTTTATGCATTGCCCAGGAGTCATGCATTGGAAGGCGGTTAAGTGCATCTTTCGCTACTTGAGTGGTACTCGGCTACTTGGGTTGTTTTATCCCAAGGGGGGATCACTACCGCCAGATTTGCATGTGTTTTCTAACTCAGATTGGGCTGGTTGATATGACACTCGTATGTCCACCAGTGGTTTTTGCTTCATGCTTGGTAGCTCATGTATATCTTGGTTGAGCAAGAAGCAGCCTACTATGGCCACTTCCAGTTGTGAGGCTGAGTATAGGGCAGCTTTCACAACGACTGTTGAGTGTGTGTGGCTCAGACGCCTTATGGCTGATTTGGGTGTTGGCCAGTCTTCTGCCACCACCATCTTCACTGACAGTTAGAGCGCATTGGCAGTTGCGAGGAACCCTATGTTCCATGCTCGCACTAAGCACATTGAGGTGCATTATCACTATGTCAGGGAGAGGTTCTTTGCTAGGGAGATTAGCTTGGCATATGTGCCCACATAGGAGAACATTGTAGACCTTTTCACGAAGGCTCTGCCTAGGGAGAAGTTTGAAGCTTTCCGCAAAGCTTTGGGCTTACTTCCTTTTGTGGAGTGATTCCACATAGCTTGGCACTTCCTTATACATGAGTGCCAGCTTCTTGTTCACCGCATCACTCCCAGGGGGGATTTTTTGATATATTTAGGTAGTGATGTGTGTGAACACACTAGGACCGTCGGGGCACTTTTTTCCCTCTTTAAGAGGTTTTTTTCCCCCGGCTTGTATATACGCCTATTGCCCTAATGGGCTACTTATCTTTGTACATTCTCTAGTAATACATTCAGTATTGTATGTTGTGCTCCAAGATTCTTCTTCTTCCTTGTGTTGTTCGCATGCTTCTGCAGACGTCTAACTCCAACACTCATGTATGGACCTACTATACACCAACAACTCATCTACAAAATCCACAACACATTTTCCAATAAACAATCTAAATATCATTCATTAACATCATAAAAGTAGTAGATGCATTCGTCAAAGCAAATGGCATAACTAAATATACTGCCCAAAATAGCTCTTGAAAGCTATTTTATATATAGCATGTTCCTTAAATCTTATCTGGTGGTAGCCACTTTTCAACTCAATATTCATGCAAGGAGATAAACCTAAAAGTAATTCTGAAAAAAAAAACTCCTAGAATTTTGCTCTTACTTTATCTAAAACTACTTGAGCATTCCAATTGGAGTTTCCTTGAGTAAAGAATCCATCACTATACAAGATGAATACATGAAATACAAAAAATAAATAAACTTACAATCGATCTGGAGCAACTTGGTTGCAATCAGCAATCACATCTTTTGGTGATCTGGCTCTCCACGGATCAATAATCACCTCCCCTCATGCTCAAAGTGGTAAATATGTGAAGCACAACCTATGACTGGTCGTTTCCTAGCATGCAACTTCTTACTTAGGACTACATTGAAATGGGCCAGTCATGTTATCTTGAAATCCAATATGTATCATAGGACTAGATCAAGATGGGTAGATCTACTACTCATCAGTACATTGTCTTAGTACCCTTCCCATCGACTAACTCCATTGTGTAGGCATACTCTAACTACACAATGTCTAAGTGCAACCTTCTAAAAAGTCTTGTTTTGTGGGCTTGGCTTCTTCCATCATGGGGATCCTATGTGAACAAAGAACCATATCCACTCCTTTCAAATCTTTGTACGTCTAGGTGAACACGTCTCGATATTCTCGTAGGAGGTCTATTAACTCTTACTCTTCCTTAATGCTTCAATTGTTCCCCCTATATGTGCTTATTTCTTTGTCATCTTCAATCTTTACCACAATTTTCTTAGTCACTTCCTTTTTTTTTTGTAAGCTTCTCCCATGAAATCCTCTTGTTTTTTCACTCTTACTATAATTTTTATATCCTCTATTTCATATTTCTTAAATTTCTCTAGTACTTCGAACAACGATTCTTCTTCTTCCTGTGCTCATTGGTTTTTCTTATGTTTCTTTGTCTTGCTTTCTGGATCAACTTGAGTGGTTAGCAATATCTTTTTCTTACAGTCACTTTTCGTTTGTGAGTGTTTGCATCAATTAACTATAGGTATTCTTCCTCCAAGTTTTAGAAAGCTTCCATCATGATGAATTCTAAATCCTCATTGTTGTCCTCTTCACATGTGACCACACTAGAGTCACATTCTTCCACTAGATACTCACACATGAAAAATGATATGTCGTAGCCTTTCTCATCACAATGAGGGGTCCATTGTTCTTCATTCACTGCTATATCCACTATTGCTAAAATTTCAGCCCATTCATGAGGTTTAAACTCTTTGTTCGAAACTATCATGGGTGCATAAGATGGATCTTGTACTGATCTAGTGTTTTTTAATGCTCCTATGTTTTTGGCCTCTAGTCATCTCTCCTCTTCTTCAACAATATTACACATCTATAAGGGTGATTCTTCATGCATCCATGAAGGATTTGAAGAACCTACGGAGTGTATTGACTCCATGTCCTCTCAAGTCTTGTGGATGGGTACCACTATAAGGGTGGGGCATCTCTATGGACGTGATATTAACCTTAATTGTTACCCCATGTGTTGTAAGCACAAGGAATTGGTTCCTTTTCATATGCATGATTTTTCCCAAACTTGCATATCGTAGAAGTGTGTTCAAACTCAACACCATAGGTGATGAGAGTTATCCCTTCCAAGAATTTTAGTGGTTTTCCTATATATCCATATGTCATATGAAGCTTCATTATTGTGGGCTACAAAGTTGTTTTACCCCAACATTTCCATATGGAGGTTTCAATAATGGAAACTCCTACTCTAGAATCTAGGAATTCCTTGGTTGTAGACCCTTGGTATGTGATAGGAAGATAGGTGTTTCCTTCTTCTCATTCACTTATGTCTCCTATCTTGCCTATGGGGATCTTAAGGAATTTCCTATTGGATTCTACCTTTTAGTGAGAACTCGCAAGCTCAGACATGGTTTGCTGCATTTTTCCACAACTATGGCTTTACTCTTAAGATCTCTTCTAAAGTGAGATGGCACTAGACTTTCGTGTTTCTTACAACCTCTATGTTCCTAGGTAGAAATGAAGATTTGTTCCTTATCAATATCATAGGAGCTCGCATTTGAATGGACTTGAATTCCCATGGACTTGTGAAATACAACAGTTCTTGTAAAGAATTGAATTCAAAGTCCAACCTTTTGCTTGATTGAATGTCTTCATGCTCTTCGTGTGTAGAGGGGATGTCTTGAGGGAATTGATCTTGTAGATCAACAATCTCTTGAATGGGTATGGGTTTCATATGTTATGTACCCTTCTCATCTTTGATGTCTCTCATGAATTCTTGGAAATATTTGTTAATGGAAGGAGGGATTCTACACTCTGTTGAGTTGGGAACAAAGGAATTTCTTGGGAAGAATTCTCGCTTTCAAGAGAGTAAGCCTTTTGAGGTGCCATGTCCTTTGATTTGGATGCCATTTGCTCTAATCATTCTAACAGTCCTTTGTAGTGCAACTCTGGTTTGACTAGGTTGCTCTGGATAAAGAGTTGGCTAGCCTCAAACATGGCCTAGGCTAGTTCTACCATCTTGATGCATAATTTTGTACTCTCTACCTCTAGGTCTGCTCTAGGATAGCTCATGTCTAATTCTACTAGGTTTGTTCCTTCTCTTAGTTGTGCCTGATAAGCCTCAAACATCATTTCTAAGTATTGTGACATGGGATCTAGGAGTATTGAATAAGACTTAGGTATGAGTGGTGTTTGTGTTGGAACATGAGATGCTAGTTCTGCAATTTTTGCATTGGTTTCCTTAAGGCTACCTTCGAATTCTGCTAGTTTCTTGGACCAATTCATCTTCACTCTTTCTCCATAACATTTCCATGTTTTGAATTTCCTTTTACTAGACTCTTTGCTTTCACTAGACTCTAATTCTTTATCTTGATTTCCTTGCTTAGCTTTCTGCAATGCTTGTGCTCTAGTGACTTCTTCAATGGGAACTAATTTGGGTGGAGTTCCACTTATGGTCTGCACTATTCATATCACATTGATCGAGGTAATCTTTGGGGCATTAGTGGGGTTCTTAGGGAACTCACGGATAATATGTTCCTTGCACAAACAAAATCCTTGAATTGTAAGCTAACATGACTAACTTGTGAGTGGGGCATATGAACATTCATGTATGAAATGATCTTTGTGGCATCTATAGCAAGGTCCTCAAGGAACCTGTGCTCACATTTGCCTCATTTGGGGTCTAGGGTTGGGATTGGCATACATGACATTCGCATAATCAAGTTCCCAACTATACTACTATGATGGGATCTCATATTGATAAACCTCAAAATTTTCTAGAGACTTTGTGAATAGGTAGGGAAATTCTTGCCATGTGAAGAGTCAAAATTACTCATGTTTGAATCATTATATGTGAGAAATGGAGAAACTGTTGCCAAAACCTTATTTGGGTTTTCTTTTGCTGCAACATAATCGACTGAAATTACATTGATAGGGGGTGGTGGTTTTTAATCTAGCATTGGTTGTTGTCTAGGTTGAGATTGGTACTATTACAAGTAGTTTTGCTATAGTCTATAGTAGGTTGCTCTTGATATTGATTTTGATATCTGTAAGGTTGTTGATAGTTTTCTATGATTCCTTGCTTGTTATAAGGACAATCTTTTGCCATATGGTTTGCATAATTCCTCTCTATTGTGCAATAGTATGAGACAGGGACTAATGCATTTTGGGTTTGTATGGGGCATGCATTTTCCATGTGATCACCACTGTATGTATAGAAATGCTTGATAGTAGTCACCTTCTAATTCTACATATTCTACAAGTTTTCTCTTAGCTTTTGTGCAACTAACTCAGTGTGTTCCTATATTGACAATTAGAGTTTTGATGTGACACTAACTAGGCATTTTGATACTTTATAGACATTTGATAATTCTAGCTCCTCTCCCAAGTTTTATTCTATGTCTATGCACCTTGTCACGCATTGGTCTAGGGTGTTTGGCTCTTTTAAGTACATGTATAATCATAGTTTTCCACTCAAGAAGTGACACATCTAAATACAAGGAAACTTGTTTGGCTTGTGTAGGTAAGGTAACCTTGTTATTTCACATCTCTCTATGTATTGCTTGAATCTATGTCCCGCCTTACTATCTCTTGGGGGCTCTGCTTGAAACTATGGATCAAGATGAAGTGTTGTGCTTGATTCCATTCTTAGAGAACTCAGTTATGAAAGCATCCATCAAATGTGAGATATCCCAATAGTTTCCTTGATACAATGGCTCAAATCATGCTATGGTTGTACCCTTCAAAGATATCCCAAAAGCCTCACATTGAGTGAACAAGTCCTCTACTTGTTCTGCTCTAAACACCTGTTTGAATTCAACCACATGATAATAGGGATCTCTAGTGCCATCAAAGTATTTCTTTATGATTTTGACTACCTACAAGGGTCTCAACATTTGCGAATGTTCTCTCTATCTATACAGATGGAAATCATCATCCTCTCTGTGTGATCTATGCCCTTTAGCTCTCTCTCTCTCTCTCTCTCTCTCTCTCTCTCTCTCTCTCCCTCTCTCCCTCTCTCTCTCTCTCTGCTCTACTTGTGACTTGATCCAATGTACCTCTACCTAGGTTGTGTATGAAGATTTCTTTTGGAGCTTTGCTTTTTCTCTTTCTCTCTTAACTCCTGAGGAGTTAGCATGTCCTCAACTTTCTTGTTTGTGTGAAGGTTTGTGTAGAGTTAAAACCTTCTTACCTTGCGAAGGATGAATCTGCTTACTATAGTCTGAGACTATGTACATTCATTCTAAATCATGACTCAAACAGGTTGCTTTTTCCTAAATTATCTAGGTCCATGAACTCATTCTTAGTCTAGGGCTTGTTTGATATAAATTTCCAAAAAGCCTCCTCAATCGCTTCTTTTCCATAAAGCTCTATGGCTGCATTATCATCATGTATCTTGGTCATGGCTACAATCCTTATCAGCATGGATTTCTTCCTAGGAGTGGTTGGTACCTCCTTTTGCTCATCCTCATCTGAATCTCGAACTTCTGACTTTTGGAAGAACAATCCCAAAATAATATATTCTATTAGTTGACTAGTAACAAAATGCATAGTTCCCTGCTTGTATATGTATGATCCATTCTCAAATTTAGCTATAAGATGATCTAACCCATAGGATTGCTCTGGATTTCTTTATTGGATAATGGATCTCCTCAAACTATCATCATAGATGCGAGCGCCTTATTGATTGGTTTGCACATACTCCAACTATGTTTTATAGGGCCCTTTTGGTACCTCTAGGTAGGCTTTTGGAGTACTAGGAGTCATTCTCTCCATGCTATAAGAACTATCTATCTCACTTGTCTCTAGGCTTTCACTAGATGGGTGGTTACCTAATTTCTTGGACCAGGACCTAGTTGCATGGTTGACACTAGCTTTAGATGATCTTAGGCTTTGTCGATCCACTTTGCCCATGTGTTTACCTAATCTAAGGTTCATCTATTTAACCCAAATCATTTTTACTATCCTTTAGCACTCACACATTGATGTTTACTCGATTTCCAGTCACTTTTCTGGTGACTCACTTTATGAAGATCTTGTCATATTGTAACGTTGTCAAGAACACTTGGATTATATGATTTCAATGTTAAATTGTCTGATTATGTTCTTTTACCCTTAGTGTTTTGTCACACTTATTATTTATTTATTAATCTTGGACTTGTTTCTTTAAGTGCTTCTTGAAATTAGAAGATTCTTATCATAAACTTAATTCCTAATTCTAGAACTACGCATCTTAGCCTAGTATAGAATAAACAAAGGGGGTTTATAGCTTTCAAACCTCTAGTGCTTTGATGTTCTCTCTTAGCGAGAAGGATCTTGGACGCCTTGCTTTTGATGCTTGGAACCCTTGTGATAGAGCAAAAAAGCTTTGAATTTTTGTGATACTTCTAGTGCACTGCAAAGGCACTTGGGAGGCATATCATTTTGTGGTAACACAACTCCAAGAAGGTAAACGTTTTGTTTGTTACGATAGATCAAACATGTGATCTTGAGACATGTGTAGAGGTTTATCCTAGTATTGTGACCTGCTCAAGCTGATGATGAGTCCAAATCGACAAGAAAACAAAAAGACATGCACTCTTTTGCTCTCTCTCTCTCTCTCTCTACCTCACATGCAAACAAATGAAGGGTGAATGGCAGAAGGCGGGTATATGGTATGATAGGTGAAATTTTTGCAAAGAAGGAGATGGAGTAGGAAGGTGAGGGGGGTGAATGGAGGTGATATGAATGGAAATGGTGGTATAAATGATCAAGAAAATGGAAAAAATAACAAGAAACCTACATACCAATGATTCCAATGTCTCTTCTCTAAACTCTTACCATCACACACTCGTCACTCAAGAGGCTCTCCTTGGAAACATCAACAAATTTGGTGTCTCTCATAGAACAATGGTGAGCACCAACATGAAGGAATATCCACTTCATATTTTTCAATCCATGGAGACATCACGGTGATATGATGATTGTGGGTAAGTGATGCATGCAAATATGAGAGTGAGAAGCACAATGATGTGCACACACACACACACACAAGGAAGAGCAGAAAGAGTGGAACAATGGAGTCTATTGCTTCAAAAACATAGATTACAAAATTCCTTTACTATCTCTAATCAAGTAACCTCCCAAAATGAGCCGACATGATCTCTTTATAGATTTTAGACTAGTTTTGGTTGATTCCGCATCTACTATCCAACATTATTAAAAAAAAGGTTCTCTATCTAATTTCAAGGCTCAAACGAGCTCCAAAAAGAAATTTTATATGTAGCTTCTATCTAAGCCCTGAAGCTAGAGGAATCCTTTGCTTGGATAAAGTGGAGCCAATATTTACACAATGGGATTTTTAACAGGACTTTTAGTGATGAAGATCATTATTTTGAAGAAAGTCATAAGTATTACTATGTTTGAACTATATGGCTTCATTTTACATGCTTGTGTGTCTTTTATGCTTGCTTGGGCCATTTCTTCAATTCCTATTGCTTGCGACTCTGCTTGGTTGTTGGCTAATAGAGATACATTGAGAAGTTGGCGAGTTTTTTATGATTGCAGTATTGTTCATTGAACCATTATGGATCAATAGTGATACACATATTTGGATTTATAGACCAATTATTCCTAGGACAAGGGAAGCTTTAAGATTCTTAATCTAGAGGATACAATTCCTAATAGCATGAGGCAAATGAAGAATCTACTCTATGTATTGATTTAAAAAAAAAAAAAGTTTGAACCATATTGTTAGATGCAAGTACAATCTATGTTGGGTGTGTCTACCCAAGAATCCACAATGGAAAATGTTTGTGATGAGGAACGATATGATGTATCCCACCTTTTGATGGTGCTAGTATTAGAAGAACTAAACAAGGCTAAACTAATGTTCAAAGCTACCAACTCATAATCCATGGTGATGGAGTGGAATTCCATAGTAAAGACAAATACTAAATGGGAGTAAATGCACTCACGACATGAAGAATAATTTTTGAGATTTAATAAACATGTATATAGAATGCACTTAAAAGAGAAGGAATGTTAATAACTCAAAGACCAAGATGAGGATCAAACAGGTAGAGCCTTATAGTTTGGAAAAAATTTTAAAACATACCGAATGGAAGAAATAAAGTTACAAATGTGAATGCCCCAGAGACAAGTCACATCAAGAATAACTTGTGATAACAAAGAGCGAACAAAATGGGTAGTGGTGACAATAGAGGACATTGATGAGAAATTTACATATATTGGCAATGATGCCATTGATGATGAGGCAAAACAAATCCTAGTCCAATTATGCCAATTTAGGGCCATCTCGTTTGTTCCTACATGGACTAGAGTATACCCAAAAAACTATGATCATAGAAACCATATGGATCCAAATACAGAGTATTCAAAACAATGCGCTTGAATTCATTAACATATTCATCCAAGATGAAGGAAGAGATTAAAAAATTAATGTCCATTGGATTTATGTACAAAATTGAGCATACTACATGATTTTTTGTTATCATTGTTGTGCCCAAGAAAAAGAAAATAATTGTGTGTATCGACTTAACAAGAGCCGATGTAGCTACAATTAGAGATAGCTACCCATTTCCTACCACTGATCATTTGTTCAAATGCATTCTGGGCAAGGAAATATTAAGTTTCCTTGATGGGTTCTCAAGCTACAAGTAAGTAGCCAAAGACCCCAAGGATCAAAATAAGACTACTTGGGCTATAGAATGGGGCACATATCAAATACCCCTATAAATTTCCAAAGGATCATGTGCCATTTCTTTGAGGAATTTTTAAGGAAGAGCCTTGAAGCATATTGGGTTGACCTTTAGGTTTTCTCAACCTTATGCAAACACATATCGTTTCTCAAATAGATTTTTCAAAACTATGGACTATAACATGTCTTCCTAAATTAAAAAAGAAAATCTTTCCATGGTAAACAAAGATAAAATGTTGAGAAATATTGGCTCCAATAATGGCATATCAACCAATGAAGAAAAGCTCTAAGTCATTGTAGGCATTCCATCACCTTATATGGTTAAAGAAATACAAGCCTTCATGAGGAAGTATGGCTGCTACCATCAATTCATTCACATGTATGCTCTTATTGCTAAACCCATATATGCTCGCTTGACTCAAAATGGATAGAAGAATGTGATAAGGTATTTCAAGAGATCAAGGAAGAGTAAGTTTGAAACCATCTTTAAGGTTCTTAATTGGTCGATGATATTCCATGTTCGTGTAGAAACCTCCAATTTTGAAATAGGCTACATCTTAGCTCAACAATGAAGGAAATAAATATTTTTCGTACTCTATGCTAGTTTTGAATTAAATCAAGAGGAGAAAAACAACAAAAATATACAACATGAGGGACATGTAATGGTGTATGTGGTCAAAAAGTTTCACTACTATTGTCTAATAAGTGCAAGCTCCTTGCTTATTACCAAGATCTCCTATACTTGGATTGCAAACATTGAAATACCATAGGACTGATTGAATGGCCTATTTAATGATTGAGTTTAATTTTTAGGTTTTGGTGAAGAAAGTGAACATACATTACAAGAACACCTATCAGAACTCATCAATGGAGAGTCACATGAGGGAATGGTAGATGAATTATTTGATGCTTATGTACTTAGGATAGAATTCATTCCATAGTTGGATAAGAAGATCAAACCATTATGCACGCTTGGGCCCAATATTGTTAAGGAAAGGGAACCTTCTAGTTCATTCTTCATAGCTCACAATCAACACATAATAGTTGGTGAAGTGTATAAAAAAACCTCCGGAGGATTGTTGTCCTACTATGTAGAAGATGATGAGAAAGTTGAATAATGAAAATCACATCAAAGTTGAAAAGGAAAAGATAAATCTCAAAATGGATTCTACTAGCCTAAAATGGAAAAAGTACTCATGAATTTGTCAACAAATATAAGGCATGAGAAAGAGAGCCTCCCACAAAATTTTCTACCCTTCATCAGATAATGAAAGAACCAACATGGAGTAGACCAATTGTCAATCTATTAAAGGAAAAGAAAGATCCGAAATTGATTATTTTTTAAAGAAAAATAAGATTTAAAGAAATAGCAAAGAACTACATCATTATAGGTAGTCATTTACATAAGAAGGTAAGTGTGATTTCTTATGACTTTGCATCAATTAAAATGATTACTTACCAATTTGAGAGATGCTTCATGTGAGGATGGTAGGTGGTCACTATTTTGCGTACCCAACAAACAAAATGACTTTATATACTAGATTCTGGTGATCCGTGCTTCATATGGATACAATGATACATGTCAAACTCTGTGATGCATGCCCATGAGCAAAGATCTTTTTTAGGAAGGATAAAAATTCCCCTTTGGCTCATGATGGTAGAAAGAGCTTTTGCAAAATTGGGTCTTGACTTCATTAGACTAATCAATCAACTAGCCAAGGTAACATATGTTGAGTGTAAGACCGTGTTTGTGGACAACTTGAAGAAGTGGTGGGAAGCTAAGGTTACCCCCAAAAATGATGCCGACACCATTGCCAAGTTCCTTAGTGAACATAATTACAAGATATGGGCTACCCATTGAATTAGTGAGTGCTTGTGAACACCATCATTGAAAACATACTCAATGTGTTCCTTGTGACCCATAAAAGTTCAATGGCTTACTACCCCTAGGCTAACAATCCAATTGAAAGTATCAATAAGGTCTTTGTAGAGTACTTTCTAAACTAGTCAACAATGTAAGGAGTGATTGGTATAAGTAGTTGAACCATGAAATATGGGCTTATCAAGTAGCTTATAAAATTTGACTAGGTTCAACTTCATTCACTTTGGTGTACTATGGGCAACATGCTATCCTTCCCATCAAATTCTTAAAATCTACCTTGAGAGTGGCAAAGGGTTATCAATGGATGAGGCATGAGATCTTAGAAAGAGTTGAAGGATTAGAGAAACTCCATAAAATATGATTGTAGAAGGTAATAGGGATATATGCAGCCAAGAGGCAACAAAAGGAAAAATTCAACATGCATGTAAAAGATAAGGGTTTGAAGGAGGAAGGCTTAATTTTGATCTATAAACGAAAACCAACACATTTAGAAGCTACAAAAAGCAAGGCATGGACCACTAGTAATATATTACATCTCCAATAGTGGTGCCATCCAACTAGCTTTAGTATAAGGAGGCATCCTAATCAACCAAATTAGTAGTTGTAGAGTGGAGCTAAAAGGGCCCTTAATATAATACATTGTAAAGAAGTCATTTCTATGAATGAAGAAAAAGATGAACAACAGATAAGAGAAGGAGTGCAAGCTCAAGCATAGAATGGATAAAAAAAGGATGATAGCGGGGAAGATAATCATATTGTGTGAGCCTTAACAATCCGATTCACACATCCATAAAGGAGAAGAAGCCATCTAGTATCTTGACATGAACGTACTTGAAACTTGGCCTACAATGCAAAGTCTTAGACACCATTGATGCCCTAATAGAATCAAGACTAGTGTTGAATATAATACAAAAATCAGTTGTTCTCAGAATCCAAAGAATTATCCAATCTATAGAGGTACATGTCATGGATATTTAGTTCGGAAACATTAACAGTTACATAAAGATGGAACTTCAAACCAACATTGGAAACACTTTTATGTGTGAAACTTTTGTAGTCTATGAAGAGCATGTATGACTAAACTAGCTACTAGAGTATGAGGCAAATCTCAATGTAGATTCAGCAAGGCATGGTCTCAACTGTATAGAAAGGAGTGAACTTTTGTGCTACCTAGAAGAGCAAGGTATTGTGAAGAGATGGATAGGTATGTGCTTGAAGATGAAGAGGTCTTGCAAAATCCTTGATCTACACCAGCCAAATGAACTCCAGGAGTATATGGTGGGCCCTTTTAGCTTGCCAATGGATGTATTAGACACCCTATGTACCTTGGAAGATCACTCTCAAAAAGATAGATCAAAACAGATAAGTTGGAGTTAGCTCAGAGGTGAAAAACTTGCTATTTTGGTTCATACACTTGTCCACTGTTTTGCATAATTCTCTGAGCACAGCATCAATTAGCTTAATTCCTCTTGGGAAAGTCTAGATAACTTAAAGAGCTAACTTTCAAGAGTAATCTCATCAAAATTAATGAACCACACACTAAGAATGAGTTTTAACAAGTGATGACATCATCCCGATTTTCACAGGCTGCTACAGTTTGAGACCAGTGAGCAGAAAAATGAACATAACTCAAAATCTAGGAATCCAATGATTATGAAAATTTGTACGGTTTTACTAGACAGTAAGCTGAATCCAAAAAGTTTTAAATCACTGAACTTGGATAAGTAACCACTGAGAAATGGCTCTGACAAAGTGAGTGAAAAAATCAGATACCTGACAAAGAAGTGAAGATGAACAGACCCTGTTGACTTCAAATGAACATAACTGAAGATTGCAACATTCAAATGACATGAAAATTTGTGAGCATATAGTAGACTTATAGAGCTAGCTTTACCAAGTTAAATTATTGAAAAGGATGCACCAAGCTCAGAGAAACCATCTTTGCAATCTGACTGAGAAAACTGAGAGTAATGGCAGTGAGTAGTACACTTCACAAGAACATGGAAATATGAACCCAAATGATCATGAAAATGAAAGTATATTGCTTGTACAATACAATGGACTTACTGATACATATGTGTGCTTTGTAATCACACCTTGATATGGCATAAAGCTCAGCTCTTGGAGGTCTTCACATAGGTCTCTCTAACCACGACTAAAACTGCCATCTATTTTTAGTTGAGTTTGGGAGGCTAACTTCCCTCAATCACTCTCCAATCAATCAATGATTGATTTGATTCTCTACCTACCACAAATCACGAATTCGTGGCTCCTCTTTCCATTCTTGATCAAGTGGACTCAACCACTTAAGATTCTTTCACTTTTACATTAAGTAAACTCTTCAAAAGTTACAAGAGGTAGTTCACAAGTGAACTTTACATAGTCTTCATTTTGAAGCTTCTTTTATGACTTTGTGGGACTCAAGCCAATACTTAGGGTTGTCATAGACTTGCTCCAACAGCTCCCCCTCAAGCCAAGTATGCTTAAGGTCTTCAATCTTCCAAGATTACCTGCAAACCTATCATAGCCTTGAATTTGCAAAGCTTTGTACCATCCAATGCTTTGGTTAGAATATCTGCACATTGTTGATGAGTGGACACATATGATATTTGAATCTCTTTGCTTAGAACCTTCTCTCGTACATAGTGATAATGAACTTCAATATGTTTAGTCCTTGCATGAAAAATAGGATTAGCAGCCAAATGAATAGAACTCATATTGTCACCAAAAATAGTTGGAGTTCCAAACTCCAATCCAAGATCTTTGAATAATGTCTTCATCCACATAGCTTCCTGAGTAGCTATGGCAAGACCTCTATATTCAGCTTCAGTAGAAGAGAGAGCGACTGTGGGTTGCTTCTTGGATGACCATGAAATAAGCTTTGAACCTGCAAAGGTAAGATAACCTGAAGTCCTCCTTCTATCTTCCTTGGAGCCTGCCCAATCTGTATCATAAAATAGCTTCAAACCTAAATCAGATACATAAGGATAATAAAGTCCTTCATTTATGGTTCCTTTGAGATACTTGAGAATCCTTTTGGCAGCATCCATATGTGGTTTCCTTGGTGTGTCATAAATTGACTTAGCACACTCACACTGTAACATATATCTACTCTTGTCAATGTGGCATAGTTGAGACTACCCACTAGACTTTGATATGATGTGATGTCCTCTATGAGTTCACCTTCATGTGAGCTCAATTTGTGATTGACCTCCATTGGAGTACCTGCAATCTTACAATCTTGCATCTTGAATTTTGCCAACATGTCCTTTATGTACTTTCTTTGAGTGAGAAACAAACCATGATCTTTGTAGACAACTTCCAAACCTAGGAAGTAGGTAAGAGAACCCAAATCACTTATCTTGAACTCTTCTCTCATCTGATCTTTGATCTTCTTCATACCATCTGCATCATTTCCTGTCAATATAATATCATCTACATATACACATAGGTAGATGACTTCAGAGTTACTCTTTTTAATAAAGAGTGAAGGATTTGCCTTGCTTGGTTGAAAGCCTTTGTCCTGCAAGAATGAAACAAGCCTGAAATTCCAAGCTCTTGGAGCTTGCTTGAGACCATACAATGCTTTGTTAAGTTTACACACATAATCAGGATAAACTTGATTCTCAAAACCAGGTGGTTGTGCCATATATACCTCTTCTGTTCTCCAACCATTCAAGAATGCATTCTTTACATCTAGTTGAAGTATCTTCCAATTCTTGGAAGAGGCAATACTAAGCAAAACCCTAATAGTAGGCATCTTTGCCACAGGAGAGAAAGTCTCCTCATAATCAATTCCTTGAGTTTGTGCAAAGCCTTTTGCTACAAGCCTTGCCTTATACCTGTTAATGGAACCATCATAATTCTTCTTGAGTTTATAGACCCATCTTGAGCCTATTACCTTCATGGATGAAGTCTTGGGCACCAAATCCCAAGTGTTGTTTTCCTCAAGTGCTTCAATCTCTTCCTTCATTGCATGCTTTGGCCTCTTCAAATGATGATGGCTCCTCTTGGTTTATGTCCTGTGCTATGTAGATACAATGTTTAGTTACTAATGAGGTGTCAAACCCATACCTTTCTGGTTTTTTCTTTTCCCTCATAGATCTTCTTAGGCCATGATGTGATGATTCTGCCTCATGTCCAAGTTCCTGCAATTTTGCTTTACCTTTAGACTTCCATGCTTTGATCTTTTCCATCTGAGATTCTTCATCATCCTCTGAGGTGTCTTGTTCTTCAATCTTTGGTTGTTCTCTACCAAGCTTTGGAAAATCTTCTTCAAGATTATATGGCAAATTGACCTTCCTGCATGAATCTTCATACCATGAATTGTTCTCATCAAAAACTACATCTCTGCTTACCAAGAATCCTTTGTTGGTAGGGTTGTATAACCTGTAGCCCTTTTGATTGTTGTCATATCCAATAAATACACAACTTTCTACCTTTGGATCCATCTTGCCTCTAACCTATGAAGGAACATGAGCAAAAGCAATACATCCAAAAATTTTACAATGATCTAAGCTTGGTCTTCTTCCATTCCAAGCCTCATATGGAGTCATCCCATCAAGGGATTTTGAAGGCAACCTGTTAATCAAGTAAGTGGCTATAGATACAGCCTCAGCCCATAAGTAATTAGGTAAATGCTTTTCATTTAACATAGACCTTGCAGCTTCAACAATTGTCCTATTCCTCCTTTCTGCCACTCCATTTTGCTCAGGAGTGTACCTTGTAGTTACCTCTCTTTTGATTCCTCTTTCTTGAAGAAAAGAATCAAACTCATGGGAGAAGTATTCTCCCCCTCCATCTGACCTTAACCTTTTTAGTGATTTACCCTTTTGATTCTCCACAAGAGCCAAAATATCTTTTGAAACATGAAAAAACTTCATCTTTGTGTTTCATAAAGAATAGGATAGTCCATCTGCTGCAATCATCAATAAAGGAGACATAATACCTTGATCCAGATATTGAAGCTTCCTTGCTAGGTCCCCATACATCTGTATGAACCAACTCGAAGAGATCTCCATGCATATAACCTTTCTTCATGAATGGTAACATGTGAGACTTTCCAAATTGACATGCACTACACTTATAAATCATATGTTGTTTTGACAAATTAGGGAGTCCAAGTACACTTTGTTCCCTGCAAATTTTCTTTAATGACCTTTCACCAATATGTGCTAACCTTTTGTGCCATACTTCCAATTCTGTGAGTGTCTGACTACCATAATTAAAGAGATCAATGTTTCTAGTGTCCTGTAATTCAAATGTGAACAATCTACCTGTCTTTTCACCTTTTGCAATTTTTCTGAATCCTTGACTTGGATCTTCAACAAATGCTCCTGCCTTTGTGAACCCGACTTGCAACCCTTTCTCTACTATCTGCCCAACACTTATCAAATTCTTTGTAATGGTAGGGACATAGAGTACCTTACTGAGTAGGTTGATGTTTCCATCAGGTGCTTTGACATTGCCTATTTTCTCCACAGGATGTTTTGTATCATCTCCTGTTTGTACCTCATGCTTATTCCTTGGATCTTCTAAATCTGATAGGAGTGCCACATTTCCTGCCACATGATTTGAACAACCTGAATCTATGTAGAAAACATGCTCATCAGATTTACCTTGTGGCATAGCCATGTTCATGATCAATAATGAATCCTCTTTGTTTGAGTCTTCTGTGTAGTTATTGTAGTCTCTCCTTCCTTTGTAGCCTCCTTGATAGTTTGAATGATTGTAGTTGTTGTAATTGCCATGGTAGTTGTTGAACCTTCCTCTTGAGTAGCCATAACTTCCTCTATTGTATCCTCTGCCTCTTTGATTCCTGGAATTCCTAAAGCAATTTTCAGTTGTATGATTAGTTAGTCCACAAATAGAACATGGGTTGGAGTCTTGGGATCTCCCCCTGCCTTGTCTACCTCCTCTTCCTCTACCTCTGCCATGTCTTCCTCTACCTGCATAGTTAGCTTGATATGTACCTGCTTCATCATCCACTTTCTTTGCATTTCCTTTGTTATCTTTGGACTTGCTTTTATCAGTGTATAAAGCTGAAGATTGATTACCTTTAGAGCTTTCTCCATTTTTTATAAGCTTTGCCTCTTGGGTAAGTAGTTGTCCAATGAGTGTATTGAAATCAGGTACATGCATGTCCATGTACAAATCCATAGCTGTGGTGAATGCTTCCAACTTGTCATCTGCCTTCAAGCCATTGATGACCTGCCTTACAATTTGCTCTTCATCTATTACCTCTCCAATGCTTCCCAACTGATCCGCTATGTCCTTGAGCTTTGTGACAAAATCAGTCACATTTTGTTTGGGAGCCTTCTTGAGAGTTGTGAAATTCAGCCATAGTTGATGCTTCCTAGCTTTGGTACTTGAAGAAAAAAAGGCTTCAAGTGCATCCCACACTTCTTGAGATGTCTTACAACTTCTAATGTGAGGCAACAAAAAATCTGAGATAGAGTTTAGGAGATAAGACCTTGCAAGTGCATCCTTGGAGCACCATGTGCTCAATCTTTCTTGCTCTTCTTGTGTTGGTTGACTTTTGTTCCTGAAACTTGGCATAACTTCATCTCCAGCCACATAACCATATAAAGTTCTACCTTGGAGATAAGCTTCCATTCTTAATGACCAAGCTGAGTAGTTAGCTCTGTCCAATTTGTCAATTGATGAAGGAAATCCATATACCATGTTGTCCAACCTTGCTCTGATACCACTGTGAAGAGATGGATAGGTATGTGCTTGAAGATGAAGAGGTGTTGCAAAATCCTTGATCTACACCAGCCAAATGAACTCCAGGATTATATGGTGGGACCTTTTAGTTTGCCAATGGATGTATTAGACACCCTATGTACCTTGGAAGATCACTCTCAAAAAGATAGATCAAAACAGATAAGTTGGAGTTAGCTCAGAGGTGAAAAACTTGCTATTTTGGTTCATACACATGTCCACTGTTTTGCATACTTCTCTAAGCACAGCAGCAATTAGATTAATTCCTCTTGGGGAAGTCTAGATAACTTAAAGAGATAACTTTCAAGAGTAATCTCATCAAAAATAATGAACCACACACTGAGAATGAGTTTTAACAAGTGATGACATCATCCCGATTTTCACGGGCTGCTACAGTTTGAGACCAGTGAGTAGCAAAATGAACATAACTCACAATTTAGGAATTCAATGATTATGCAAATTTTTAGGGTTATACTAGACAGTAAGTTGAATCCAACAAGCTTTAAATCACTGAATTTGAATAAGTAACCACTGAGAAATGGCTCTGACAAGGTGAGTCAAAAAATCGGGTACCTGACAGAGATGTGAAGATGAACAGACCCTGTTGACTTCAAATGAACATAACTGAAGATTGCAACATTCAAATGACATGAAAATTTGTGAGCATATAGTAGACTTATAGAGCTAACTTTACCAAGTTAAATTACTGAAAATGATGCACCAAGCTTAGAGAAACCGTCTCTGCAATTTGACTGAGAAAACTGAGAGTAATGGCAGTGAGTAGTACACTTCACAAGAACATGGAAATATGAGCCCAAATGATCATGAAAATGAAAGTATATTGCTTGTACAATACAATGAACTTACCGATACATATGTGTGCCTTGTAATCACACCTTGATATGGCATAAAGCTCAGCTCTTGGAGGTCTTCACATAGGTCTCTCTAACAACGACTAAAACTGCCATCTATTTATAGGTGAGTTTGGGAGGATAACTTCCCTCAATCACTCTCCAATCAATCAATGATTGATTTGATTCTCTACCTACCACAAATCACAAATTTGTGGCTCCTCTTTCCATTCTTGATCAAGTGGACTCAACCACTTAAGATTCTTTCACTTTTATATTAAGTAAACTCTTCAAAAGTTACAAGAGGTAGTTCACAAGTGAACTTTACATAGTCTTCATTTTGAAGCTTCTTTTATGACTTTGTGGGACTCAAGCCAATACTTAGGCTTGTCATAGACTTGCTCCAACAGGTATGTGCAGTTTTCTTCTTGACTCACTAAATCTGTAATCACCAGCATCCTAGAAGAACAAGGTATGTACATTTCCCTTCTTGTGTCACTGAATCCTCAATCATCAATCTACTCATCTAACACCTTAATTGAGATCATCTTAGAATTACTTGACCTTCCACCCACTTTAGTTCATACTAAATAATCACCATTTAACTTTATGATTCAGCAAGAGCACATTGCACTTTGATCACCCCACTATATTAGTGACAAATCATATGAAAGTCATCAAGTATATCATTATCCTCCATGTTACACAATTCGCATAAAAATCATCAACAATTCATCTAGAAATGTAAGAGAAGTGTTGATGATCAAAATCATCTATCAAAACCAAAAATCTCAAGAGGATCTCAGCTTCGAGCTTCACATGTTCGTCTAAAGAAGTATTTAGTCTATAGAGGCACATGTCATGGGGATTTACGAAAACATGATCAAGTGTTACATATAGATGGAACTTCAAACCAACATTGGAAACACTTGTATGTATGAAACGTTTCTAGTCTATGAAGATCATGTATGACTAAAAAACCTAGTAGAGTATAAGGCAATTCTCAATGTAGATTCATGAAGGCATGGTCTGAACTCTATAGAAAGGAGCAAACTTTTGTGCTTCCTAGAAGAACAAGGTATGTGCACTTACCTTCTTGACTCACGAAACTTGTAATCACTAGCATCTTAAAAGAACAAGGTATGTGCACTTGCCTTCTTGGATCATTGAATCCTCAATCATCAATCTACTCATCTAAAACCTTAATTGAGATCATATTAGAATTACTTCACCTTCCACCCACTTTAGTTCATACTAAATAATCACCATTTAACTTTATGATTCAGCAAGAGCACATTGCAATTCGACCATCCAACTATAGTAGTGAAAAATCATATTAAACATGATCATCAAGTTTATCATTATCCTCCTTGTTACACAATTCACATAAAAATCATCAACAATTCATCTGGAAATGTAAGAGAAATGTCAATGATCAAAATCATACGTCAAACTTGACACTCTCAAGAGCATCTCAGCTTCTAGCTCAACAATGTTCATCTAAAGAAGTATCCAATCTATAGAGGCACATATCATGAGGATCTAGGGAAACATTATCAAGTGTTACATGTAGATGGAACTTCAAACCAACATTGGAAACACTTGTATGTATGAAACTTTTGTAGTCTCTGAAGAGCATGTATGACTAAACTACCTACTAAAGTATAAGGCAATTCTCAATGTAGATTCATCAAGGCATGGTCACAACTATATAGAACGGAGTGAACTTTTGTGCTTCCTAGAAGAACAAGGTATGTGCACTTCCCTTCTTGACTCACTAAATGTGTAATCACCAGCATCCTAGAAGAACAAGGTGTGTGCATTTCCCTTCTTATATTACTGAAACCTTAATCACTAGTCTACTCATCTAACACCTTAATTGAGATCATTTTAGAATTACTTAACCTTTCACCCACTTTAGTTCATACTAAATAATCACCATTTAACTTTATGATTCAACATGAGCACATTGCACTTTGATCACGCCACTATAGTAGTAACAAATCATACTAAAGATGATCATAAAGTTTATCATTATCCTCCTTATTACACAATTCACATAAAAATCATCAACAATTCATCTCGAAATGTAAGAGAAATGTTGATGATCAATATCTATCAAAACCCAACACTCTCAAGAGGATCTCAGCCTCCAATTCAACAATGTTCATCTAAAGAAGAATCCAATCTATAGAGGCATATGTCATGGGGATTTAGGGAAACATTATCAAGTGTTACATATAGATGTAACTTTAAACCAAAATTTGAAACACTTGTATTTATGAAACTTTTGTAGTCTATGAAGAGCATGTATGACTAAACAAGCTACTAGAGTATAAGGCAATTCTCAATGTAGATTCATCAAGGCATGGTCTCAATTGTATCTAAAAGAGTGAACTTTTGTGCTTCCTAGAAGAACAAGGTATTGGCATTTCCCTTCTTGACCCACTACATTTGTAATCACGAGCATCCTAGATGAACAAGGTATGTGCATTTCCCTTCTTGTATCACTGAATCCTCAATCACCAATATACTCATCTAACACCTTAATTGAGATCATCTTAGAATTACTTGACCTTCACCCACTTTAGTTCAAACTAAATAATCAGCATTTAATGTTATGATTCAGCAAGAGCACATTGCACTTTGATCACCCCACTACAATCGTGACAAATCATATTAAAGATGATCATCAAGTTTACCATTATCCTCTTGGTTACACAATTCACATAAAAATCATCAACAATTCATCTGGGTCAAACCCAACACTCTCAAAAGGATCTTAGCTTCCAGCTCAAGAATGTTCATCTAAAGAAGTGTTCAATCTATAGAGGCACATATCATGGGGATTTAGGGAACATTATCAAGTGTTACATATATTTGGAACTTCGAACCAACATTGGAAACACTTGTATGCATGAAACATTTGTATTCTATGAAGAGCATGTATGACTAAAGTAGCTACTAGAGTATAAGGCAATTCTCAATGTAGATTCATCAAGGCATGGTCTCAATTGTATAGAAAGGAGCAAACTTTTGTGCTTCCTAGAAGAACAAGGTATGTGCACTTCCCTTCTTGACTCACTTAATATGTAATCCATAACATCCTAGAAGAACAAGGTATGTGCATTTCCCTTCTTGTATCACTAAATCTTCAATACCCAATCTACTGATCTAACACCTTAATTGACATCATCTTAGAATTACTTGACCTTCCACTCACTTTAATTCATACTAAATAACCACCATTTAACTTTATGATTCAGCAAGAGCACATTGCACTTTGATCACCCCACTACAGTAGTGAAAAATTGTATTAAAGATGATAATCAAGTTTATCATTATGATCCTCGTTACACAATTCACATAAAAATAATCAACAATTCATCTAGAAATGTAAGTGAACTGTTGATGATCCAAATCATCTGTCAAACCCAACAATCTCAAGAGGGTCTCAACTTGCACTCAACAATGTTCATCTAAAGAAGTATCCAATCTATAGAGGCATGTCATGGGAATTTAGGGAAACATTATCAAGTGTTACATATAGATGGAACTTCAAACCAACATTGGAAACACTTGTATGTATGACGCGGTTCTAGTCTATGAAGAGCATGTATGACTAGAATGTAAGGCAATTCTCAATGTAGATTCATCAAGGCATGATCTCAACTGTATACAAAGGAGCAAACTTTTGTGCTTCCTAGAAGAACAAGGTATGTGCACTTCCCCTCTTGACTCACTAAATCTCTAATCACCAATATCCTAGAAGAACAAGGTATGTGCATTTCTCTTCTTGTATCATTGAATCCTCAACATCAATCTACTCATCTAACACCTTAGAATTACTTGACCTTCCACCCACTTTGGTTCGTAATAAATAATCACCTTTTATTTTATGATTCAGCAAGAGCACATTGCACTTTGATCACCCCAATAAAGTAGTGACAAATCATGTTACACATGATCCTCGAGTCTATCATTATCCTCCTCGTTACTCAATTCACATAAAAATCATCAACAATTCATCTCGAGATGTAAGAGAGATGTTGATCATCAATATGTCAAACCCAACACTCTCAAGAGGATCTCAGCTTTCAACTCAACAATGTTCATCTAAAGCTCATTCTTCTTCCCACTAGCAATAAAAAGAAATCAGAGCAAGATGGGTTCCAAAGAAAATGATGAATGCTTAATGTAGAAACCTTTATATTTGGATACCAAAAGGGCCAAAGAGTTCATGAATAATCTTCAAAGAATCTCAAGATAAGGAAATCCATAACACCAACTTCAAATGAACGTTCACAAATAGAATCCACACCACCACTTGAAACACTACGATGTCATACATGTTCCACAACATTAAGATGGATGCATAAGCCCATAAAATAACAAACAACTAAGAGTTCCACATCAATCAACTAAAGGACTCCAAGGCATAAGATACACATAACTAAATCATGCAAAATCGTAACATGGCTAAAATTCATGTCAAACTAATCAAGAAATTTGCATGACCCCATATAGTAAATCTACAAAGTTCATTTATCAACACAAAGCCTCATTAGTGGCGGCAGCCCCTAATACATGAGTTAGGAACGTGTCCTCGTTGTACCACAAGAGTGAATTTGCACCTAATAGTAGTATGCATGCAAAGGTCCATCTTACACGGCCATGCACAAGGCACATATAGAGAGTTCGACCCATGCACTCTACTTTGAATCAAAATAGATAAGATGACTTGAAGTTGAAATTTCCCTCTGTATAACCTCAAAATCTACCTTGCCAAGTCATGAAAAAAAAATTATTTCATTCTTTTCTTCTATTGTACTTCCGTTCTTTTGTTCTTTTGTGATTTTTTTATTTTTATTTTCTTTATTTTATTTTATTTTTTACAATAGGAATTTCAGCCTTAGCTTACTCTTCCTTGCATGAATTAAAATAACAACTCCACAAGAGGAAAGGGGCTTAGAGCCGATGGGATCCCCTTAATCCCATAAACTAGGGGTAGGCGAGAGTATTTTGATAGCCCGAGGGTGGAATTAATCATGTTTTTGTCTCACTCATGGGATCCCATATATTATGGAGGTTATTGTTCACCAAAACAAACACCTTTCGATGTCTAAAGGGTAGAGATTGCTTACTATTAGGCAGAGATTGCTTACTATTACTAATTCTTCTCCTTAACTAATTTAGGGACTTTTTTATTGACTATTCATTTGTATTATGCCCAAAGTTGGTAGCAGAGTGTTCTTTCCAACTTTTACATTAGGCTTCACCCCTAATGGCATTCCACAATGCTTTGGAGAATCCAATAGTTTCTCCTAGAAGTGCTTGTTTCCAATTAATAAGGTTTTGTAAGTGCATGATTCTCCCCATCTTATGCCAAATCAAATGGCTCTTAGGGTAGAAGAAGAAAAGGTGTCCTATGTCTTCTTTGCCATTGTGACAATGCTTACACCATGGAATGGACCCACAGATTTTATAGACTTTGACATTAGTCCAAATTGCACGATGGAGAATTTGCCACATTAGAACCTCTTTTTTATTCTCGATTAAGGTATGCCAATGGTTGTGAAACTCGAATTCCCATCTGATATATGTCCACTTTTGGAACCATTTTCTACTGAGGGCAGAATAGAGATCTTGATTCATCAAAAAAAAGGAGAATGTTTTTCTTAGTTGTTGCCATTATACCCTTTTATGCCTTGTGATTGAGGGGGATTGTTTCCTTCAAGGAGACAGATTGTGGTGGAGTCCTGAGCAAGCATTCTGTCTCTTAATAGACACCAATCATCTTAGGTCATATTCCATTCCAAACTAATGTCTACAAATTTGATCTAGTGTTGCCTTCATGATTCCATAAATGTTTCCATAAGCACAGCCCTTTTGTCCATATCCTCTTCACTCTAATGATTCGTTGGAGGGGAAGACTAAACTTGGCATTAATTTGATCATGATTTGAGTCTTCAAGCGTTTCTTCTTGGTTGAGCTTATTTGAAGTAGTTGTTTGGGTGATTCATGGAATTGTTTTCAAGTTCTATGGTGCATAATTCTCTTTTCACACATTCAAGAACTTCAAAAAGGCTGTTCTTTGTGGTTTTTTTTAACAATACATGTTCAACTTTGGGGCTATTTTTCAGCCATATCAATGTCTTTACAGGCTCTTTGAGTAGGTCTCAGTTGTGGTGGGAGCAACCATCACCCATAATTGGTTCATTGCCACATCATTTTGTTTTGCAAGAGTTCATTTAGAATTGTATAAGGCTATTCTTGGAATAATTTTGAGCTTTTTTTATCCCTCTCATACTTTTTCATTACTCATATACATTGATTGGGCTCACACTACTTGCATCTATGTGTACAAACCTTTGCATTGTTACAATTAGTGTCCATGTGAAAGACCAAATGGCCGCTGGACATTTTTGTATATGTTTTTTAATTAAACATACAGTGGCATGGTCAGTCACAAACTCTAAGTTCGATCGCATTTCTATGACCTAAGAAATCTGTGTTCGTGTCTATGTACTATGTGTTTTTCTTACATATTTGGCAGCCGCTATGCGGGGGTACTATGTGTGGCATCAGAGTTCAGGTTTCTACTATGAGGGTATTGTTGTGGAGCTCTCTGGAAGGAGATTCCAACATCATGCATCGCAAGAGAAATATTTCCTTGGTACTAGATCATATTGTTACAAAAGCTATGTTCCTCTTGTGCGAGCAAAGCGAGCACCCGCCCACCCATAGAAGGATTTCTCCAAGGCATAGACCTTGGCATACCTTGTTCTCCAAGTCACTCCCGAAGGCACCATTGGTGTTGTTGGTTGCGCACGATGGAGGACCTCAATGATCTAGGAAGAAGTGGTTCCTAGTACTTATCAGGAGGTCACCCATCGGAATTTGTTCCCACGAGAGCTTGCTTAACTAACAAAGATCTTGCCACTAAGCTACACTCTTGTGGTTCTTGAGGAAGGAGAAAAAATAAGGTTCACATTACCTTGAACATGTTTTGGGCCCTCAAAGCTTCATTCTTTGTTTTCAAAGCCTATTTTGAAGCATTTTTATGGTGATTTTTGGAGCCATTTTGGAGTACTTTCACGCATAGTTCTCTTTATACAAGTTCAAGAACATTAAGAAGAGTGTTATTTTTACTTCTACAACAACAAATATTCAGATTTGGGGTTGTGTTTTTTGCCACATTAGTAAATCTACAAGTTTCTTGAAAGTTTTCAGTTGTGGTGGGAGTAGCCACCACAAGTTTACGCAAGTTTTTTGAGCCTAAACAAGAAATTTGATAAACACTTGTAGGTGTTGTTGGCTATTCTTTGGGCTGTGAATTTAGCCTTTCAGTGCCATTTTACTGCATAGATTGAGCACATACACACTATGTGTGAATACTACTTATGTACGTCCATGTAGTCATTGATATAGTGGTTATGCTTTTTGCATAAAGCCTTTTACATTTGATAAAGAGGGTTGTGGTGAGATTTTCTTAACTGGGAGACACCCACATTTCAGCGTCTCTTCGGTGATGTAGGTGGAAGACTTACCCAACCATGCTATGTGAGATGTATTCTAGTTGTTCAAAGGTGCTCGATTAGCCTAGTTGGCTTCTTTCAAGTAAGTAATTATATGCAATGGAGTCAACGATTCACTATGAAAGTTTCCATGTCAATACTTGCAGTTTTATGAGACTTTGATACTATTCATATGTTCATTTTGCAAAGGAGACTCTGGCAAAATTTTTTCCCAGATTTTTTTGGTTTTTCCAACTATACAATGGTGATTTACTTCATGATACACTTATTGATGTGAGCAAATTCACTATCACATAATCTTTTTGGTTTTTTATTATTATTCATTAATCCATTTTTTTGGATAGAGTGTTGATTTTTCCCAGAATTCGACACTTGGTCATCCTTTCTCTGAGCCTTACTGGTGTTTGGAATAATCTAGCTCCATTTTCATTCTAGCCGGTTCTCTATCATCATGGCATCAAAAATCTCAGGCACATCTTCTGAGTCTGGTTCTAGTTCCAATGTTCGCAAGAGGAGATATAACTTACAAGGCAAATACCATTTTGAGATCCAAAAATATGAGGGCACAAACTTTTCTCTATAAAGAGTTAGATCAACAATGTGCTCATTCAGAGGAGATAGTGGAAGCCGGCAGAATGTTGATGGGCATGTTAAAAAGCTACCTGCACCATCTACTTCGACTGTGAAGATTGAAGAAATCAATGCTGTTTTTGAAGATGCTGATGTGTTGACACTTTATAGTACTGTGCCTATGGAGGCTCTTATGGCTAATTCTCTTTCCCACATGAGGCTACTAGATTTTGGTACTTCTTTCCATGTGGAATCACATAAAGAATGGTTCTCTACTTATGCAACAAAGTCTCTTGGTACTGTGGGACCTGGTGACTCTTATCAATGTGATGTTGTTGGAATTGGAGAAGTGGTTGTGCAATTCATTGATGGTTCAAAATTATTATGCATAATGTACACCATGTACCTCAATTATCACATAGTTTGATGTCAGTTGATCAACTTGATGACCTTGGTCACAAGGTGTTTTTCTATGCTCATTGCTTTTACATATCAAGGGCCAATATGGTTATTGCAAAAGGGAGCAAAGTTGACCCACTTTATCCTTTATTTGTATCATAGAAAGAACACTTCTTAGCTATTACTGAGTAGCCTATGGCTTGTATTTGGCATGGCCATTTGGGTCACATATCTGGTAGTGGAATGGATCTTTCTTGTTTTAGCTATTTACCTATGTTATCTTTCTTTGTTTTTTCATTTTGTGAGCATTTTTAATATGAAAAGTAAACTAGGAATGTGCATAAGAAACACATTGATTATTTAGTTTAGCTTGTAGATCTCATTCATATACATGTGTGTGCTCCTATGCCCACAAGGTCATTAGGTGGTTCTCTTTACTTTGTCACTTTCATAGATGATGCTACTAGAAAAGTCTAGGTATATCCTATCAAATCAAAGGATGAGCTATTCTTTGTTTCTAGAAAATGGCTTGCTTTAGTTGAGACCAAAAAAGTAACTAAGCTTAAGGCTTTACATTCAAATAATGGGGGTGAGTATAACTCACATGAATTCAAGCTCTTCACTCACTCTAGAGGAACTCATACAGAGTTACAACTCCTTATACCCTAGTACAAAATGGTGTAGTTAAAAGGATGAGTATAAATATTTAGGATAGAGTAGTTTCTATGCTGCATCATGCAAACCTTTCACAAGGTTTTTAGGCAAAAGCAATATTGATAGTAGTTCACGTGATTAACCTTTCATCTAGTACTGCCAAAGGTTTGAAAGTGATACAAGTGTTATGGATAGGGAAGATACCATATTATGGTCATCTTTGAGTTTTTGAGTGTGAAGAATATGTTCATATATGCAAGAATCTTAGACAAAAGCTAGACTATAAGTCAAAGAAATGCATTTTTCTTGGATATGGTCGAGAAGGACAATTTGAATATCACTTATGGGATCCTGAAACATGGTGAGTGATCACAAGCAGTGATGTCATTTTCAATGAGTCTAAGATGCATAAACAGCCCATTAAGGAGTTTGTGTTTGATGATACGAGTCCTTCAGTTAGCATGCATAAAAATGCTACACATAGGGACATTCAACTAGAGGGTTATGCAGTTCCTAGCAAAGAAAGTCTAGTTTCTAAGATCAAGAAGAGCTTATATGGACTTATGCCGTTCCCTAGACAATGGTACCAAAGTTTTGATGCTTTTATGAGGTCTCAAGGCTATTCTCAAAGTAATGAAGATCATTGTCTCTACACAAAGATATTCTCTGAGGGCAGCTTGATATGCTTGATACTTCATGTCGATGATATGTTGATTGTTGGGAAGCCCTCTTATGACTTGTCGATTCTCAAAAAGAAGTTGAGTTAGACATTTGATCAAAGAATTTGGGGGATGCCAAACATAATCTCGACATGCATATTACTTATGATAGGAGTAAAAGATGCATATACTTATCTCAAAGTGAGTACATATCCAAAGTACTTCACAAGTTCAATATGCAGGGTGGAAAGGCATTGACTACACCTTTACTAACATATGTGAAATTGAGCAAGGATGATTACTCAAAATCAGATGAGGAAAATAAATTCATGAACAAAATTCCTTATTAGTCTGTTGTTGGTAGTCTCATGTATGCTTTGGTAGCTACAAGACCAGACATTGCATTTGCAGTGGGAGTTGTGAGCAGATATACATCCAATCTTGGAAAGAAGCATTGGGAAGTAGTCAAGATGATTTTGAGATATCTAAGTGGCACTAAGGACAAGTGTCTATGCTTAGGTAGAGAGAAAGCATTCATTATTGGTTACACAAATTATGATTATGTTGGTTGTGTAGACAATTGTAAATCTACATTAGGGTATTTTTCATTTTGCTAGAGTTACTATCTCTTGGAGGTCTCATCTTCAAGGACATACAATTGTTTTGACGACAGAAGCAGAGTATGTTGCAGCAAGTGAGGCATGTAAGGAAGCATTGTGGCTTCCTCGTCTTGCTTGTAATATGGGTCTACCTCAGCATGTACCTCGCTTGCTGAGTGATAGTTAGAGTGCCATTGCATTGGCTAAGAATCTGGTCTATCATGCAAAGACAAAGCACACTGAGGTGTGGTAACACTTCATTAGAGACATCTTAGCCATTGAGCACATTATTCTTGAGAAGGTTCATACTCGAGATAATGCTACAGATGCTTTGACTAAAGCTCTACCACAGGATAGATTTTGACACTATTGTCACTTGATGGGGGTTACTTGATTCATGATCTTACATAGTTACTTGTATACTACATGACATGTCCATTAGGTGGGAGGTATAGTTTGTATACTTACACTCAGATATTCTTTATCATTCTATATTTTTTTCCCATAGTCACTTTGGCCACATTGGCCTTTAGTGGGAGATTGTTATGGTTAGTGTCCATGTGAAAGGCCAAATGGCCACTGGAAACTTTTGTATATGTTCTCTAATAAAACATATAGTGGCTTGGTTGAGCACAGACTCTAAGTTCGACCACATTTGTATGACCTAAGAAATCTATGTTCATGGTCTATGTACTGTGTGTTTTTCCTATGTATTTTGCACTGGTTGTGTGGTGTACTATGTGTGGTGCTTGAGTTTGGGTTTCTACTATGAGGGTATTGTTGTGGAGCTCTCTAGAATGAGATTCCACCATCATGCATCATGAGAGAAATACTTCATGCATGTGGTATGACATGAGGGGCTACAATTTGCATAAGCCTTTGACAGGTTGAAGATGGTCATGGTGAGGTTTTCATGAACTAGAAGACACCCACATGTCGGGATCTCTTCATTGATGCAGGTGGAAGACATACTCTACTTTGCTTGATAAGCCTAATTTGCTTCCTTTAGTCACTTGGTCTATGTAGTGCATAGTGCATAGATATCCAATGACACAATCATGCAATTTTATGTGCTTTGATGCTCATAGTCTCCATTTGCAAAGGACACTGTGTCAAGTATTTCATAGATCTCCATTCTTAGCCATGAATAGGCTGATTTTGTTCCCTCAATTTCTTCTTCTTGCAAGCATATCAGCTTGCAAACAATCACTTTTACATTTTCTAATTTTCCATCATTTTTCATTTCCTCATTTTCTCAAAAGATGGAAATGGAAGATGAAATGAAATCAATTCCCTTGCTATAGACATTGCCACTCTCATGGGATACATTTTGCACAACCATAAGTGATAGTTTGCTTGGAGGGAATCTTGTCTAAAATGACACTTGTGGTGCACTTTTGAGTGAAGAGATTTGCAAGAAGTCTATGGTTGCCACACATAAGTGGAGATGTGTATAGTGTCCATGATTCTAACTAGGGAAAGCATCAATGATGTGGTAGGCGCACGAATAGAGAGAAGAATGGTCAATATGATAAGATTAGAAGTAAATCACAAAACAATAATATTGAATGCCATCATTGGAATAAGAAGATACAGATGAAAAAGGATTACTATGCTTTGAAGAATCCAAAGGTAAAGCACAACATGTTGATGGGCATGTTAAATAGTTACCTACACCAACTACTTCATCTGTGAAGAAAGAAGAAATAAATGCTATTTTTGATGATTTTGATGTGTTGAAACTTGACAATACTATGCCTAGTGAGGCTCTTGTGATTGATTACCTTTCACACACATGGTTGCTATATTCAAACGCTTTTTTTCATGTGATACCACATAGGTAGTGGTTCTATAGTTATGCATCAAAGTCTCTTGGTATAGTTAGGCTTGCTGATTCTTACGAGTGTGATGTTGTTGGGATTGGAGATGTGGTTGTGCAATTTGTTGATTGTTCAAAATTTACCATGCATAATGTATGCCACGTGCCTCAAGTTTCATGCAATTTGATGTAGTTGTTCAACTTGATGACCTTTCCTAAGAAGTGACTTTCTATGCTTAGTCCTTTTGCATCTCAAAGGCCAATATGGTTATTTCTAAATGAAGCAAAGGTCTTTCACTATACACACAATTTGTATCTAAAAAAGAACACTTGCTAACTGTAATCTATGGCTTGTATATGGCATGACCATTTGGACCACACATCTTGTAATATAATGAAAATTTTTTCTCATTCAGATTGCTTGTATTATCTACACACATTGACTCCTCAATTAAGCCATTAGATCTTGTTCATATAGATGTGTGTGTTGCTACGTCCACTAGGTCA
This sequence comes from Ceratopteris richardii, assembly GCA_020310875.1. Taxonomy (NCBI): domain Eukaryota; kingdom Viridiplantae; phylum Streptophyta; class Polypodiopsida; order Polypodiales; family Pteridaceae; genus Ceratopteris; species Ceratopteris richardii. The sequence goes on from CM035408.1 coordinate 120,284,097, forward strand.
TTATGTGGCATTACCTATTTTGTCACTTTCATAGATGAAGCTACTAGAAAAACCTCACTTTATCCTGTCAAGCATAAGGATGAGCTATTCTCTATGTATAATGGTCTTGCTTCAATACATACTAACAATGGAACTAAGATTCAGGCTTTATGTTTAGTTAATGGTTTTGAGTATACCTCACATGAATTTGACCATTTTTGTTATGTATAGGAATTCACAAAGAGTTTATATCCCATTACACCTCATTATATAATGGTGTAGCTAAAAGGATGCATAAAAATATTCAAGATAGAGTGGTTTCTATGTTGCACCATGCAAAAATTTCACATGGCTTTTGGGTAGAAGTAGTGTTGACTTTAACTCATGTGATTGACCTTTCACCTAGTACTACCAAAAGCTTTGAAAGTGGCATAAAAGTTTTGGATAGGGTAGCAGTTCCTATTTTGTCCTAGATTCAGATCTTGTCAGTTTGTATCATATTCTCACATTGTGATTTGACATTGAAATATAAGATATTGCAGGTGTGTATCCTAGCTTACCATACACTTTAAAGATATTCTCATCAAGAAGATCACCAAAAAACGATCAAATCCACCACCATCAAATGATGGGGAAATCAACTTACTATCCGAGATGATCATCAATGACCAAGTAAAAAGTGAACAAAGACAACTTAGGAAAACTCCTCAAAGCCATGGCAAGCATGCCCTATTATGATAGAGTCAAACAAAGGCTTTCTCAATAGATTAAAGCAAGGATTTCCGCATAGCGTAAAGCAAGGCTTTCTTGATAGATAAAAGCAAGGATTTCTTAATAGAGTAAACAAAGATTTCACAATAGAGTAAATACATCATTTCTCCATACAACATGTTAGATAATACTTCAACACACTTCATACTAGTGTCACCCACCCAAAATCAAGTAACACATACACAAAGTTCATGGAAACAACCAAAACATGAGTTTGCAAGAAGAGAAAGATCATTATTTCACTTGGCAAATATTTTCTATAAATGACCATCTTGCCATTATTATAGTTGTTCCCTCAAGATCACTCCTCCTTTATTTGAAAATTTGTAGGAGAAAAAGACTCTAGAATAGCCCTTGTCTTGTGGAGTTTTAGAGGAAGAATCTTCACAAATATACGAAAGCTAACTCCACATGTATATGGGAAGGTCATCTTGTGAGTTCTTTAATCCAAACCTTTGTGTTGCTTGCTTGGTGTTTTATTGTTGGGGCTATCATCTACCATGGCTTTGACTTGTATGGTTCCACCTAGTGTCAAAAGTTGATATGTCTTTCAAGTGTGATAGGGTGAGATTTTCTTGTCCTCTATCATGTCAAAGCAAGATTTTGAGTTCATTGGTTCTAGTTGAATGCATTGGTGTATTTATTGTTCCCAAAATGTGTATTTGTTGATTCTTTGACCTTTAACATCATGGTGTACTCTTGAGATTTTAATAAGTGCAAGTTGCTCCAAAAACTCTATTCTTGTTGATCATGAAAACCTATTGCATGTCATTTTCACAATTCGGGCTAATGTTGTGACATTGGTTCTCCTTGGTTCTTTTGAAGATGAAATCTAAAAATAGCATAACAAATTTTTGGATTCCATAGTGATTGATGGACTCAGTGTGTACTGCATGGGTGTAATAAAAGTATGTGCCTTATGCAAGGCTTGTAATTTAGCCCTATGCATGCATACTCTAGAAATTCATTATGATGCAAGAAGTGGGTCTTGAGAAGGGTGCTCAAGGACATGCTAATGATGATTTTTCCTATTCGAAAGATAAACATCTTCTGCTTGAGGTTGATGAGTACCGATCATGGTTGAAGTTACTTGAAGTCTGTGGTACTCACCCAAGTGTGCTTTGTTCCATGTCAATCTTCTACTTGACTAGATAGTTGGAAATAACTCCTTGTGATTGACATTTTTCCTTCTTTCTTTGCATTGATTTTTTCTCATCTTTGATTGAACATGAAGCGCTCTAGTGTTGAAAAACTTATATCACATAGAGACATGAATAAGCATTGGGAGTCTTTTATAAAATAAGGTTGGTTGATCGAGTGATGGTAAGTTTGTTTTCTTCATAGGGATCCATTTTTTGAAAGTTTTATGCATCTTTTGGTTTCTTTGTCTCTTGGTGATGATTTTTCTTGGGTATACATTGTGGATTTTTCTTTGGTTCTATTGGATCCACTTATCTCTTTGCCTTCTGCACCCACTTTGTTTTTGTTGATTGTCTTGAGTTTCTTATTGTTATAGGTGAAGTATCATTCAGCTTCTAACTTCTTTACTTTGCTCTTGACCTTGCTTTTCTTTTACTTTTTTGATGAGATTGTCTTCTCTAGGGAGATCACATGATCTACTGATTGTAAAAATGTATTTGGTATCATATCTACAATCTTCCTTGTTGAGTTGCTACACATTTCTTGGGGACATAGACTTGTCTACAATGTGGAGATGAATGATGATTTGGAGGAGCCTTCCTTGCTTTGTTTCTTTCTTATAATTGAGGAGATGAGGCGTCCTTATATTGTTCTTAAATTGGTGAGATTTCTAAGATTTTCAAACAAGGTTTCTATATGTTAATCGACCTCTCCTCTCTTGATGATTGAGAGAAATTTCATCACATGAATTTTTTAATGGAGGCTCAAAGCAATGCATTTCATGAGGTGTGGTGGTACAAAAGAAGAATGGAGAACTTAGAGTTTTCATTAATCTCAAAAAGTTTAACACTTCGTCTATACAAAGTAGCTATCCACTACCAATCATATATCATTTTCTAGAAAGAGTAGTTGGTCATGAAGTATATATTTTCTTAGATGTGTTCTCTGGTTATAATCAAGTGCTTATTGCTAAATAGGATCAACATAAAACCACCTTTATGAATGACTGGGGCATATTCAAATTTCGGGTAATGGCATTTGGTATAACCAATGCCCCAACCACATTTCAAAGGCCCATGTTCCATATCTTGAAGGAATTTATTAGGAAATGCTTAGAATTGTATCTACATGAATTATGTGTGTACTCTGATCAATAAAGGGAACATGTTATAGACTTGATATGGATTTTTGAAGAATGCAACTTGTACAAAGTGTGCTTAAATATAGAAAAGTGTCTTTTCACTGTCTACCAAGGTAAAACCCTTATGCACATAGTCTCCAAAAATGGTGTATCCACAAATGAAGAGAAAGTAAGAGCAATGGTAGAGCTGCCAAGACTAGTGAATGTGAAAGAGGTCCAAGCTTTTATGGGACACTATGATTATTATAGAGGATTCATAAACATGTATGGAACCATAGATAAGCCAATGTATGGGCTTTTGAAGAATTTTGAGTGGACAGAAGAGTGTGAAAACTTTTTCCAAAATCTAAAATGATGTCTCATATTAGCACCAATTTTAAAGGCTTTGGATTAGAAAAAACCATTCCACATCCACGTAGATAAATCTAATTTTGAAATTCGTTGCATCTTACCATGACCTAATAATGAGCACAATTTAGAATTCCCATTTCATGTGCAAGTCTTCAATTGATACCTATTGAGGGAAATTATATGGCTACCAAAAGAAAAGGACTAGGAATTGTTTACATAGTCAAGAAGTTTTGGAATGATTTATTGGTGCACAAGCTCAAGATCTTTGTAGACCATCAACCCTTGCTATGTCTATGCAATAACCCTTGTGCTATAGACAAGTCAGTAAGGTGGACCCTTCTTCTTATGGAATATGATTTTGAGGTGGTAGTAAAAAAGGGTAGTACACACATATCAGAGTTGATGATCTATCAAGGATATAAAGTATTGACAGTAATCAAGCAATAAATGATGACTTGCAAGACACTTACCTTTTCAATGTTGATATGGTACCAAAATGGACAATCGACAATACATGTGTTGTCTTTTGGGCCAGTCCACCCTTTTGTGAAATTCACAAAAGAGAAGGTAATGAGTCATAAGAACTTAAACATAAATGTTGGCTGCTTATACCACTAAGATGCAAATGAAATCCTTTCTTGTTACATGCCAAAATATAATCATCTAATGCTAGCAGTTGCGGCTCTTATGGATGCTTTTGGAAGGCATCTTCCCAAATCTAGGACTTTGCAAAACATGCAAAGAAATGACATCTATTGGAAAAATAGGGAATATAGAGTAAATTACTAAGTCAATGCTTGTTCCACGTGTGAAGTCATACCAACCATTGAGCATGCTACTTTGTGCTATATATCTCTTTGCCCCTCATAGAGTAAGAACACAATAGACTTTCTACAATTCGGCACATATCCTATAGATATGAACATATCAAAACAAAGAGCTCTACATGAAGAGAGCTGATAATATGCTCTCATTGGTAATATGCTATATAACTAGGGCATGGATAACTTCCTATGCTTTTGTGTTCATGAAGATGATTATCTGCCATAATTGAAAGCCGCACAAGCAAGTGTTGTAAACATACATTTCTCTATAGATGGGAAAATTAAAATGATTTTATTTGCTGGTTTGTGGTGGCCCACCTCATGAACGGATGCTCGAACATTTATGAATTGCGGTGGCACATGCCAAAGAACAAAGTACCCATTCAGTCAAGATTAGATGCCTCTCTGACCCATGATGGCAAGATGTGCATTTGCAAAATGGGAGATTGACTTTATTCTTCTTATAAACCCACCTACCAAAGGTTCTCATGATGAGTACATAATGGTAGTAATATATTATCTCCCTTAGTGGGTAGAGGCACATGCCAAAACCAAATTTGGTTCTCCAACAACTGCAAAATTTTTATTGGAGCAAATTTGCATAGGATTCAACTTCCCCATTGAGATAATTAGCGATCCGGGTACTCATCTTTTCAAAAAAGTCATAGAGGCCTCACTCAAAGATTTTTTGGTTGTCCACAAACAATCATCTCAATTTCACATATACTCTAATTTTTTGTTTGAATTTTAGATTTTTGTATTATTTATTACCACTAGAGGAATGTAATCTTCATTTTCCTTATCTTATGTACTTAAATCCTCATTATCATTTTTGTGAAATTATATGTTGTGAATGTGCTCTTGTGACTAAATACCTAGATTGGTAGCAACGTATCATAATCTATGCATGGTGTTATCATAAACTTAGTTGATATTGTTTTTATTGGTTTTTGCCATAGATTGATGGATTCTTGGGGTAATCTATGAAGAGGTTCTCCTTCAAAAAAATCTAAGGAAACTCCTATTTCCACTGTCAATTCGGATGTATAGGATTCAAGATATGTATAAACGTTGATAAACTGATCTCTGTTGCACCTATATTAGGATACAAGAGTTATAATACTAGTCTACATTATGTTAGAATACCCCACTTCCTATTTTTTGTGCCAATATGCATCTTGACCATAGTAGGATGCATTGTATGAGGTGTCGCAGTGAGTACTAGGATTCTCATTGTAATATCCTTCTCCACTTGCATACTCATAAGTAGTTTCCTATTATTCAAGGGATTTCATAATGGATATGGGTACAATTGCTCTATCTCTATTTTCTTGAGTGGTATACTTCAGAGGGATTACATTTTGTGGCCGATGTGGTTATCTCCCCAAAATTGGCTCTATCGCATTAACATCCTAGCACTTCATTCACGGCCTTGATGAATAATAGTATGACCCTCTATTGAAGGTTCATGGTGGTCTACATGGTGCATGTGGATATGGCTTTGGCTGATAAGCATGAGATTATTTGACATGTTTCCTATTATATGGTAGTGAGGGGAAAGATGAATTGTCCACTAACAATATTGAGGTTTTCTTCCATCTATAGGTGATGATGGTTGTACCCTTACAAAAGTACATGCCTAAGTAGGATGATCTCCTCCACATTGTTATCACCTATGGTGTTTCTTTATTTTTCGAGTAGGGTCTTTGTATGCTCAAATGCTAGATGTCTATTGAGCACCAATCATTTTTGGCACCTTTTATAGATGGCATGTATGAGACAATTGTGGATAAATAATGGTGCTTCATTTGCACTTGGGGGAGTTTGAGGTATTTTGCAAAATTTTCTTCCAAGTTAATACTCTTCTAGGTAGGAAATGTTATTCTTTAAGTGCTTATGTAGAATAGAAATCTTAGTTCTCCCCTTAGCAACTCATCTAAGAAAACAAAGGTAGCATTTTATTTAGAGGAACTTCCGCTTCAATACAACAATCCATGTATTGCATGAATTTGTGAGTGGAAATTCAAATGGTCTCCTTGCTTGCTTTCTTGAAGCCATGGGTCAAAGAAGACGTATCGTGGAAAACACATTTCTTTACAAAATCGCTAATAATTTTTTCTATCATTATCATATCCCCAAATTCTTCTCTATCAAGTGGTTGGAACCACATAAAACTTGTTCCAATCAATGGAAGTGGAAAATCGTTTTGTTATGTAAAGAAGTTATTAACTTGCTCAACTCTGAGAACATGTTTGAACTCTTCCATGTGGTTGTATGTATTGGAAGTGCTATCCAAATTATTTATCACACATTCACAAACTTACAATGGTTTAATCTTTCATCCATACTCTTGAGGTCTTGGAAATGGCAATACATCATTTTGGCCAACTTCATGTTTAGGAGGTGGTCTCCTCATATGAGGTCTAAACTGTGGATTTAGATTGGCTCCTCTAGTTGAGAACTCTAGAACAATCACGAGATTGGGAGTCATCCTTGTTCAATGCATCTTCTCTTGAAAGTCTTTGTGAAACTCATTGCTAGTTCCTACTCCACTTTGGGCAGTCATTCTCTCATGAGGACATGGAAATAGAAATATAAATTGATCGAGGTAGGAATACTTATATCTTTCTACCTCTGTCATCTTCCAATACTCACATTGATTCCTAACTATGTAAGTGGAGAAGAGCTCATTCTCTAGATATTTGAGTTCTTAAATGAAAGTAAGACTTTTTATAGAAGGAGGTAAAAGTTCATAAAGCTATGTCTATTCCACAAACTAGGTAGGCATCCATGAACTTTGAATTATGAGGTACTAGGTTTGCACTAATCTCCTGATAAGGTTGGATTTCCTTCATGGATTGTTCACTAACTCCTCTCCATCTTAAGCATTGAAGTCATATGCCACAGCTCCAAAATTATTTTCTTTGTTGGGAAGCTCGCACACTATATACATAGTGGCTTGTTTATTAAGGTAATGGCCTTGGATGATCTTCACAATGGTTTTCTTCCATGTAGAAACCTCAATAGAAGTTCATAATCATATGAAATTGTGGTTTAAATCCATCCAAGTAAATCTCAACTCATGGATCATTGATATAGATTACTTCAATGTGGTATGATACTTGTCCCCGATCCTAGACATGATGGGAATCGCAATTTCCCTGAGCAACTGTTTCATTTGGCATGCTCATTATGGAGCAACCATGATTTCTCATAATCCAATGATGATGAATCTAATTAATGTCGCATGGGTGAGTGTGATTTCCATCAACAACCCACAATGTCTATATGCATGGATGGCCCATAAATTTCAATCACAATTTCTTAGACATGTGATGTCTCTAGGAAATCATGGCGTTTGGAGGGCAATCAGATATCCTCTCTATCCATGATTTGGGAAACCTTAATGTCCCTAAGAAAGTCAAGTTTTCTCTAATGTGATGGAGATTTATTATATATGCTTTTTGCAAGTGCAAAATGGGCAATCATGATTTCTCTTGAGAGATCACGACTCTTGGCAGATCATGATTTCCGTACAACATGATTTCTAGTGAGAATTACATGATTTCTCTCAATCTTGCTTGTGGGGCCCCATTTTTTCTGATTTTTGTTGACTAGATCTATATATTTTCAAGTGTGCTAAGCCTAAACCTACAAAACAATTCACAAAACAACACTTTTCGCTAACAAACATGAATTATAATCTGTTCATGCCTAGATCTCCAAGCTCACTCAACCAATGACGATGATAAACTTGATGGGTAGGTACTCAACTTAAAGAAGTTTTCTCTCAAGTTTTGCGGCGATTAGATGTGTATGGAGAGTGGAAAAATCTTGAGAAGTTGCATATCCTCTCTCCTCTCCCTTGCTCTCTCTTGACCTAAAAATTCACACAAATGATTCTGATTCCTTACCTCTGGGGTGTATAAGACTATACTGAAATAGAAAATTTAGTGGTAGAAGCTTTTGGAGATCTCCAAAGCTTTTATATTTGTCCGATTCTTCTCCAGAAGTCTCCTTGGATACTCTTAATGCTTCCTAAATAGAATGTAGAAAAAGAAAAGATTTCAAGTAAATTTTTGACAAAAAGATCACCGTTTATGTATTCTCTTTGAAATTGAGTCTTGATCATCACTTCCAAAGCATCACATCACACTTCTCTGTACAAGAACCAAAGATTGATTTTTTCATCGATGAATTTCCCCTAGCAATGATGCCAAAGTATTTTTTCAAAAATCCAAAAAGAATAAAAAGGACTACAGAAGATGACACAATCAGGAAATTCTCGAGAGCTCCTTTAACTAATGAGAAAGAAGTATTTACAAATTGAGCAATATATAATGTGGAACGGTTGGACTATGGTGATACCATTTTTAGGTCGTTTTGGTCCTAATTGGTTACCAAAAACTATTCTTCGACCTTGAAGCATTGTTTACACCATAGAGGTGCATTACAAGTTTTATCAGCTCGAGACTTCAAATTTGTATTAAGTAGCTTTCACCTCTAAATAACCATTTACTACTCTCTCAAGATATGGATATACTACCTCTTAAAGATAAAATTCTATTTTTTTTTTAATTGGCCATAATGTTCTAAATTGCATATCCATGGAAAATGTTTCAAATACGATGAATTTGAGATGGATGGGACTCTTTCAAGAATATGCATTTGAGATAGCATGAGATCAGCAGAGATTATTACCACTAATTCATGGATGAAATGAAGAAGTGAACTTGTATATCTCCTTTTGCGTAGGCTAATTTTAAATTTTGTTGGAAAGATTCATCCATCTATGTTGTATGTTGAAGTTCCTTTCTGGGGTCTTGGAACATTTATTTGATATACTTTTTATCAAAGATCAGTGTATTGCAATTCACATTTTTTCCATCTCATGATCCATTGACTTTTGACCTTCACACTCTCATTGTGTAGGTATATAATTTTTAAATTTTGTAGGTGCCATTTTCTTTTGATTTCTAGAGGAAGTGGCTTAAAAACCAATCGATGAGTTTTGAGGTCCCAACACACTGTATTTGTGGCCTCAAATTGTGGCCTTATAGAGGTTCTCCCATTTTCTTCCACAACATGAGGTCCAGCAATGCATCCAACCTTGTATTATTAATTTTCGGATCGTTTTATTAATCATTGGAAGCTCCAAATGTGTGTCTCAATCGAAGATCCATAAAACACCAGTTCAAGGAGCCCACTATTATAAACTTTCAATTGTACACCTTGAAATCAATGCCATGGAACTTGCACAAGTTCTGCAGCTGACGGAATAATGATGAAAACATTGAGCTATTCTACAATGACGGAATAATGATGAAAGCATTGAATAATAATGACGGAATAATGATGATAATAATGTCTTATCAAAATCATGACTGAGAAGTCCTGAAAACATTTAACTATTCTGCGATCCCTTTTAAAAAATCTTGAGTAGCTTACACATTTCAAATACAATAAAACAAATTTCTTGGTCAATTATAGCAGGAGGATAAGATTCTGTTGTTTTTTGTTTTCTCCTAACGTCCTTCCACATCACATAGAAAACGGAATCCTAAGATGCTCTTTATGTCTTATAACCTTTCATGTCAGCTGAAGGACACGGCAAGGGCATAATATCACTATCCCTCCCTGTCTTATTACTTATTCCATGTTTGTATGCATGGAATCTATTGAAATGCTTTTCCTCATTAGAATTGACCTCTATATGAAGAAGAAAATGTATATATGTTTGTATCTGCGTCTCTCTCTCTCTCTCTCTCTCTCTCTCTCTCTCTCTCTCTCTCTCTCTCTCTCTCTCTCTCTCTCTCTCTCTATATATATATATATATATATATATATATATATATATATATATATATATATATATATATATATTCTTCACATATGTCTGTGTGCGTGTGTATGGCTGTGTATCTTTATCTGTATTTGTTATTAATAAATTGATTAATTGATTGATTGACTGGTTTATATGCTTGTGTGTGTGTGTCTGTGTTTTGCTGTGCCATTGTCGGCACCGAATCGTACTTCCTTCTAATGGATAATAGCATGTGCGATAACGCAACCTTCCATGTCGACGAGAGGCCATGCTCATGTACGTAAAAACGAAGCCACCGACTGCGATGTTTCTCAACTCGAACATCAAGAACAGAGATCTATACACTCTTTATATTACACCACTTTATGAACGAAATCGCCGGAAGTTTTTGCCTTTTCTACTGTGATAGATTACACATGAAAATATTATAAGTTGAAAAAAATCTACATGTACATAAAAACAAATATCTGAGCATACACACATCTCACTATATATATAAGACTCATATGATTGGACGGTGTATGTATATCTATATCTATGTTTGAATATAACTTTGCATATACATATAGACAAACATCTGAGCATAAACACATCACTCTCTCTATATTTGAATATACTTTTGGATATACGTACAAGCAACGTACAAACAAATATTTGAGCATACACACTTAACCTCTCTCTGTCTCTCTCTCACACACACATATAGAGTGTGTGTGACTGACAGAGAGAGGTCATGTGTCTATACTCAAATATTTGTTTGTACGTATATCCAAAAGTATATTCAAATGTAGACGTAGACATACATACATCATCCTAATCATGTAAGGCTTATTATTGTATGTGGATCTTGTTTTCTTCGTCCAAGTTAAGATGGAGGACCTTTGTTTTTATGTATATATTCATGTATATGGTGTAGAAAGTATGGACTTATCTTTACGATTCAGCTTACTTGTATTCGACATTCTTTCAAGAACACAAGAAGAAAATTTGCAACCTTTATTTCGATCGCTCAGATGGGAGAATTAGAGAGATATTTCTCTAGGTGTGTGTGCGTAGGAGAAATCAAGCTTTCACAGGCACTTAAGATTTAACCATGACGTCAAATTTTGGTAGCATGAGTAGATCTCTCACAAAATCATTGTTCAAGTTCGGCGACAAGGGAAGCATGTAAACAACATGAGGAAGAAGAATACACTTGGAGCACAACATTTGAGTGTATTACTAAGTGAATGTACAAGATAAGTAGCCTATTTGGGTTATAGGCATATATAGAAGGACGGAGGGAACATCTTAACTAGGGAAAAATTTTACACGGTGGTCCTTAGTGTGTTAACAAACATCAATACCGATATATATCAACAAATTCCTGTTATGAGTAATGTAGTGAACAACGAGTTAGCACTCATGTGTAAGGAAGTGCCAAGCAATGTGCACTGAAATCAATCCACAAAATGAAGTAAGCCCAAAGATTTGTGAAAAGCTTCAAACTTCTCCCTACGAAGAGCCTTTTGAAAAGTTTTGCAAAATTATTTTGTGTAGGCACATAAGCCAATAGAATCCTTCTAATAGAGAGTGTCTCCTTGACATAATGATAGTGCACCTCAATGTGCTTTGTGCAAGCATGGATCACATGGTTCCTCACACATGCCAATGCACTCTGATTGTCAGTAAAGATGGTGGTGGCAAGAGACTTACTAGCACCCAAATCAGTCAAAAGGTGCATGACCCACACACACTTGTCAATAGTTGTGAAAATTTCTTTGTGCTCAACCTTGCAACTAGAAGTGGCCTTAGTAGGCTGCTTGTTGCTCAAGAAAGATATGTATGAGCTACCATGCATGAAGCAAAAACCACTTGTGGATACATGAGTTTCATAGCAACCAACCAATTTGAGTTCTAGAAAACCATGTGAATATTGAAATAGTGATTCCCCCTTAGGATACAACAATGCAAGAAGCCAAGTACCACTCAAATAGAAAAAGAGGTGCTTAATCAATTGCCAATTCTTGACAGTTAAGGTGCTTTGTTGTTGGGAACCCTTGGTTTATTTACTTGGGTTAGACCATTGAAGTCGGAAGATCAATTTTTGGTTTTAACTCTTGTAGGAACCCCTTGGTTATTTATTTAGTGAATGCCTCAATTGAATGGTTTTTACTCTTAAGATTAATTATCCTAAGGTATATGAACCTTAGGCTTGAGAGAAGCTTCTCCCAAGTGCCACCTTGACTTGTACATGAAGCGAAGTCTTCAATTGAAATAGAATTAATGTGACTAGCCTTCAAGAAGTGTCCATACCAAGGACACTTGGAGGGACACATGGAATTATCCTATGACATGCACCCCTTAGACCTTTGTTAAATATATGGGTGGACTTGGATGGGTGGATACATACTCTCACTTGATGTATATTATCTTTTAGCTTGGAGTTTTCACAAGAGTGGTAAAGCCATGGCTTGCATTCAAGATTATGCTGGTACTTGTTCTCCTTGAGTTATGTGTAGGATTCTTGCTCCATGCTCTTCGATTTCCATTGAATATCTTGCTCATGAAAAATCTCCTCTGTCATGGACGTCTTGCACCCCTTGCATTTACCTTTAGTTGAGTTTAGTTATCATAGCACTAAACATCCAACAACTAAATATAGTCCCTTTATGTTGATGTACACATTGTAGCCAAGGGCACCATATGCTATTTGATTGCAAAATGAAAAAGTCCAAGTAGTGAAAGATTTCTTGTAAGAGATGAACTTTAAGCTCAAAGTAGCTAAGAAAATCTTGAGGAAATCCCAAGATAGAGATAAACCATTTAAGTGACCCTCAGAAGCGAAATATTCCCTTTCTAGTTGGAAAAAAAGTATAAAAGAAAATTCTCGAGAAATCTAAAACTTTGAAAACAAGACTGTGTCCTAAAATTTCTCTAAGCTTTTATGGCCCTTTCAAGGTTCTTAGAAAGATCGGGACTTTGACTTATGAGTTGGAACTTATAGATGATTGTCTAGTTCCCCTAGTATTTCATGTAAGTAGATTAAAAAGAGAACTAGCTGAAAAAGACAATCTTGTATCTTCATATAAAATAGTCCAACCAATTTCCATTCAAAACATCCCTCATGAACGAGAGAAAATACTAAACACTCAAGATAAAAGACTAGCAATCATTTATATAAAGAGTGCCTAGTTAAATGGAAGGATGGGATAGAAGAAAGTGCCACTTGGGAATAAGTAAGTGCCATCAAATAAAGATTTCCTTTTCAAACTCTAAGTTAGGAATGAGGCAATCTTTGAGAGTGAGTCCATGATCCACGAGACGCATCATGGTGCACGAGGGAATACTCCACATAATATACCAACACACATTTTTGAGGATGCAAATGTTAAAGTGGGTAAGACTGTTGTATAACCCTTGGGTTAGACTGTGGGTTAATGGCTTCAATCCTTGCAAACCATTGGTATATTTAATTGGGTTAGACCCTTGAAGTTGGAATATCAATTCTTGGTTTTAATGCTTGTAGGAACTCTTGATTATTTATTTAATCGGAGTCTCAATTGAATGGTTTTTACCCTTAGGATAAATAATTCTAATGTATGAGAACCTTAGGCTTGGGAGAAACGTCTCCCACATGCCACCTTGACTCATATGTGAAGAGAAGGCTTCAACTGAAATAGAAGTCATGTGACTAGCCTTGGGAAAGTGTCCACATGAGGGACACTTTGAGGGACACATGGAGGTAGCATATGACATGCATCCCTTGGACCTTTGGTATATATATGTGTGGAGTTGGATGGGTGGATATGTACTCTCTCTCTCACTTGGTGGATGTCATCTTCTAGCTTGGAGTTTTCATAACATGCTCTCTATAGGACTTTTCTCAAATCTATGTGCTAGCAAGTAGGCATGTACATTTCATACCAAGCATGTTGTGCTTACTTCAACCCATATAATACCTTTTTTAACATGCATATTTTGTTTTCATTCCCTTTCTAAACAAAGCCATTGGGTTGAAATACATACACTTCTTCATGTAAATGACCATTCCACAATGTAAATTTAATGACCAACTAATGTACGCACCAACCATGATGAGTTCCAAGTGCACAAATACTATGACTGGTTTTCATTTGGCACATGTGAGCAAAGGTCTCATCAAAATCAATGTCTTTGTTTTGAGCAAAATTTTTAGCAACAAGCCTTGTCGTATGCCTATCAACTGTTCCATTGAGCTTATTTCTTAGCTTGTATAAAAATTTAGTGCCGATGGAGTCTCTGGCAAGAGGAAAGTCACATAAATACCAAGCACCATTCTTCACAATGGCATCGAATTCTGATTTCATAACAATCGTCCAATTTTATGGTTTCTATGGTTCATCAAAAGAAAGAGGATTGTTCTCATCACAAAGACTAGAGACAACCATTGCATAACAATCTCATTCAAAAGAAGCATTATGAGAACCTAAATCAGTACAATATGGAAAAGGTGCATCTAACTTGCTACCTCTCAAACATTACACCAACCATTTAGGCATAATCTTGCCTCCTCAATGTCAAATCTCTCATTAATAAGTGCATTATTCAAATGTGCATCAAGAATAGAATGGTTTACATCATCATTTGGAAACCTCTAAAGGTTAAAAATTTGCCTCATTAGGAGTAGAATTTTACCATCCACATGTAAAAAGAGGTCACAAAGTGTCATACACATCTTTGGAGCTCATGGATGTCTCCTTAGTACATGAAAGTAAGAGCTAGATTTCATCTTCCATGAAAATAACATCATGAGTATATGAGTAAACAAAATGCATTTAGTTTTGGGTGATATAGACAATATCCTTTTCTTTCAAAAGTGTATACAACAAAAATACATTTCATAGACTTATAATACAATTTTCTATGTTATTTTCTAGGCACTATGCATATGAAAAACAACCAAAACATGTAGACGAGCAACAAATGGCTTGAAACCATGCCAAGCATCATAAGGAGTGACAGCTGCAATACTTTAGTGGGACACCTATTAAGTACATATGCTACACACATAACAACCTCAAGACATAAGCTATGTGGTAAAGCATGACTTTTGACCATGCACCGTGCCATTTCCATGAGAGATCTCTTTTTCCTCTCAAAAAATCCATTTTTTTGAGATGTATATGGCACCATACAATGATTTTTATTCTAAAATCAAGAAAAAATGCATTAAACTAAAAATATATGTATCCCCCATAGATTAGAATGGAGGTTTCCCATTTTGCATGCTCACATTTGTTTTAGCATAACTAGGACATTTTTGAAGCACATAAACGTTTTTTGCTTTGCTCTTAATGGAATAATCCATGTGTGCCTATAAGAAGCATTAATGATAGTCACAAAATATAGGTGATTTCACATAATCCTAGTGGGGGATGGTTGAACCATACCTTAAGAGAGAGGATCAGAAGTGATCCTCACCCATGGCATTTGGGGCTAGTGGTTAACCCATCATACTCCTAGCTAGGAGGTTTTGAGTTCAATTCCCAACATTGGTATCAGAGACTAGGAAGTAGGCTTGGGCAAGGTGGATTGACCCAATGGACTCTAAAAAAGGCACTCGGGAACTCTAATATGTGAAAGGTCACGAATGGAAAAGATGGCATTTTGAGAATTGTGTCCAACAAACGTATGTTAGATTGAGGCATGTAAGGTACCCTTGAAAAACTCTCAAAATGAAATTTCCAAGTCTAGTAGGCACTTGGGAAGAACTTGACCATGGGAGAGCCTGAAATTGGCCAAAAGAAGGAAGGCACATGGTCATTTGGGCACCAGATAAAACAGGTCTAGGTGCTGAAATTTGAGGCTAGTGAAGGTGCTCAAATTTGGGAAAGGGCCCAACTTAGATAGAAGGGTCCACAAGAGAGCATTGAGGACAATGCTAATTCTAAGGGGAAAGGAATGTCACATAATCCTAGTAGGGATGGTTGAACCATATCTTAAGAGAGAGGATTATGAAGTAATCCTCATCCATGGCTCTTGAGGCTAGTGGTAAGCCCATCATACTCCTAGCTAGGAGGTTGTGAGTTCAATTCCCAATAGGTAATTAGCAAATGAAGGTGTTTACATAGGATCAAAAACATAACTATGAAAAAGATACAATTTACGTGCAACTCTAACAGAACCATCTTTGGGAAATTTAGAATGCTGCATTTTACCTGAAATGCAACCCTCACAAACATTTTTAAGGTGCCTCATGTTTGGTTAAAGAGGACAATATTTCATATTTCTACAAGTGAAACAAACCAAAAAAATTGAGATGACCGATATGTACATGCCAAAGTTTTGCATCTAAAATAGGTTGAGAATCTTCAGATAAAATAATAAAACTATTTAAATATTTTTCATAATTTGTGAGGTTATACAACCAATGAAATAACATTCTAGAGGCAATGATCTTTTCACATGAGATCATGAAATCTATATTCATCATCAATGAATTTCACTATTAAGCCAATTTTCTCTAATGTTGGCATTGATAGAAAATTATTTTTTAACCTTGCTACATATAAAGCATACGATAAAGTGAATGTGATACCATTCGCAATAGTAAAAATAATATTCTCGACTCCCATAACAAGATAAGGGGATTTGTTACCACATGGGATAGTATTCATTGTCAGAGTAGGCTTAATTGAAGTGAATAACATGTGTTGCAAGGTAATATGTTTGGTTGCACCATTTCCAAATGACCAAACATCAAAGTCCACTGCAAAGATACATTGTTCATAAGAAGATGGATCCTAATTCTGATGAGTGGTAAATGCTATTCTTAATTTTGGACAAGATTAGCACATTCTGTTTTAAGAGTAGAGGCCTTTGTAACAACCATTCCAACCTCTTCCTTCTTTGCATATTTTGAAAACCATTTTATGACAACTCTTAATGACATGATTCTTTGTCTTACAATACTTGTAAAATTGTTTTTGGTTTTCTATTCTTTTGACATCTTTATCTTCCTTCTTTGGCTATGCAGTATATGTACATTCTGCTTACTAGTAGATGAGCTTGATTTACCTTTGCCCTGCTTACTAGTATATGTACATTCTGCTTACTAGTAGATGAGCTTGATTTACCTTTGCCCTTCTAACTACTACGAAGGAAAGATAGTTGGTTACAAGTAATGAAGCTCCAAACTTCATGAATTGAAAGAAACCATAAAGATTCAAATCAATAAAATTCTTGGAAGCAACTCAAATTATTAAAGATCTTTTGACAACTTTGTGGCAAGTATCTTTCTTATTGACTTCTCATGCACTAGGAACCTATTCTGTAAGTCATGATCTTGATTTTATAATTACTTCCATTTTTTAGCAATTTTAAAAAACACGTATCTTTACTATTTCATTAAACTTGCATGACTCATTTATCTTGGCTAGCTTAAATAGTTTATCTAACTCAACTTTGAGCCTCGTGAAGATGGCCATGGAAAAAAGGTATAGATATAATAATTCACAACCATAAAAAACAGCTATGAAAGTCCAAGAGCATGTGTTTGTGTGTCTTATAGAATTTTTATATATAGATGTGCTTTGTGACATTGATTACTATTATACTATATTTTTTATCACACATACTTTACCAACCACAAGAAGAGCCTCCCTTATATGTTGAATCTAATTCTATGCTAAAGCATACGCTTGCATACAACATACAAGAGATTCTCTTCTTGTTACATACTTTGCTAATCACAAGAAGAGCCTCGCTCATACGTTGATGCAAATATAAGCTAAGCATAGAGTTACATCCAACATACAAAAGGGACCCTTCATTTTTTCAAATGCACATAGAGTACATGTGCACCAAAATTTTAGTACAATGGTAACCAAGCAGTATAGAAATAGAAGGTAGATAATAGAATGTAGATAATGTCTTAAATAGAAGGTTGATAAATAGAAGGTAGATAATAGATATCTATCAAGGATGAAAAAAGACATTAACCTTGTTGGGAGATTCTTAGTTGAAAGGGGCTTGAGTGTTTGTAGGAGAAGAGTAGAGAAGTAGGAGAAGGACACATTTCATTGAAATTCTATGTGCCTTGATTAAAGAATAAGATTACAATATCTTTTTTCTGCAAGACTTAGAGACAAATACTCACTATGCATAACCTTTTAGGACAGAAAGTACACACAAGTACAACCAAGGATTCCAAGTACTTGTGCTGCCAACCTCTACGTTGTTTCTTCATCTTAGCCCAATGGCTTGTGCATGTGCACCCTTGCACTGAAGCTTCAAATAAGGTTGAAGTCAAGGTTACTTCTATTATCGACCTGCAACACCTCTTGTATAGCACTATGGTGACACCCTTCTGCCTCAAATGACCTTGATCTACACACATACAAGAGATCATGTAATCTCTCTTTATTAATCCTTTGCTCTAAAGACCAAAATGTGCACATAAGGGAGAATTGAACACAACATTCCAAACACTTTAAAACTCTTAGAAACCTTTCAAAGGATCCTTTGCAACCTATAAGTAAATTTATTGGAAAGGCAATTGTGAGCATGCATATTGTGCATTACCTATGCACCCACTATTTTTGTAAAAGAAATCAGCAACTATTTGGGCTATGCAATTTGGAGAAGCAATAGCTTCTAACCATTTTGTTGCATAGCTTGTGTCAACTAGCAAGTACTTCTCCTTCCTGAAAAAGGATACATGATAAATAGGCCCTATAAAATCCAAACCCTATTTGGAGACAACCAATGGATGTTTTCTCTACTTTGGGGAACTCATCATGCACTCCAATGGCCTGGCTCTCTATGATAACTCTAGACAGATGATCCACCATAACATTTTCTTTACCATGCAATGTGACAAATCAATTCCTAGAACAATAAGAGCCACCTTGAAACTCTACCTTTTGCATGTGTCTTATTCAATAAATATCTAAATGGTTGGTGATCCGTAATAATGAAAAAAATTCACCCCTAACATCCAAAATTTTTGTACTGCAAATACCATTGCCAAAGATTCTCTCTTAGTAGTATTGTAGTTCCTCTGCCTTACTTAAAATTCCACTTGCATATTGGATGGGCTTGTCCAATTTGTGCTCTTTACAATGTTGTGTAAGAACTAGCCCCACTACGGCACTAGCATCAACATGCACACGAAAAGCTTTACGCCAATCTTGAGTAACCAGGATTGGTATTGCCTCAAGCTTTGATCTTAGAACTTGATAAGTATTTTCCTCTTCTTCATCCCAATTGAATGGGACATATTTACCTATAAGCCTTCTAAGTGGTTGAGCCATGTTTGCATACATTTTATTAAACCTTCTATGGTACCTACTATGACCTTAAAAAAATTGTATTTGTTTTGCTATCTTAGGCATGGGTAGCTTCATAGCTATAATTTTATGCATGTCAAGGGCCCTACCTTTGGAAGATACCACATGTCCAAGAATGATACTTTGTGTCACTAGAAAATGAACTTTTTGGATCTAACTTCAACTTACTTTCCCTATATTTGTTAAAGACATGGAGCGATTGGGCTAGATGATCATCTAAGTATTCCATAGGATTACTAGTACAAGTACCTGAGAAAGAGTAAAAATCATCCATGAAGATTCTAAGGCCATGTCACTCTAGCACAATGGCAAGTGCCAATGTGAGGAGATTCACCTCATAAATGTCAATCCATAGAGAGGTGAGGATTGGTATGAAGACCGCAAGTGACTGATGGCACAAGTGCATGAGTGAAAGCACACAAGCATGAACACACATACACACACACGCACAAAGTAAGAGCAAAGAGTGGAACAATGGAAGATCTTTGATTACAAAAGGAATCTCTTACCAAGCTCAAATCTACAACAAGCTCCCCCTAAAATGAGCTCTCCAGCCCTTTTCATAATTTTTTGAGTTGTTTTGGCCCTGTCTAGACCTAGTGTCTGGACTAGTTAAAAATTAGGTTCCAGGGCTTATTTGGGGGCTCAAATGGAGTCTAAAAATTATGAAAATTGGTAGGATGATACTTTTAATACTCCTCAACCTCAAGGACTCCTTGGCTTGAACAAAATGGAGTTGAAAAAATGGAAAATGGTATTTACAATGGTTCTTAGTGCTGAAAATCACTATTTTTATAGGGATTTCTTCTAAAAATTTGACATGTGCTTCTTAGAGCTCCCTAAATGCTCCTTATTCTTGTGTGTCCAGTTCCTTGATGCGCTTCCATGCTTGTGCTTGACCTTGAGTGTCAACACTCCCCCCCCTCTCGAGTATGTCGTCCCTGACACATCCTTGTTGGATTGGTTGTTCCATGTAATACTTTGAGAGGTAGTGTCCTTTATGTATCAACAGGAGCAGTCCCTCTTCAAAATGTAACTTGATCAATCGTCTGGTTCTTTAGTTTTCCACTACTAGCATATGCGAGAGTTGGTCCCATGGTATGTGCTTCTTCCTTGGATTTTAGTTGGATGGTATATTTGTGTGCTTTCAAAGATTGTTCATTGCTCAAAAGAGGTTCTCAAAGTTGATCTTGAGCAGTTGTCTATTGTGAATTGTTTGATAGGTACTTATGTGTGACCTTGGATGTCCTTTGATCTTTGAAACATGAGTTTCATAGTATGAGGCCAAGTACTTGTGACCCATAATGGATTATGGGTAAGTGCATTAGTGCATGTGTTGAAGAAAATATGTGCCTTGTGCACGGCCTTGTAATGTGGCCCTATGCATGCATACTTGGGGAATGCATTGGAAGAAGTATGGTGCAAAAGATCGGGGTCTTGAGTGAAGTGCTCAAGGATATGCTGACAAAGAGGTTTCCTAATCTATCCTGGCTATGGTGTTGCCGAAGTAGGGTGTACTTACCATGGTGAAAGGTCGGTCGATGTTTGTCTCTTCGTGTTGTATGACCAACATGGTGGTTGACCATTGGCTCCTCTTCCATTGTTGATGGATGTCCTTGTTCATGGTTCATTGATGAGATTCTTGGAGTGCATGGTTTTTTTTTCTTCCTCTTCTTCTCTCTCTCTCTTTTTTTTTTGGAACAATGGCACAAATAAGAAGACAATGTTGAGTAGCAATAAAATATTTTACATATGTCAAGTGTGTCTCATGTGTCTGGGATTTTGCAATTGTCTCTATGCACGGTCGTGTAATGTGGCCTATATTAATGAATAGTTTGAAAATGCATGACTTGAATGGTGCAAAAGACAAGGTTATGCCAAAGGCACATGGTTGTTGCACGTTGAGGCTTTCAATGTTTCTTGCAGATGTTGATGTAGCCTTTGTTGGAAGCACCCATTGGATTCTTGAATGACAATTGATCTTTCCTCCTGATAGGGATCCATCTTAGAACTATGAGTGGTTGTGTACTAATCACTTTTGACTTCTTCGTCTTTGAGTGTTTGCTTAAATTTTGTATCTAGCTTGATTGGTTCTTTGGTTCTGTGGATGTTGCTTGTATTTTTGGCTTCCAAGCCCATATCCTTGATGATTTTATTTTTATTTCTTCCAAAGAGGTAAGTTTATCTTCTTTTGGTATCTGTGCTCGGTTCTTACCCTTTTCTCCCCTTGGCTTCTTTGTTGAGACTTTTCTTGTGAGGGAGATCAGTGGTGTTTGTGCATGTAGGAGTGCCTTGGGTACCCAGATGTGGAATTGTCCTTGTTGAGCTACAACTAATTCCTTTGGCACCCAAATTTGTACGTTATTATGGTCGGCCTTCATCGATTGCTTTGGTACCCAAATTTGTCAAAGACCTTGGGATTGAGCTTGACCTTGTTTCTTGGCGCTTCTTTTAGCATGGTTGGCTTGCCTCAATGGAAGTTGTTGTGCCAAAGCTGGTGGTTTTTCTCCTTTTCGTACCCAAATCTTCTTCATGCCTTGAGCTTCCCTCTTCTTGAATTTTGTCTCTCTATTTGATATAGCAGATGTCTGTTTTGCTTTCCTGTTTGGCCGAGTTATGCTTGTACTCGTTTGTGAAGAAAAAGAGAGGTATGTTGGCCTTTGAGCTTGTGCTTCCATGACTAATTCCTTTTGCTTCGTAGGGTTATTGACACACACAACTAGGGTTATTGACACACACAACATTTTCTTTGTGAAGATCAGTTTCGAAAGAACTAAGAGAATGTGTGACCTCTGGATTTGTGAGCATGCAATTGTCTAATTCTAATGTAATACATTGTTCATGTACCCAAACTTGAAGAAGTTGGCTTTTAAGGTTTAAGTTGATTGCATGGTCATAGATCTAGTCTTGACCCAAGAAAAGTGGTTCTGTAAGGTCCCCATTGTCACACACTAGCGTCTTGACTCTCATTGGAACAACTTGAAGATAGATGGGAAGCTCTAGTTTGCCCAAACAGGGCGTTTCCACACCTCCTAATCCTATGAGATAGGCTTCAATGTAATTCATGTTCAATTGTAGAGCTTGGCAGTATGAAAGTCTAACTACACTGTTGCTGCACCGGAGTCAATCGATGCTCTCACAATCCTTACATTCTTCCCTTGTCCTATCGCTATGGTCACAAAGGGACCTCGGTCAATTATTCGAGAAGCAATTGCACTTGATGTTTGACACATGGCCATGTGGTATCGTGAGGCCTCAAGATTGACATCTAGGCCTAGGTGTCTTAACTTATTTCTCCTAATGCGTTCTCTAGCCTCTGCATGTGCTTCCTCTCTAACCCTTAACTCTTCTTCTTTTTGTTTCTTAGCAGTGTTGAGTCTCATTAGCATATCATCTATAAGAGGTTCTTCATATAGCTTGACTCAACAACCACTAACATAGCTCGGTAAGACATCGCCTAGAAATGTGGCCAATTGAACAACACCGCTAGTGGAAATTCTATTAGTGATCATAGGTCTGTATCCTCTTTTTTCCAATTTATGGGCATGTTGTTTTAGATTATAAACCAACACTAGGTCTCCCTCTTTCAATCATTTATCTTTGATATGTGCATCAAAGTTTTCCTTTTGCCTTTTCTTTGCAGCATAGATGCCTACAGCCACTCGTAGCCTTGTGTCACCTAAGCGTTCTAGATCAAAGATCCTAGAGGATAACTCATGTCCATTCCACTCATGCTCTTGTGCTACTTTTAAAGTTGGGATTAGGAAGTCCAAAGGTAGCACAGAATTTTGTCCGAAGACCATCTGAAATGGGGTGGCATTTAGTACCATTTTATAGGCAACTTGGTAAGCCTAAACAACATGATGAAGTTGTTTGTCCCAATCACAGCATTTGTTATTTACCAGTTTTGTCAATACATTACATAGGATCTTATTTGTGCTCTTGGCTTGTCTGTTGGCTTGTGGATGATAGGGGGCAGACTTCTTATGTATCACCAAGAATTCTTGGAGAAGATTTTCAATGACTTCATTCAAGAAGTGTGTGCCTCTATCGCTCACTAACTCTATTGGTAGTCCGTATCAGGTGAACACATTCTCAAATAAAAACATAGCTGTAGTTTGAGCATCATTCTTTGTCGTGGATTTGACTTCTACCCTCTTAGTGAGGTAATCCATGGCTACAATAATGTATTCAGCATGGGAGTTTCTAGATGGGGGGTTAATAGGACCTACAAAGTGGATACCCCACTTTGAGAATGCACATCCTCCCATCATTGGCCTCAAAGGCATTTAATCTTTCCTTATCAGATATTGTGCACGTGGCTACAATAATGTATTCAGCATGGGAGTTTCTAGATGGGGGGTTAATAGGACCTACAAAGTGGATACCCCACTTTGAGAATGCACATCCTCCCATCATTGGCCTCAAAGGCATTTAATCTTTCCTTATCAGATATTGTGCACGTTGGCACGTGTCACATTTCCTCACGTAGGTATGGCATCCATATGAAGAGTGGGCCACCAAAGTCCTGAGAATAGAATGGTCTTAATTACTCGGTCAGGCTCGAAGTGTCCACCGACAATACCACTATGTGCAATTTCTAAGACTTTCAAATAATCTGATTCGTGAACGCAGTCTTAAGTAACCATCTTTGCCTCTTTGATATAGGTTGTCTCCTACTAAGGAATAGTCCTGAGCGTCTTGCTCCATGCTTCGTCTTCTTGCTAGACTAGCCTCATTCAGTAGTGTTCCTAATTTCATAAATGCTATCAATGGAACACTCCAATCTAGAAATAATGACATGTGATAAAGGGTAGCATGCTCCACTGGGGGTCTCTCTTGGCACATTGAGAAATTCGTAATCCATTCATGTATTTCTTTGTCCATGCTAGGCCAATACACTCCTAAATGTTTTAGATTTTGCAATGTGGTTGTTTAGAATAGTGATTTCCTAGCAATCCTTCATGGGCTTGTTGCAACCAACTACTATGTTCATCATCCTTGACACAACAAGCTAATACACCCTCTATATTTTGTATGTACATGCTTCCTGCCAATATTTGAAAGTTTTGTGATTTTACAATTTCCTCTTTATTTGTTTTCATAGTCTTATTTGTGGGTCTGAAGGTTAGGACAGGTACTAACTTATTTGCCCATTTAGGAACAACTTCTAAATTGAATAGATAAGCATCCGGTAGTTCATCAGACACTCCTTGTGTTGACTCTCTTGAAGTGATGCAAGAAAGATGATCTACCCTAAGGTGGATCCTACCTTTTCTAACAACAACTTCAAAGTCATATTCCATTAGTAAGAGGAACCATCTTACTAAGCGTCCTGTATTACAAGGTTTATTGACCAAGTATAATAAGGCTTGATGATCAGTGAAAAACTTGAATTTGTTGGCCAATAAGCAGTGTCTAAACTTCTTCACTGTATATACCATGCCTAAGCCTTCTCTTTCGGTTGTTGTATAATTTTGTTCTGCTGTGTTTAGTTGTCTACTCGCATATGCTATAGGCAAATCTAGATTGGCTTCACCACATCCTATTGCATGATTGGATGCATCTACATGGACATGGAATGGTTTAGTCCAATCAAGAGTGGTCAATATTGGTGTTGTGCACAAACATCTTTTTTGCTCATTGAAGGATTTTTCACATTCATCATTCCACCCAAAATTTGTCAACAAGGCATAAAGAGGTTTAGCTATGATTGCATACATGTGGATAAACCTACTGTAATATCCACAATGACCCATGAAGTCTTGTACCTCTTTAAGGTTCCTTGGCCTGTTCAACTCTGCTATGGCTCTTACTTTGTCCTCATCTGTTGATATTCCACTCGTAGAAACAATGTGACCTGAAATCTTACCTTATCGTACCATGGACAGACTTTTCTGGGCTTAGACAAACTCGATATTCTCTACACTTGTTGAAGATCTGTCTGAGCTCAAGGATGTGGCATCTCCTTTCTTGGGAATGAGCACATAAATCGTCCACATATACTTCTAAGCTCTTTTGCAAGAACTCTTCGAAGACATGACACATGAGCCTTTGGAATGTTGCAGGTGCATTGGTGAGTCCAAATCGCATCACATGAAATGCAAAGATTCCCCACTCTGTGGCAAAGGCCATTTTGTGTTGATCTTCTAGGGCAATGGCTACCTAGTTGCAGCCCGAAAATCCATCAAGGAAGCTAGTATACACTTCCTTGCCTACAACATGCTCCAATAAATGTTCACTGATTGGAAGCAGATATGGACCTATAGAGACCTAAAGGGAGTAGATCCACAAATATGATCTCATACGATCCCAATGAAGGCTGATGCCAAGCCTATCAAACAAAAGCCCTACACACATAACAACACTTATGCCACCAAAATAAAAGAAGAAATTGACAGACTGATTGAAGCTAGATTTATCTATGAGATTGAGCATACCGAATGGGTGTCACCCATTGTAGTGGTGCCCAAGAAGAATGGAAAATTCCGGGTGTGTATTAACCTTAAAAAGTTAATGTCGTTATAATCACATATAGTTATCCACTTCAAATCACCGAACATTTACTGGAGAGTGTCGTAGGCAAGGAAGTCTGTAGCTTCCTTGATGGATTTTTAGGTTACAACCAAGTAGCCATTGCCCCAAAAGATCAACACAAAATAGCCTTCTTCATAGAGTGGGGAATCTTTGCATTTTGGGTAATGCTATTTGGGCTCACTAATGCACCTGTACATTTTAAAGACTCATGTTTCATGTCTTCAAAGAGTTCTTGCGAAAGATCTTAGAAGTATATGTGGATGATTTATGTGCTCATTCCCAAGAAAGAAGACACCACATCCTTGGGCTCAATTAGAACTTCAACAAGTGTAGAGAATATCAAGTGTGTCTAAACCTAGAAAAGTGTGTGTTCATGGTACGTCAAGGTAAGATCTTAGGTCATATTGTTTCTAAGAATGGAATCTCAAAGGATGAGGACAAAGTAAGAGCCATAACAGAATTGTTGAGGCCAAGGAATGATAAAGAGGTACAAGCCTTTATGGGCCACTGTGGATATTACTGTAGGTTCATCCACATGTATGCAATCATAGCTAAACCTCTTTATGCTTTGCTGATGAGTTTTGAGTGGAATGAAGAATGCAAAAATTTCTTCAATGAGCTGAAGAAACATTTGTGCATAGCATCAATACTGACCACTCCTGATTGGAATAAACCATTCCATGTCCATGTAGATGCATCCAACTATGCAATAGGATATGTGCTAGCGCAACCCATAGGTGAAGGAAATATAGATTTGCCTTTAGCATATGCTAGCAGACAGATAAACATAACTGAACAAAACTATGCAACAATCGAAAGAGAAGGTTTAGGGATGGTATATGCCATGAAAAAGTTTAGACACTACTTATTGGCCAAAAAGTTGAAGTTTTTCACTGATCATCAAACTTTATTATATTTGGTTGATAAACCTTGCAATATAGTGTTGGAGATGTAAGCTTCATGGGACCTTACCCCTATGTTCATATATATACATCATTTATAGAGCATTGCCTCAAGAGAGATCATTATATGTGTTTTGAGGCTCCCACCCATATATGTGCATATCTCCTCTTCTCTCTCTCCCTCTCCATCTCCTCCTTGATCCTCTTGTTTTGCACATCAAATCCCTTCATTGGTATGAGAGCTTGTTGAAGGCTGGTGTGCAAGACTCTTCAATGGAAGTTTAGGTCACAAGAGGTGAGTGTGCAAGTCTGCACCTCTCAATAGTTGTTCAGTATTTTGACCATAACTCGAGTTAGAAAACTTGGATTGGTGCGTTCTGAAGTTCTATGCGTAGCTAGTACAAAGAGATACAACTTTACAGAAGGATGCACACCTAATTTGGAGTTTTGGATCACCAAAATGTCAAAAAAGATAGACTAATGTAGAAGACGAATCTACCATCACTTGAATAGTAGGCCAGTTTTTGGGTCATAACTTGAGTTCTACAAGTCGGATTCAAGTGATTCAACTTGTTGTGTGTAGCATAGAAAATTATCTACAATTTTCCATGAGAAGAAAGTCCAAATATTGAGTGTTAGGCTGTCAAAAATGCAGAATATAGAGCAATAGTATTGCAGGTGAAGGTGAAATTGATAGCAGATTCTTGTTTTGTGTATATCTTGAGCTACACACCTCTAATTGAGGTGTTCTATATATCATTACCTAGATAAGAAAGAGTTCTTGAAGTTTTCTGAAGAAAAGTTCAAATTCAGAGGTTATCATCTTTGAAATAGCAAAACACAGGGCATCATATTTTCACCACAAGAACCCTAATTTCTTTGGAGGTTCATTTTGTCGTGGAACTTTTTTGAAAGTGTTTTTTGGTGTGCAAGCTCTTATTTTTAGAGCTTGAAGCCATTGTCCATGTATAATCACTATGCTAACTCCTCCATATGAGAGTAGATCATGATCTTGTCATGTGTTTGGCATGTGAGATGACATTGTGGTATACCTTCTTTTGAGGTTTATGTCATTATGAGTTCGATTGTGGCATTGTCAGTAGATATATAGTGGCATTGTGATCTATATCTTACTTATGCCACTTGATTATGGATTTACTTATTGATTGCACATACTTTATGATATTTGATTTTTAGTACTTGTATCTTTTTTTTTCTTTGTAGGTACATGATCTAGATTGGAGCCTCAGTTGCACCCTCATTTGTCACCTTGATTGGCTATTCTATTAGCATCTGTTCATTGATTTGGCATATGTGGATGGTGATTCCCACATGTTTTACTTGGTTTAGAGTCCATTTGTCACCTTGATTGGCTATTCTATTAGCATATGTTCATTGATTTGGCATATGTGGATGGTGATGAATCCTTAGCAAGATAAATAGAATGCTTAGGGACTAATGAAGAATCATACCCATATCTGATTGGCTTCTTACTCTCTATTTGTGATCTTCTTAAGGCTTGGTTGGATGAATCAGGTATGTCCTCCAACCTCTTCATCTTGACTTGCCCTTTGATTTCTATGCTCTAAACTTTCCAAGTTGATGGTCTCCTCATCATCATCTGATTTGATGTCTTCAATTGTGCTTGGCTCCTCCTTGGTGAGGCCTGGGAAATTCTTCTTCCAAGTCATATGGAAATTTGACCTTTCTGCATTCACTTTCAAACCAAGAGTCATTCTCATCAAACATGACATCTCTACTGACCATAAATCCTTTGTTGGATGGATTATAAAGCCTATACCCCTTTTGATTTATAGCATACCCTATGAAGATGCATTTCTCTACCTTAGGTTTTAACTTACCTCTGATTTGAGATGGAACATGCACATAAGCAACACAACCAAATATTCTGCAATGTTCAACTCATGGTCTCCTACCATTCCATGCCTCATAGGGGGTCATCCCATCAAGGGATTTAGAAGGTAACCTGTTAATAAGATAAGTGGCAATAGAAATAGCCTTTGCCCACAAGTAATTAGGCAACTTTTTTTCATTTAGCATGGATCTAGATGCTTCCACAATCAATCTGTTCCTCCTCTCTGCTACTCCATTTTGTGCAGGAGTATATCTAGTTGTGATCTCTCTCTTGATACCTATGTCCTACAAAAATGCATCAAACTCATTGGAGAATAGTCACCTCCTTCATCTGTCCTTATCCTCTTTAAACTCTTTCCTGTTTGATTTTCCACAAGTGCAAGATGCTTTTTGAAACAACTGAACACTTCATCCTTATGTTTCATGAAATACAGAATAGTCCACCTACTCAAAACATCAATAAATGACACATAGTACCTTGAGCCTGAAATTGAAGGGTCCTTACTTGGTCCCCACACATCTTTGTGGACAAGTTCCAAATAATCCTCCTGCATATAGCCTTTCTTTGTAAAGGGTAACCTATGTGATTTACCAAACTCACATGTACCACATTTATAGATCATATGTTGCTTGGATACATTAGGTATCCCAAGTACACATTGATCTCTACATATCTGCTTCAATGTTCTCTCACCAATGTGTCCTAGTCTTTTGTGCCATATCTCTAACTCAGACAAGGTTTGATCCTCATAATTATAAAGTGAAATATTTCTAGTATCCTCAAGCTCAAATGTAAACAATCTACCTGTTTTCTCTCCCTTTGCAATTCTCCTGAATCCATGTTGGGGGTTCTCCACAAAAGCTCCAAATTTATTGAACCTAACCTGCAAACCCTTTTCCACTATTTGTCCAACACTCATCAAATTCTTTGTGATAGTAGGTACATAAAGAACTCTGCTCAACAAATTCTTATTTGTGAAGAGAGATGGTGGATGCAATCCAAAGATGAGTAGGTGCTGCTACAACCAGCTTCACACCAGCCAACTGAGACTTCAGAGTTGATTAGTAGACCCTTTTAGCTTCCTAAATCCACAAAAATATCAGCCAAGTACTTTGGACCATGTATCCCAAAAGTTTAAGTCAAGACAGACTAGTTGCGAAATGACTAGCTCCCAAAACTTGCTATTTTTGGACATACACCTCCTGGAAAAAATGAATAGTGCTCTCAACTTGGTAGGAATTAGAAAAATTCCTTTTGGTCATAACAAATAGACTTAGCAAGATTCCCAATACAAGTTAAAACACTTCAAATGATGGACTGAGCACTGAGAACAAGATTTATCAATTTCTGGAACATGCCCACCATTCTCGGGGCTCTACAGAGATAGACCAGTGAGCGGTAAAATGCAGATATCTCCAAAACTATAAATCCAATGATCTTGAAAATTGATATGCAAAAACTAGCCAGTAAGATCTATCCAACGCACGTTATATCACTGAAAAAAGATCAGTAGAACTCGAGATATGACCTTCTGAAGGTACTGCTCTAAGTGAGTATAGCAGAGAACAAAACAGAGGAGTAGATGATAATAAATGTATAGATTCACATATGATTACAACCACATTGGCAATGAATCTTTGCACAATGGGAGTAGAATGATAGAGCTATGGAGTAAGCTCTTCAATCTCTACAAAATGACATCAAGTGGTCATGTACAATGCTTGCTAATCGCCTCTTCCTTCTTGCTTCTTTTATAGCTATTCTTGGAGGGAGTTTTGAATTCGAATTCGAATGGCTCCACCTAAAAGTGATCCCCAAAGTTAGGAGATATTCCCTCAGCTCTAAATTTCGTGGTTTTAGGTAGTTAGAGCCATGAATTTGCTTTTACATCATGGATGAGGTAAGCCATCCTTTTCCTTTTTTCTTTTTCCATTTACAAGAGATAAAATGTACTCTTTTACAAGAGGTGTTCACATGACTACTCATGTGACTTACAAATGAGGATAATATCAAGCATATCAAGCATGTAGACTTGGGTAAAATGCACCAACAGCTCCCCCTCAAGCCTAACATGCTTGGCCTCCAAATAAGTCTTCAATTGTCCTTGATTTCCTGCAAGCCAATCATCAACTTGAATCTACTTAATTTTGTACCATCAAGAGCTTTAGTCAACATGTCGGCACATTGCATATCTGTAGAGACATAGGATAGTTGAATATCCTTGCTCATTAGCTTCTCCCTTACATAATGGTAGTGGACTTCAATATGCTTGGTTCTAGCATGGTATACCGGATTAGCTGCTAGATGTAGTGAGCTTGTGTTGTCACCAAAAATGTGAGGTGTTGAAGAATGAAGTCCAAGATCTGTGTACAAAGACTTTAACCACATGATTTCTTGAGTTGCATTAGCCAAACCTCTATATTCAGCTTCGGTAGAAGATAATGCCACGGTTGGTTGCTTCTTCGATGACCAAGAAATGATTTTTGAACCTACAAATGATATATACCCTGATGTGCTTCTTCTATCATCTTTAGATCCGGCCCAATCTGCATCTGAGTAGACCTTTAGCTCAATATCTGAAGTATATGAATAGAACAAACCTTCATTCATGGTCCCCTTTAGGTACTTGAGGACTCCCTTGGCCGTTTCCATATGTGGTCTTCTCGGCTTATGCATAAACTGACTCAATATGCTAACACTATAGCATATATCCACCCTTGTGAGAGTTGCATAATTCAAACTTCCAACCAAGCTTTGATAGCTTGTGATGTCTTCAATTGGCTCTCCTTCATAAGCACTAAGCTTATTATTTTGCTCCATAGGTGTACCTGCACACTTGGTATTTTCCATCTTGAACTTGACGAGCATGTCATGCACATACTTCCTTTGTGTGATGTATATACCTGAATCTGTGTAGATCAACTCCAATCCAAGAAAATAAGTGAGTGGTCCGAGGTCACTTATTTTGAACTCCTCCTTCATTTGACTCTTTACCTGTTTGATTCCTTCAAGATCATTGCCTGTGATAATAATATCATCAACATACACACATAAATAGATCACTTCAGATCCATTCCTCTTTATGAACAAAGAGGTATCCGCCTTGCTAGCTTTGAATCCTTGGTCCTGCAAATAAGTCACCAATCTGAAATTCCAAGCTCTTGGAGCTTGATTCAATCCATACAAAGCTTTCTTTAGTTTGCATACATAGTTAGGATGATGTGCATCCTCATATCCAGGAGGTTGTGCCATATACACTTCCTCAGAAATCCATCCATTCAAGAAAGCATTCTTTACATCAAGTTGATAAAGATTCCAATTTCTAGATGCAGCAAGACTAATGAGAACCCTAATTGTAGGCATTTTTGCAACAGGAGAGAAAGTCTCCTCATAATCAATACCATGGGTTTGAGCAAACCCTTTAGCAACTAACCTTGCTTTGTGTCTATTTATACTTCCATCTGGATTCCTCTTGATTTTGTATATCCATCGAGATCCAATTACCTTCATAGATGGCTTGTTAGGTACAAGCTCCCAAGCGTCATTCTCCTTCAAGGCTTCCATTTCTTCATCCATTGCATCTCTCCAAGCTTTCTTGCTTTGTGCTTCTTCGAATGTGGTAGGTTCTTCATTGGTTGAATCCTTTGCAATGTAGATTGAGTGCTTGGTGACCAAAGAAGTATCATAACCAAACCTCTCTGGTTTCTTCTTCTCCCTCGAAGACCTTCTAAGTGGTTGATGTGAGCTCTCCGGTCCATATGTAGCATCCTGCATCTTTGCTTTACCTTTGTTCTTCCATAGCTTTAGTCTTTCCAAGTCTTCTAGGTCAATCTCAGAATCACTTTCTTCAATCTGCTTTGGCTCCTTTGGTTGAAGTGATGGAAAGTCTTCATCCAAGTCATATGGCAGCTTCACTTTCCTGTCATCATCAAACCATGATTTGTTTTCATCAAAAATTACATCTCTACTCACAGAAAATCCTTTATTGGTTGGATTGTACAATCTATATCCTTTTTGGTTTTGGTCATAACCAATAAATACGCACTTCTCTGCCTTGGGATCCAATTTCCCTCTTACTTGAGAAGGAATGTGAGCATAGGCTAAGCATCCAAAGATTTTGCAATGCTCTAGACTAGGTCTTCTTCCATTCCACACTTCATATGGAGTGGTTCCATCTAGTGACTTAGATGGAAGTCTATTTATGAGATATGTGGTTGTTGACACAGCCTCTGCCCATAGGTAGTTCGGCAATCCCTTTTCGTTGAGCATGGACCTTGCAGCTTCGACAATAGCTCTGTTCCTCCTCTATGCTACACCATTGAGTTCGGGTGTATACCTTGTAGTGACTTCCCTTTTAATGCCTCTTTCATGCAAGAAGGCATCAAATTCAGAAGAGAAGTATTCTCCTCCACCATCTGATCTGAGTCGTTTCAAAGTCCTACCTGTTTGGTTTTCAACAAGAGCAATATACTTCTTAAAGCAATTAAACACTTCATCCTTGTGCTTCATGAAAACAGAATGGTCCACGTGCTACAATCATCTATGAAAGACACATAATATCTTGAGCTTGATATAGGTGGCTCCTTACTTGGACCCCACACATCTGTGTGCACTAGATCCAAAGGATTTTGATACATATATCCTTTCTTATTGAAAGGTTGTCTATGAGCCTTGCCGAGTTGACAAGCTTCACACTTATAAATCATGTGTTGCCTTGTGATATTAGGCAAACCAAGTACAATTTGGTCCCTGCAAATCTATTTGAGTGTCCTCTCACCAATGTGAGCAAGCCTTTTGTGCCATATCTCCAACTCTGTTAGAGTTTGAGATCCATAGCTAAACAAAGCTATGTTCTTTGTATCTTCCACTTCAAAAGTGAAAAGCCTTCCTGTCTTTTCTCCTTTGGCAATCCTTCGAAAGCCTTGCCTTGGGTCTTCAACATATGCTCCAAATCGATTGAATCTAACCTGCAATCCTTTTTCAACAATCTGTCCAACACTTATTAAATTTTTGGTAATTGTAGGGACATACAAGACTTTGCTTAAGAGGTTCATATTCCCATCTGATGTCTTCACATTACCTATCTTCTCCACTGAGTGCTTTGTGTCATCTCCTGTCTGCACTTCATGCTTGTTATGAGGATCTTCCAAATCAGAAAGTAAAGCCACATTTCCTGCTACATGGTTCGAGCATCCCGAATCAATGTAAAATATGTGATCATCATCCTTACCCTTCTTCACTGATAGATTCATAATCAATAATGAATCTTCTTGACTTTGGTCCTCTGCATAGTTATTGTAATCTCTTCTTCCTCTATGGCCACTTTGATAGTTGTTGTTGTTGTCGTAATTGTTGTTGTAGTAGTTATTGTTGTTGTAGCCTCCATTGTATCTACCTCTATTTGATCCATAGCCACCTCTATTGAATCCTCTTCCTCTTGAGTTCCTCGGGTTCCTGAAACATTCTTCAGTAGTATGATTAGAAAAGCCACATATGTTGCAAGGTTGAGATGATTGGAATCTCCCCCTGCCTTGCTTTCCACCTCTGCCTCTTCCTCTAGCTCTTCCTCTACCTGCAAAGTTTGCTTGGAAAGAGCTACCTTCATCTTCATTCTTCCTATTCTTTGACTTGTCCTTGACCTTAGCTTTATCAGAGTATAAGGCAGAAGTTTGATTACCTCTTGAGGACTCACCACCTTTGCTAATCTTTGCTTCATGAGTGAAGAGTTGGCCCATGAGTGTGTTGAGGTCGGGTACATGCATATCCATGTATAAATCCATGGCTGTTGTGAATGACTCCCACTTGTCGTCTGCTTTGATTCCATTCATGATTTGTCTTATGATTTGCTCCTCTTCAATTACCTCTCCAATGCTTCCAAGTTGGTCGGAAATCTCCTTCATCTTTGTGACATAATCAGTCACATTTTGCTTTGGGCTTTTCTTCATTGTTGTGAACTCCATCCACAATTGGTTCTTCCTTGCTCGAGTGTTGGAAGAGAAGAAAGAAGCAAGTGCATTCCAGGTCTCTCTTGATGTCTTGCATCCCTTGACATGAGGTGAAAGAAATCAGAGATTGAGTTTGGAATATAGGACCTTGCAAGTGCATCCTTCGAACACCAATTCGAAAGTCCTTCCACTTCTTCATGTGATGGTTGCCCTTTGTTCCTCATGGTTCGCATTGCTTCATCTCCGGATATGAATCCATATAGATTCCTCCCTTGAAGGTAAGCCTCCATCCTTAGAGACCATGCCGGGTAGTTGTTTCGATCCAATTTGTCGATTGTTGATGGAAATCCATCTCCCATGTTGCTTGACTATGCTCTGATACCACTGTGAAGAGAGATGGTGGATGCAATCCAAAGATGAGTAGGTGCTGCTACAACCAGCTTCACACCAGCCAACTGAGACTTCAGAGTGGATTAGTAGACCCTTTTAGCTTCCTAAATCCACCAAAATATCAGCCAAGTACTTTGGAACATGTATCCCAAAAGTTTAAGTCAAGACAGACTAGTTGCGAAATGACTAGCTCCCAAAACTTGCTATTTTTGGACATACACCTGCTGGAAAAAATGAATAGTGCTCTCAACCTGGTAAGAATTATAAAAATTCCTTTTGGGCATAACAAATAGACTTAGCAAGCTTCCCAATTCAAGTTAAAACACTTCAAATGATGGACTGAGCACTGAGAACAAGATTTATCAATTTCTGCAACATGCCCACCATTCTCGGGGCTCTACAGAGATAGACCAGTGATCCGTAAAATGCAGATATCTCCAAAACTATAAATCCAATGATCTTGAAAATTGATATGCAAAAACTAGACAGTAAGATCTATCCAACGCACGTTACATCACTGAAAAAAGATCAGTAGAACTCGAGATATGACCTTCTGAAGGTATTGCTCTGAGTGAGTATAGCAGAGAACAAAACAGAGGAGTAGATGATAATAAATGTATAGATTCACATATGATTACAACCACATTGGCAATGAATCTTTGCACAATGGGAGTAGAATGATAGAGCTATGGAGTAAGCTCTTCAATCTCTACAAAATGACATCAAGTGGTCACGTACAAGGCTTGCTAATCGCCTCTTCCTTCTTACTCCTTTTATAGCTATTCTTGGAGGGAGTTTTGAATTCGAATTCGAATGGCTCCACCTAAAAGTGATCCCCAAAGTTAGGAGATATTCCCTCAGCTCTTAATTTTGTGGTTTTAGGTAGTTAGAGCCACGAATTTGCTTTTACATCATGGATGAGGTAAGCCATCCTTTTCCTTTTTTCTTTTTCCACTTACAAGAGATAAAATGTACTCTTTTACAAGAGTTGTTCACATGACTACTCATGTGACTTACAAATGAGGATAATATCAAGCATATCAAGCATGTAGGCTTGGGTAAAATGCACCAACATTCTTCCCATGAGAAGTTTTGACATTTCCTACCTTGACAACTGAATGCTTGGTATCATCACCTATCTAAACTTGGTGCTTTCCCTTGGGCTCTTCAAGATCAGAAAGGAGAGCTATATTTCCTGCTACATGGTTTGAACAACCTAAGTCAACATAGAAGAGGTGATCATCATTCATACCTTGTTTTGAGGTCATGTTCATAATGAGAAGAGAATCCTCTTGATCCTTTGTATAGTATTTGAAGTCTTTTCTTGATTTGTATCGTCCTAGATAGTTGTTGTTGTAATTGTTGTTGTAGTCATGGTTATAACTTTGACTATTATTGAATCTTCCTCTTGATTGTGAGTAGCCACCACTTTGAAATCCTCTTCCTCTCTGGTTCTTGAAGTTCCTATAGCACTCATCTGTTGTGTGATTAGATAGTCCACATATATTCCATGGGGAAGAGTTTAAAGGTCTCCCCCTACCTTGCTTACCTCCTCTGCCCCTTCCTCTTGAATTCCTACTTCTCCTTGCATAGCTAGCTTGAGAAGTAGCACTTTCATCTTCAAACTTCTTGCTCTTACCTTTATCCTTAGGCTTTCCTTTATATGTACAAAGGGTAGAACAATTGTTACCTCTTGATGGTTCACCATTTTTTGTTGATCTTGGACTCATGGGTGAAGAGTTGCCCCATGAGAGTGGTTAGATCAAGGATTTGCATATCCATATAAAGATCCATTGTAGTTCTGAAGAATTCCCACTTATCATCTGACTTGATGCCATTGATTATCTGTCTCACTATTTACTCCTCTTCAACCTCCTCTCCTATGCTTGTCAACTGATCAGCTACATCCTTCACCTTGGTCACATACTCTAAAACATTCTGCCTAGGTTGCTTCTTTTGAGAAGTAAACTCCATCCACAATTGATTTTTCATAGCTCTTGTATTGGAAGAAAAGTATGAAGATAGAGTATCCCAAGTTTCTTGGGAAGTTTTGCAATTCCTAATATGAGGAACAAGGAATTCAGAGATAGAGTTAAGTAGATACGACCTGGCTAAGGCATCTTTGGCAAACCGTGATTTGAGTCTTTCTTGCTCCTCTCTTGTAGGTTGATTTTTGCTTCTAAATGTGGGCATCTCCTCATCTCCTGATATGTATCCATAGAGACTTCTTCCTTGTAGATAGGTCTTCATCCTCAAGGACCATGTTGGATAATTATTCCTATCCAATTTTTCAATGAAAGAAGGGAAACCATCTCCCATTTTACCTCAACTTGCTCTCATACCACTGTTGGGAGAGATGGATGGATACCTGAGGTGGTACTGCTAAAATCTACTTTGTACCAGCCCTGGTACACTTTAGAGTTATAAAGTAGGGCCTTTTATCTTGTAAATGACACCAAGAAAGTACCTATGTACTTTGGAGTTGATCCTTGAAACAATAAATCCAAAACGGACTAGTTCAAGAATAGCTAGTGTTGAAAAACTTGCTATTTTAGTCCATATACCTGCTGGCTTTTTTACTTAGAGCTCACAGTATAGTAACAATTGACAAAATTCCTTTTGAGGGAATTCAATTAGCTTAGATAGCTAATGATTGCAAGCGGAATAATTTAAAATGATCAACTATGCTCTGAGAAATAACTTTAGCAAATTAGATCTTACCCTCGACTTTTTAGTAGACTTCAAAGCTGGTTCCAACAACCCAAAGATTATGTAAAATGGTTAAGTATTCACTGAGATATGACCAGAGGAAATTGACTATTCTAAGTAGCAGAGAAGTAGAGGTTTTAGGAGTCCAAGCATCCTCAATTGAGCTTTTTAGCCCTCATGTTCCAACATCCACACACAATCTCAACCAAAAAACAAATCTCGTTTTTATTCACCTACCCTTTTAAGGATGGGTTGATGGATGTGAGATGGGGGTTCTAGTCCTCTTAGGGGTATTGAATCTTAAGAGCATTGGAAAAGATGGTTCTTATGATGCCCAATGGAGGGGAGAATTCCTCGATGATCTCATAAAAGTTTTTCATGAAAGATTATGCCCAAATTTTATGCTCTTCCCTACTCAAATATCAATCTCTAGGGAGATCACGGTCTCCCTAAGAGGCCTCACAATCGATATGTTATCTTGTACAATACGAAATGATCTCCCATATTTTGAGGGGTTGTGGTTGTGTACAATGGGATCTGAGGTTATTTAGGCCTTTTAGAGGTTATTATATGGAAATTATCCCAAGAAAAAATTGGAAATGACCTCTTATACAACATAAAATGAAGTCCCATATTTTGAGGGAGTGTGGTTGTGAACAATTGCTTTTGCAGCCATGTGGCGCTCTAATGAAGGTCACTTGAATCACGTGGTGAAAGTGATGGAACAAGAGTATGAAGAAGAGACTGAAGAATTTTATATCCCTAAACTACTCGATATTTGTAAATCCTAATCTAAACTATTGTGTTTGTGAAGATGATGAAGCTCATAAAACATGGCAATACACATACAAGAATTCAAGCAAGGATCCACAAGCGCTTACCTCCTTCATGCTTTTGAACCATAAATTGAAACTCTTCTAGATGGTTTCCTCAACAATGGTGACAAAAGCTTTTTGTAGAGCCTCAAACATGATGCTTCACGTATTGACATCATGCGTGAAGTGAATTGATTCTTGAGTTTTGTATAATTTCTTTGAGCTTGCTAATAGAGGATTCTATTGTTCCACTCTTGGTTCTTAACTTGTGTGCACATGTGTGTATGTATGTGCATGGTTGTGTGCTTCTCACTCACTCACTTGTGCACTTGACTTGCTCATGGCCATCATACCTTCCTCACCTCTTCCCAGATTGACAATTATGAGGTGGATCTCCTCACATTGGTACTTGCCATTGTCCTAGAGCGACACCAAATTTGGTATCATTTCTGGGGATCGAGCTTTGAGGATGAGTGTGTGATGGTAAGATGTAGAGACGTGATGTTGGAATTGTAGGTAAGTAGGTAATTTTTCTATTTTCTTTACTTTCTTCACAACCATCATCATCTCCATCATCTCTACTCTCCATCTTCTTGCATCATCATCTTTGCCATTCCGGCCATACCTCCACCTTCCATATCATTGCCTCATTTCATTTGCGAATGCAAGAGAGGTTGATTTGGTGTGCTTGAGAGTTTTTTGGCAGGAACAATATTCAACATTGTAAAGAAGTAGAAAAATAGGTAAAATTTTTGTGTTCTCATCATCTCTGCCAAATGTGATGGTCTAAGAAGTTTGCATTTTTTTGAAATACATTGTGCTGAGGGTGTAGAGCATCTTGGCGCACAAAGGACTCCATAGTTTCATTCAAAAATTTTGCATTTTTGTGGACCATTGTGATTGGATCAAGCCATTGTGATGATGCCAGACCATCACCATTGGCTCAAGCCATCGCGATGATCTGAGACCATCACGACAGTCCCACACCATTGCGACAACCCCATGCCATTGCAATGGGCTCAAACCATTGATAGTCCCACACCATCTTGATTGTCACACGCCATCGCTATGACCTTCTTGCACCATCATGATTGGCGCAACCATTGCAACAACCCCACACCATCGCGATGGGCTCAGACCATCACGACGGTCCCACACCATCACGATGACCTTCTTGCACCATCGCGATTGGCCCTAACCATCATGATGATCCCACACCATCACGATGGGCTCACACCATCACGACAGCCCCACACCATCATGATGGTCACACACTATCACAACCACTCTAGACCATCGTGATTGGCCACACCATCGCAATCCTCCCTGACCATTGCAACCATTCAGATGAATTCGCAAAAAATTAGGGATTTTAATTTTTGCAATTTTGGAGATAATTTTTGGGTAATTTTGTGAGCAACTTGTGCATCTTGGGGCTCCCGAGCAAATATTCTAAGAGGTCTTCTTTGTGTGTTTGACCCCCCAAGATCCTGAACTCATATAAATTTTTTTATACAAAATCCATTTTTTGAGCTATAGAGCTCATTGGAAAGCTCGTTTCGAATCCCACATGACCTCAACTATTTTTCTTAAAAACAATGTGTCAATTTTTAGATAGGATAATTTGAATTTGACCTTCAAGTGGGATTAGAAAACCACGGGGGCTCCTGAAGTTTTTCATCATTACAAAGGGGGAAAAGGGGTCTTTGAAAAAGACCTGAATCAAAGTTGTATGTCCATTAAAGTTAAAGTTTGATCCAAACTTGAAATTTTTACAGGTCCATTAAGAGCCATCCAAGGGTATCTAGAGCAAGGTGAAGTAGCAAAGCAAGCCTCGGGGAGCACATCTTCTTGGGCATAAGAGCGCTCAACAAAGCATCGGACTTGAGGTTGGAAGAACTCGCAAGCCCCTCAGTCAATTTCTAGTACATGATAAGTGCAATTAGTAGAATTCATTAAGTAGGGTGACATTAGGAATGATACAAGTGCAAGAAACCCTTGTTACTCAAATTCAAGCATAAATTAGGAAATTTTTGCAACAAACCCTAAACGAAAAGGACTTAACTGGATCAATCATATATCAAAGTGCGAGAAAACTAAAGTATTCCTAATGACAATATTTGTCCAACAAGATTACATTGGAGAATATATAATAGAACAAGTAATTGATTCAAAAGAACATTGCAACACGGTTGTGCTCGTAAAATTTTGGACTCTTAACCAAGGCTTATGAACCTTAGATCAGGTAGACACCGAGGCTAGTATAGACAAAGCATCAGATCTTCTAAGGCTAGTGTCTTTTAGCATGGAGAGAACCATAGGTATCTCAAGCACGGTCTATTTACAAATATCAGAAGGTCCCTATAAGACACAATTGGGGTATATTAGGACTAACTGGTTAGGTGCATGCATCTATGAGGATGGTTTGAGGCAATCAATTGTCCAACTCAAAAATCCTTGTCAAACCATCAGACTTGAACACCGAGTGGTTGAATTTGAAGAGGGTTCATACATTGAAAATCAAGGAACCATGTATGAGGTTACCAACTTACCAGATAGGATAGATGAGTTTGGAAATTTCATTCCCGAGAACGAGATAAGAGACCTAGAGCAAGGAGGCCTAGGATGAGAACCCAAGACTCCTCGAGCCAAATCCATCTTGACTAGAGTGATTACCCTAGAGGGGGTTCCCCAAGATAACAAAACCATAGAACTATTCTTGAATAGAGGAATGGAGGAAGCTTTTTGGAGATTCAAACCAGATGCACTTAGCAAAATAGGTGGAGTCACCATCTACGAGCTCAAAGATCCTGAGATACCAGGCAAAGTTGTCTATTTGGATAACACATCAGAGAGAATGTTCTTGGTAAGAAGGCATGGCAGACATGCATACACTTGGTAGGGCATATTGATTTTCCCTCCACTTGGTAGGGCAAATTGATTTTATCCCTCTTTCAACCTTTGATTTCCTTATAAAGTGCATTAGACCATGTGTGCATACAAGTGCATTAGGCAATGAAGCTCAATTAGGGGTGCTTCCACTCCTAAGCCCTTGATCTTATCCTTATTTCAACCTTGCATGCCACCAAGAGAAAGAAAATTATGTGACCCTAGGCAAGATAGGCCTAAAGTGTGTGAAATCATCAAGAATGCTCGCTCTCAAGAATCTCTTGTAACAAGAGCAGTCATAATGAAATTAGAGCTAGACCCCCAAAAAAAACCTTGATCTCTCATAACATATTCCAAGGTTTGGGTAAAAACCTACATAAGAAGTAGGTTTCAATTGATGTCCCCAATGCTCAAGAAATAGACAAATCTCTTAAAAATGGACAAGTTCATTGATCAAGGTCATATCCCAATGAGTGAAATCAAGAAAAGGCCAAGAAAAGGGGCACTTCCTTTGCTAAATACCTCAAGTTTAAAACTATCAAGAATCAAAACAAACCCTTAGGATACCTATTTCATTGTGCTTACATTCAATCTTTGCTCAAGTGAATAAGAACCTAAAGTGGATATATGTCTACCTCTGTGCAAATGAATATTCCTACCTATGGAATGGATTTCAAAGGTTGAAGGAGATTACATACCTCTCTCAAGTAAGTTTCCTCAAATGCATTAGGTAACTTCAATTAGATGGATGAAA
Organism: Ceratopteris richardii; assembly: GCA_020310875.1. NCBI lineage: Eukaryota > Viridiplantae > Streptophyta > Polypodiopsida > Polypodiales > Pteridaceae > Ceratopteris > Ceratopteris richardii. The sequence goes on from CM035408.1 coordinate 120,326,255, forward strand.
TAGGTTTGTAGTTAAATTCAAAAGTGCTCAATTTGCACTACATACATGAGACATATTATCAAAAATAAAGGAGGATCTTATTAAGACAAAGTAGGAGGTATGTAGATCATATGTGACCTTCTAGAAAGGGCTAATGAAGTTGGCAAAATAGTCCATGAGAGTCAACCTCCATTGGAGGACATACAAAAAGACATGGTGACTACTCCCTTAGAAACCATTCATACGAAAACTTCTAAGAGGAGATTAAATCTCCCATGATGGTAGGCTCATTCAAGTCTACCATATTCAAGGTACAAACCAGATTTTGTGGGCATTTGCACCACTCAATGGAGAGCGTCCTAATATAGTCACCGTATGTGAATTCAAAGAACCATGGAGAGTCATAGACCACCATACTTAGATGCAAAAAATATAATACTGTTTGTTAAAAGAATCAAAAAAATCTAAGTTTACTTTCTTTAAGCAAAAAGTTCCCCCTTTAAGACCAAAATGTTTACTTCTTAGGCTTGAAGCACATCAAGATATGACAAGAGTAAAACCATCTTCACATAGGGAACAGGTGTGTTCACAGAAACTCAAAATGGCCAAAGAATTTGTGAATAATTAAGTCTTAATGGCATGCTACATCTCTAGACATAGGTATGGTAGTAGGCTTTGCCCTTCTTCAAGTTTCTCTCCTCAACCAAGGAGTTAGTGATGGGAAAACAAGATTTATAATTTCATCATCAAATATCAAGTTAAATCTGAATATCATATGAAATACCTTCATCATTAGGGGAAAAAATGAACCCTGCATGGGCCTTGTAAGGATCCCTAATTTTTAGGGATTAAGCTTAATTATGTTCTTGTTTAAGGGGACAAAGTGCATTTAATAGGGCACTTTTTAGTAGGCTGGAGTAGGCTTTTCTTTAGGCTTCAATAGGCCTCTCTCTTTCTTCTTCTAGAGAGAGAGAAATGTTGGTGCATTTTGCCCAAGCCTACATGCTTGATATGCTTGATATTATCCTCATTTGTAAGCCACATGAGTAGTCATGTGAACACCTCTTGTAAAAGAGTACATTTTATCTCTTGTAAATGGAAAAAGAAAAAAGTAAAAGGATGGCTTACCTCATCCATGATGTAAAAGCAAATTCGTGGCTCCAACTACCAAAATCACGAATTTTTGAGCTGAGGGAATCTCTCCTAACTTTGGGGATCACTTTTAGGTGGAGCCATTCGAATTCGAATTCAAAACTCCCTCCAAGAATAGCTATAAAAGGAGCAAGAAGGAAGAGGCGATTAGCAAGCCTTGTACGTGACCACTTCATGTCATTTTGTAGAGATTGAAGAGCTTACTCCATAGCTCTATCATTCTACTCCCATTGTGCAAAGATTCATTGCCAATGTGGTTGTAATCATATGTGAATCTATACATTTATTATCATCTACCTCTCTGTTTTGTTCTCTGCTATACTCACTCAGAGCAGTAACTTCAGAAGGTCATATCTCGAGTTTTACTGAACCTTTTTCAGTGTTTTAAAGTGCGTTGGATAGCTCTCACTGTCTAGTTTCTACCTATAAATTTTCAAGGTCATTGAATTTATACTTTTGGAGATATCTGCATTTTACTGCTTACTGGTCTATCTCTGCAGAGCCCCGAGAATTGTGGGAATGTTCCAGAACTTGATGAAACTTGTTCTCAGTGCTCAGTCCATCATTTGAAGTGTTTTAACTTGGAATAGGAAGCTTGCTAAGTCTATTTGCTATGCCCAAAAGGAATTTTTCTAATTCCTTCCAGGTTGAGAGCACTGTTCATTTTTTCCAGCAGGTGTATGTCCAAAAATAGCAAGTTTTGGGAGCTAGTCATTTCGCAACTAGCCTGTCTTGACTTAAACTTTTGGGATACATGTTCCAAAGTACTTGGCTGATATTTTGGTGGATTTAGGAAGCTCAAAGGGTCTACTAATCAACTCTGAAGTCTCAGTTGGCTGGTGTGAAGCTGGTTGTAGCGGCACCTACTCATCTTTGGATTGCATCCACCATCTCTCTTCACAGTGGTATCAGAGCATAGTCAAGCAACATGGGAGATGGATTTCCATCAACAATTGACAAATTGGATCGAAACAACTATCCGGCATGGTCTCTAAGGATGGAGGCTTACCTTCAAGGAAGGAATCTATATGGATTCATATCCGGAGATGAAGCAATGCCAACCATGAGGAACAAAGGGCAACCATCACATGAAGAAGTGGAAGGACTTTCGAATTGGTGTTCGAAGGATGCACTTGCAAGGTCCTATATTCTAAACTCAATCTCTGATTTTCTTTTACCTCATGTCAAGGGATGCAAGACATCAAGAGAAACCTGGAATGCACTTGCTTCTTTCTTCTCTTCCAACACTCGAGCAAGGAAGAACCAATTGTGGATGGAGTTCACAACAATGAAGAAAAGCCCGAAGCAAAATGTGACTGATTATGTCACAAAGATGAAGGAGATTTCCGACCAACTTGGAAGCATTGGAGAGGTAATTGAAGAGGAGCAAATCATAAGACAAATCATGAATGGAATCAAAGCAGACGACAAGTGGGAGTCATTCACAACAGCCATGGATTTATACATGGATATGCATGTACCCGACCTCAACACACTCATGGGCCAACTCTTCACTCATGAAGCAAAGATTAGCAAAGGTGGTGAGTCCTCAAGAGGTAATCAAACTTCTGCCTTATATTCTGATAAAGCTAAGGTCAAGGACAAGTCAAAGAATAGAAAGAATGAAGATGAAGGAAGCTCTTTCCAAGCAAACTTTTCAGGTAGAGGACGAGCTAGAGGAAGAGGCAGAAGTGGAAAGCAAGGCAGGGGGAGATTCCAATCATCTCAACCTTGCAACATATGTGGCTTATCTAACCATACTACTGAAGAATGTTTCAGGAATCCAAGGAACTCAAGAGGAAGAGGATTCAATAGAGGTGGCTATGGATCAAATAGAGGTAGGTACAATGGAGGCTACAACAACAACAACTACTACAACAACAATTACAACAACAACAACAACTATCAAAGTGGCCATAGAGGAAGAAGAGATTACAATAACTATGCAGAGGACCAAAGTCAAGAAGATTCATTATTGATTATGAATCTATCAACAAAGAAGGGTAAGGATGATGATCACATATTTTACATTGATTCGGGATGCTCGAACCATGTAGCAGGAAATGTGGCTTTACTTTCTGATTTGGAAGATCCTCATAACAAGCATGAAGTGCAGACAGGAGATGACACAAAGCACTCAGTGGAGAAGATAGGTAATGTGAAGACATCAGATGGGAATATGAACCTCTTAAGCAAAGTCTTGTATGTCCCTACAATTACCAAAAATTTAATAAGTGTTGGACAGATTGTTGAAAAAGGATTGCAGGTTAGATTCAATCGATTTGGAGCATATGTTGAAGACCCAAGGCAAGGCTTTCGAAGGATTGCCAAAGGAGAAAAGACAGGAAGGCTTTTCACTTTTGAAGTGGAAGATACAAAGAACATAGCTTTGTTTAGCTATGGATCTCAAACTCTAACAGAGTTGGAGATATGGCACAAAAGGCTTGCTCACATTGGTGAGAGGACACTCAAACAGATTTGCAGGGACCAAAGTGTACTTGGTTTGCCTAATATCACAAGGCAACACATGATTTATAAGTGTGAAGCTTGTCAACTCGGCAAGGCTCATAGACAACCTTTCAATAAGAAAGGATATATGTATCAAAATCCTTTGCATCTAGTGCACACGGATGTGTGGGGTCCAAGTAAGGAGCCATCTATATCAGGCTCAAGATATTATGTGTCTTTCATAGATGATTGTAGCAGGTGGACCATTCTGTTTTTCATGAAGCACAAGGATGAAGTGTTTAATTGCTTTAAGAAGTATATTGCTCTTGTTGAAAATCAAACAGGTAGGACTTTGAAAAGACTCAGATCAGATGGTGGAGGAGAATACTTCTCTTTTGAATTTAATGCCTTCTTGCATGAAAGAGGCATTAAAAGGGAAGTCACTACAAGGTATACACCCGAACTCAATGGTGTAGCAGAGAGGAGGAACAGAGCTATTGTCGAAGCTGCAAGGTCCATGCTCAATGAAAAGGGATTGCCGAACTACCTATGGGCAGAGGCTGTGTCGACAGCCACATATCTCATAAATAGACTTCCATCTAAGTCACTAGATGGAACCACTCCATATGAAGTGTGGAATGGAAGAAGACCTAGTCTAGAGCATTGTAAAATCTTTGGATGCTTAGCCTATGCTCACATTCCTTCTCAAGTAAGAGGGAAATTGGATCCCAAGGCAGAGAAGTGTGTATTCATTGGTTATGATCAAAACCAAAAAGGATATAGATTGTACAATCCAACCAATAAAGGATTTTCTGTGAGTAGAGATGTAATTTTTGATGAAAACAAATCATGGTTTGATGATGACAGGAAAGTGAAGCTGCCATATGACTTGGATGAAGATTTTCCATCACTTCAACCAAAGGAGCCAAAGCAGATTGAAGAAAGTGATTCGGAGATTGACCTAGACGACTTGGAAAGACTAAAGCTATGGAAGAACAAAGGTAAAGCAAAGATGCAGGATGCTACATATGGACCCGAGAGCTCACATCAACCACTTAGAAGGTCTTCGAGGGAGAAGAAGAAACCAGAGAGGTTTGGTTATGATACTTCTTTGGTCACCAAGCACTCAATCTACATTGCAAAGGATTCAACCAATGAAGAACCTACCACATTTGAAGAAGCACAAAGCAAGAAAGCTTGGAGAGATGCAATGGATGAAGAAATGGAAGCCTTGAAGGAGAATGACACTTGGGAGCTTGTACCTAACAAGCCATCTATGAAGATAATCGGATCTCGATGGATATACAAAATCAAGAAGAATCCAGATGGAAGTATAAATAGACACAAAGCAAGGTTAGTTGCTAAAGGGTTTGCTCAAACCCATGGTATTGATTATGAGGAGACTTTCTCTCCTGTTGCAAAAATGCCTACAATTAGGGTTCTCATAAGTCTTGCTGCATCTAGAAATTGGAATCTTTATCAACTTGATGTAAAGAATGCTTTCTTGAATGGATGGATTTCTGAGGAAGTGTATATGGCACAACCTCCTGGATATGAGGATGCACATCATCCTAACTATGTATGCAAACTAAAGAAAGCTTTGTATGGATTGAAGCAAGCTCCAAGAGCTTGGAATTTCAGATTGGTTACTTATTTGCAGGACCAAGGATTCAAAGCTAGCAAGGCGGATACCTCTTTGTTCATAAAGAGGAATGGATCTGAAGTGATCTATTTATGTGTGTATGTTGATGATATTATTATCACAGGCAATGATCTTGAAGGAATCAAACAGGTAAAGAGTCAAATGAAGGAGGAGTTCAAGATAAGTGACCTCGGACCACTCACTTATTTTCTTGGATTGGAGTTGATCTACACAGATTCAGGTATATACATCACACAAAGGAAGTATGTCCATGACATGCTCGTCAAGTTCAAGATGGAAAATACCAAGTGTGCAGGTACACCTATGGAGCAAAATCATAAGCTTAGTGCTTATGAAGGAGAGCCAATTGAAGACATCACAAGCTATCAAAGCTTGGTTGGAAGTTTGAACTATGCAACACTCACAAGGGTGGATATATGCTATAGTGTTAGCATATTGAGTCAGTTTATGCATAAGCCGAGAAGACCACATATGGAAGCGGCCAAGCGAGTCCTCAAGTACCTAAAGGGGACCATGAATGAAGGTTTGTTCTATTCATATACTTCAGATATTGAGCTAAAGGTCTACTCAGATGCAGATTGGGCCGGATCTAAAGATGATAGAAGAAGCACATCAGGGTATATATCATTTGCAGGTTCAAAAATCATTTCTTGGTCATCGAAGAAGCAACCAACCGTGGCATTATCTTCTACTGAAGCTGAATATAGAGGTTTGGCTAATGCAACTCAAGAAATCATGTGGTTAAAATCTTTGTACACAGATCTTGGACTTCATTCTTCAACACCTCACATTTTTGGTGACAACACAAGCTCACTACATCTAGCAGCTAATCCGGTATACCATGCTAGAACCAAGCATATTGAAGTCCACTACCATTATGTAAGGGAGAAGCTAATGAGCAAGGATATTCAACTATCCTATGTCTCTACAGATATGCAATGTGCAGACATGTTGACGAAAGCTCTTGATGGTACGAAATTAAGTAGATTCAAGTTGATGATTGGTTTGCAAGAAATCAAGGACAATTGAAGACTTATTTGGAGGCCAAGCATGTTAGGCTTGAGGGGGAGCTGTTGGTGCATTTTGCCCAAGCCTACATGCTTGATATGCTTGATATTATCCTCATTTGTAAGCCACATGAGTAGTCATGTGAACACCTCTTGTAAAAGAGTACATTTTATCTCTTGTAAATGGAAAAAGAAAAAAGTAAAAGGATGGCTTACCTCATCCATGATGTAAAAGCAAATTCGTGACTCCAACTACCAAAATCACGAATTTTTGAGCTGAGGGAATCTCTCCTAACTTTGGGGATCACTTTTAGGTGGAGCCATTCGAATTCGAATTCAAAACTCCCTCCAAGAATAGCTATAAAAGGAGCAAGAAGGAAGAGGCGATTAGCAAGCCTTGTACGTGACCACTTCATGTCATTTTGTAGAGATTGAAGAGCTTACTCCATAGCTCTATCATTCTACTCCCATTGTGCAAAGATTCATTGCCAATGTGGTTGTAATCATATGTGAATCTATACATTTATTATCATCTACCTCTCTGTTTTGTTCTCTGCTATACTCACTCAGAGCAGTAACTTCAGAAGGTCATATCTCGAGTTTTACTGAACCTTTTTCAGTGTTTTAAAGTGCGTTGGATAGCTCTCACTGTCTAGTTTCTACCTATAAATTTTCAAGGTCACTGAATTTATACTTTTGGAGATATCTGCATTTTACTGCTTACTGGTCTATCTCTGCAGAGCCCCGAGAATTGTGGGAATGTTCCAGAACTTGATGAAACTTGTTCTCAGTGCTCAGTCCATCATTTGAAGTGTTTTAACTTGGAATAGGAAGCTTGCTAAGTCTATTTGCTATGCCCAAAAGGAATTTTTCTAATTCCTTCCAGGTTGAGAGCACTGTTCATTTTTTCCAGCAGGTGTATGTCCAAAAATAGCAAGTTTTGGGAGCTAGTCATTTCGCAACTAGCCTGTCTTGACTTAAACTTTTGGGATACATGTTCCAAAGTACTTGGCTGATATTTTGGTGGATTTAGGAAGCTCAAAGGGTCTACTAATCAACTCTGAAGTCTCAGTTGGCTGGTGTGAAGCTGGTTGTAGCGGCACCTACTCATCTTTGGATTGCATCCACCATCTCTCTTCACAAGAAAGAGAATCTACTTTCCACATCATCAAACTCGTACATGTATTTGAATAAAAAAATGAGTTTTTTTTAAGTCTCATTTTCAGTGTATATTAACTCAAAAGGGCCTATTTTTTAATATATATGTCAGAAGTCACTTTTTTGGGCCCATGTTTTGAAGTTTCTTTTAGAAAAAGTATAATTTTCAAACTCCCTTCAAAAGTAAGTGCCACATCATCAAATTCGTGACTATGCTTCCCCCAAAAAATAACTTTTTTCAAATTTCATCATTTTCAACCATACACAATGGAAAAATACACTTTAACCCATACACATACAAGAAAACACATTTTTTTAGCAAAATATATGCTTTAGAGTCCCTTCCAACCAATTTTTCATCTTTGTTTTTGATATTGCTGGTCATTAGCAAAGATGGTGTTGACATGTATCACAAACTTCACAATAGAACGTCCTCATGCTCCTGCATCAACAAGTATCCATGTTTGTGTGCCTAGAGAGTTTGCTCCAAATACATGATGCAACAATGATGCCAATTCTCAAAATGAACATCGTGCAGCTGGAGAAAAAAGTATTGATCTTTGGACTCATGGTTCACTATATCCTCTTGATCCAATATCTTCATACCATCCAACATTCCATAACCTCTCAACTTTACTTCAATTCATTGGTGCGGGTGAAGTTGGACTATTAGGTTACTGCAAGCGATTATCTACACATTCACTTGCTACTACTAAGTATTGGTTCCAATAATATCACATCCATCATATGAGGGTGGTCACTTTATAAAGCACAATCATATCTTTACAAAAACAACTTGTAGATTTGGAACAGGATATTGAAGCAAAACAAAGCACAATTTCAAAGTTAACTGCCAATCTCCAACAATTGAAAGAGACTCCACTTGGTATGAGACATAGGAAAAGAGCATTGTCATCCTTTGAAGCTCTTTCAAAAGGTGCAAGAGCACACAAACGATGTATATATGCAACAAGGTGAGTTTTGTTTTACTTTTATATGTTTTAATGAAGATTTGTAATGGAATCTTTCATTGTGTAGGTCATTTATTCAAGACATAACTGCTTCATGAACAACACAAGACCAATTCAAGCTCATGAATAGCTATATAGACACCAAAGAAATCACTTCTGCTTTAGACTCACCCATAGGAAAGTGTATTAAAGTTGTTGTTGAAGCTGAGTTTTCAAAGAAGTTAAAAAACCTTATCACAGTGCAAGATGTGCAGGCAATATGTGACGAAGCGAGCATCAGTAGAAATGGGTATACTGCAATGTACACCCTTCTCAGGCAAGCCTTACAATAACTAGGTATTTCTCAAAGTATATTTCCATGCCCATATAAAGTGTCTATTAATAAAAAAACTTCAAATGAGGATGTGACTCGCACTATTGGACAATATTTATTCATAGAAGACACCATGCCTGCCTCTGTTTATCATCCAAATATTCCCAAGAAGCAATCAGAAATCCTATCTACACAAGGATTTACTTACACTAAATTCAACAATATACTTGTGGATCTTCAAAAGCTTCAACAAGCAATGGTTCACTTTTATAGTTCAACAATCAAAGGTACCCCTACTACATTTTATTTGGTGTTGAAGTTTTATTGCATTCAAGTTTCATACTAAGATAATGTTTTCTCTTTTGTGCAGACTGTAATGTTAAGTTAAAGTTCATACTAAAGCTTGATGAGTGTCAAATCATAAAGGGTCGGTGACTAGAAAGGTTGAGTGTGATGCTAATGAATGAAGTTATGGACCATGCAATGAGTGATGAAACTTTAGGAGGAGGGACCATTTGACTTACAGTGTGCAATCAAAGAGAGATATCTGGTGGTTAGGTGCTATAGAAGTTCCCAAAGAAACAAACAATGTTATTTCGTGGATTTTTAGTAGGACTCCATGGATTACGGAAGTAATCTCTTCTCAAATACATGGGGATAGCTTTTTGTAGACTATATAGGTGATTTTCAGGTAGATTGGCAATTGGGTGGAGACCTTAAGAGTATAAAATGCATGTTAGGTTGCAAACAAGGAGCATCTTCTCTCTATCCTTGCCCATATTGTACACAAGGTTACAAAGGATCTAAGAGACAGTCTAAACCTGCAAGGGCATTGATGAGAGTTGATGACTCTGAAGAAATTGATGAAACAGACTCATCGAATCACAGGGAATGGGAGATATCACTTTTGAGGTGTCCAATGTTACAAGAACCGACTCGTGATAAAATAAGCAATGATTGGAACCCCATTATTCCATTTCCATTAGTCAATGTTCACTTTTGTACTTTACATGCATTCATGAGGATCTTTGATAGGCTTTTGAAGTTCCATGTTGAATATGCATTTGCAATGAAAACACTAGAGAGTTCTACAATAGCAATCCAAAAAATAGAAGATCTTTTGAATTCTATAGGTTTTCATGGTGGCCACGTATCTTTACTTGTTAAGAAGTATGGTGAGTCTCAAGAGATTTTACAACAAGTTTCAATGACTGGGAAGAAGGCAAGACATTTCTTTAAAAGAGATGTGAAAGTCAAGATGATGGGAAATGGGAGCTTTGGAAGGACCTCTGTTTAATTACAACAGACAATGATAGTCAGGTTGATCTCATTAACAAGCGAAAGAAGGTTTGGTCATCGTTCGATCAATTGTTACATTTGATGTGTTTGGTTTCCACTAATGCTTCACAACGAGAATTATTCCAAGTGACTTTGAAGGAGTTTACACAGTCATTCATCTTATCTTGGGGAAAAAGCAACATTACACATTACAATAGTAAGTTCCGCTAACATTTTTTTATTTGGTCTTAAACACTATGTGTATATCTTATTGACCATATCATAGCATATTCTTTTTGCACATGGAGCATATTTTATGAATCGATATGGTTCACTAGACATTTTTAGTACACAAGGAATGGAGAAGTCACATTACAGGGCTAGAGGTGTTTACTTTAAAAACACTCGTCATGGGGGTGGTCTACTCCAATCAAACTATTTAGAAGAAATGTTCAATTGGTTTTTTCGTGCGACATTCCCTAGAAAATATGTAATGGAACGAGCATGTGAGTCACAAATAGCAAAGATTACACCAAAGCTACAACATGATATTGCAAGAGAGAAGTGGATGTCATCGTCAGGACCTGTACATCATGCTTAATGGCATGCACAAAGAGTCCGCGAGGGTTCTGCTTGGAAATAGTTTCCAACCTCTTAAAATGCATTATTCTTTTCAAGGTTTTTATAACTCCATTCACTTCAAATAAAATTTCAGTGTTTTTGTGAATATACTTTTAATATCTTAAAACTAATTTTTATCCATTCAAATGTGAACAGGACAATTCTTAAGTGAAAGCCTATAAATAGAGGTGTCCTTCCTCATTTTACCACTTTACAACCTAAGAAAATGGCACGCACAAAGCAGATTGCTAGAAAGGATCATGTCATCTACCCTAGCCATGTGCAAGGTACTTAGCGCCCAACATGGATGACACCCCACAAGAAGTGTCGAACCACAAGCCACTCTTCTAGATGAAACTCGGGTGCAGGGACACAGTCTGGTAGCATTCTGTAGCTCAGTGATGAGTAGCACCTCCTTTAATGTCAATCCGGGAAGACGTGAGGATGGTATGAAGACCTCGAGCAAGTGGTGGCACAAGTGCGTGAGTGAGAAGCACACAAGCATGCACACACATACACACACACGCGCACACACGGCAAGACAAAGAGAGAGAATCAATGGAGTTCTTTAGATTACTTTCAAGAGCTCTTACAAGTTCGTTTCAATTACAATCTAACCTCAAAAATGAGCTCTCTAGCTCTTTTTATAGTTTTTGACTAGCTTTGGCCCTGTCCAGACCTAGTGTCCGGCCTAGTTAAAAATTAGGTTCCAGGGCTTATTTGAGGGCTCAAACGAGGTCTAAAAATTATGAAATTTGGTACGATGGTACTTCTAATACTCCTCAAGCTCGAGGACTCCTCGGCTTGCACAAAATGGAGTCTATCTTACCAAAAACGGGATTTACAATGTTTGTGTAGTGATTAAAATCACTTGAGTTGTACATAACCCATGGGAAAAAATGGGAAAAAATGATCTGGCCTTGTTGCCGTATTGTGCATGATTCCTCTGTTGCTTTGTGTGCCAACACTCCCCCCTTCCTAGCGTCTGTCGCCCCTGACAGACCTTTGTTCTCGCGGGTGATCGATGTAATATTGGATGACATTGGTGGCCAGTTCATGTTCTCCTATCCTTAAGCCTCTTGCTAGATCGGCTTCCAATGCCTCCCAATTTATTGCACCGGGGGTCTCTGGTTGCGGGGTGGTGTAGTACTCTGAATACATTGCTTGTTCACAAGCAAACAGTTGAAGCAGATGTGTCGGTTTTGGTGCGAAAATCTCCGAGTGATATTCCCAGAAACCTGATCTGAACATTTCTTCGAAGGTCTGTTTGTAGCAGGCGGGGAGGTATTTGATGCGTGCATGCCAAGCGTAAGCCACACGGATACTGGGGGTGGTGCTCATGTCATACACCAAGTCGTAATTTCCATTGCTAAACCCCGGAAGACGTACCTGTGGTGCGGCTGCATTTCGAAAGGTCTTCAGCACTACTTGCATCATATCTAAGATTTTAAGCATCATTTGCGCTGCTACATCTTGCATGGGCTTCAAGCGCGGCATCCAGTGGCGAATGGTCCCCATCATATATGCTACCGATGGTGGTCCTTGTGGTGGCGCGATGTACGGGTAGTTCAGCCATTCCTTGCATTGCGCATTGTTCTGTACCTTGATATTAAATGCCTTCCACGACCTGCGACGGGGGACTGGACCGTAGCATGGGTTGTACAGGAGGTGCAACGGCGCGTTGTTCCATGTGCGTAGCATTTCTGGATAGGTCTCTAAAAGTTTCTGCCGCCATGTTGGTTGACGAATCTTGCCTTTTCGCACCTCTAGAGGAAGGTCTTCGGGTTGAAATTGGGTCGCAAAAGTAGGAATCTGACCCGTGACTCTTTGTATTTCTGCATTATAATCAGCCAACATAATATAATACGGCCTGTATTGGAGTTCCGATGAGAGAATCAGGCGTCTCGATGACAAGTTCTTGAAGTAAGCTGATTGTAACACAGTCTCCTCTATGACCCTCATGGCCTGATTTTGCACTACGGTGCGCTCTTCATGCGAAGTCCCTATTTCCTCCACTTGTCGTAACCATGGCGGCCGTGGTGCCTCGAACGTGTCCTGCGCTTCTTCTGTTTGTTGGCCTCCTGGGAATGGTTGCGGATCATATTCTTCATCAAACGTTTGTTCCACAGGAATTTGCACAACTTCTTCGTCCGTGGGAGCCTCCGGAGGGGAAGATGGTCTCTCATATTGTAGTAGGCGTGTTTGCAATTCAGTTACCTGTTCCTGGAGATCTTTTATGGCCTCTGCGTTGAGAAGCGAAGCCGCAGAGGGGGTGGTTGGAGGGGCAGCTGTTAGTCCTTGTTGGTGTTCCTGCTTCAGTTGTCCTAGCTCCTCCGATAGCTTATCATGTGCTTCGAGCAGCATGGCATAATCTTCCAATATAATCTTGATGTTATCGGGGGTCACTGCTTGAAACTTGGATGGGCTGATGGGTGCCCCCGGTGTGCTCTCAATAGCTGCCTCCAGGTTCTCTTGATTTTGTATTTGCAGACGTCTGTTCTCTTCCTGAGCAGCCGCAAGATGGCGTTTAAGTAGCGCCATATTTCGCTGAAGTTTTGAGTTGCGTTCCAGCTGTGTCCGTAGGTGACCTTCTACCACCTGCACCGCTTCCTGATCTACGTTCTGTAGCTGTACCTCCAATATATTATGGGCTTCTTGGAGGGTTTGGAACTGTGTGTGGAGGCGAGCGTTCTCCTCTTCTAGTGCCGCAAGGCGGTGCTGTAGTGTCGCTGAGTGCTCTTGCAGGCGTTCGTTTTGTTGCTGGAGCTGAATGTAATCTGTTCTTAAATTTGATATACAAGCCATCATGGTGTCCAATGCATTACCTATAGATGAGTGGGGGGTGTTTACCGTGGAAGATGCATGGGAAGGGAATTGGGGAAGGGAGACAGTGAATGATGTGTCTACGAAAGTTGTGTGTGTGAGTGAAATTGGTGGAGGGGGAATGGGAGGAGGTGAAACCGTGGGTGGAGGTGCCGTGGGTGGTGAAATGTCCATACCTTCAGGAGTGGGTGTTAGTGTGGGGCCTGCCATATACATTGGTATGGTAGGTGGTGTGTGTGTGGAAGTGGTGAATAGATGTGAAGTGGGGTGGGGAGCTGAAAAGACAGGGAATGGTTGAGAGCCTGGTTGAAAAGCCCTAGCAAAGAGGTCGTGGAGGGATTGTAGGAATGGAGAGAGGGATGTCGGGGGTTGAGGTCGTAAATTTGAGGAGGGCTGAAAGGGTTGCGTGGTAGCAGGGAAGCCCATGAATGTGGATCTAGGGTCAGGATGACCCGTGGCTGAGGGCGTTGGGGATGGTTGCCCTAGGGCAGGCTCTAGGAGGGGTTCAGCGGATTGTGTAGTGTTGGGGTTTGCTTCGAAGATTGGATTATCAGTGGTAGAGAATAGGGTGGCACTAGAGATGGGAGTACGGAAGATGAAGGTTGGGTCAGTGGGTTGAGTGGTCGATGGGATTTCCACTGTCTCTGTTCTAGGAGGTGATGGTGGGGAAGTAGGTGGTAGTGGTTCGGTGGACTCCTCATGGGTGGCGGGGTGCTGTTGGCTAGCTGTTTGGGAGGTTGGTGTAGTAGTTGGCTCTTCTGCAACTGTAACGGGAATTTGGATATTTTTACCTGAGCGAGGTCGTGTCTGGAACCTTCGTGGGTCATATTGAACTGAAGGCCTCTGAATGGCAGTGCGCACAGCTTCTACAACTCCATATGTTTCTGCCATCAATAAGAGACCTTCCCTGTACTCTGAGTCAACTCCCGCTTCTTCCAACAACTGAGTCATAAGTACTCTGCTGCTCTGTTCAGTGAGTAATTGCTGCGATCGCACTCTTTCCATAATCTGATACAGCCTTCGGAGTTCTGCTGTATATGCTGGGGCTTCAGTGGTCTCCTCTTCATACGCTTCTTCTTCTTCCGGGTGTCCGTGTTGTTGACTTTGCTGAGCGTCACTCCAATGGACATGTCTACCGTCTGTAGACTTTCTTCTTCTTCGTGAGGATGTGCCCTGCTCCTCTGCCTCTGAATAAAACTCCACATCAGAGAATTGTGTGCTTTGTAGGAATGCTTCGAAATCCTGGGGGTCCAGTCCTTCAGCCTCTCCAGTGGCAAATTCGAATTCAGGTGTAACAGGAGGAGCCGATGGGGTAGGTTGTGTCGTAGTGTCAGATTCCGACCTGGGTATCCTAATGGTAAAGGGAGGTACAGTGCCCTCTCTTAGTGGTGATGCCTCAGGAGTAGTCAGGACTTCCCTTGTCTGGACACAAGGGATCGCGCCTCTCATGCGCTTGGACTGATGTGTGGACGTCTTGAGCCTTTTAAACATTTGTAATTGTGCCCAAGTTAAGGCACGTTCAATGGGAACATCATATGCTAGGCATCGGTAAATAATGCGTGTGATCGCACAGCATCCGTTCACCACTAATTTCCTAGAAGCCCGTTTGTTTGCTTCATACAACTGATCTATAATCCACATTGGTAGCTTAATAGGTAACGCACCTGCTTCCGCCAAGTAGAGAGCAAACCAGATCTTCTTGTGTGGTTGCGTGAATCGGTCTTGGCCGGGGAAGGCGAAATGTTGCATGCACATGCGGAGAGGGATGGACACATTTGGGGTGAGTGCTGCCATGTCTTTCAGCTTCACTAGTTTCCTGTCCTTCATGTTGGTGGGAATGAGAGCATCCTTTTCTGAGGGCACATGCGTGCCATGCATATTTAAAGCGTCGCTTACCAACTCCACAGTAAGTTCAAACCTCTTCAACTCGTTGTTGCCCAGCAATGAGGGGAGAACAAATGATCCGGGTTGGTCCTTATCTTCATTAGCTTGTAATGTGGAGACCAAATAGTAACATCGGAGGAGATCGGGTTTAGGTAGTGGGGCTTCAAAATATTTCGCCAACCCTGCTCGTTGCCATATGGTCTGGAGATCTTCGGTGTTCTGTAAAGTCTCGAACTCTTTGGAGAAAAATTGGAATCGCACCCATGATCTGTCATACTCGCATTTAGACTCCCACATGTACTTGGCCTCACCCAATGGACCGGGCATGCCATTGAACCAATGAGAATTGGCATGGACTCTTTCCGTGATCCCTGTAGGTGGGTCTGGCACCGGGATTTGCTGAAGGTGTTGCATCTCCACTGGTCGTTCAGTCGGGGGCACGTCCACCGGTAGGCTATCCACATCAATTCCTGCAGTAAGTATCCCTACTTGTGAGCCCGAACCTGTCGCTTCTGCCATTTTTCTTCTTGCCTTCTGCTTCTGTGAGAATATAGAATCATGTGTTAACATCGTAATGGACAGAATAAATCCGTTGTTGTCCCCGTTACAACATTAACATGAGGTAGATGGTGAGTTAGTGGTTAGTAAGTGCACAAAGACAGTGAGTGTAGTTAATGTTTGTGTATTCCTAGGAGACTAATGCCGTGAGTGAGTGGGGTGAATTTACAATTTGGGGTCGGGGGGTTTATTACAGGTCTTAGACTGCCAAATGCAGTGGATGGGCTTTGCTTTCGGTTTTGTAGAGACTCTAGCGAGCTGTGTCGGGGTCGCCGTTTGGGAATGGGCCTTGTAGGGACCCACTTATAAGTGATTACATGCGTGCTCATGGGTCTTGGTGTGTTCCTAAGTGTTGAGCACGAGGGAATGCTGGTTGTACTCGTAGATGACTTATGCTGCATAGGTTGTGGCCTTGGCGTAACTACTTGTGCCCTCACGCAAGCCTTAGGCACCCAAATTTGTCTAGATTGTGGGCTTGCCTTCATCGACTTCTTGGGCACCCAAATAGATTTTACTTTAGCAGAAGAATTTCTGACAGACTTCTTATTAGCGTCGTGTTGTTGGTTACTAATAAGAGGCTTTGCCTGTGTAGTTGACGGTGGTGCACCCGGTCGCTCGCCTTTCCGCACCCACACCTGGTTTATTTTTTGGGACATTCTACTGCGCAGGTACTTTTGATCTCGGACATAGGTAGTACTCTGCTTCTTCTGCTTGTGATCCGCCTTTGGTTGCTGCCTCCTTCTGGCCTTTGGAAAAGAAGGGAGTTCCGTTGCATCCCTGACTCCTTGTTTGCAAATATCATTCCTCTGCAACACAGGGTTTTGAACAAGAATAGCATGGTCATCTTCATGTGTACCCCTGGAAGGACCAGGAGTCTGTGCCTTTCCTAGTTCCTTGAGTGCTCCATTGTCTAATTCTACTGTAACTTGACTATGATTGACCCAAACCTGGAGAAGTCCCCTTCTTAGGTTTAAGTTAATTGCTTGGTCATAGATCCAATCTTGACCCAAGACTAGAGGTTCAGTGAGATCCTCATCTTGACACACCAGTACTTTAACTGTCATTGCCTCATCATGAATGTAAAGGGGAAGTTCCGCCTCGCCCATGCAAGGGGTTTCCACTCCTCCCAATCCTATAAGATATGCTTCCACAGGGTTGACAGTCAATTGTAATTCTTGGCAGTAAGACAATTTAACAGCACTAGTGACTGCACCTGAGTCAATCAAGGCTCTTACGGTCCTTGCACTCTTTCCTTGTCCTATATCTAAGGTTACGAAAGGACGTCTATCAATTATCCTATGCGAGCTTGTTCCTGCAACTTCACACATGGCCATGGGAAATCCTTGGTCTGCATAGTCATTCGCTCCAAGCTGATCTCTGCCTTGCCTTCGTAATTTCATCCTTCTGATGCGTTCTAAAGCTTCAGCTTGAGCTTCTTCTCGAACTCGCTTTTCTTCCTCTTTGCGTTTCTTAGCAGTGTTGAGTCGACTGAGCATTTCCTCCGTGAGGGGTTCTTGATATAACTTGACTCTGCAACCGCTAATATAATTTGGGAGAACATCACCTTCTAATGTGGCCAGTTGTACTGCTCCGCTCGTGGAGATCCTATTGATGATCATAGGTCCGTAGCCTCTCTTTTCTAGCTTCCTCGCGTGTTGTTTTAGTGTATAGACTAAGACTAGATCTCCAGCTTTCAAGCCTTTATCCTTCACGTGGGCATCAAAGTATGCCTTCTGTCTCTTCTTGGCTGCATATATCCCTGCAGCGGCTCTCAGTCTTGTTTCTCCTAATCGTTCAAGGTCAAAGATCCTAGAGGAGAGCTCATGACCTGTCCATTCGTGCTCTTGTGCTACTCTCAATGTAGGGATCAGGAAGTCCAAGGGTAGCACCGCATTTTGGCCAAATACCATCTGAAAGGGAGTGGCTTGGAGTACCGTTTTGTAGGCCACTCGGTATGCCCAAACAGCATGGTGTAGCTGTTTGTCCCAATCAGAGCGTTTAGTGTTCACTAGTTTCGTCAGTACATTGCATAAAATCTTATTAGTGCTCTCAGCTTGTCCATTAGCTTGAGGGTGATAAGGGGCAGACTTCTTGTGTATTACCAAGAATTCTTGAAGTAGATTTTCAATCACTTCGTTCAAGAAATGAGTGCCTCTATCACTTACAAGCTCTATAGGTAGTCCGTATCTCGTGAATACATTCTCAAACAAGAATTTGGCAGTTGTTTGAGCATCGTTCTTTGTCGTAGCCTTTACCTCTACCCACTTGGTGAGATAATCTGTCGCAACAATGATGTATTCCGCATGAGAACCCTTAGCTGGGGGATTAATAGGACCTACGAAGTCTATTCCCCACTTAGAGAATGCACGTCCATCCATCATAGGTTTCAGTGGCATCTCATCTTTGCGTATAGGATACTGAGTCCTCTGACATACATCGCACCGTTTCACATAGGTATGTGCATCCATGTGAAGGGTCGGCCACCAGAAGCCCGCAAATAGAATTGCCTTGATCACCCGATCCGGTCCAAAATGTCCTCCTGCTACACCTTGGTGAGCAGTTTCTAAGATCTTAAGATACTCACTTTCATGGACACACAATCTCAGGTAACCATCTTTACCGCGCTTATATAGATTATTACCGATGAGTGAGTAATCCTGGGCTTCTTGTTCTAAACTCCTTTTCCTAGCCAGAGTCATGTCTGGAGGGAATGTGTTTGTCCTCAGGAAGGATACGAGAGGTTCGCTCCAATCTGGTACAATGGATACTTGATAGAGAGTGGCATGTTCCACAGGTGGTTTAGTGCAACAGATTGGGCATTCCTTGCACAACTTTTGGACATCCGCTTCCATAGTTGGCCAATGCACTCCGAATCTCTTTAGAGTCTGCAACGTTCGTTGCTTTGAATGGTGTTGCTCTAACGCACCTACATGTGCTAATTGCAACCATTTAGCGTACTCATCCTCTTCTACGCAACAAGCCAAGATCCCTTGATCTGTGTGCTTGTACATGCTTCCTGCCATGATATGGTACTTTTGGGCTTTTACGATCTCTCTATTCCGTGTGTTCACCACTGGATGATTAGGCCCGTATGTCAATACTGGTACTATTGGCTTGGCCCACTGCGGCACCACTTCCAAATTAAACAAGTAAGCATCAGGAAGGTCATCTGACACTCCTTGTGGGGCTTCTCCTGATGTGAGCCTAGAGAGGTGATCTGCTCTCAAGTGAGTCCTACCCTTTCTTACCACAACCTCAAAATCATATTCCATTAGCAAGAGAAACCATCTTACTAATCTTCCTGTATTGCATGGCTTGTTTACAAGATATAACAATGCCTGATGATCAGTAAAAAATTTAAACTTATTTGCAAGCAGATAGTGTCTAAATTTCTTGACTGCATATACCATGCCTAATCCTTCGCGCTCTGTAGTGGTGTAATTCCTTTCAGCCGCATTCAATTGTCTACTAGCATAGGCAATTGGAAGATCCATATTACCTTCACCAATAGGTTGTGCAAGCACACATCCAATGGCATAATTGGATGCATCCACATGAACATGGAATGGCTTATTCCAATCTGGTGTGGTCAAGATTGGTGCTGAACATAATCTTCGTTTAAGCTCTTGGAAGGAATTCTCACATTCATCCGTCCACTCCCTTGACATTCTTTGGCCTAGGTAGCTCTGCTATGGCTCTCACTTTTTCTTCGTCGGTAGATATGCCATTCTTTGACACTATGTGTCCTAGAATCTTGCCTTGCCTGACCATAAAAACGCACTTTTCTGGGTTCAGGCAGACTTGATATTCTCTACATTTGTCAAAGATTTGTCTGAGTTCAGGAATATGGGTTTGTCTAACATTGGAATGAGCACAAAGATCGTCAACATAGACTTCTAAACTCTTCCTCAGGAACTCCTTAAACACATGGCACATCAGCCTCTGGAAGGTAGCTGGTGCATTGGTAAGCCCAAATGGCATTACTCTAAAAGCAAAAATGCCCCATTCTGTGGCAAAGGCTGTCTTATGCTGATCCTCTGGAGCTATGGCTACTTGATTGTAGCCAGAAAATCCATCAAGGAAGCTGTACACTTCCTTGCCTGCCACTCTTTCTAAGAGATGTTCTGTGATGGGAAGCGGATAGTTATCTCGAATCGTGGCGGCATTAACCTTTTTCAAGTTAATGCACACACGCAGCTTGCCATTCTTCTTGGGCACCACTACGATGGGGGATACCCATTCAGTGTGCTCAATTTCGTAGATAAATCCAGCTTCAACCAGTCTATCTATCTCTTCTTTGATCTTAGCAGCGTAATTATCGTTATATGTATAAGGCTTTTGCTTAGAGGGTTTGGCGTCTGAAGTCATGGGGATGGTGTGCGAGCATATGTCCGGGTCAACCCCTTTCAAATCCTTGTAACTCCAAGCGAATACATCTCTGTATTCTCTTAGCAAGGCAATCAATTCGTGCTCTTCTTCTTCTGTCAGATCATGGCCTATATACGTGCATCTCTCCTCTCCTTCTTCTATAGCCACTACTATTTTCTTGGTGGTTTCTTTGTTATCATAGGCCTCTCCTGATTGTGCCTCCCGTTTAGGCATTCTTATCATGACTCTCCTGTCATCTATCTCATACTTCTTAAAATTTTCGGGGACCTCAAACAAAGATTCTTCCTCTTCTGGTGAGGCTTCTCTCTTCTTTCGTTTCTTCCCTTCTTCCTTCGGGCTCACATGTGTTGCTAATCTTACGTCATTTGTCAGCTCTCCATGCCTCTGGGTTTGAAATTCTACCTCATGGAAGTATTCTTCATCTGATGCAAATGGTGGGTCCATAATGATTGACTCTAGATCGGAGTCACTTGCATCCTCAAATGCATCAGGGCTAGGTTCGCATTCTTCTAGAACTGCCTCTCCCATGATTGGCTCTATGGAGAAGACTGAAATATCATAGCCGTCCTCATCACAGTGAGGTGTCCATTGTTCTTCGTTGATGGCTACGTCCATTGTTGCTAAGATTTCTGCCCAACCGTGAGGTTCAAATTCTTCGTCTGGAAAAACTACAGGTGCATAGGCTGGGTCTTGGATTGATCTATGGGTTTCTTTCGCACCTACCTCTCTGGCTTTCTCTCTCTTCTCTTCTTCTACTGCTATCTTGCACATCCATAAGTGGGTGTCTTCATGCATCCATGAGGATCCAGACCCTATGGAATGCACCGATTCTGTGTCATCTTTGGCTCTATGGATGGGATTCCATTGGATAGGAGGGACATCTCTGTGAGAAAAATCCTTGAGATTGACTTTTGTTGTAACACCCAAGTGTTGAAGATACAAAGAATTGGTTCCCCAATCCTGTACCACTTGCAACTGTCGCATGAATGGTCTTCCCAAAATCATCTCATAGGCATGATTTTTACTAAAGTCACATATAGCAAAACTATGCTCAAACTCAACACCACAAGTGGTGAGAGTTATTCCTTCTAGCAATCCTAAGGGTTTCTCAATATGACCATCGGCCATCTGCAATTTCATCCTCGTTGGTCTGAGCGCTGGCTTGCCCCAACGTTTCCATAAGGAGGTGGTGGCAATTGCAACTCCTGCACCTGAGTCCAAAATTGCCTTGGTGGTGTATTCCTGGTAGGTGATGGGAAGATAGGTGTTCCCTTCTTCACCTTCACACATATCTCCTATCTTATCCAAGGGAATTTCTGGCACTGTCCTATGGGATCCTACCTGGGAACGAGATTTTGCTATCTCTGGTACTTGTTTGGCTACCTGTTTCCATAATTCAGGTCTAACCTTGAGTAGCTCTTCTAACTTGAGATTACACTGCACGTTAGTGTTCTTCACTACCTCTGTGTTCCTAGGTATGACTGAGTCGTCGTTCCTTACCATGACTGTGGGTGCTCTCATACATGTGGACTTTGCTTCCCATGGACCTGTGAAGTGGGGTAGCTCCTGTATGGAATTAGACTCAAAGTCCAATCTCTCATGAGACTGAGTACTCTCCTGTTCCCCGTAAATGGATGGGATGTCTTGTGGGAATTGGTCGTGTGCATCATCCACAAGTTCAAAGGGAGGGGCGACTTCACTTTCGTTATCCCATTTGTCTTCTTGAATCTCTCGTAGGAAGTCTGGTGCAAACCGATTCATAGAAGAAGAAGTGTCTGGCTCAGTAGAATTAGGCGCATAAGCAACCTGGGAAGGAGGGCTTATTCTTCCGTTGGCTCTCTCCTTGCTCTCATAAATGGCTGGAGCACAAGTTTCTTGGGGAGGATTGCTTAATCTATTACTCTTTCGAGCAGGCTCATACACTCCCTGAGAAGGAATGTAGGTAGACTGTGGAGGTACGTGAGCTTCCGAGGGAGGCTCATCTGCCTTTTGGGGGGGGAGATAAGCTTCTTGAGGAGGCACATGGGCTTCCTGAAGAGGCTGGCTTATCCGTTCTCTTGCCCTTTCCTTTCTTTGAGGGGTAGGTTCCTTTTCTGACTGTGCAATGAGCCTCTCTATTCCTTCTAAGGAGGGGAAGTTACCTGGTTTAGTGGAATTGGCCGCATAAACTTCCGATGGGTAATGGTTTATGTTTTTGCTTGATTTCTCTCTCTCTTGATTTTTTTAGTCCTTGGCAGATCTTGCAATTATTCTCTCTAATTTCTCTAGGAATCCATCCAAGTGTAATTGCGTTTTGGCTGAGCCCGAGTAATTGAAAAGGCGACTGGCTTCAAACATAGTCTCAGCCAGTGCGACCATTTTCGCGCACAGTTTGGTTCTTTCTATCTCTAGGTCAGCTCTAGGATAGCACTTGTCATGATCCGTGACGTTTGGCCCTTCTTGGATTCTGGCCTGATATGCCTTAAGCATCATGTCTATGTCTTCGGGAGTGGGATCAGCTAATACTGATCCTGTTTGGGGTGGTGGGTGGGTTACGTGGGGTGTCTTAGAGGGTGGAGGGATGGACAGTGATGGGGATGGTAGCGGTGGGAATGTGTGAGAGTGCGGTTGAGATGTGATCTCTATGATTTTAGCCTTGGTTTCTCGTAGACTTTCCTCAAGTTCACTCATCTTCTTTGCCCATTGCCTTTTCATGCGTTCGCGGCTATCTCTCCAAGCTCTTGTTCTCTTTTTATTTTGGCTCTCAGTATCGCTAGTGTCTGGGCTCTTTTCCTTGCCTACCCCTTGGTTTTGCTTCACTGCTTGAGCTCTCGTGACTACCTGTACGGGTGCAGTGGAAGTAACACTTCCGCTGGAATCTACCACTAACTCAATAACATTGATGGGCGTGATTTTTGGCATATTACTGGGGTTCTTTGGGCAATCTCGTAAGAGATGCTCTTTTCCACAATCTTGGCAGAAGCCTTGGATCGTCACTGACTGGGGTTGTGTAGGTGGAGGCAAGGGACAATCACGAATGAGGTGATCTCCTTGGCATCTGTAGCACGGTCCTCTTGGGAATGGAGGTCTTACCTGCCTAGATTGAGGCCTAGGGTTGGGGTTTGCATACATGACATTCGTGTAATCTGACTCCCAACTAGGTTCGTTTGTCTCTTCGCTATAATAGGACTCACCATGCTCGGGAGACTGCATGTAGTAGGCCTGGGGGCTATCAACATGTGTAGAATCAAAGCTATGGTCACTCGGGTCACTTTCAGAAAGCAAGGATGTTACAGGGACTATAGCTCTATTCAGGTTCTCTTCTGTAGCAGTATACTTTACCGGAATCACATTAGCTGGGGCTGGGGGTTGTTGTGCTAGCACAGGCTGAGGCCTTTGTTGGTTTTGATATTGAGGTTGGAAATTTTGTTGTGGCCTGCCATATGGTTGTGGATGGTACTGGTTCTGGTATCTGCCTTGTTGGTAGGGCTGAGGGTAGGGTTGCCTAACCGCCTGCTTGTTGTATGGGCAATCTTGTGCGGTGTGGTTGGTGTATCTCCGTTCTATGGTGCAGTACTGGCTACTAGGGTTTACTTGGGGTTGAGCCATAATAGGGCAGACATTCGCCATGTGGTCACCACCGCATGTATAGCATCTTTTCACAGGGGCAAACCTTGGGATTTGTTTGCTAGTTACACCTAATTTCTGAGCTACTTTTTCGGCAAGTTCCTCAATTGATGTGGCTTGTGTGGAAGATTGACTAGATGCACTATCTAAATCTTTGTAAATTTTGGACAGCTCTAGCTCTTCTCCTAGGTTATCTTCAATGTCAATGCACATACGTACACACTCTTCTATAGTCCTAGGGTCTTTCAGATACACGTAGGATCTCAATTTTGGACTCAGCAATCCGTCAAGGAATAAGGCTACTTGTTTAGCAGATGTGGGTAGCTCCGAAATAGGGCACCTTTCAAGATATTGTCTAAATCTTCTTCCTGCAAGTCTCACAGTCTCTTGAGGGGTTTGCTTGAAGCTGTGAATCAGTGAGGAGGTGTTGTGTCTTATGCCACTCTTGGAGAACTCAATAATAAATGCTTCTAGGAGTTGGTCTATGCTCCTGAACTGGCGCTCATCCAATGGCTGAAACCATGTAAGTGCCGTATTCCTCAGGGTTAGACCGAAGGCATTGTACTGCGTGAATAGATCCTCAACTTGTTCAGCTCTCAGGACTTGCTTGAACTCCGCCACATGATCATAGGGATCTCCTGTGCCGTCAAAGTAATTCTTCATGGACTTAACTAGCTGGGTGGGTCTCAAAGTTCTTGTGTGCTCTCTAGGCCTCGGCAGAGGGAATCCATCTACATTTCTTTGGTTCCTGTGGGCTCTAAGCATCTCAGGTTCTACCCTATTCGTCTCCGTTCTCGTTCTTTCTCTGCCCACTGGATTGGCAAAACTTACTTCTGGTCTATCTTTACTTCTGTCTCTTTGCATACCATGAGCCTGGGATGTTCCAGCTCCAGGGTGACCATGGGATACATTTGATCTTGGTTGGGGGAAAATGAATTCGCCCTTCCAAGTGTAAGCATGCCTATCATTTTCTGTCACCACAAAGATCCTCTCCGAAGTGTGGTCTAAGTAGGTCACTCTACCTGGGCTATCTGGATCCTTAAACTCATAGATCATGATTGTTCCTATATCAATTGGGTGATCCGGTTTATACCTCCAAAAGGCTTCGTCCGTTTCTCGATTGAGAAGCAAATCTATGCACTTGTTATCTTGGGGGACCCACTCAGGCGTGATAATCCTAGTGAGAACTGATTTACCTCGAGGGGTTCTAGGTTCCACTCCCATGTTTCCTTGTTCCACGTCACCTAAGTCCGCTTCTGAAATCACATTTCCAAATTCATCTGTCCTATCTGGATAACTGGTGACTACGTATATGGTTCCTTCCTTGTCCAGGTATGCACCGTTTTCAAACTTGACAGCTGGGTGCTCTAGTCCTATGGATTGGTCAGGGTTTTTAATCTGGACCACGGATCTTCCTAGGCCGTCCTCATAGATGCTAGCACCTAATCGGTTGGTCCTAAGGTATTCCAACTGTGTTTTGTAAGGGCCTTCTACCCTGTATAAGTAAGGCACACCTGAACTTCCCGTAGGTCTGTCCATGCCTTGAGACATCTCTGACTCACTGGTATCAGAGCTAGGGTAATGAGAGTGGCGACTCAACTGCTGGGCCCAAGACCTTGCAGTGTGATTGACACTAGCCTCTGAAGACCTAAGGCTTTGTCTCTCTCTTACTAGGTGTCGTCCTGATCTAAGGTTCATATGCCTAACGGATTAGCCCAATTTTTTTTTAGAGTACAACCTCGTTGCCGATCAATTGGTACCAGTCACTTGATTCTTTTTAGTTATTCCTCGTGTTTAAAGTCTTATCTGTTATTACGTCGTCAGGAATACTTGAATGTTCTTCGTGCTTTCAGGTTGATCGTTCCACGTTAGGTTCTTTCCTTTATGTTGTCGACAGTACAGAGATTAAGTTTTTAGCTTGAACTTGAGTTTTTAGGTAGTCTTCAACTTGATAGTGGCCTATCGTCGCCCTGACTTACTCCTACTTCTAATCGTTCTTAGCCTAAGCTAGGAATTGACGAAGAGGAGTTGAGAATATTCCGACCTTTTTTGCCGAACCTTGCTCTTTAGTGCTCGAGAAGTTGATTCTCAAGCGTGCGCAACACCCTTGCTTGGATACTCTCAATTGCTTCTCAATAGGCCTGCATAAATCCCAAGATTAGCTCCAAGTAGACCTTTCAATTGACAGACAATTTATTTCAGACACTTTTTTAATGACCCTTGTTCCCCCTTTTGTATTGCTAGAAATTTCCTCTAGAGCTCCCTTGGTGTTTCTACCCTTCCGTGTGTCACTTCCAATTATCCTATCTGAATTTCAACGCGTTATTCTTATAAAAAACAGTTGAGGGTGTATAGTATACGTCACGAGCTTTCTGACAAGCCCTAGAGCTCAGAAAATGGATTTCGTATGCAAAAGTTATGACCGTTCAGGGTTTAGGGGTTACTAGACAGACAGAACCTTTCGGGGGTTTTAATGCATTTTCTAAGGCCCTCGTAAGTATATGAGTACATGAAAGTGCAAATATGCCCAAAATTTAGCCTAAATTTCCAAAAATTCACTCCTTAATTTTTTGCCGAAAATGCCTGTCTATCGCGATAGACGGTGTCTGTCGCGATAGACACAATCTATCGTGGGGGCTGTCTGTCGCGATAGACGGTGTCTGTCGCGATAGACGGTGTCTGTCGCGATAGACGCTATCTGTCGTGAAATTCTGTCTGTCGCGATAGACGGTGTCTGTCGCGGATTTCTGTCTGTCGCGATAGACGGTGTCTGTCACGATAGACGGTATCTGTCGCGGATTTCTGTCTGTCGCGATAGACGGTGTCTGTCGCGATAGACGGTATCTGTCGCGGATTTCTGTCTGTCGCGATAGACGGTGTCTGTCGCGATAGACGCTATCTGTCGTGAAATTCTGTCTGTCGCGATAGACGGTGTCTGTCGCGATAGACGGTATCTATCGTGAAATTCTGTCTGTCGCGATAGACGGTGTCTGTCGCGATAGACGCTATCTGTCGTGAAATTCTGTCTGTCGCGATAGACGGTGTCTGTCGCGATAGACGCTATCTATCGTGGATTTCTGTCTATCGCGATAGACGGTGTCTGTCGTGATAGACGCTATCTGTCGTGAAATTCTGTCTGTCGCGATAGACGGTATCTGTCGCGGATTTCTGTCTGTCGCGATAGATGGTGTCTGTCGCGATAGACAGTGTCTGTCGCGATAGACGGTGTCTGTCGCGATAGACTGAAAAAACGCAAATTTTTGAAAAACTTCTTGTGTTCTAGAGTGCCCTCAAGGTGTAGGTTACAGTGCTAATCATGCATTCACAAATTTTTAAGATTTTCTGTCTGTCGCGATAGACAGAGATCGTCGTCCCGGGACCTGTGCAGAGCCTGTCGTACCTGCGCACACTGCTGGGGATGATGGTACAGCAAGAACCTGCAATGAAACTCAAGAAACATGCAAAATACGCACACACAATATTGCTCTCTCGCTCTCTCTCACAAGTGAAATGAGGGAAATGAGGTGGGGAAGGTGATATGATCAAAAAAACAGAAATTTTCGCGATGATGGAGATGGAGGTGGGAGATGGTGATGATGATGATGGTGATGAAAATGGTGAAGAAAGTAAAAGAAAATCGATGAGAGTGAAGAAAATACCTACAACTCCAACGCGTCAACTCTACGTCTTACCATCACACGCTCGTCCTCAAAGTTCGTTCCCCGGCAACGGCGCCAAAATTTGGTGTAGCTCAGTGATGAGTAGCACCTCCTTTAATGTCAATCCGGGAAGACGTGAGGATGGTATGAAGACCTCGAGCAAGTGGCGGCACAAGTGCGTGAGTGAGAAGCACACAAGCATGCACACACATACACACACACGCGCACACACGGCAAGACAAAGAGAGAGAATCAATGGAGTTCTTTAGATTACTTTCAAGATCTCTTACAAGTTCGTTTCAATTACAATCTAACCTCAAAAATGAGCTCTCTAGCTCTTTTTATAGTTTTTGACTAGCTTTGGCCCTGTCCAGACCTAGTGTCCGGCCTAGTTAAAAATTAGGTTCCAGGGCTTATTTGAGGGCTCAAACGAGGTCTAAAAATTATGAAATTTGGTACGATGGTACTTCTAATACTCCTCAAGCTCGAGGACTCCTCGGCTTGCACAAAATGGAGTCTATCTTACCAAAAACGGGATTTACAATGTTTGTGTAGTGATTAAAATCACTTGAGTTGTACATAACCCATGGGAAAAAATGGGAAAAAATGATCTGGCCTTGTTGCCGTATTGTGCATGATTCCTCTGTTGCTTTGTGTGCCAACACATTCCATCGTGGGGGGATGAAGCTTCATAAGAGAGAGATGTATCCCTTCTACTGTCTTCCTCTCTGCAACCCTCTTCTTTAGAATTTGAAGAAAACCCTCCACTGTACATACTGTGTATTCTCAAGGTAAAAATACTGGATTTCCTGTAAATAAAAAATTAAATAGGACTCTGATCTTTGAGTCCAGGATGGTGTTAACTGCTCTTCCGGACCTCTAGAATAATCTTCTCACCTCTTTTAATTTTTGGAAAATTATTTCAGCACAATTTACCTCTGTTTTTGTCGATTCCTTCATTAATGCATACAATTGTTGTGAAACACCATAATGTTTTGCCTGCATATTAATAATCATTGTCATCAATAGTAAGCCGAGCTTGATGGGATTACTATCGAGCAACTAGATGAATTTATATTCTCCAAAACAAAGTTTCCCCAACAACTTGCAGATCTTTGCTGCATTGACACACTCTATATTGGTTGTGATACCTGTGTTGGCAACATGTAACCATTCAATGATTAGTGTTGGTGATAGTTAGAAGTTGTCTTTACCTACTCGTAGGCTTATCTCATGGGTATTAACATCATTGTCGGCTGTGTGTTTGGCTATCTTTAGCTATGTCTCTAGTCTCTAGATGGGGACGAATGCTCCTCCAATCCAACAACGCACATTGCAGGAGTCCTCTACATTCCAACCGATCTTTTCATTCTTGTGAGAGAGTTTCTATTATGTTCAAGAGATGAGTGTCAAAAAAGGTGATGTTGCAGGTTGTCACTCTGTTAGCAAGTTTGCTAAATAAGTCGGATTGAGCATGGTCCTCAACCTTTTATGGCTTGCATTTTTGTGTTGAGAGCACAGGGTCTACATCATGATTACCCTATATGGTATCTTAACTCCAATGATTTTGTATTCACTATACCCTGCATAATAAGAATCACAAGATCAGATTCAAAATGATGTGATCGCCACTGTTATTGATAAATTGTACGGCTTGCATGTATAGTAGTTACACCATCGATTATTGCCCATTACTGCCCATTATTGCAAGATCATGTATTTTCCATATTTTTTCAAAATCTATTTTATTTAATTATATATATATATATATATGTGTGTGTGTGTGTGTGTATGTGCATATATATATAAATATATATATATGCACATATATATATATATATATATATATATATATATATATATATATATATATATATATATATATATATATATATATATATATAATTAAATAAAATGTATTTAATTATATATATATATATATTACTCTCTGGATGTCTGATAGGGCTGCAATTTGGACCCATTTATACTAGTTGGTAAAACATCTCCGGACAACATGGCCAACTGGAACGAACCTATTCCACATAGTTCGTGAATCTAGAACAGACCGGTTCATCAAACTTTTAATTTTTCCATTTTTTACTTTATTTTGGAGTGGAAATATAGCACTAAATCACCAAGTCTAAAAGTCTTTATCCATAAACTGTGATCATGCCATCATGGTTAGAAAATGTTTATATGGTACTTGCTCTATCGAAACACAACACCAAATTCCAAAGAAAAGGGTATAGGAATAGGAACTTATGAATGCAAAATACACTCATAAACATGCATTCACATTCCTTATTACAAACTTCAACAATTAGGCTCTTTGAACATTAACACTGCATGTTCCTTAGAGACTTTGAATACATAGACCATTTTCAGAGATACATTAATTAGGAAATACAAAATAACTGCTTGATTAATGAGATTATTTAGCTTACACAGAATCACCACTCCACACACAAAGATACTTCTAAATACTGCACCATAATGTACTACACCGTTTATCTCTTTGTAATCTTCACACCATTCCATACTTCATAATTTACAAGAAAACACCAAAAATTTGAGACTCCAAAAACTATTGAGATCTCCATATCATCACCTCCTTTTTCCCATTACAAAATATGTTTACAAAGAAATATGGTCATCCACACCGGCTGCTAGCTCTAGCATGCACGGTGGATCTAAACCGACCATTAAGGGGAAAAATGAACCCTGCATGGGCCTTGTAAGGATCCCTAATTTTTCAGGATTAAGCTTAATTTTGTTCTTGTTTATGGGGACAAAGTGCATTTAATAGGGCACTTTTTAGTAGGCTGGAGTAGGATTTTTTTTAGGATTTACTAGGCCTCTCTCTTTCTTCTTCTAGAGAGAGAGAGAGCAAGAGAATCTACTTTCCACATCATCAAACTTGTGCATGTATTTGAATAAAAAAATGAGTTTATTTTAAGTCTCATTTTCAATGTATATTAACTCAAAAGGGCCTATTTTTTAATGTATATGTCAGAAGTCACTTTTTTGGGCCCATTTTTTGAAGTTTCTTTTAGAAAAAGTATAATTTTCAAACTCTCTCCAAAAGTAAGTGCCACATCATCAAATCCGTGACTTTGCCTCCCCAAAAAATGACTTTTTTCAAATTTCATCATTTTTAGCCATACTCAATGGAAAAATACACTTTAACCCATACACATACAAGAAAACACATTTTTTGAGCAAAACATATGCTTTAGAGTCCCTTCCAACCAATTTTCCATCTTTGTTTTTGATATTGCTGGTCATTAGCAAAGATGGTGTTGACATGTATCACAAACTTCACAGTAGAACGTCCTCATGCTCCTGCATCAACAAGTATCCATATTCGTGTGCCTAGAGAGTTTGCTCCAAATACATGATGCAACAATGATGCCAATTCTCAAAATGAAGGTCGTGCAGTTGGAGAAAAAACTGATCTTTGGACTTATGGTTCACTATATCCTCTTGATCCAATATCTTCTTACCATCCAACATTCCATAACCTCTCAACTTTACTTCAGTTCATTGGTGCAGGTGAAGCTGGACTATTAAGTTATTGCAAGCAATTATCTACACATTCACATGCTACTGCTAAGTCTTGGTTCCAACAATATCAACTCCATCATATGAGGGTGGTCACTTTAGAAAGCACAATCATATCTTTACAAAAACAACTTGCAAATTTGGAACATGATATAGAAGCAAAACAAAGCACAATTTCAAAGTTTAACGGCCAATCTCCAGTAGCTGAAAGAGGCTCCACTCGGTATGAGACATAGGAAAAGAGCATTGTCATCCTTTGAAGCTCTTTCAATATGTGGCGGAGCACGCAAACGACATATATATGCAACAAGGTGAGTGTTTGTTTTACTTTTATATGTTTTAATGAAGATTTGTAATGGAATCTTTCATTGTGTAGGTCATTTATTCAAGACATAACTACTTCATCAACAACACAAGCCCAATTCAAGCTGATGAATAGCTGTATAAACACCAAAGAAATTACTTCTGCTTTAGACTCACCCATAGGAAAGTGTATTAGAGTAGTTGTTGAAGCTGAGTTTTCAAAGAAGTTAAAAAACCTTATCACAGTGCAAGATGTGCAGGCAATGTGTGATGAAGCGGGCATCAGTAGAAATGGGTATACTGCAATGTACACCCTTCTGAGGCAAACCTTACAAGCTTAAGGTATTTCTCAAAGTATATTTCCATGCCCATATAAAGTGCCTATAAAAACAAAAACTTCAAATGAGGATGTGACTCATACTATTGGACAATATTTATTCATAGAAGACACTATGCTTGTTGTGTTTATCATCCAAATATTCCCAAGAAGCAATAAAAAATCCTATCTACACAAGGATTTACTTACACTAAATTCAACAATATATTTGTGGATCTTCAGAAGCTTCAACAAGGAATGGTTCACTTTTATAGTTCAACAATCAAAGGTACCCCTACTACATTTTATTTGGTGTTGAAGTTTTATTGCATTCAAGTGTCATATTAAGATAATGTTTTCTCTTTTGTGTAGACTGTAATCTTAAGTTAAAGTTCATACTAAATCTTGATGAGTGTCAAATCATAAAGGGTCGACAACTAAAAAGGTTGAGTGTGACGCTAATGAATGAAGTTATGGACCATGCAATGAGTGATGAAACATTAGGATCCACTTCCCATTTGACTTACAGTGTGCAATTAGAGAGAGATATCTGGTGGTTAGGTGCTATAGAAGTTCCCAAAGAAACAAGCAATGTTATTTTCGTGGATTTTTAGTAGGACTCCATGGATTACGGAAGTAATCTCTTCTCAAATACATGGGCAAAAGCTTTCTGTAGATAATATAGTTGATTTTGAGGTAGAATGGCATTTGGGTGGAGAGCTTAAGAGTATAAAATGCATGTTAGGTTGTAAACAAGGATCATCTTCTCTCTATCCTTGCCCATATTGTACACAAGGTTACAAAGGATCTAAGAGTTAGTCTAAACGTGCAAGGGCATTGATGAGAGTTGATGACTCTGAAGAAATTGATGAAACAGACTCATTGAATCACAGGGAATGGGAGATATCACTTTTGAGGTGTCCAATGTTATAGGAACCGACTCGTGATAAAATAAGCAATGATTGGAACCCCATTATTCCATTTCCATTAGTCAATGTTCACTTTTGTACTTTGCATGCATTCATGAGGATCTTTGATAGGCTTTTGAAGCTCCATGTTGAATATGCATTTGCAATGAAACCACTAGAGAGGTCTACAATAGCAATCCAAAAAATACAAGATCTTTTGAATTCTATAGGTTGTCATGGTGGCCACGTATCTTTAGTTGTTAAGAAGTATGGTGAGTTCCAAGAGATTTTACAACATGTTTCAATGACTGGGAAGAAGGCAAGAGGTTTCTTTAAAAGATATGTGAATAGTCAAGATGATGGGAGATGAGAGCTTTGGAAGGACCTCTGTTCAAGTACGAAAGACAATGATAGTCAAGTTGATCTCATTAAGAGAAAGAAGGTTTGGTCATCGTTCGATCAATTGTTACATTTGATGTGTTTGGTTTCCACTAATGCTTCACAACGAGAATTATTCCAAGTGACTTTGAAGGAGTTTACACAGTCATTCATCTTATCTTGGGGAGAAAGCAACATTACACATTACAATAGTAAGTTCCGCTAACATTTTTTTATTTGGTCTTAAACACTATGTGTATATCTTATTGACCATATCATAGCATATTCTTTTTGCACATGGAGCATATTTTATGAATCGATATGGTTCACTGGACATTTTTAGTACACAAGGAATGGAGAAGTCACATTACAGGGCTAGAGGTGTTTACTTTAAAAACACTCATCATGGGGGTGGTCTACTCCGATCAAACTATTTAGAAGAAATGTTCAATTGGTTTTTTCGTGCGACATTCGCTAGAAAATATGTAATGGAACGAGCATGTGAGTCACGAATAGCAAAGATTACACCAAAGCTACAACATGATATTGCAAGAGAGAAGTGGATGTCATCGTCAGGACCTGTACATCATGCCCAATGGCGTGCACAAAGAGTCCGCGAGGGTTTTGCTTGGAAATAGTTTCCAACCTCTTAAAATGCATTATTCTTTTCAAGGTTTTTATAACTCCATTCACTTCAAATAAAATTTCAGTGTCTTTGTGAATATACTTTTAATATCTTAAAACTAATTTTTATCCATTCAAATGTGAACAGGACAATTCTTAAGTGAAAGCCTATAAATAGAGGTGTCCTTCCTCATTTTACCACTTTACAACCTAAGAAAATGGCACGCACAAAGCAGATTGCTAGAAAGGATCATGTCGTCTACCCTAGCCATGTGCAAGGTACTTAGTGCCCAACATGGATGACACCCCACAAGAAGTGTCGAACCACAAGCCACTCTTCTAGATGAAACTCGGGTGTAGGGACACAGTCTGGTAGCATTCCATCGTGGGGGGATGAAGCTTCATAAGAGAGAGATGTATCACAAGAAATAAATTATTCCCCTCCCACATCTGATGATGAGCCCCCAGTCAGGATACCACTCAAGGCAAGGCCCAAACAATGAGGACATAGGCAAGTTGTGATTGAGACGTCAAATTTATCGAGTTCCTCAAATGAAGAAAGTATAAACGAGCCACCATGGAACAATGATGATATCCCCGTGAACCATTGAGTAACACAAGGAGGCAAGACACTCCCCCCAGGACAAGGACAAAGACCAACCGATGAAGAAAGAGAGCAAGGTCGGGTAGAGGAAGTAAATGATGAGGCAGGACCATCTAGGCGTGCTCCAAGAAGAAAGAAGAACTATCAACCACGTCGTAGACCATAACGACCACAACCCAACATCCCCCCAAATGCAAGAGCACCACAAAGGTGCAAAAAGCAAACCAGAGCCTTTGTAGAGATTCGACACTATTAAAAGTCTATGGAGCTTCTTTTTCCACAAAGGTCATTTGCAAGAGTTGTGAAGGAAGAGATCCAACGCTATTGCACTGGACTTTGTATCCAAGGGATAGCCATTGAAGCCATCCAAGAAGCTGCAGAGGCGTATCTTATATCAATGTTGGAGGACTCTAACCTGTGTGCCATCCATGCAAAGAGAGCGACAATACAACCTAAAGATTTGCAGCTAGCTAGGAGAATTAGAGGGAATAACCCTTTAAAAAATTTGTACTGTTTGGAGGACCTTTTGTATATCCCATATGATGAATATTTTGTAAATCCCAAATGATGAATATAATCTCTGTCTTCTTATATTTGCTCTCCCAAGTGTTTATCTCTTAGTGTACATGTTTTGAAGTTTATTTCTCCTATGTTTCTAGGTGTCTTTTTCCAGTACCTCTTTGAAGTGTTTTTCATAGTTGTATCATTCTTTTTTCTGTACTTCTTGTAAGTGGTAATGCTATTTAATGCATTTCGTGGCTTAGAAATGCCAAAAAAAGGCATGCCATAGAAACGCGGGGATGGGCCCTACAAAAGTTTTGCAGGGCCTATCCCCGTGTTTCTGTGGCAGGCCTTTTTTTGGCATTTCCAAGCCATGAAAACACATGCCATGCACATTGGGGCATATAATTGGCCTTAGATAGAGTGCACTGCATGCTAACCCTCTAACCAATAGCTAAACAATGTTTATGAACATACATGTACTTATTTACTGTTGCATGCTTATATGCACCCAAAGGAGTCATAACTTTCTCTAATTATTGCACATAAGATTGGTCTTCCACAATTCCCCAAGTGAAGGTGCTAATTGAGGGACATAGACTTGCAATATAGGGAACCTAGTGCATAGGATGGCCTAGGAATGCAAAAAAAAAGGCCTACCACAGAAACACGGGGATGGGCCCTGCAAAACTTTTACAGGGCCCATCCCCTCGTTTCTGTGGCAGGCCTTTTTTTTGCATTCCTAGGCCATCCCATGCATTGTTGGCAACAAAAATAACAAGATTGAGTGGGAAAAGACTGATTACAGTATACAAAAATAAAGACATTTTCAAAAACATAAAGACTGCACATGGAAATTGGATAATGTTACATTAATTGGTATTATAAAGTTTTTACAATTGGCTCTTCGCCTTGAGCCTCTCCACTACATTCTTTCTTCTCTGAAAAGACAGTGGCAATTGGTAAGTCAAAACTAATAGGGATATTAACTGAGGGTATGTCAATCCAAGACCCAAAGCTATTCCTATTTGACCTAATATTTTTCCTCTAAAGTTAACTCCTAGGGTAGTAAGGGCAAGGGACTTCCTAATTAGAAATATACAATTGGTCCCTTGAATTATTGTAGATAGGCACAAAAATTTGCTCAAGGCCTTCAGAAACCAAGCATGAAGTGTCCTTGAGGGGAAAAGTCCTTGTGGATTATGAAAATCTTCCTTTGGCAATTTTCCAATGTAATGTGCCAAGGAAGAGCCATGGCCCCGAGAAACACGGTCACCACCACTCCTTGCTGCAAATTTATCCACTTCAATTGTTTCTTGCACATAGACAATCATAAAACTAAATAGATACATCTTGTATGAATATGAGACAACCATAAATGTCATTAGAGACTTACATCTTGAAGCCTATCTTCATCCTCTCCTCTTCCCATTGCATCTAGTGGAATCGATGAATGGGCCATGACACTTTGCTCCTCAACAGGGGATGTTGGAATCTTCTTCTCCAAAGTTCTGTTGCCACCAGATCAGGTTGGCATGGCTCAAAATCTCTTCACACACAAATGCAATGGTGTCTGCAACTAAGTCACCAAGTGGAATTGTTGCCTTTTTGATAATGTCAGAAGTGTTGTCCATGGGAACATCTGAGGTTGAACACAAAATACTAAGGCATTCGTCGAGGCGTAGACCGAATGCCTTCTCGATATTGTGTAGGAACAGAAATTCCTCTCCGTCGACAAGTACAACTGAGAACATTTCCATCTCTACCTCTGGTAGGGTGGGTTCCATGGGGTCTAAGTTGAAAGGTGGACTATTCTGTGTACTGGCTTCCTTTGATTTGTCCACTACTTCTTGAGGAAATTCTCTGGAAATTTTTTGACTCTCTTCTAATAAGTTGAGAGCTTCTGTCTAGGGTTCCTTCTTGTCATCTACAAAACCCCTAGTAACAAGATGGGGTAGGTCCATGGGTGAAGGTTCGGGCTCCTCATTGACAAAAACGATGGTTGTTGCTATGTAGCAAAGATATTTTCTTCCCATTTTCCTTTTCTTATTTAATAGTTTAATTAAGGGCACTATGTCATCTAACAGGTGCCCTGAACTCTCAATAATAGCCATGAAACGCTTTAAGCGCTTCGCAAACGCCTCATCTCCTTTATGAATGTAGAAAAGCAGGTCACAGGGGACCCATTTACACTCATATGTTGGAATATCTATGGCATATCTTAATATATAGAATTCCATAAAATCTGTGATCTCATCGATCACATCAGAGTTCATGGCTATTGTCCCTTCAAGATTAGGGACTTTACAGACTAGGTCATACAAATCCCTATGACCATTGTAGTCTCTAGTATCTAAAAACTCCATGAATAGATCACGAGGAGATTTCATGGGAGTGGAAGTGCTAGCAGCCATTGCTTGCGCGCGAGAATAATACTGGCTTGTCTGTGCTTTCTAACTCTTTAAGAGTGCAAATGTGAGGAATGAGCACATAGAACCCATTTTTATAGCAATTTCAAGTTTTTAAACTGACTGGGCCCACTTTTAAAAGTATAGAATAAAGAAGTGAAATTTCAAAAAATGTGTTTCTAATGACAAAATAATGCACAGAAAAATACATGAGCAACCACATTTCAAAGTAGTGAACAAACTTTTTGACATTCCAAAAGTTTTGAAATTACCATTGCAGAGAAGAAGGTATATACAATATCTACATGAATAGATTGTCCTACTTTTTACAAGGTTCTTGAAAGTGCAAAAACCATGAGATACAATGACTAGGGCCCAAGAAGTGACATTATCAGGTTGCAAAAGAACTATGACAATGAGAGTTCTGTTCCATCTTTGCTCCAATCTACAGGGACTTTCATTTTGTATTCCATTCTTCTGCCCATCTGTAATCAATTTGCAAGAAATTGAAGTCATTAAAGTAAAATAAAAAATAATGAAAAGATTACTTTAACAAAAGCACGAAACATTTCTCACCTTATGTCCTTGAATTTTGAATTTGGATTGAGTTAGTCCTTCCAACCCCATAATCATCAAGTGTTCTCTCAGATTAACCAAGGTCCAATGATTATTCACTAAAATAGTTTCTGTTTCATTATTGGGCAATCTAAGCTTTATTTCAAATGAATGTAAAGATCCCTCTGAACTTTCAAATGGTATCCATTTGCCAAGTTTGCACATCTAACGATCATAGTAGAATCTGATGTATAATGAAGTACATTGTTTGTGGGAAACGGTTTCGGAATTTCTTTAGCTCGATAGGTAAACGGGCTAATACCGTTTAGGTTTTTGGTACACATTCACTACATAGAACACTCACTGACAAGACTAAAATTCTAACAGAATGAAAAGATGGGAACGAATCTATTTTACAAAGATATTTATCACCTTTTGCAATTCCTTCTATCAAACCCCAATTTTCACCAAGAAGACTTTCGACTTGCTCATATGTGATATCTTTACACATGAACATGGTGGAAGTCTCTTGGAATGAGAATCCTTGGAATAAATATACAAAACAATGAATGGGAAAAGGCCAGTGCAAACCTACAAACCTAGACACTTTTGTGAATTTCAAAGAGTTATGTATATCCATTACCATCTTTTGCTTCAAAGATGATACGGACCATATATCAGGTTTTGGACACTCCAAGCTACGAAGAGAATGTACTTCAATTCTCTCTAACCTTCCAAAACCATTCATTGTAGAGGGTACAACATATCTATGTGTATAAAAGAAAACTCTATCATGGTAAAGTTGAGCACGAGATATTTCTGGAAAGAATAGTGCACCAACATCTGCATGCAATGCCTGGAAAGTACATGTAAGACTATGAAGTGGTTTCTCTTCTACCAAAGTAGAAGGAAATATATCTGAAACAAACCAAAACATATCTAGATAGTTCAAAATATATCTGACACAAGAAAATATAAAATATTGTAGAGTAATACTTACAATTCATAGGATATCTCATTCTACTAGGGTTTTCAAGTTTCATAGTTTCCATTGTAAAAACATGTTGTACAATAGCAACCACCCCATTGTCTCTGTGCTTCTTGAAGCCAAGTAACTTTCCCTTCCAATGAAGATCTAAGTTTGCATGATCTCTAACTCGATGAGGCCCAACTCTAGAGGGTTGCCTGTACACCCATGCACCTTTGGAGTACTCATGTGATAGCCACTGTCCATCTATGGCTTTGATATTGTGACATCTTAATGTGAGGATTTCATCTTTCGGTCACCTAGAAGCTTTAGCTGTTGCCATTGAAGGTAAAGGTCTTCAAGCTACAACAGTAATTCGAGATAGGAGATGCAAGTAGGTTGGCGTGTAGAAACAAGAGCTTCAATGGTGTGCTACAGAGTGAAAGTAGTGGGAAAAGATGACTTTTTGGGACCTGGGTATGAAAATGTGAGGTTTAGGAGGGAAATAACTCTTTTTTTAGTATTTTTGAAAAAACCCATTTTTTTCAGCTCAAAACATGCACGGATTTTGAATTTGGGGTCAAAAAGAGTACTTTTGACCTTAAAAAGTAATGGGGGGTTCATTTTCAGGTGTTATGATGAGTTTTTTAACTTTTTAGAAATTTTGAATTTTTGGGCCCAACTGAGTTACGAGATTCCTTCTCTCTCTAGAGGCAGCTCATTAAATAAGGGAGAAATATGTCCCGTCTTCCCCCTTCAGCCTAGTATTTTATAGGGCATAAACTGTGGCCACCACCCTCTTCTGATTGGTCCATCACTAATCACTCCTTAATCTAAAAGGCCCATTCAGGGTTCATTTTTTCCCCTAATGGGCAATGATCTTTTCACCATGAGATCATGAAATCTATATTCATCATCAATGAATTTCACTATTAAGCCAATTTTCTCTAATGTTGGCATTGACAAAAAATTATTTTTTATCCTTGCTACATATAAAGCATACGATAAAGTGAATGTGATACCATTTGCAATAGCAAAAATAATATTCTCGACTCCCATAACAAGATAAGGGGATTTGTTAGCACATGGGATAATATTCATTGTCAGAGTAGGCTTAATTGAAGTGAAGAAAATGTGTTGCAAATTAATATGTTTGGTTGCACCATTTCCAAATGACCAAACATCAAAGTCCACTGCAAAGATACATTGTTCATAAGAAGATGGATCCTAATTGTGATGAGTGGTAAATGCTATTCTTCATTTTGGACAAGATTAGCACATTCTGTTTTAAGAGTAGAGGCCTTTGTAACAACCATTCCAACCTCTTTCTTCTTTGCATATTTTGAAGCCATTTTATGACAACTCTTAATGACATGATTCTTTGTCTTACAACACTTGTAAAATTGTTTTTGGTTTTCTATTCTTTTGACATCTTTATCTTCCTTCTTTGGCTATGCAGTATATGTACATTCTACTTACTAGTAGATGAGCTTGATTTACCTTTTCCCTTCTGATTACTACGAAGAAAAGATAGTTTGTTACAAGTAATGAAGCTCCAAACTTCATGAATTGAAAAAAAACCATAAAGATTCAAATCAATAAAATTTTTGGAAGCAACTCAAATTATTAAAGATATTTTGACAACTTTGTGGCAAATATCTTTCTTATTGACTTCTCATGCAATAGGAACCTATTTTGTAAGTCATGATCTTGATTTTTTAATTACTTCCATTTTTTAGCAATTTTAAAAAACACGTATCTTTACTCTTTCATTAAACTTGCATGACTAATCAAAAGCATAATTAAATTTAACTTGTAATTTATAAGTACGTAATTGATTGTTCTAGATTCATGACCATCGCTTTGTAAAACCTACAATCAATTCACATATCACTTCAAAATGAAACATAACATATAACATAATTTTGATTATTAATCATGTATATCTACATGATTATTAAGAATGAGTCCAAAAATCACATGCATAGAGATAAATAGTAGGCAATGAATATGGAGATAAACACGTAAATAAAAAGAAAGAAAAATAGATAATAATTAGATACATAGATAGATACATAAGTAAATGAAAAACAATTGAATGGATAGATAGGTGGATAATTACTTGATAGAATATAAGGTATACAAGTAAATAAATAATGAGAGGGATAGAAATCTCTTAAATAGAAGGTTGATAAATAGAAGGTAGATAATAGATATCTATCAAGGATGAAAAAAGACATTAACCTTGTTGGGGGATTCTTTAGTTGAAAGGGGCTTGAGTGTTTGTAGGAGAAGAGTAGAGAAGTAGGAGAAGGACACATTTCATTGAAATTCTATGTGCCTTGATTAAAGTATAAGATTACAATAGCTTTTTTTTTGCAAGACTTGGAGACAAATACTCATTATGCATAACCTTTTAGGACAAAAAGTACACACAAGTACAACCAAGGATTCCAAGTACTTGTACTGCCAACCTCTACATTGTTTCTTCATCTTAGCCCAATGGCTTGTGCCTGTGCGCCCTTGCATTGAAGCCTCAAATAAGGTTGAAGTCAAGGTTACTTCTATTATCGACCTGCAATACATCTTGTATAGCACTATGGTGACACCCTTCTGCCTCAAATGAGCTTGAGATCATGTAATCTCTCTTTATTAATCCTTTGCTCTAAAGACCAAAATGTGCAAATAAGGGAGGGTTGAACTGAAGATTCCAAACACTTTATAACTCTTAGAAACCTTTCAAAGGATCCTTTGCAACCTATAAGTAAATTTATTGGAAACGCAATTGTGAGCATACATATTGTGCATTACCTATGCACCCACTATTTTTGTAAAAGAAATCAACAACTATTTGGGCTATGCAATTTGGAGAAGCAATAGCTTCTAACCATTTTGTTGCATAGCTTGTGTCAACTAGCAAGTACTTCTCCTTCCTGAAAAAGGATACAAGATAAATAGGCCCTATAAAATCTAGACCCTATTTGGAGACAACCAATGGATGTTGTCTCTACTTTGGGGAACGCATCATGCACTCCAATGGCTTGGCTTTCTATGATAGCTCTAGACAGATGATCCACCATAACATTTTCTTTACCATGCAATGTGACAAATCAATTCCTAGAACAATAAGAGCCACCTTGAAACTCTACCTTTTGCATGTGTCTTATTCAATAAATATCTAAATGGTGGCGATCCGTAATAATGAAAAAATTCACCCCTAACATGCATATTGGATGGGCTTGTCCAATTTGTGCTCTTTACAATGTTGTCTGAGAACTAGCCCCACTACGGCGAACAATAAGAGCCACCTTGAAACTCTACCTTTTGCATGTGTCTTATTCAATAAATATCTAAATGGTGGCGATCCGTAATAATGAAAAAATTCACCCCTAACATGCATATTGGATGGGCTTGTCCAATTTGTGCTCTTTACAATGTTGTGTGAGAACTAGCCCCACTACCGCACTAGCATCAACATGCACACGAAAAGCTTTAGGCCAATCTTGAGTAACCAGGATTGGTATTGCCTCAAGCTTTGATCTCAGAACTTGATAAGTCTTTCCCTCTTCTTCATCCCAATTGAATGGGACATATTTAGCTATAAGCCTTGTAAGTGGTTGAGCCATGTTTGCATACATTTTATTAAACCTTCTATGGTACCTAGTATGACCTTAAAAAAATTGTATTTGTTTTGTTATCTTAGGCATGGGTAGCTTCATAGCTATAATTTTACGCATCTCAAGGGCCCTACCTTGGGAAGATACCACATGTCCAACAATGATACTTTGTGTCACTAGAAAATGAACTTTTTGGATTTAACTTCAACTTACTTTCCCTATATTTGTTAAAGACATGGAGCGATTTAGCTAGATGATCATCTAAGTATTCCATAGGATTACTAGTACAAGTACCAGAGAAAGAGTAAAAATCATCCATGAAGATTCTAAGGCCATGTCACTCTAGCACAATGGCAAGTGCCAACGTGAGGAGATTCACCTCATAAATGTCAATCCATGAAGAGGTGAGGACTGGTATGAAGACCGCGAGTGAGTGATGGCACAAGTGCATGAGTGAAAGCACACAAGCATGCACACACATACACACACGCGCACAAAGTAAGAGAAAAGAGTGGAACAATGGAAGATCTTCGATTACAAAAGGAATCTCTTACCAAGCTCAGATCTACAACAAGCTCCCCCTAAATGAGCTCTTCAGCCCTTTTCATAATTTTTTGAGTAGTTTTGGCCCTGTCTAAACCTAGTGTCTGGACTAGTTAAAAATTAGGTTCCAAGGCTTATTTGGGGCTCAAACGGAGTCTAAAAATTATGAAAATTGGTAGGATGATACTTTTAATACTCCTCAACCTCAAGGAATCCTTGGCTTGAACAAAATGGAGTCGCAAAAATGGAAAATGGTATTTACAATGGTTTTTAGTAACGAAAATCACTATTTTTATAGGGATTTCTTCTGAAAATTCGACATGTGCTTCTTATAGCTCCCTAAATGCTCCTTATTCTAGTGTGTCTAGATCCTTGATGTGCTTCCATGCTTGTTCTTGACCTTGAGTGTCAAAACTCCCCCCCCCCTGTCGAGTCTGTCGTCCCTAACACACCCTTGTTGGATTGGTTGTTCCATGTATTACTTTGAGAGGTAGTGTCCTTCATGTATCAATAGGAGCAGTCCCTCTTCCAAATGCAGCTTGATCGATCGTATGGTTCTTTAGTTTTCCACTACTGGCGTATGCGAGAGTTGGTCCCATTGTATGTGCTTCTTCCTTGGATTTGAGTTGGATGGTATATTTGTGTGCTTTTAAAGGTTGTTCATTGCTCAAAAGAGGTTCTCAACGTTGATCTTGAGCATTTGTCTACTGTGAATTGCTTCATAGGTACTTATGTGTGACCGTGGATGTCCTTTGATCTTTGAAACATGAGTTTCATAGTATGAGGCTGAGTACTTGTGACCCATAATGGATGATGGGTAAGTGCATTAGTGCATGGGTTGAAGAAAATATGTGCCTTGTGCACGGCCTTGTAATGTGGCCCTATGCATGCATACTTGGGTAATGCATTGGAAGAAGTATGGTGCATAAGATCGGGGTCTTCAGCGAAGTGCTCAAGGATATGCCGACAAAGAGGTTTCCTAATCTATCATGGTTATGGGGTTGCCGAAGTAGGGTGTGCTTACCATGGTAAAAGGTCGATTGATGTTTGTCTCTTCGTGTTGTATGACCATCATGGTGGTTGACCATTGGCTCCTCTTCCATTGTTGATGGATTTCCTTGTTCATGGTTCATTGATGAGATTCTTGGAGTGCATGGTTTTGTTTCTTCTTCTTCTTCTTCTTCTTCTTCTTCTTCTTCTTCTTCTTCTTCTTCTTCTTCTTCTTCTTCTTCTTCTTCTTCTTCTTCTTCTTCTTCTTCTTCTTCTTCTCTCTCTCTCTCTCTCTCTCTCTCTCTCTCTCTCTCTCTCTCTCTCTCTCTCTCTCTCTCTCTCTCTCTCTCTCTCTCTCTCTCTCTCTCTCTCTCTCTCTCTCTCTCTCTCTCTCTCTCTCTCTCTAGAACAATGACACAAAAAGGAAGAAAATGTTGAGTAGCAATAAAATATTTTACATATGTCA
Source organism: Ceratopteris richardii (assembly GCA_020310875.1). Classification (NCBI taxonomy): domain Eukaryota; kingdom Viridiplantae; phylum Streptophyta; class Polypodiopsida; order Polypodiales; family Pteridaceae; genus Ceratopteris; species Ceratopteris richardii. The sequence goes on from CM035408.1 coordinate 120,370,505, forward strand.
AGTGTGTCTCATGTGTCTGGGATTTCGCAATTGTCTCTATGCACGGCCGTGTAATGTGGCCCTATATTAATGCATACTTTGAAAATGCATGACTTGAATGGTGGAAAAGACAAGGTTATGCCAAAGGCACATGGTTGTTGCACGTCGAGGCTTTCAATGTTTCTTGCAGATCTTGATGTACCCTTTGTTGGAAGCATCCATTGGATTCTCGAATGACAATTGATCTTTCCTCCTGATAGGGATCCATCTTAGAACTATGTGTGGTTGTGTACTAGTCACTTTTGACTTCTTTGTCTTTGAGTGTTTGCTTAAATTTTGGATCTGGCATGATTGGTTCTTTGGTTCTATGGATGTTGCTGGTACTTTTGGCTTCCAAACCCATATCCTTGATTATTTTATTTTTATTTTTTCCAAAGAGGTGAGTTTATCTTCTTTTGGTATCTGTGCTCGGTTCATACCCTTTTCTCCCCTTGGCTTCTTTGTTGAGACTTTTCTTGTGAGGGAGATCAGTGGTGTTTGTGCATGTAGGAGTGCCTTGGGTACCCAGATGTGGAATTGTCCTTGTTGAGCTAGAACTAATTCCTTCGGCACTCAAATTTGTATGTTATTATGGTCGGCCTTCATCGATTGCTTCGGTACCCAAATTTGTCAAAGACCTTGGGATTGAGCTTGACCTCATTTCTTGGCGCTTCTTTTAGCATGGTTGGCTTGCCTCAATGGAAGTTGTTGTGCCAAAGCTGGTGGTTGTTCTCCTTTTCGTACCCAAATCTTTTTCATGCCCTGAGCTTCCCTCTTCTTGAATTCCGTCTGTCTATTTGATATAGCAGATGTCTATTTTGCTTGCCTCTTTGGCCGAGTTATGCTTGTATTAGTCTATGAAGAAGAAGAGAGGTATGTTGGCCTTTGAGCTTGTGCTTCCATGAATAAGTCCTTTTGCTTCGTAGGGTTATTGACACACACAACATTTTCTTTGCGAAGATCAGTTTCGGAACAACTAAGAGAATGTATGACCTCTGGATTTGTGAGCATGCAATTGTCTAATTCCAATGTAATGCATTGTTCATGTACTCAAACTTGAAGAAGTTGGCTTTTAAGGTTTAAGTTGATTGCATGGTCATAGATCCAGTCTTGACCCAAGACAAGTGGTTCTGTAAGGTCCCCATTGTCACACGCTAGCATTTTGACTCTCATTGGAACATCTTGAAGATAGATGGGAAGCTCTACTTTTCCCAAACATGGGGTTTCCACACCTCCTAATCCTATGAGATAGGCTTCAATGTAATTCATGTTCAATTGTAGAGCTTGGCAGTATGAAAGTCTAACTACACTAGTTGTTGCACCGGAGTCAATCAATGCTCTCACAGTCCTTAAATTCTTCCCTTGTCCTATCGTTATGGTCACAAAGGGACGTCGGTCAATTATTCAAGAAGCAATTGCACTTGATGTTTGACACATGGCCATGTGGTATCGTGCGGCCTCAAGATTGACATCTAGGCCTATGTTTCTTAACTTATTTCTCCTAATGCGTTCTCTAGCCTCTGCATGTGCTTCTTCTCTAACCCTTAACTCTTCTTCTTTTTGTTTCTTAGCAATGTAGAGTCTCATTAGCATATCATCTATAAGAGGTTCTTGATATAGCTTGACTCAACAACCACTAACATAGCTCGGTAAGACATCGCCTTCTAGTGTGGCCAATTGAACAACACTGCTAGTGGAAATTCTATTAATGATCATAGGTCTGTATCATCTTTTTTCCAATTTATGGGCATGTTTCTTTAGGTTATAAACCAACACTAGGTCTCCCTCTTTCAATCCTTTATCTTTGATATATGCATCGAAGTTTTTCTTTTGCCTTTTCTTTGCAGCATAGATGCCTGCAGCCACTCGTAGCCTTGTTTCACCTAAGCGTTCTAGATCAAAGATCCTAGAGGATAACTCGTGTCCATTACAATGTTGTGTGAGAACTAGCCCCACTACGGCACTAGCATCAACATGCACATGAAAAGCTTTAGGCCAATCTTGAGTAACCAGGATTGGTATTGCCTCAACTTGATAAGTCTTTCCCTCTTCTTCATCCCAATTGAATGGGACATATTAGCTATAAGCCTTCTAAGTGGTTGAGCCATGTTTGCATACATTTTATTAAACCTTCTATGGTACCTACTATGACCTTAAAAAAATTGTATTTGTTTTGCTATCTTAGGCATGGGTAGCTTCATAGCTATAATTTTATGCATTTCAAGGGCCCTACCTTTGGAAGATACCATGTCCAACAATGATACTTTGTCTCACTAGAAAATGAACTTTTTGGATTTAACTTCAACTTACTTTCCCTATATTTGTTAAAGACATGGAGCGATTCGGCTAGATGATCATCTAAGTATTCCATAGGATTACTAGTACAAGTACCAGATAAAGAGTAAAAATCATCCATGAAGATTCTAAGGCCATGTCACTCTAGCAAAATGGCAAGTGCCAACGTGAGGAGATTCACCTCATAAATGTCAATCCACGAAGAGGTGAGGACTGGTATGAAGACCACGAGTGAGTGATGGCACAAGTACATGAGTGAAAGCACACAAGCATGCACACACATACACACACGTGCACAAAGTAAGAGCAAAGAGTGGAACAATGGAAGATCTTCGATTACAAAAGGAATCTCTTACCAAGCTCAAATATACAACAAGCTCCCCCTAAAATGAGCTCTCCAGCCCTTTTCATAATTTTTTGAGTAGTTTTGGCCCTGTCTAAAGCTAGTGTCTGGACTAGTTAAAAATTAGGTTCCAAGGCTTATTTGGGGGCTCAAACAGAGTCTAAAAATTATGAAAATTGATAGGATGATACTTTTAATACTCCTCAACCTCAAGGAATCCTTGGCTTGAAGAAAATGGAGTTGCAAAAATGGAAAATGGTATTTACAATGGTTTTTAGTAACGAAAATCACTATTTTTATAGGGATTTCTTCTGAAAATTTGACATCTGCTTCTTAGAGCTCCCTAAATGATCCTTATTCTAGTGTGTCTAGATCCTTGATGCGCTTCCATGCTTGTTCTTGACCTTGAGTGTCAAAACTCCCCCCCCCCTCTCGAGTTTGTCATCCCTAACACACCCTTGTTGGATTAGTTGTTCCATGTATTACTTTGAGAGGTAGTGTCCTTCATGTATCAACAGGAGCAGTCCCTCTTCCAAATGTAGCTTGATTGATCGTATGGTTCTTTAGTTTTCCACTACTAGCGTATGCGAGAGTTGGTCCCATTGTATGTGCTTCTTCCTTCGATTTGAGCTGAATGGTATATTTGTGTGCTTTCAAAGGTCGTTCATTGCTCAAAAGAGGTTCTCAACGTTGATCTTGAGCATTTGTCTACTGTGAATTGCTTCATAGGTACTTATGTGTGACCTTGGATGTCCTTTGATATTTGAAACATGAGTTTCATAGTATGAGGCCAAGTACTTGTGACCCATAATGGATGATGGGTAAGTGCATTAGTGCATGGGTTGAAGAAAATATGTGCCTTGTGCACGGCCTTGTAATGTGGCCCTATGCATGCATACTTGGGGAATGCATTGGAAGAAGTATGGTGCAAAAGATCGGGGTCTTGAGCGAAGTGCTCAAGGATATGCCAACAAAGAGGTTTCCTAATCTATCCTGGTTATGGTGTTGCCGAAGTAGGGTGTGCTTATCATGGTGAAAGGTCAGTCGATGTTTGTCTCTTCGTGTTGTATGACCATCATGGTGGTTGACCATTGGCTCCTCTTCCATTGTTGATGGATTTCCTTGTTCATGGTCCACTGATGAGATTCTTGGAGTGCATGGTTTTGTTTCTTCTTCTTCTTCTTCTTCTTCTTCTTCTTCTCTCTGTCTCTCTCTCTCTCTAGAACAATGGCACAAACAAGAAGACAATGTTGAGTAGCAATAAAATATTTTACATATGTCAAGTGTGTCTCATGTGTCTGGGATTTCGCAATTGTCTCTATGCACGGCCATGTAATGTGGCCCTATATTAATGCATACTTTGAAAATGCATGACTTGAATGGTGCAAAAGACAAGGTTATGCCAAAGGCACATGGTTGTTGCACGTCGAGGCTTTCAATGTTTCTTGCAGATGTTGATGTATCCTTTGTTGGAAGCATCCATTGGATTCCCGAATGACATTTTATCTTTCCTCCTCATAGGGATCCATCTTAGAACTATGTGTGGCTGTGTACTAGTCACTTTTGACTTCTTCGTCTTTGAGTGTTTGCTCAAATTTTGGATCTGGCATGATTGGTTCTTTGGTTCTATGGATGTTGCTGGTACTTTTGGCTTCCAAACCCATATCCTTGATTATTTTATTTTTATTTTTTCCAAAGAGGTGAGTTTATCTTCTTTTGGTATCTGTGCTCGGTTCATACCCTTTTCTCCCCTTGGCTTCTTTGTTGAGACTTTTCTTGTGAGGGAGATCAGTGGTTTTTGTGCATGTGGGAGTGCCTTGGGTACCCAGATGTCGAATTGTCCTTGTTGAGCTACAACTAATTCCTTCGGCACCCAAATTTGTACATTATTATGGTCGGCCTTCATCGATTGCTTCGGTACCCAAATTTGTGAAAGACCTTGGGATTGAGCTTGACCTCCTTTCTTGGCGCTTCTTTTAGCATGGTTGGCTTGCCTCAATGGAAGTTGTTGTGCCAAAGCTGGTGTTTATTCTCCTTTTCATACCCAAATCTTCTTCATGCCCTGAGCTTCCCTTTTCTTGAATTCTGTATGTCTATTTGATATAGCAGATGTCTATTTTGCTTGCCTCTTTGGCCGAGTTATGCTTGTATTAGTCTATGAAGAAGAAGAGAGGTATGTTGGCCTTTGAGTTTGTGCTTCCATGTATAAGTCCTTTTGCTTTGTAGGGTTATTGACACACACAACATTTTCTTTGCGAAGATCAGTTTCAGAAGAACTAAGAGAATGTGTGACCTCTGGATTTGTGAGCATGCAATTGTCTAATTCCAATGTAATACATTGTTCATGTACTCAAACTTGAAGAAGTTGGCTTTTAAGGTTTAAGTTGATTGCATGGTCATAGATCCAGTCTTGACCCAAGACAAGTGGTTCTGTAAGGTCCCCATTGTCACACGCTAGCATTTTGACTCTCATTGGAACATCTTGAAGATAGATGGGAAGCTCTACTTTTCCCAAACAAGGGGTTTCCACACCTCCTAATCCTATGACATAGGCTTCAATGTAATTCATGTTCAGTTGTAGAGCTTGGCTGTATGAAAGACTAACTACACTAGTTGCTGCACCGGAGTCAATCAATGCTCTCACAGTCCTTACATTCTTCCCTTGTCCTATCATTATGGTCACAAAGGGACGTCGGTCAATTATTCGAGAAGCAATTGCACTTGATGTTTGACACATGTCCATGTGGTATCATGGGGCCTCAAGATTGACATCTAGGCCTACGTTTCTTAACTTATTTCTCCTATTACGTTCTCTAGCCTCTGCATGTGCTTCTTCTCTAACCCTTAACTCTTCTTCGTTTTGTTTCTTAGCAATGTTGAGTCTCATTAGCATATCATCTATAAGAGTTTCTTGATATAGCTTGACTTAACAACCGCTAACATAGCTCGGTAAGACATCGCCTTCTAGTGTGGCCAATTGAACAACACTGCTAGTGGAAATTCTATTAATGATCATAGGTTTGTATCCTCTTTTTTCCAATTTATGGGCATGTTGCTTTAGATTATAAACCAACACTAGGTCTCCCTCTTTCAATCCTTTATCTTTGATATATGCATCGAAGTTTTTCTTTTGCCTTTTCTTTGTAGCATAGATGCATGCAGCCACTCGTAGCCTTGTCTCACCTAAGCGTTCTAGATCAAAGATCCTAGAGGATAACTCGTGTCCATTCCACTCATGCTCTTGTGCTACTTTTAAAGTTGGGATTAGGAAGTCCAAAGGTAGCACAGAATTTTGTCCGAAGAACATCTGAAATGGGGTGGCATTTAGTACCATTTTATAGGCAACTCAGTAAGCCCAAACAACATGATGAAGTTGTTTGTCCCAATCAAAGCATTTGTTATTTACCAATTTTGTCAATACATTACATAGGATCTTATTTGTGCTCTAGGCTTGTCTGTTGGCTTGTGGATGATAGCGGGCGGACTTCTTATGTATCACCAAGAATTCTTGGAGAAGATTTTCAATGACTTCATTCAAGAAGTGTGTGCCTCTATCGCTCACTAACTCTATTGGTAGTCCGTATCTGGTGAACACGTTCTCAAATAAAAACATAGCTATAGTTTGAGCATCATTCTTTGTCGTGGCTTGACTTCTACCCACTTAGTGAGGTAATCCATGGCTACAACAATGCATTCCGCATGGGAGTTTCTAGATGGGGGTTAATAGGACCTACAAAGTCGATACCCCACTTTGAGAATGCACGTCCTCCCATCATTGTCCTCAAAGGAATTTCATCTTTCCTTATCAGATATTGTGCACGTTGGCATGTGTCACATTTCCTCATGTAGGTATGTGCATCCCTATGAAGAGTGGGCCACCAAAGTACTGAGAATAGAATGGTCTTAATTACTCGGTCAGGCTCGAAATGTCCACTAACAACACCACTATGTGCAATTTCTAAGACTTTCAAATAATCTGATTCGTGAACGCATAGTCTTAAGTAACCATCTTTGCTTCTTTGATATAGGTTGTCTCCTACTAAGGCATAGTCCTGAGCCTCTTGCTCCATGCTTCGTCTTCTTGCTAGACTAGCCTCATTTGGTAGTGTTCCTAATTTCATAAATGCTATCAATGGAACACTCCACTCTAGAATTAATGACATGTGATAAAGGGTAGCATGCTCCACTAGGGGTCTCTCTTGGCACATTGAGCAATTATTAATCCATTCATGTATTTCTTTGACCATGCTAGGCCAATACACTCCTAAACGTTTTAGATTTTGCAATGTTGGTTGTTTAGAATAGTGATTTCCTAGCAATCCTTCATGGGCTTGTTGCAACCAACTACTATGTTCATCATCCTTGACACAACAAGCTAATACACCCTCTATATTTTGTATGTACATGCTTCCTGCCAATATTTGAAAGTTTTGTGATGTTACAATTTCCTCTTTATTTGTTTTCACAGTCTTATTTGCGGGTCTAAAGGTTAGGACTGGTACTAACTTATTTGCCCATTTAGGAACAACTTCTAAATTGACCAGATAAGCATCCGATAGTTCATCAGACACTCCTTGTGTTGACTCTCCTGAAATGATGCGAGAAAGATGATCTCCCCTAAGGTGGGTCCTACCTTTTCTAACAACAACTTCAAAGTCATATTCTATTAGTAAGAGGAACCATCTTACTAAGTTTCTTGTATTGCAAGGTTTATAAGGCTAGATGATCAGTGAAAAACTTGAATTTGTTGGCCAATAAGTAGTGTCCAAACTTCTTCACTGTATATACCATGCCTAAGCCTTCTCTTTCGGTTGTTGTATAATTTTGTTCTGCTGTGTTTAGTTGTCTGCTCGCATATGCTATAGTCAAATCTAGATTGGCTTCACCAGTGGGGTGTGCTAGCACACATCCTATTGCGTGATTGGATGCATCTACATGGACATGGAATGGTTTAGTCCAATCAATAGTGGTCAGTATTGGTGCTGTGCACGTCTTTTTTGCTCATTGAAGGATTTTTCACATTCATCGTTCCACTCAAAATTTGTCAACAAGGCATAAAGAGGTTTAGCTATGATTGCATACATGTGGATAAACCTGCAGTAATATCCACAATGACCCATGCAGTCTTGTACCTCTTTAACGTTCCTTGGCCTGGTCAACTCTTCTATGGCTCTGAATCAGCTCTTGAGCCCACGGAAAAGTGGTTATACGAAACTTTATTTGATCTAAATTCCCCGGAATCGGTCCACTTGGATTACCTAGAGCCCACAATTATCTCACAATGGATTCTTTTTATGTCTATGCACTAGCTCATAAAATCCCGGCAAACGCACCAAAATATTTGCCTTTGGGTCCTAGGGAAAGTGCGGATGGATGCCTACTTCTTGTTGCCCAAATGCACTGAGATCGACAATTCCACCCAAATATATATAAAGAGCACGAAAATAGAAACCCTAGTGCATATGTGAACTGGACTCCGAATCATGTATTGCTTTCGTAGAAGTGCACTCCTTGCTTCCCCGTTTTCTTTCTTTCTTCTTCGTTCACCTTCACATACTCTAACTCTCATGCACCTCTTGCTTACTCCCGTACATTTGCACGCACAGACACACACACCCTTACTCTATCACGCACCCTCCCCTTTTCTCTCTTTTTCGTTCACTTCCCTCTCGGCCATATTATTACTTCCACTAGCTCCTTGATTCCCCAACCTACTTCACCTAAGTTTGGACATTAGGCCTTCTCATATGAGCACAGCCATGAATGCCAACAAAAGATAACTACAACCCTGATCATGTAGAATATTGGATCAAAAATCAAAAGCCTCACGATTTCTTGAGAGCTTTGAAGCGAGGTCATCTTCTCAGAGCAAGTTCATTCACAGTAGATAAGTGCAAGCAGCAGCCCTTCATTTAGAAGACATATGCCTAGATCCAACGTCAAACCTTCTTGTCACATTACTAGGGCCTCCTTAGTCTTATATTGGAAGTCCTCAATGAAATCTTAGCTTGCCAAGGAAACAACTAGTGTGCACGATAGCAACTCAAATTTGTCAAGAACCTGCTCTTGGGCAGAGTCTAGGCGATCCGAATTCGAAATCCTACCTTTTCTTCAGGACATTGAACATAATACCTATCACAAAACGAACAGCCACAAGGAGGGGAGAGTAGCAACCAACTAGTGAAGTAAAATGTTCACCACAGCATGCATCGACTTCAAATTTATTTTGGAAAGCATAGAAGTTGTGACATCAACACTACTAAAACCAACTCGATCAGCAGCTAACAGTCAACCTCGGTACCACATAAGGGTATTCCCACAATAGCGGATGGCTTTGATGTCTGCCACATGGGTCAGGGGGTAATTATTTCTAGTAAAAGTTAGGCCCATACTTCTACAGCAACAGACGTTGACATAGACGCAGATAATGTACACCAGAGATGTACAACCATAAGAGCTCCATGGTTCAGTAGCGCCACCAATCACAAGGCTCCTTCAAGCTCCTTAGGGCATCCTTCTGGGTGAGAAAAAAAATTGAGCACATACAATAACACCAATCAACAGATGAAGAGAAAAGCATTGGAACATGAAGCTTCAACCCGTGACTTATGATAAACCAAGATAATCCCACGAGGTGCAACAGACATCACTCTTGCCCGTTTCTTGAATCGTCTGTACAAAAACAAAAACAACTAGCAAAAACAACAAGATCACCACCTTTCTCGACCTTAGTCTGAGTACTTGCCTTCTTCACGTGCTCTCCCTCTGACTGCTCCTCGATGGTCTCCCTCCGTCGATGCTTCCCAGCAGACTTGCACTCCCGAGTTCAATTCTCGAACCTGTTAACTGTAGGATACTAGTCCCATCCTACCTCTCCATTTGAATCAGCAGCTCGGAATACTATTGTTTCCTTACTTCTTCACTTCTTTTCCAATGGGGTGCATACCTCTGAAGATATGACTGAGTACCTACTACCATGCTAGAGCAGCACTGAGCAAGTAAGCCAAACGGATCCTCTGATATGCAATAGATAGACTTGGCACAACAGCAAACCAATTGCCTCTTTTTCTTAAATTAGAGGTTCAATCCTATTTCCCCTCGGTTCAGTTGTAGTTGCACGGACTCGTTTATCCCCAAATAGATCACTGTTGCCATCCAAACATAGTAGGGAAACAATGGAAAGTCTCCTTAATCTCTAGTATTTCCCACATAGTGGCTCGCCATTCCTCCTTGCTCTAGTCTCGGCTTCATGGGGCATAATTGTTTTTGAAAATATCAGCATAGTTCACATTATCAAATCTGACAACAATGGGCAGCAGACGCCTGATGACCGATCAACCACCATGACAGTACCCAATTCATTGAATCGATGTGACTCAAGCTTCCAGATCTTGACCTTTGATCCACGAGGAGAACCCCAATGGGCTTTGGTTTCTAGATAGATAGGCTCCTCTTCTCCAGCCACAGGGCAGGATCTGCTTCCCTTCAGACCAAAATTTCAACACTCAATCCTTGAGCTTGGGGCTTCATTGCAGAGCCACGCAGTACGCCAAAAGTTCTCCTCACTTCAATTACACAAGTTGCTTTGATATCAGTGATGACTCCAAGTGGCTATGGCACGAGAACAACTATGGAGAACTATCTCTTCACACAGTGTGCACAGGCGAAGAGAGAAAGAAGATAGAGAGGGATCCTCTCTCACTCATACAATGCACTATTGTATAGGTGAAGGTAGAGAGAGAGTGCTCGACTTTATGTGCACAGATAAAAATCTCCAAGATTGTGCCTTCTCTCCCCCTTCTTCAACGCTTCTCCCATCTGCCACGACCTCTCCCTCTGTAAACTGCCCATGAGTTGCATCAGCACCCAAACTGCCCATAAAATCCTTTTGCGAATGACCTTTTGAAAAGATTTATAGCCATCAACCTCTTCAGGTCTTCTTGATCTCCGTCCGAACTCATCTTCCAATCCTAAATTGGAAGGAACAAGTGCACCTGCATAGACTGTACCAAAAGATCCTCCACCTATATGTTGTGCAACGAGAAGATCTTTTCCTCCTGTTCTTGCACACGAACACCCAGCTCTTCACCGTCTCCAATCTAGAGCGCAGTCATTCCCAAGACTCATGATGCAGAGCCCCTCCTTTCCTTCGAGCATAACTACATCCCCCAATCTGCTCCCTTCAACTGCTATAGAGAACCCCCAAAGATCTCCTGCTGCCCCGATCAAGACTCCCTAGAAAACAGCCGGCCCAGCCAAACTTCGAAGAAAAAAAGAGAGATCCCCCTCCTGACCTTTTTTTTGCTTGATATCTTCAGTACTCCGCCCTTCTCCAATCCCTCTCCCCGCGTGTCAGAAGATAGGCCAAAAAGACCTGCCATCGCTGCCTGCCTGCCTGCCATGCTTTTCAAAAAAACAAGAAATCGGTTCACTCGTCAGTTCTGAAAAAAACGAACCTGCCCCACAAGACATATCTTTGTACCACATATTCATGGTACTAAACCACACAATATCTGATAGCCCATCAGCTCCGGTGGCAGACTTTTTTTTGTAGTGGAGGGAAAAACTTCATTGTACTGCTCATCAGTAGAGACGCTCTATTACAACACCTATCCTCTAATCTTTGATGAACATGGCTTAGCTGTCTGAATTCTTTCATGCTCGAAGATGTCATTGGTGGAAGCGCTCAAAGGTGTATATAAAATCTAACTCTATTTTATGACCTCCTCGGCTACCATAAACAGTACTCCTTTTCGAATTGTTTAGCATTTATCTCATCTTTCAGAATAAGTCGTGGGTGCAGTTGAAACTCATGGGTCTTCGACTCATGGTTCCACCTGCTCTCTAGACTCAACCTCGTTTATGTTCCATGTTACATTGTGAGGGGTCCCCTTCATATTCTCGAAGGCTTGGAGCCTATGAGTGCATGAAATATATACAAATTGTTGTGCGAACATGAAACGATAGTGTCGGATGGCCATCGCCTCAGGCCTACCTCCATTGTGAGCTTACGGAACTTCCCTCACTCCTTGTTTTGGCTTTGTTGCACATACCTTGCAATTAATATCTCCACATGCTTCTCATCAATTATCAAACTCATTCTGCAATACCTGAAATCAAACAAATTTCCTGCCAAATAAAACCACATTAGGGCATAAAAATCAACCATTTTTTGGGGCTAACAGGCTCTTACTTTGTCCTCATCTGTTGATATTCCATTCTTAGAAACAATGTGACCTAAAATCTTACCTTGTCGTACCATGAACACACACTTTTCTGGATTCAGACAAACTCGATATTCTCTACACATGTTTAAGATCTGTCTGAGCTCAAGAATGTGGCATCTCCTTTCTTGGGAATGAGCACATAAATCGTCCACATATACTTCTAAGCCCTTTTGCAAGAACTTTTTGAAGACATGGCACATGAGCCTTTGGAATGTTGCAGGTGCATTGGTGAGTCCAAATCGCATCACACGAAATGCAAAGATTCCCCACTATGTGGCAAAGGCCATTTTGTGTTGATCTTCTAGGCCAATGACTACCTGGTTGCTACCCTAAAATCCATCAAGGAAGCTATACACTTCCTTGCCTACAACATGCTCCAATAAATGTTCACTGACTGGAAGCAGATAACTATCTCTTATTGTGGTGGCATTAACTTTTTTAAGGTTAATACATACACGCAAGTTTCCATTCTTCTTGGGCACCACTACAATGGGGGACACCCAGTCAGTATGCTCAATCTCATAGATAAATCTGGCTTCAATCAATCTGTCGATTTCTTCTTTTATTTTAGCTGCATAGGTTTCATTATTTGTGTGGGGCTTTTGTTTGGTGGGCTTGGCATCTCTTATCATGGGGATCGTATGAGAACAACTTTTTGGATCTACTCCCTTCAAGTCTCTATAGTGCCATGCAAACACGTCCCTATATTCCCTTAATATGGCTACCAACTCTGCTTCCTCTTCTTTACTTAGGTCATCTCTTATGTACGTACATCTCTCTTTGTTCTCTTCAATGGTGACTACGATTTCTTTGGTCTTTTCTTTGTTACATATGCTTCTCCTATGGTAGCCTCTCTCTTAGGCATTCGTACCAAAAAATTTTGGTCCTCAACTTCATATTTCTTGAAATTTTCTCGTACTTCGAACAATGATTCCTCCTCTTCTTGTTTCACTACTTGTCTTTTCTTTTTCTTTGGACCACCTTCACTCCCATCCTTTGAATTTACCGTTTTCATGCTTGTGAGAGGTTCTTCTTCTTTTTGGGTAAATACTCCTACATCTTTTAGAAAGTGTTTTTTCGAGTTAAAGCAACTATCCATCACAATGGACTCTAGTTCGTCATTGTTCTCTTCTTCTTCTACTAAGTCACTAGGGTCACATTCTTCTAGCAAGGGTTGACACATGGACACTGAAATATCATATCCCTCCTCATCACAATGAGGTGTCCATTGTTCTTCATTGACAGCAATGTCCATGGTGGCTAAGATTTTGTGCCCAACCATGAGGCTCAAATTCCTCATTTGGAAAGATCATCGGTGTATAGGTTGGGTCTTTAACTCGTCTATTGCCTTGAGAAGTTCCTTCTTCCCTTGCTTTTAGGCGTTTTTCCTCTTCCTTTTCGACCTTTCACATCCATAAATGAGTAACTTCATGCATCCAAGATGTATCAGATGAACATTTACAATGCACAGAGATTGAATCTTCTCTGAAGGTGTAATCCCTCAAATTGACCTTGGTTGTGCATTCTGTAAGTTCTTGTGATCCATCCTAGATGAATGAAGATAATCACTTGTGGATGTGCAAGGTCATAGAGGAAGAGGAAGGACATCTAAAAGTGAGAGAAGAAGGAACCTCTCAAGGATCCAGACAAGTTAGAAGCCCAACCTACACATTAATGATTTTTCTAGATGTTGCTCTAGCACAATGGTGAGAACCACGTTAAGAAGCTCCACCTCCTTAATGTCAATCCGCGGAAGAGATAGGAGTGATATGAAGATCGTGAATGTGAGATGAAGTGAGAGTGAAGGTGAGAAGCATAGAAATGCACACACACATACACACACACTACGAAGAGACAAGCAAGACACAATGGAAGGTGTGAAATTAGCTCTATTACTCAAGAACACTATTACAAGCTCAAAAGCACTCTAACCTCAAACAAGCTAACACTAACTAACCTCAAAAATGAGCTCTCTAGCTCTTTTTATAGTTTCTAGACTAGTTTTGACCGGTTTCACCTCTAGTGATGGGCATAGTTAAAAATTAGGTCCTAGATGCTATTTGGAAGGGTAAACAATGTCTAAAAATAACGAAAATTGATACGCTTGTTCTACCTAAGCTCCTCAAGCTCGAGGACTCCTCGGCTTGCACAAAATGGAGCTATGGATTACAAAATGGGGTTTTCTATGTTACATATGTTACAATAGTGATGAAAATCACTGTTGAATGTTTTGAAAAGTGATAAAAAACATATTTGTTTGAGAAATTGATCCGACTGGCTCCCTGCTCCGTTGTTACATGCTTCCGCGTCGTCTGTGCCTTTGGCTGCTTCCAACACCCCCCTCCCTCTCGCTTCTGTCGTCCCTGACAGAACCTTGTTGTGAGGTTTGTCGGATATAGTTCTGTAGGAGGTCTTGAGCGAGGGTGTGCTCGGAGATACGAATGCCTCGGGCCAGATCTGCCTCGAGTTTCTCCCAGTCGATTGGTTGCGGTTCTTCCGGTGGCGGGAGCTGATAGTGTGTGGAATAGACCATTCGTTCATAGGCAAATAATTGTAATAAATGTGTAGGCCTGCTTATGAATACCTCTGAATGGTATTCCCAGAAGCCGGTTGTGAACATCTCTTCGAACGTCTGCTTGTACCACGCCGGTAGATACTTTATTCTGCAATGTCAGGCATAACACACCCGTAGCGATGGCGTTGTACTCATATCATATACCAGATCGAAATTGCCATGCTCAAAGCCCGGGGTGTTGACATGGGGTGCCTTGACGCGTCGGAAGACTTTAAAAATCATTTGCATCATGTCAAAGATTTTGACAGTCATATGCGCCGCTATATCATCCATATGCTTTAATCGAGGGAGCCAGTGGCGAATTGTAGCCATCATGTAGCCAACAGTTGGTAAATCAATGGGTGGCTTAAAATAGGGGTAATTCAACCAGTCTTGACACTGCTTATTGTTTTGTACCTTAATAGCAAAGGCAGTCCAGGGCGGCATCGTGGCACTGGTCCCCAACACGGATTGTACTTCAAATGCAAAGGTGCCTTTACCCATGTACTCATCATCTCTGGATATTGTTGTAGTAAATCTTTTCGCCACTCTGGTTGATAGATCCTTCCTTGTTGTGCATCTAGTGGCAAATCATCCGCCTCGAATTGAGTTGCATGTGATGGTTTTTTACCTGTCTCTTTCTCAATGGCTAACTGGTATTCGGCCATTAACATGAAATACGGTTTATACTGTAGCTCATGCCCAGATATGTATCGTCACGGGGCCAAATGAGCAAAGAATGGAGATTGTAAAATTCTTTCTTCTATCATCGCCATGGCATGTAATTGTGCCTCTACTCTAGCTGAGTGCGTTGTCCCAAGTTCCTCAATTGTCTTCATCCACGCGGGGGTCGGAATTTCGTACGTCATCTGACCTTCGGCCGTGACGCGTCCGCCTGGGATGGGTTGTGGCTCGTACGCTTCTTCAAACGTTTCCTCCACCGGGATGGTGACCGTTTCTTCCTCAGCTGGAAGCTCAGGTGGGGAATCTGGCCTTGGTGGTGCTTCATATACTGCGATCCTTGATTCAAGGTGTGATACCTGGGCCCGTAATGAGTTGAGTTCCTCTAGGAGGTCAGGAGAGGGGTCCACAGGTGCTGGTATGTCTTGGTGTGCCGGTTCTCGTAACTGGAGTAATTTGTGATCTTCTTTGAGTTTTTGTAACTCCTCGTTCATGCGGTCATATTCATCTAGTAATCTTACATGATCGTCTAGCAGCATCCTCATCGAGTCTGAAGGAATGGCTTTGAACCTGCTAGGACTGAGTGGTTGGTCTAGGTGGTCGAGCGCTGCTTCTAAGTTTTCTCGGTTCTGATCCTGTAAGTGCTGGTTTTCTTCCTTGGCGGCTGCTAGGTGTCTTCGTAGTAAGCCCATGTTTCGTGTTAGCGTTGCATTGCGGACTGTCTGGGCTCTTAATAAGTTATCCAGGTCAGCAGTGGCTTCCTTGGTCTTTTCTTCGCTTTCTAGTTCCAATTTGTGATAAGCCTCACGTAATTCCTGGTAGCGGGTGTTCAGAGAGGCATTCTCAATAGACAATAAATTAAGTTGTGACTGTAAGTCATTGGTTGTCCTCTGCAGCTGCTGATAATTATCACCAAGAGATGTGAACTCATCTCTTACTTGTGTCATACACATGAACATCTGTCGAAATGCATTATCTACAGTGGGTGATAGTATTAATGGGGTGCTAAATGAAGATGCAATGGGTGTAGATGCAACGGGAACGGGGAATGGGGGTGGGAAGGTGGATGATGTAGTGATTGTTGAAAATTGTGATGTGCCTAAAAATGTTTGTGCCGTGAGTGAAGTGAGTGATGGTGCAGTGGGTGGTGAGATGTCCATGTCAGTGGACGTATCTAGTGCGGTGATCGTGAATATGGGTGTGATTGTGGGTACTCGTGCTGGTGTAAATACGAGATTTACAAAGGTTGAGGGGTAATTTAGAGGGGGGCTGGCTGGAGCAGCTTGGTGGAAAGGGGAAAGAGGGGTTACAGTGGGTCGGGGAGGTGAGACGGGGGAGAAGGTTAATGGCGGTGGGAATGGGAAAAGGGGTCGTGGAGGTGTGGGGAAGGACGGGAAAGATGGATGGAGGAATGGGTTGAATGGATAGGTGGATGTGTGAGGGGGTAGACTGGGTCTAATGGGCGCGGGAATTGTGGGGTTAGTGGTCGTAAAGGCAATTTCTGCAACACCACCGGCGAATGAAGATGTTAGTCTGGGAGAAGGAGGGTGAAGAGGGGAGGATGGATGGACGGGCGGTGAGAGAGGAGCGGTTGGGGTGGTTGGTACTTCAGTGACTACTGAGGTTTGTACAGCTGTAGCGCGGGGTGGGGAATCTACAAAGATGGTTTCTACAGCCAACAAACTTTTGGGGACAAGACGTGCCTCCCTAGCTTGTTCTGAAGACTGTGCTCCTGTGGGTACACGAATGTATTCGTCGGGCTTTGAAAGTAGTCGTACTCTGCGGGGGTCAAACTGTGGTAGTGGCTTTCGTTGCAAGTACCTGAGGGCTTCGTTGGAGCCTACTGATTTGACTAACTCGCGGAATCCTTTGATGTATGCGTCTTCGAATCCGCCTGTGACAAGTTCTTGTTCTATTATTGTTTGACTCTCTTCCTCTGTCAGCTTTTTGCGTGCCCAAACTTTTTCCATAGTTCTATACAGCTTCTTGATAGCTAGTGTGTAAGCTGCTGCTTCGTAAGTTTCATCTTCATGGGTACTTGTATCACCATGTGTGTCTGTTTGTTGGCCTTGGCCATCTGTTTGTTCATGCTCTTGGGATTCCTGTGTTCCCTGGCTAGCTTCGTCGTCGCCTTCGTCGTCATCGGTTGCTGTTCTTTCGTCATCAGAACTGGACACGATCTGTCCTTGTGGCTGATCCCTGGGTGTGGTGGGGTAGCTAGGCCTTTCAAATTCTTGAGAAAACAATTGTCCTTCTGAAAACTGGAACTCATTGGAGAATGCATCCGGCATCTCAAAATCAAAAGTTGGGTCCAGTGGCTCTGCTTGTCCTGGTTCTAAATGGGGTATGGGAAAAGAGAAAGCTTCCGCACCAATAGTGGTGGGAAGTTCAGCTACTGTGGTGATAGGTTCTGTGGTTGTGGCTGCTTGGGGTGCAACAGTACTGGTGGTGCCCTCCGGTGTAACTAGTCTTGATAACCGTATACGAATTGGTGGTACCGTGGGAGTGGCTGCTGTTGGTGACTGCTCTGGAGATGGTTGTGGCGAGGGTGATTCTGGGACTTGTAGGCACGGGATAGTACCTCTCATCCGCTTTCCGGCTCTGCCT
Source organism: Ceratopteris richardii (assembly GCA_020310875.1). NCBI lineage: Eukaryota > Viridiplantae > Streptophyta > Polypodiopsida > Polypodiales > Pteridaceae > Ceratopteris > Ceratopteris richardii. The sequence continues at coordinate 120,388,230 of CM035408.1, forward strand.
TTGCTAGACTTCCTAGCCTTCCTAGTGGTCCCTTTGAATGCTTTCAGTTCCTCACTGGTCATGGCACGCTCAATTGGTAAGTCGTACGCCAAGCACATATATATGATCCTGGTGAGGGCGCAGCACCCATTGATGACTTTCTTTCGTTCCCATCTATGTTGTGCCAAATAGAGCTGGTCAATTATCCAGCTAGCTAGATCAACTGTTTGAGGTCCATTACATGCTAAGTATAAACCAAACCAGATTCTCTTGTGGGGCATGGTAAAACGATCCTGAGCTGGGAAAGCAAAGTGCTGCATGCATATCCGTAATGGCTTGGAAAGCTCAGGGGTTATGGCTGAAATATCCTCCCACTTAGTTACTTCGCCACGTTTCATCTGCTCTGGGACTAGCCGTTCTCTCTCCGTCGGAGTGTGCGTTCCATGTATTTTCAGAGCTGCGCAAATTAAATCTTTAGACAAATAAAACCTTCTAAATGGAGGATCATTTACCAAGGATGGTAACATGAATGTGCCGGGTAGATCCTTGTTCTCTGAAGCCGTTAAGGTGGTTACCAAGTAAAAGCATCTGTAAAAATCAGGCTTAGGCAAAGGGTCGCTAAAATACTCTGTAAATCCCGCTCGTGCCCAAACGTGCGTTAAATTGTGTATTCTGTAGTCCTTCAAATTCTCTTGAAAAGAACTGGTACTTGGTCCATGTGCGAAGATCAAATGCCAAATTGGCCTCAAATATGAATTCAGCGTCTGCTAATGGTCCTGCTAGGCCTTGAAACCAATGAGAATTACGATGAATCCTCTCAGTATATCCTCTAGGAGGATCATCGATTGGCATGGGTCCTGGAAAACCTTAAAACTCTGGTGGTTGCATCGTGGGATAAGATTCCGCTAGTAATTCTCCAATAGTGGCCATCGGTGCACTGGGGCCAGCTTCTGATGGTCCTGCTTCGGTTTGCATGATGACTGATGAGCTAATGGAAAAGATCTGCTACAAAAGATTAACACATTAGTATGGAAATTAATTATGATCCCAATAAGGTGAGACCGCAATCCCTTTCCATAACCGATGTGTAACCCGTGTAGCCAAGTGTCGTGAAGTGATTGATGCAATGATTTTTTGCAAAACTAATGCAGGTCTCTAGACGCCTACATGCTTCAGATTATGCAGACATTTCTTGATGAGCTTTTATTATGCATGATGTGGGGTTTTGGTGTATGAATTTATACAAGGTTTGGTTGAGGGTGAATTATTACAAGGGTGGAGTTTAAACGGGGTGGGAGAATTGTTAGATAATGGGATACAAGAAGACGTTTGGATACGTTTAGGTATCCATTTCCTAAGAGTCTTGGAGTGGGTGGTATGTTTCTGCTGAGGGACAAAAAGTGGTATCGGGTTTGGTGGTATTGAAGGATGAAAAGATTTCGGAGGGGTATATATTACATGGCTAGAGGGTTGGGCTATAATACATTGTTTGGGTACCCAAATCTGCGTGGGTGTGGGTCGATTGATAAGATACTTCTTTGCGATCCAAATCTGTCGAGTATTCGTACTTGTAGAAGAAGATCGAGGGGACTTTGGGTGCTGACTCTGCTTCTGTTGAGACTTTGTCCTGTTCTCGTCTGTAGTGTTGCCAATAGCCTGTGGTTGCTGTCCTTTTGGCACCCATATTTGTTTCGTGCCACTTGTTCTGTGATGTTGATACTGCTGCTTTCTTTGCCTTGTCTGGTGGTGTCGTCGGTCTGGGTTCCTCTGTTGTGGTTGACTCCTTCGTGGTTGGGTTTGAGAGGTCCATTGGACGCTCTGCTTTGGAAAAGAAGGGAGATCCAACACTTGCGTGACCTGCCCATTAGGAAGTGATTCGTTATTTATCTTTAATCTAGGCCAGTCAGCAGCAAGTTTGGAAGGATGAGCACCGCAGGGTGTTGTGCTCATTTGGCCGCTGATGCAACCCACCTGACCGCTGATTGTGTTCAACTGCCCTAGCGGTTGGGTAGCTGCCCCTTCTAGTTTGCAGGAAGCCCCAGGGGAGATCTCCTGTCGTTCTTCTGATTGACAATTGTCCCTAGCCAAGCCCGAGTGGGTTGGAGTAGACGTAACGTGACTGGTCTGACCCAAGATCTTCCGGTCTTCCCTCGCATGCGTTTTATAGGGTCTAGGGTTACAAACCTCAATCGGAATGCAATTAGGGAAGTCAAGCGGTATCACTCGCTTCTGCTCTAAGGTTCCAATTTGTATGGAGCCTTGTCTAAGATTTAGGTCCACTGACTGATCGTATAGCCAATCTTGGCCAAGGATTAGGGGTTCTATCAAGTCGTCATCATGGCACACTAGTAGTTTCGCTGTCATGGTCACATCCTTAATGAGGATAGGAAGATCCACCTCACCCATGCAAGGGGTTTCCATGCTTCCTAGCCCTATGAGGTATGCCTCAATTGGCCGCATTTCTATTCCTGAATCCTTATAGTGGGACCATCTAATCGCACTAGTCGCAGCACCTGAGTCAATTAAAGCCCTGAGCTCTTGGCAAGGGTTGTCGTGCTCTATCCTGACTGTAATGAATGGTCTCCTGTCCACTATACTAGGATGAGTGTTTGACTTTACTTGACACATGGCCATGGGGTATCTGGGTGTAGTTTCCAGATGGTTATAATGTTCTCTCCCTAGTCCTTGTCTTTTTAACTTCATGCGTTTAATGCGTTCTATTGTTTCTGCCTGAGCTTCCGCTCGTATTCTATTTTCTTCCTCCTTGCGCTTCTTTGCCAACGTGAGTCGTCTAAGCATATCCTCAGTAAGAGGTTCCTGATATAGCTTGACTCTACAGCCACTAATATAATTAGGCATTACGTCTCCTTCTAAGGTGGCTAACTGTACTGCTCCACTTGTTGAGAGTCTGTTAATGATCATAGGTCCATAACCTCGCTTTTCTAACTTACGTGTGTGTTGCTTTAGCGTATATACTAGAACTAAATCTCCTTCTTTTAGGCCTTTATCTTTCACATGTGCATCAAAATATGCTTTCTGTCGCTTCTTCGCTGCATATATTCCTGCTGCTGCCTTTAGCCTGGTTTCTCCTAATCATTCCAAGTCCATTATTCTCGCTGATAATTCATGGCCGGTCCACTGATGTTCTTGTGCAACCTTAAGGGTCGGTATCAAGAAGTCCAAAGGAAGCACAGCATTCTGACCAAAAACCATCTGAAAGGGAGTTGCATTGAGTACGGTCTTGTAGGCCACTCGATATGCCCAAACAGCGTGGTGTAACTGTTTGTCCCAATCTGAACGTTTGTTGTTCACGAGTTTCGTCAGTACGTTACAAAGGATCTTATTAGTGCTTTCAGCTTGACCATTGGCCTGAGGATGATATGGTGCGAATTTCTTGTGAATCACCATAAAATCCTGTAACAAATATTCAATGACTTGATTTAGAAAGTGAGTGCCTCGATCACTCACTAACTCTATAGGCAATCCATATCTTGTAAAGACATTCTCAAATAAGAATTTTGCAGTTGTGTGTGCATCATTCTTTTTCGTGGCTTTTGCCTCTACCCATTTCGTAAGATAATCTGTGGCAACAATAATGTATTCCGCATGTGTACCTTTTGCAGGGGGGTTAATGGGTCCTACAAAGTCTATACCCCACTTAGAAAATGCACGTCCTCCCATCATGGGTTTCAATGGCATTTCATCTCTGCGAGTAGGAAATTGAGTTCTTTGGCACACATCACATCTCTTAACATAGGTATGAGCATCCATGTGAAGAGTGGGCCACCATAATCCTGCAAAGAGGATGGCTTTGATTATCCTATCGGGTCCAAAATGACCTCCTACAACACCTTGGTGTGCAGTCTCTAGTATGCTCAGATAATCGCTCTCATGAACACATTGTCTTAGATATCCATCTCGTCCTCTTTTGTATAGGTTATCGCCAATAAGTGAATAATCTTGAGCTTCCTGCTCTAGACTGCGTTGTCGTGCTAAAGTCATTCCTTGAGGGAATGTCTTCGTCCTCAAGTATGTCACTAATTGTTCACTCCAGTCTGGTGTGAGAGACACGTGATATAATGTAGCATGCTCTACTGGTGATCTTTCACAACAAACATTGCATTCCTTACACAACCTGTAGACATCTGCTTCCATCGTAGGCCAATATACTCCTAATCTATGCAGAGTCTGTAATGTTCGATGTTTTGAATGATGTTGCTTTAATGCACCTATGTGTGCTAATTGCAACCAATTCGCATGTTCTGATTCATCTACACAACAAGCAAGAATCTTTTGATTATCCTGTTTATATATGCTTCCTGCTATGATTTGATATCTCTGAGATTTGGTAATCTCTCCTTCTTTGATCTTTATCCTAGGATTCTTGGGTCCATATGTGAGAATAGGGACTATAGGCTTAGCCCATTCTGGTGCTATCTCAAGATTAAACAAGTATGCATCTGGTAGAACATCCGCTACTCCTTGAGGAGCTTCTCCTGAGGTTAACCTTGAAAGGTGGTCAGCTCTAAGATGTGTCTTTCCTTTCCTGACTACTACTTCAAAATCATACTCCATGAGTAATAGAAACCAACGTATTAGTCGTCCTGTGTTACATGGTTTGTTGACTAGGTACAATAGGGCTTGATGATCTGTAAAGAACTTGAATTTGTTGGCCAACAAGTAGTGCCTAAACTTCTTTACTGCGTAGATCATCCCTAATCCTTCTCGTTCCGTCGTGGTGTAATTTCTTTCTGCTGCGTTCAATTGTCTGCTAGCGTAAGCTATGGGGAGATCTATGTTACCTTCACTCGTGGGTTGTGCTAACACACATCCTATGGCGTAATTGGATGCATCCACATGTACATGGAATGGCTTACTCCAATCCGGAGTTGTCAATATAGGTGCTGAGCACAAGCGTCGTTTAAGTTCATTGAATGAATTTTCACATTCATCTGTCCATTCAAAATTGGTTAAAAGAAGAGTACAAAGGCTTGGCTATGATTGCATACATGTGTATGAATCTCCTATAATAACCGCAATGGCCCATAAATGCTTGTACCTCTTTCACATTAGTTGGTCTAGGTAATTCTGCAATTACCTTCACCTTTTCTTCATCCGTGGAGATTCCATTTTTTGACACAATGTGTCCTAGAATTTTGCCTTGTCTGACCATGAAAACGCACTTTTCTGGGTTCAAACAAACCTGATATTATCGACATTTGTCAAATATTTGCCTTAACTCTAGGATATGTGTCTGTCTTACATTTGAATGAGCACATAAGTCATCGACATAAACTTCCAAACTCTTGCGTAAGAATTCCTTAAAAACATGACACATGAGTCGCTGGAAAGTGGCGGGTGCATTTGTTAAGCCAAATGGCATCACCCGAAATGCAAATATGCCCCATTCAGTGGTGAATGCCGTCTTGTGTTGATCCTCTGGAGCAATGGCTACTTGATTATAGCCTGAAAAACCATCAAGAAAGCTGTAAACTTCCTTGCCAGCAACTCTTTCCAATAGATGTTCTGTGATAGGAAGAGGATAACTGTCTCTAATTGTGGTGGCATTAACTTTTTTAAGGTTAATACACACATGCAATTTTCCATTCTTCTTGGGCACAACCACAATGGGGGATACCCATTCGGTATGCTCAATTTCGTAAATGAATCCTGCTTCTATCAATCGATCTATCTCCTCTTTAATCTTCGCAGCGTAGTTATCATTGTACGTGTAAGGTTTCTGTTTCGTCGGTTTTGCATCTGGAGTCATAGGGATTCTATGAGAGCATATATCTGGATCTACTCCTTTCAAATCTTTGTAACTCCACGCAAAAACATCTCTATATTCGCGCAATAGGGCAACTAGCTCTTCTTCTTCTTCAGTTGTCAAATCATGCCCTATGTAGGTACATTTTTCTTCTTCTCCTTCGATAGCAACTATTATTTTCTTGGTTTTCTCTCGGTTATCATATACTTGTCCATCATTCGCCTTTCTATTAGGCATTCGTACCATGATTCTTCTATCTTCGATTTCATATTTCTTGAAATTCTCGGGTACTTCAAACAAAGATTCTTCTTTTTCTGACATAGTTTCTTTCTTCTTTCTTTTCTTGCCTTCACTCTTGTTAGTCACCTCCGTGGCTAACCTCACCTCATTCGTAATTTCCTCGTGTCTCTGAGTGTGAGTCTCTACCTCGAAAAAATATTCTTCCTCTGATGCAAAGGGTGGGTCCATGATAATTGATTCTAAATCAAAATCGCTTGCATCCTCAAATGCATCAGTGCTAGGTTCACATTCTTCTAAAATTGAATCACTCATGATTGGCTCTATCGTGAAAACTGAAATATCATAGCCATCCTCGTCACAGTGGGGTGTCCATTGTTCTTCATTGATGGCTACGTCCATGGTTGCTAGGATTTCTGCCCAACCATGGGGTTCAAACTCTTCGTCTGGGAATACTACAGGTGCATAAGCTGGGTCTTGAAGGGTTCTTGGATGTTGTTCTGCACCTAAGGTCCTGGCTTCTAATCTTTCTTCCTCTTGTTTGGCTACTTTACACATCCATAAGTGAGTATCCTCATGCAACCAAGAAGGATCTGATTCTAATGAGTGCACGGATTCCATCTCTACTGGTGTCTTATGGATGGTATTCCATTGTATTGGGGGTACATCTCGATGTGAATAGTCTTTAAGATTGACTTTGGTAGTCACTCCTAAATGTTGCAAGTACAAAGAATTAGTTCCCCAATCTTGTACAATTTGCAACTGACGCATGAATGGTCGTCCCAATATCATCTCATAAGCATGGTTTTTTGCAAAGTCACAAATGGCAAAGGTATGCTCAAATTCTACACCACAAGTGGTGAGAGATATGCCTTCTAGTAAGCCTAATGGTTTTTCTATGTGTCCGTCAGCCATTTGTAGCTTCATCCTGGTAGGTCTGAGTGCTGGCTTACCCCAACGTTTCCATAAAGTGGTGGTAGCGATGGCTACGCCGGCTCCTGAATCTAAGATGGCTTTCGTGGTGTAGCCCTGATGGGTTATCGGAAGATAAGTGTTACCTTCCTCTCCTTCGCTTACATCTCCAATCTTTTCTATGGGTATCTCTGGTACCTTATTTTGTGATCCTATTTGTGAGGGAGTAGTAGCAAGCTCGGGGAATTGATTTGCTACATGTTTCCACAATTCTGGTTTTACCTTTAACAACTCCTCTAGAGTGCGATTACACTGTACTTTAGTGTTCTTGATCACTTGCGTGTTTCTAGGGATTACTGATTCTTCATTCCTCACTATTATCGTGGGTTCTCTCATACTAATAGACTTTGCTTCCCAAGGTCCTGTGAACTGAGGTAATTCTTGTAAAGAATTAGATTCAAAAGCTGTGTGTTCACTCAGTTGTTCCTCCTCTACCTCATTGTAAATAGAGGGGATGTCTTGGGGAAATTGCTCCTGCAAGTCATTTATTTCTTGAATAGGAGGATGAGTTCCTTGTTCTTTTCTCCATTTCTCTTCTTGGATCTCTCTCAAAAATTCATGTGAATATTTATGTATGGAAGACAAATTGTCTTGACTTTCTGAGTTGGGTACTTGAGACAGGGATGGTGCATTCCTTTCCTGTGTCTCTGGGACAATAGGGTTCCTAGGCTGATCCTTTTTCTCTTTGCTTTCAATCAAATATTCTAGCCTCTCCATTAGTCCTTGAAAGTGTAGTTCCGGTTTTGCCATGTTATTCCAATTGAGATATCTAGAGGCTTCAAACAAAGCTTGTGCTAGTTCTACCATCTTCATGCAAAGTTTAGTTCTCTCAATTTCTAGATCAGCTCGTGGGTAGTTTTTGCTCATTTCAGCTACCTGAGGTCCCTCTTTAAATCTAGCCTGATATGCACGAAACATCATGTCTAGATTTTCTGGTATGGGTTCCGCTAAAACTGATCCTGATTTCTGAGCTGGATTCTCTTGATTCAATTCCTGTGAAGTCAATTCTTGGATTTTGGCTCTAGATTCCTTCAAACTTCCTTCCAACTCAGTTATCTTTTTACTCCACTTTCTCTTAATTCTTTCTCTAGAATCTCTCCAAGATTTTGTCTTTTTACTGGTAGATTCTGCAACTTCACTACTTCCGGCTACTTTCTCTTGATTAAGCTGTTGGTTCTGTAAGAGCGCCTAGGCTCTTGTTATAGCTTGGATAGGCACGTATGTAGGGTTGGATCCATCTGCGTTATTTACAATACCTATCACATTGATCGGTGTCACATTCGAAGCATTAACAGGGTTCTTAGGACAATCTTTGATTATGTGCTCTTTGCCACAATCGGCACAAAAGCCTTGGATGTTATAGTACTGTGATTGTCCTGCTATCGGAGGATGTGGGCAATCCTTTATGAAGTGATCTCCTTGGCACCTAAAGCATGGTCCTCTAGGGCCCTGTGGTCTCTGTTGTCTTAATTGGGGCCGTGGATTTGGGTTTGTGTACATCACATTCGCATAGTCTGGCTCCCAACTAGGTTCCACTGGTGGACTATCATAATGATATGTTTCTACGTGTTCTGGTGACTCCGTGTAATATGCGGGTGGACTATCTACATGCGTAGAGTCAAAACTGTTCGAATTCGGGTCACTTTCTGTGATCAAAGGTGAAGAAGGCACTAAGGCCCTACTTAGGTTCTCTTCTGCAGCAGCGTATTTGACTGAGATGACATTCGCTGGTGGGGGTGGCTGCTGAGCTAAGACAGGTTCAGGTCTCTGTTGAGCCTGGTATGGGTAGCTCTGAGGAGGCCTATAGTAATAAGGCTGAGCATTGTATTGGCCTTGATACCTACCTGGCTGCGGGTATGCTTGCGGGTAGTTCTGTCTCACGGTCTGTTTGTTGTATGGGCAGTCCTGAGCCGTATGATTCATGTATCTTCTCTCAATTGTACAGTATTGGCCACTAGGGTTGGCTTGTGGTTGTGGTGCATTGGGACACACATTTGCCATATGATCATCACCACAGGTGTAACAACGCTTGTTCATTAGTACCCTAGGTTTGCTAGAAACTCCTAGTTTCTGGGCCACTTTTTCTGCAAGGTCTTCTATTGAGCTAGACAATTTTGTGGATGCTAGAGATGAACAGTTTGAGTCCTTATAGACCTTTGAGAGTTCCAACTCGTCTCCTAAGTTGTCCTCAATGTCTATACAAATTCTTACACATTGCTCTAGCGTTCTGGATTCTTTTAGGTACACGTAGGAGCGTAGTTTAGAGCTCAACAAGCCATCTAGAAACAATGACACTTGCTTGGCTTGTGAGGGTAGCTCTTGCATTGGACATCGTTCAACATATTGTCTAAACCTACGTCCTGCCAGTCTAACTGTTTCTTGAGGGGTCTGTTTAAAGCTATGAATCAACGAAGACGTGTCATGTCTAATCCCACTTTTAGAGAATTCAGTGATGAATGACTCTAAAAAGTGATGGATGTCTCTAAATTGCCTTTGTTGCAGAGGTTGGAACCAAGTTAAAGCTGTATTCTTTAACGTTAGTCCAAATGCGTTGTATTGCGTGAACATGTCTTCAACTTGTTCGGCTCTTAGTACTTGCTTGAATTTTGCGACATGGTCATAGGGATCTCCTGTCCCATCAAAATAATTCTTCATTGATTTTACTAATTGAGTGGGTCTTAACATTCTTGCATGTTCACGTGGTCTAGGTAGAGGAAAATCATCTCTACCACCTGGTATTCCATGATCTCTTTGTCTATCCGCTCTATTAGTGTCCGTGGTTGTTCTATCTCTCCCTATGGGATGATTGAAGCTTACTTCGGGTCTTTCTTTATTTTTCTCTCTTTGATTTCCATGGGCTGATGATGTTTCTGCCCCTTGTTGACTTGTATTCATGTTCGTTCTAGATGGAGGGAATACCAATTCACCTCTCCATGTGTATGTGTTTTTAGCGTGGTCAGGCACCACAAAGACTCTTTCTGAAGTCTCATCCAGGTATACAACCTTTCCAGGTGTATCCGGGTCCTTGAACTCGTATATCGTGATGATACCTACCTCACTAAGTAGTTCTGTCTTGTATCTCCAAAAGGCTTCATCAGTTTCTTTATTTACAAACAACTCTATGCTTCTGTTGTCCTGAGGGATTCAATCCGGGATTAGTACTCGTGTCAGTACAGATTTCCCTCTAGGTGTTCTAGGCTCTTCTAATGGTTCTTTTCCTTGAGATTTTGTTTCCGTCTCTGGTTGAATCACACCAAACTCGTTGGTATTGTTTGGCTGCGTACTTAAGATGTACATTGTTCCTTCTTTGTCTATGTACGCTTCTCCCTCAAATTTCACCACTGGACGTTCCAATCCAATGGGTTGATCGGGGTTGTGCATTTGCACCACTTGCCTTTGCAAACCATCCTCATAGATGCGAGCACCTAATCGGTTGGTTCGGAGAAACTCTAGTTGTGTTCTATAGGGTCCTTCTGGTTTTTCTAAATAGGCTACATTAGACCCTCCTTCTGGTCTTTCCGTGCTAAATGCCATTTCTGAATCACTAGTATCTGAGTTCTCGTAGGGATAACTAGTGTTCAATCGTTGAGCCCACGATCGTGCAGTAGTTCTTACACTTGCCTCTGATGATCTAAGGCTTCGTCGGTCTGACTTACCTATGTGTTTGCCCGATCTAAGGTTCATTAATTTTGTTCCTTGCACACTCAGTACACGCTCAGATCGTCAATGATCCTTTGTTATTACTGTCTTGATTCTTTTTAGATTTCTTTAGATTCTTGTCTTAATGTATGCGTCAAGAATTCGACTTTCTGTTATAACTTTGAGTTCTCGTTCCGTCAGACTTAGGTTCTTTCCTTTAGGTTTTCGTATCACACACCTTTACTTTAGTCTTGGACTTGATAAATTTAATTCTCTTGAACTTGAGGCGTTCCTATCGTCTTAATCCACAAAAGCTACTGTTTAGCCTAAGCTAAGAATTGACTGAGGGGGTTGAGTAATCTTCCAACCTCGAGTGAGCTTTTCTGGTTGCTCTGATGCCCAAGAAGCCGCGCTTCCCAAGCTTTATGCCCTTCACTGCCTTGCTTTGGTTGCCTTTGATTGCCCTTGCTAGACTTGGAAAAAATTCAATATTAGACCAATTCACAGTTGGATGATCAAGCACTTGAGTATATACACCTTTTAAGTCCCTTCCCTTTTGCCCAACTTTTTAATGCTTGCCCTGGGGGGTAAAAACTAACAAACCGGTGTTTCTCCAAATATGAGCTAAGGGGTCTCCTATGAGTCTAATCACCCAAAAATTTCCCAAAAATAGCCCCAAAATTGGCCAAAAATTGAAACCCTAAAATTTGCGATGGGGGTGCACAATCGCGATGGTCTGAGACAATCACGATGGTCTAGGACCGTCGCGATGGCATGAGGGTGAACAATCGCGATGGCGTGATGCGCAAACCGTCGCGATGGTCTGAAGTGCACCGTCGTGATGGCGTGAAAGTGGACAATCGCGATGGCGTGAGTGTGAACCGTCGCGATGGCTCGATCAGGCGGACAATCGCGATGGCGTCAGTCAACGGTCAACGTGAACAATCGCGATGGTCCAAAGTGAACCGTCGCGATGGTCACAGATGCGATGGCTTGAGCCAATTGCGATTGTCTGGGCGCGATGGCGTGAGCCAATCGCGATGGTCCAAAATTTGAGTTGTCGCGATGGTCCAACTTGCCATGTGGCACCGTCGGCGCGATGGCGTGAGCCAATCGCGATGGTGTGGGGTCAACCGAACAGTCGTGATGGTCCGCGAACCATCGCGATGGTCCAAATGAACCGTCGCGATGGCGTGAGACCGTCGCGATGGTCCGGCCGAGCCGTCGCGATGGCGTGAGCCAATCGCGATGGTGTGACACAATCGCGATGGTCTGAGACCGTCGCGATGGTCCACCAAAGTATGAGTTTTTGCAATGCAAGTATGGATTCCTAGAGGCGCAAGTGTGCTCTACACGCTGGTGTGGTCGCCTTCTTCAAATTCCGAACTTTGCAGACCATCGCGATGGTCTGACACAGTCGGAAATTTCTGACAGAAACTGAAAATTTTACCTTATCCAAGCTTTCCTGATGCACTGGAGCTCTGTACCTGCAAGAAAACTCAAGAAAACAAAAGTACACACAAGCACAAAAGCTCTCTCTCACTCTCTCGCATGCACAAATGAGGGGAAATGAGGAGAATGGGTGGATATGGTGAATTTTTTGATTTTTTTGGAGATGAAGATGATGATGCGGTGATGAAGATGGAGTGTGGGGGAGGTGAAAAACACTAAAAACTAAGTAAAAACAACCACAAAAACTGAAATTTTTACCTTCCAACACCACTTCTTGCTATACTCTTACCATCACACATTCGTCCTAGACTCGATCCCCGGCAACGGCGCCAAATTTGGTGTTGCTCTAGCACAATGGTGAGAACCACGTTAAGAAGCTCCACCTCCTTAATGTCAATCCGCGAAAGAGATAGGAGTGATATGAAGATCGTGAATGTGAGATGAAGTGAGAGTGAAGGTGAGAAGCATAGAAATGCACACACACATACACACACACTATGAAGAGACAAGCAAGACACAATGGAAGGTGTGAAATTAGCTCTATTACTCAAGAACACTATTACAAGCTCAAAAGCACTCTAACCTCAAACAAGCTAACACTAACTAACCTCAAAAATGAGCTCTCTAGCTCTTTTTATAGTTTCTAGACTAGTTTTGACCGGTTTCACATCTAGTGACCGGCATAGTTAAAAATTAGGTCCTAGATGCTATTTGGAAGGGTAAACGATGTCTAAAAATAACGAAAATTGATACGCTTGTTCTACCTAAGCTCCTCAAGCTCGAGGACTCCTCGGCTTGCACAAAATGGAGCTATGGATTACAAAATGGGGTTTTCTATGTTACATATGTTACAATAGTGATGAAAATCACTGTTGAATGTTTTGAAAAGTGATAAAAAACATATTTGTTTGAGAAATTGATCCGACTGGCTCCCTGCTCCATTGTTACATGCTTCCGCGTCGTCTGTGCCTCTGGCTGCTTCCAACACTAGATGATTTGAGCCTCATGGTTGGGTAGAAAGCTTAGCCACCATGGACATTGCTATCAATGAAGAACAGTGGACACCTCATTGTGATGAGGAGGGTTATGATATCTCTTTGTTCATGTGTGAACACTTGCTAGAAGAGTGTGACTCTAATGAGGTCATGGAAGAAAGTCTCTCTTGGCACACTGAACAATTCTTAATCCACTCATGTATTTCTTTCTCCATGCTAGGCCAATACACTCCTAAACGTTTTAGACTATGCAATGTTCATTGTTTAGAGTAGTGATTTCCTAGAAATCCTTCATGGGCTTGTTGCAACCAATGGCTATATTCATTATCTTCAACACAACAAGCTAATACACCCTCTATACCTTGTTTGTACATGCTTCTTGCCAATATTTGATATTTTTGTGATTTTACAATTTCATCTTTGTTCGTTTTTACATTCTTGTTTGCAGGTCTTAAGGTTAGGACTGGTACCAACTTATTTGCCCATTTAGGAACAACTTCCAAATTGAACAGATAAGCGTCAAGTAGTTCATCAAACACTCCTTGTGGTGGCTCTCCTGAAGTGATGCGAGAAATATGGTCCGCCCTTAGGTGGGTCCTACCTTTCCTCGCAACAACTTCAAAGTTGTATTCCCTTAGTAAGAGAAACCATCTTACTAAGCGGATAGTGTCTAAACTTCTTCACAACATACACCATGCCTAAGCCTTCTCTTTCAGTTGTGGTATAATTTTGCTCAGTTGCATTCAATTGTCTACTCGCATATGCTATCGGCAAGTCTAGACTTCCTTCACATGTGGGTTGTGTTAGCACACATCCTATTGCATGATTGGATGCATCTACATGAACATGGAATGGTTTATTCCAATCAAGAGTGATCAGTATCGGTGCTGAGCACAAACGTCTTTTTAGCTCATTGAAGGATTTTTCACATTCATCGTTCCACTCAACATTTGTCGGCAAGGCATAAAGAGGTTTAGCTATGTTGCATACATGTGGATAAACCTACAATAATAACCACAATGGCCCATAAAGGATTGTACCTCTTTAATGTTCCTTGGCCTCGACAACTCAGCTATGGCTCTTACTTTATCCTCATCAGTTGATATTCCGTTCTTAGAAACAATATGACCTAAGATTTTACCTTGTCATACCATGAACACACACTTTTTTGGGTTCAGACACACTCGATATTCTCTGCACTTGTTGAAGATTTGTCTGAGCTCAGGGATGTGGTATCTTCTTTCTTGGGAATGAGCACATAGATCTTCCACATATACTTCTGAGCCCTTTTGCAAGAACTCCTTGAATACATGATAGATGAGCCTTTGGAATGTTGCAGGTGCATTAGTGAGCCCAAATGGCATCACACAAAATGTAAAGATTCTCCATTCTGTGGCAAAGGCCGTTTTGTGTTGATCTTCTAGGGCAATGGCTACTTGGTTGTAACCTGAAAATCCATCAGGGAATCTATAAACTTCCTTATCTGCAACATGCTCTAATAAATGTTCAGTGATTGGAAGCAGATAACTATCTCTAATCGTAGTGGCATTAACTTTTTTAAGGTTAATACACACTCGCAATTTTCCATTCTTCTTGGGCACCACTACAATGGGGGACACCCATTCAGTGTGCTCAATCTCATAGATGAATCCAGCTTCAATCAGCCTATCAATTTCTTCCTTTATTTTGGTTGCATAAGTGTCATTATATGTGTAAGGCTTTTGTTTGGTTGGTTTGGCATCAATAGTCATGGGGATAGTATGAGAGCAAATTTTCGGATCCACTCCCTTCAAGTATCTATAGTGCCATGCAAACACGTCCCTATATTCCCTTAATAGAGCTATAAGCTCTATTTCTTCTTCTGTACTTAGGTCGTCTCCTATGTACGTACATCGCTCTTTGTTCTCTTCAATGGTGACTATGATTTATTTGGTCTTTTCTTTATTAGCATACGCTTCTCCTCTGATGGCCTCTCTCTTAGGCATTCGTACCAAAATTTTTTGGTCTTCAACTTCATACTTCTTGAAGTTGTCTGGTACTTCAAACAATGATTCTTCCTCTTCTTGTTTCACGGCTTTTGTTTTCTTTTTCTTTTGACCTCCTTGACTTCCATCCTTTGAATTTACCGTTTTAATGCTCATGAGAGGCTCTTCTTCTTTTTGGGTGAATACTCCTATATCGTCTAGATAGTGCTTTTCTAAATTAAAGCAACTATCCATTACAATGGACTCTAGATCATCATTGTTCTCTTCTTCTTCTATGACATCACTAGGGTCACATTCGTCCAACAAGGGCTGACATATGAACACTGAAATATCATAACCCTCCTCATCACAATGAGGTGTCCATTGTTCTTCATTGACTGCAATGTCCATGGTAGCTAAGATTTTTGCCTAGCCATGAGGCTCAAATTCCTCATCCGGATAGATCATCAGTGTATATGTTGGGTCTTTAACTGGTCTATCTTCTTGAGAAGTTCCTTCTTCTCACATTGTTAGGCATCTTTCCTCTTCCTTTGCAATCTTGCACATCCACAAATGAGTATCTTCATGCATCCAAGATGGATCAAGTGAACTTCTAGAATGCACAGAAATAGAATCTTCTTATGCTTTGTGGATACAATTCCACTGTAGGGGTGGTACATCTCTGAAGGTATAATCCTTTAGATTGACCTTGGTGGTGACCCCTAAGTGTTGTAAGTACAAGGAGTTGATTCCCCAATCCTGTACTATTTTCATTTGTCGTAGGAAGGGCCTTCCTAGGATCATCTCATAGACATTATTTTTCTCAAAGTCACATATAGCAAATGTGTGTTCAAACTCTACCCCACAAGTAGTTAGAGTTATCCCTTCTAGCAATCCTAGAGGTCTTTCAACATTGCCATCTGCCATTTGAAGCTTCATTCTAGTTGGTCTTAATGTGGGTTTTCCCCATTGCTTCCACAAGGACGTGGTCACAATTGCAACACCAGCACCTTAATCTATGATTTCTTTGGTTGTGTAACCTTGGTAGGTGATTGGAAGATAAGTATTACCTTCTTCACCTTCACTCATGTCTCCGATTTTGTCTAGAGGTATCTCTGGTACTTTCTGCTTATAGCCTGCTTTTGGCATATTGGAATCAAGTTCTAGAACCTGATTCGCCACATGTTTCCATAGCTTTGGTTTTACTTTGAGCAGCTCTTCTACGGTGAGATGACACTGAACCTTAGTGTTCATTGTTGGAAGTCAATGTACATATGGTCCATTTCCAGCAAATCCACATTTTGGACTTAGCATTTTTTTGCAATTTGGGTAAAACTTTTTTAGGCTAGATAGATAGGCCTTGGCGAGAGCTATCTAGTGATATGCTTCACTTCTTCATCAGAGGTCAGAGTTGGGAGAAAACTCAAACCCTAATTCAGCCCAAAATGGAGGAAGAACATGTTTAAGGACTAAACTATTGAAAAGCTAGGTTATTAAGCCAGGATGGCAAAAGCAAGTTATTTTTAGCGATCAAAATAAAGCCAAACTCAATTTTTAGCGATAGATTTTTTTCAAGCCCGAAAAGCAAAAAAAATAACGATCCAATTAACTAAAAATAGCAATCAAGGCTTTTGGAGGATTTTTTTTCAAAAACTTCATGACAACTTTATTGGGATGCTACAACACTATATAAAAAGGTCATGGGCACACTCTTGGATAATTCAAGATAGAGTTGATGCTTACTTGTGTCAATTTTGGAGTTGTGAAGCTTTGGAGGTGAAGGAAGGTGAAGAAGAGGCTACTCTTTTGAAGCAAGGAGTCTTCTACAAGGTGGTGGCAGCTATCTTTTGTAAGTTAACCTTATTTTCTATTTTTAGGGTTTTTGAACCCTAATTTCAAAATTAGGGTTTGCTGATTTTCAGATTTGTTGCACTTTCTTGAGAGGTTAGGTTCACTTTGTTGCTCAATTACTTCACAGATACTTAGATTATAACAACATAATCTAAATTATGTATATCATCATCTTCTTGGCTATTCTTACATCTAGTGAGTGCACAATTATATGGTTGAGTAGTACTCCCATGTTGTAATTCGACCATCTATATTTAGTGAGTAAGCACTTTGCTTATGTTACTTACTCTTGTCTCAAGATCTCTTTCTATCTCTCACTTATCATCTTGTGTAATTAAGTGTGTATGCTCAAAGGTTTTTAGCATTAGAAGATCCAAGGGCCCCAAATTCCAACATTCTTCACGACATCAATGTTCCTTGGAACCACTGAGTCTTCATTTCTTACCAGTATTGTGGGAGCTCTGATCTGAAGAGATTCAGATTCCCATGGGCCTGTGAATTGTGTCAACTCTTGTAAAGAATTAGATTTGAAATCTGATCTCTCGTCTTCTTGTTGCTCTACTTGGTCTCCATAAATGGAAGGAATGTCTTGGGGAAATTGATCATGAAGATCATCAATCTCGGGAATAGGAGGGGGATTACCCTTCTCCTTGGCCCATTTCTCTTCCTTTATTTCCCACAAGAACTCTTGAGAGTACTTGTTGAATTGAAAGAGGTGCTCCCTCATCCACAGAATCAGGAACATAAGCTTTCCTTGGCAGTGAGCTTTCTCTTTCAACAACTGGTTGAGCCTGTGGAGGTAAAGAAACCTAGGCTTGTTTACCAACTGCTCTAATCTTTTTGGTAAGCCCTAGAAATGAAAATCTGGCTTGACAGAGTTTGTCTGATTGAACGATTGACTGGTCTTGAGCATAGCCTAAGCTAGGTCTACCATTTTCATGCACATTTTTGTCCGTTCAATCTCTAAATCTGCTCTAGGGTAACTCTTGTCTAGGTTTGTAGCTATTGGTCCTTCTTGAAGTCGAGCCTAGTAGGCCTTGAACATCATGTCCAAGCCTTCTATGGTTGGATCTGCAAGAACAGACCCTAATTGTGGTTTATTTACAATGAGTGGTGGGGTGGATGGAGGTTCGACATGCAAGGGATTTTGAGATGCAATATCTTCTATTTTTGTTTTTGTGTCTTTTAGGCTTTCCTCTAGTTCAGATAACTTTTTATTCCACTTACAATTGGCCTTCTCTCTGGTATCCTTCCAAGTTCTTGTTTTCCTCTTACTAGGCTCTCCTGATTCACTTGATTCTGATTGATCAGCTATTTTTGCTTGTTGTACGGCTTGTGCCCTAGTAACTACCTGTATAGGAGCCACATTACTGCTACTTGTGTTGGAATCCACCACTAAGCCTACCACATTAATGGGTGCAACCTTGGGTGCACTGGAGGGATTCCTGGGACAATCTCTCGAGAGATGTTCCTTGCCGCATTCAGAACAAAAACCTTGTATTGTGATGTTTTGTCCTTGTCCCAGAATTGATGGGTGGGGACATTCACGAATGAAATGGTCGCCTTGACATCTAAAACATGGTCCTCTAGGGGCTTGTGGTCTTACTTGTCCCAATTGGGGCCTGAGGTTAGGATTTGTATACATGACATTGGAGTATTCTGGCTCCCAATTTTGATCCATAGGTGGTGCCTCATATTGATACGAATAAGTATCACTATGCTCATGTGACTCTGTATAATAACCATGTGGACTATCTTCATGGGAGTAGTCTGAACTATGAGCTTGAGATTCATTTTCTAAGACCAAAGGCGTTACCGGCACCAATGCTTTATTAAGGTTCTCCTCTGCCACTGCATACTTAACTAGAATCACATTGGCAGGAGCTGGTGGTTGGTTTCCTAGGACTAGTTATGGCCTATATGGTACCTGATATTGCTGTTGTGGTCTATAATATGGCTGTTGGTATTGGTTCTGATACCTACCCTATGGATAAGGTCGCTGATAATTTTGTCTGATAGCTTGCCTGTTGTATGGACAATCTTGGGTCGTGTGGTCTGTGTATTTTCTCTTAATAGAGCAATACAGAGCATTAGAGTTTCCTTGGGGTTGAGCCATCGTCACACAAACATTAGCCATGTGGTCTCCTCCACAATTGTAGCATCGCTTCAATGAGGTGATCCTTGGTGCTTGTCTATTTTGAACTCCTAGCTTCTTGGCAACTTGCTCATCTATCTCATCTATCTCCATGGAGGTTCTGGAAGTGTGACTAGTAGAACTCTCTGAATCCTTATAGGGTTTTGACAGTCCTAACTCCTCACCCAAATTGTATGTATGTATGTATGCATGCATGCATGCATGCATGCATGCATGCATGCATGCATGCATGCATGTATGTATGTATGTATGTATGTATGTATGTATGTATGTATGTATGTATGTATGTATGTATGTATGTATGTATGTATGTATGTATGTATGTATGTATGTATGTATGTATGTATGTATGTATGTATGTATGTATGTATGTATGTATATATATATATATATATATGTGTGTGTGTGTGTGTGTGTGTGTGTGTGTGTATGTATATGTGTGTGCATGTGTGTGTGTGTATTCATTGTTAATATTGGATGTTTAAGGAATACACGGGTCTCCACCCCCAAGCAATCCAATACCTCATTTGCAAAAATCTATGCGGCCATTAGTATCATCACCAAAAATCTAAGGTATGTTTCCACCATTGTATTATATAATAAAGCTCCTTTTATCATTAATACTATGATGAAAAGCAAGGGAATGAGAGGGAAACCTTGCACAATGGACTAGCTGAGTGCAAAGGGCTCAAAGAGCTACTTATCTACATTCATTCTAACTCTCATGTTTCCCAAGTGGGCCATTTCCATCTTGATGAGCCCTTTCATTATAACATTCCTATGGAGAGAATGAAGAAGCCAATTCCATTCTAGCATTTAAAGTTTGTACATGTCTACTTTAGAGAAGAGGATATCTTCACATGTTTCATTAGCATATATCGTTGCTCCACATGCATATTTGTAGGCTTCTAGGATTTATCCTCCTTTATTCAATTATTTTCAAAGTCATTGAGTATGTTAAGAGGCTTCTAGGAATTGCATCAGAAAAAAAATCCTAGGTAAATCTACATAGGGTGTAAAAAAGGTTAGTATACCTAGAAAGGAGGCATTCTTTATCTATTTTGATAGTGATATGTGTGAAAATATTTAGCACCATTGAGGCACCTTTTTCCCTCTTTAGGAAGCTTTTTGTCGTCAACTTTTATATATGCATATAACCCTAATGGGTCACTTATCATTGTACATTCACTTGGCAATACTAAAAGCTTCTTCTTCTTCCTTGTGATGTTCATGCGCTTTTGCAAACTTGGAAATCCAACAATTGGTATCAAAGGAGGTCATTGTTTCATCTAGGGCGTCATCAACACCCCTCTATTCAGTCTCTAAATTGCATGAAAATTGGTAACTTATGCCGATTGAAAGTTCAAAACTACTTCACTTTGTCATGCTAAAATTTTGATTTGAGCTCATTTCAGCCTTTGAATGCACTATAGTTGCAGCTACGCAAGAAATTTTTTTCTTTCGTGCCTAATATATATAAAGGTTTCAATTTGTTAGTACAAGCAGCTCGAAGTCTTCTACAAGTCTAGTAGAGCTTGATTGGGTAGTTATGTTCAACTTTCTGAGATATAATCAGATTTCTACATCAAGATATTTAGCCATTGGTCGTGGCTCGAAGCAATGATGTTTTCCCTATCTTGGTTATTGAGGACAAGTTGGATGGTACTAGTTACCTACTATGGGCATATATGAGCCGTCATGTATTGGTAGAAAAAGGGTTATGGAATATTGTGCTCAGTATTGAAAAACATCCTACTACACTTGCAAATATAGTTATTGAAAGTGATGCAGATGTTTGTTGAAGATGATGATCTTGAATTTCTTAGTTGTGTTGTGGTTTGTGTTGCACCTATTGCAAAGCAACTTCATTGGGATTAAGATGATGCACAAGCGCATGCATTAATAGCTTTGTCTATCAAACATGCCATTATCCCTCATTTCGCTCATGCAAGACAACAAAGGATGCTTGGAATACTCTTACAAAATTATACCAAGCAAGAAATGGGGCTTGTATTGCAGGAGAATTTGATTTCTATTGATGAAGTCTTGCCAGAAAGTTTACTTGTACTATTCTTAATGTCTTCTAGACTCATATCATAGTTTTGTTTCTCTTGATTGATGATGAAAGGCAATCCAATCCCTTAACATTTGAAGAGTGAGTCTCTATTTTATTGTAGGAAAATCAATCCAAGCAAAATAGATCAATTATGTGTGTTGCAGATGAGTCTTTCTTATCTAGTCAGAAGGGCAAAGATAAATGGATCTCATCTACTATGAATAAAGAAGACTCTATGGATAATTTTTTTATAAAGATCAAATATTTGAAGGAGAAGTTGATTTCTATTGATGAAGTCTTGCCAAAAAGTTTACTTGTACTATTCTTAATGTCTTCTAGACTCATATCATAGTTTTGTTTCTACTTGATTGATGATGAAAGGCAATCCAATCCCTTAACATTTGAAGAGTTAGTCTCTGTTTTATTGCAGGAAGATCAATCCAAGCAAAATAGATCAATTATGTGTGTTGCAGATGAGTATTTCTTATCTAGTCAGAAGGATAAATGGATCTCATCTACTAGTAAGTAGAAATCCATACCTAAAACAAAGTATGCTAATCTTGTTCATAATAAAGAATGGGCATTTACTATTGTTTGCAGTTATGACCCATCTTCATATGAGCAATGTATGGCTACTGTGGACTCACATGTTTGGTACTTTAATAGCCATGCAACGAAACATATTACCTCGCAACGCAGTTTCTTCACTTCACTTGAGCTTTTGCCCCTATACCAAATACTATCACATGCTAACAATGCCTCTTAGCTTGTAATGGGAGTTGAAAAGATCATTCTGACTATTGCTAATGGAAGTTCTTTCACATTTTGAGATGCTTTATATATGTCAGGGATCAAGAAAAATATATTTTCTATTTCGGTATTATTCACGATTGGCTTGGTTTTCAAATTTGTTGATGATAGATGTGCAATTCATGATCTCTCGAATGGTGATGTTATTGTTGCTTCTAACATTTTGTGTCATGAATTGTATAAGCTCATGGACTATGCGAAATCTATGAATGATTCAACATTTGGGATTTAAGATTCTCGTGTTATCTTAGATGCAAAGCTTTGGCATGCATGCTTTGGTCATCTAAATTTTGTTAGTTTGTTGCACTTGCACAAAACTAAAATAGTATCCTTGCTTTCCAAACTTGAGATATCTAAGCATGTCTATGAGGGCTGTATTTTGGGCAAAATGCACAGTTCCCTTCATAAAAGATGGATCAGTTAGAGCTTCTCACAAATTGCAACTTGTTCCTATTAATATATATGGTCCTATGTAGACACCTTGATTTGGAAACTACCTATATTTCATGACTTTCATTGACGACTTTTCCAGGCATGCATAGGTGTATCCATTGAAATCACAGCCTAAAGAGTTTATGTGCTTTTAATAGTTCCTAGTTATGGCCGAAAATCAATCATCATGGACATCCTGCATTCTAATCGAAGGGGGAAATAAATCTTCACTTATTTGCATGCCTCTTTTGAGATGATAGGTTGGGAACACTTGCATCATTATTTGGACATTCAATTTATACAAGTTTATTCAATTTATGCAAGTTTATGGAGGAATAACTTTGTGTCAAACAAAATATATTAAAATATTATCATAGCATTTTGGCCTTGAAGATTGCAAACCTATTTCCACTCCCATGGAAACAGGTTTATAGTTGAGTCTTCATGATGTTGAAGATGCATGTGATGTTGTTTTATATCAATTGGATGTTGGATGCTTGATCTACTTATGCATGAATAGGCCTAATATTCAGTTTCCTATATCTCAGTTGGATGCTTGATTTACTTATGCATAACTGGGCTTGATATTCAATTTACATTGCCCAGGTTTCAAGCATTGGTACGCAGTTAAGCACATCTTTTGTTACTTGAGTGGTACCCACCTACTTGGATTGTTTTATCGCAAGGGGGGATCATTACCACTAGATTTACGTGATTTTTTCTTTACTCCGATTCCGTTTGTTGCTATGAAACACTCATGTATCCACTAGTGGTTTTTGCTTCATGCTTGGTAATTCATGCATATCTTGGTTGAGCAAGAAGAAGCCTACTATGGCCACTTCTAATTGTGAGGTTAAGTATAGGGAAGCTTTCAGAGTGACTATTGAGTGTCTGTGGCTTACACATCTTTTGGCTGATTCGGGTGTTGATCATTCTTCCACCACGATCTTTATGATAATCAAAGCACACTAGTAGTTGCAACGAACTCTATGTTCCATAATTGCAAATAACACATTGATGCACACTATCATTATGTCAAGGAGAGGTTCTTTGCTGGAGAGATCAATTTGGCTTATGTGCCCATGAGATAATATTGCACACCTTTTCACAAAGGCTCTACCTGAAGCTTTTTGCAAAGCTTTAAGCTTACTTACTTTTATGAATTGGTTTCTTTCCACATAACTTGGCACTTCCTTATACATAAGTGCCAACTCATTGTTTACCACATCACTCCTAAGGAGGATTTGTTGATATATTTAGGTAGTGATGTGTGTGAACACAGTTCAGGCTGTCAAGGTAATTTTTTCTCTCCTTCAGAGGTTTATTTCCTCCAGCTTTTATATATGCCTGTAACCCTAACGAATCACTTATATTTGTACATTCACTCTATAAAAAATTCAATATTGTGTTGTTCTCCAAGCTTCTTCTTCCTTGTGTTGTTTGTATGCTTCCGCAACCTTGAACTCCAACAATCATAGGAGGTTTGATCAATAATGTTCCTACAACAATTGGCATATCTAAGTGGCATCTAAGTGGCATATCAACTACGTGGATCATCTTCAAGTTGCCTTCTAACTTCATCCCAACTAAATTGACTTGGGATACTAGTCAAAACACTTAGTTGCTACCAAATAGAGAGATATAAACTTAGATTTACTTTTTTTCAAGATAATGTGTTGGAGTCTCAATACTACTTTGACTTAATCAAATCTTCAAATAAAATTTCCCTTCATTTTTCATATATCCTCAAAGCTATCTACCATATTTAGATCACATATGATCACGATCTAGGTAGGGATAATAATCATGTGTTCCAACAATAACATGCTTCATTGATAAAGGTACAATTGAGATTTGAAGCAATAAAACTGAGACAATCAATTAAAGCTTCATATATTAAAGGCGATCTTATCTTACAACAACATTTCCCAGCATAAGTTAGAGATGAAAAATAAGTATTGTTTCAACCAACATATACTTTCATGTATGTAAGGCTTTTGTGATATCTTTGACATTCAATACTTGAATTTTTTTAAGAATGATGAGATCCAAACACGAAAGAGGGGAGGAGAAGGGGGAATAAAGCGTTTCAGAAATTTAGATTATCATTGCTGTGCATTCACGTTCTAGTATAAACGATTTGTTAAGCAACATTAAAGCACACTTTTAAGGAATTGAAATCTTCACCTGAAATGAAAGGTGATTTGCCAAGTAATAATTGAACATCTATACGCTAAGCATAATGGACATAGGCCGAAATTCAGATGGAGATTACTTATTTGCTTTCCTATTCCATCTATAATTCTCAATGGCGATAAGTTCATCCTATCAACTACATCATTTTTTAAGCCTCATGCTTCAGAACTTGAGAAAGAATATACATTAATAAAAATCATTTAAGTACAAGAAATCATCCATAAGTTACCTAAGCATAGAACTACAGTATGCACCAAATATGAATTTTATTGAGCTCGAAAAGACCCTCTAGTGCAAATACACTTACATGCTGAATCTTCTATTCTCGCTCTCCATGCACATAAGTGCTCAACAATGTAATAGACAACGTGCAACAGTAAAAAGTAACATTATACTTGGCAAATTCACCATTCTTGAAGTATATTTATATGGCCACCTGCCACTAGGACATACACGGATGCTATACTCTTCTCAAAACACGAATCAACATAGTTATTATATTTTCAAAACACATTGACATGCGCACTACCTACAAAATACATTCATACATACAAACATACATACATTCATACATACAAAAATACATACATAATGCATGCATGCATGAATGCATGATGCATGCATACATACATACATACATACATACATACATACATACATACATATGTACATAGATATTTACATGCATGCATACGAACGTATGTACATATGTACGTACACTAATATATACATGCATGCATATTTATTTAGTTAGTTATTTATTAATTTTTATTTATTTATTCATTCATTATTTATTTATTCACTTACTTCTTTACATATTGATTTATTTGTTTTAATACTCAGATGAATCTGTATCAATAACAATGGCATCAGTGCACTATAGGACTATAAAAGATTGTCTTGGACAAATTTACACCACAATTTACTCCAGTACACATTTCATGCTTTACATGGAGTGTAACTGAAAGTAGCTGAATCTATAAAAGCACAATCCATCTTTCTTCGTTCCTTTTCTGTAAACAGCTCCAGTCCTTATATTCACAAACCCTTAAACTTTCCAGGATTCAGAATTGTTCACCGAATTTATCCACCAAAATTTGATGCTCAAAACTTATAAACTAACTATTATTGTTCAAGGAAACATGAATCAATTTTACTTACACGAGTATTTAAAAATGTTCAATTCCATGAGCAATCAGACACTTCAAGAAGATTCGAAGCTTTGAACTAGGTGATGCATATCCTTCGATTGCTTTTTATGCCGAGTAATTGGGATTTCATTCCTAATTTGATGCCAATCTGCCAATGCATCCTGAATATTGTTCCAACATCTTGCAGCAGAAGGGAAGAGAGAAAAAGAAGGGGGGATATATAACAGATTGTTAAACAAAAATGAGATCAATGCACTTCCAAACTAAAGAGCACATTTGAATCCTCCCAAGGGGCATTACAATAATATGAGTCATGCAAAAACCTAAAATTCCTGCAGCAATAAAGCCTACATATTGAATCAGTTTTAGTAGTAATTTTTTATTTACTTAGAATGTAATGCAACTGCAGGGCATACAATGAATCCCCATATGGTTTCCAGAAAACCATGCTACTTGCAGTCTGAGAATCAAGCCTAAACCAGAATGAATCTTTTGTCTTATCAGATGTATCCACTTTAGCCATCCATGTATTTAGCAGATAGTCTCCTTGAAGGGGGAAATGCACATTCCCTCTTGTATGGCACAAAATACATTTAAAATAGCAAACACAAAAAAATATACACTTTTCTCAATGCATTGAATGAAGGTCTGACATACTTGGAAACAGATTTGTCCAAAAGAGTTTTCTAGACTTTCCAACATCCAAGTCTGCAGCATATTTCACTGTCGTCCATTTATTCATTCAGACTCATTCAATGGAAATAGGGAAAAACTGGGTGATATCTACATGTTTCAAATACTTAATTAATGCCTAAACCAATGAGATAGGCATATTTGCATTCTTTTTTTTTCTTTTTTCCAGTTAGGTGACTTGAACTCTGGTGTAAAATTAAGTCACATGCAGCACAAAAACGGGTCTTGTTTCCAATTCAATTTGGACTTTCTGACCTATCTAAATCAGATATCTGATTCTTGTCAACAGTGACTATGGACTGACATGAGCTTAATTTCAAAAATCCTAAAAGTGTTCCCTGAATTGAAAAAATCAAAATACAAGAAAACTGCAAAAGGAAAAATCAACCTAGATATAAACCAAAGAATCAAGGATGGTTATCCATGATCTGATACCAATAAGAAGAAACGATTCCATCTCAAACTTGTATAATTTCACAAGACACACGGGTCCTTTTAGTTTCACAAACAGACAAAAAACAACTGTCCAAGGGCCTCCACATAAATGATTGCAATCCAAAGTGTGTGTGGTAGTCATGTATAAGGCTTCAAAAAACAAAGTCAACAAAGCAGAAGCGTGCAAAATGTCAGCTCTTTTACCTGAGAGTGATAAACATAGAACAAACAAAGACACAGCACTGTGATTGTCTCATGACATGATGTCATACAAGCTCGCTTTTGATTGCTTCCATTCCCATGACTCGTACAACACAAAAGAAATCTGAGTAGGAATAACGCAAGGAGGATCCCTGTTGCCAACCATCTCCCTTCTAATGTGGTTATCATAGACATGGACAACTTGATGTATGGATCTGGAGCAATAATCACAAAGACATTAATATTTGTTATTTAGAATCAATGATAAAACCATGCCAATATATGAGCAGTCCAAGTTCATACAATAAGATACACAACCAGTTAATCAGCAAAATGTCCTTATTCTTGATATATATATTTTTATCCCAGTGGAACTTGCATTGAAGAAAAATGAAGGGAAACAGATGAAAATGTTCGAGCACCCTGAACTGAAATTTTCTGGCTTGGATTACTTGCTGAAAACATCTCAAGGAACCAGCAAGTGCCACTGATATATAATAATTATCATGATCAACTAACAAGGGAATATCTGACAGGAAACAGCTGTAACATCAACAAGACATCTTCAAGTCTTGATCAAGGATAGTGATAACAACTGCGATTAACTGATATTGATCATATCTCCCAGCAGTAGCAGTTAGAATATCCTTCAACCATTATATGACTAGGCATCACAATATGTAGCAGCTCTTGATTCCATCACTCTGGAAGATGAATCTGACTGTTGAACAACAGCTCAGTGAAAAAAATCTGAAAGTGCCCTTGCTTCAGGAGGTTAGGTATGTCCATTCAGAAATGCATCTTTGCCTTCAATTTCATCTTGATCCAAACCCTTTTGGAGCAACTGTTGCAGCTTGTGGTGAACTATATTTGCTCTTGAGTTCCATCCTGACCCTCTTCCTCTTTGCTGTTCCAGGAGGTACCTGGAAATTAAGAAAGAGAGTGACTATATAAGATAAGCTTTCATTATGAAAAACTGATTACAATTCCCACAAATTATCTCTAAAAGGGTAAAAGTCTTATAAGTGGAATTTCCATACCTTACGAGCTGCTTTCCATGCTTCTTCCAGGTTGTCAAGGCCTGGAATAGAACCTCCTTGCATTATGGACATAAGATTCTTCATGCGAGCACGCATTTGAAATAACTGTGACACCATCTGACTAACCTGCCCACATATTTGTAATACACATACTAAGTTACCACTGCTTGCAACTGCATTCATGAACAAAAGGCAAAAGAACAGGAAATGCTGTCAACATCCACCTGTTCCTGTGATCTTCCAGAACCAAGCGCAACCCTCCGCCTTCTCGAAGGTGATTGAGCCAGAAGCTCCGGATTCGATCTTTCCTCTGGAAAGAAAATCATTGTTCACAAAAAAAAGGCACTTTTCAGAGAGGACCAAAATAACACATGTAGATGCATCACTACTGCCAATCCATAAGTTTGCTGCTCAAATGCTCCATGGTGAACTGGTCAACTAGTAATTTAGAGAGTCGAGATGGAATCAAGAATGCAAGAGATTACATGCATGCCATTATGTCAACAGTAATCATCTTCTGCTTCCTTCAAAACTCAAAGTGGGAGAATCCAGGAAGCATCAATATCTAATATCCATTCAACTGGAAAGCACTAACCTCTTCAGTTTAGCCAGAGGGAATGATAACAGCTAATATGTCTGTATCACATTGCTCTTGCCTCATAAAGCATTCACAAAACTTGGCACACATTGATGACATGTACAAATAGACTTCATCTTCTGCTCTGATTGTTGTATTGATAAGCTCAGGCAGAAAGCAGTTGACCCAATCTACTTTACTGGTGAATAAAAATCGATTATGTTGGGGGAGGGTGTGATACAGTGCAGCCATGTGTGGGAAGGTATTTTGTTTCTATGAGAACAGAGAGTGGGAGTGGGAGAGGAGTGAAGGAGGTCTTTCTTTGACCTGAAATATTCATTCAACAAATGTCATTCTCAAATTTTACCATCTCAGAAGAAGGCCAGGAATGTAAGGTTAGTCTTGCTTCTGTGCTCGTAAATTTCAACCCACACTGGATCAAAACTGCCAGTATTGCATTTAATTCAGTATTCTCTGAAGTCAATGCACACTTACTTGGTGTCATGGAACTGATCATTGACTCCACTATTTTCAAGCTCTTTTCTGCTTCACGAATTTGCTCTTGAGACATCTGCGTGTTGATCAGGATTATAAGCTCCAGTTGCACTTGAAAAACTGTTAGCAAAGGCACCATATTACCTTCCCCATCCCAGGAAGTAAGCTAACAACCCGGTTCATTGGTCCCATTCGGGCAAGAGCTCTTGTCTGTTTAAGGAAGTCATTGAAGTCGAATTTCGCCTCCATAATCTTCTTTTGCAGTTCTTCTGCCTCCTCTTCAAGCATCTGAGGATGGATATGGATGAGATTTTAGCAACTTGCCAATCAAGCAATGAAACATACATTATCTTTTTCCCATTGTTAACAAGTTTATTGAACCTAACAAGACCTAGTGCAAAGTAGATTAAAAAAAAGAGCCTCGTTCACTTACAACTTCTTGTGCCTTTTCAACAAAAGATAGAACATCACCCATGCCTAGAATGCGTCCAGCCATTCGATCAGGATAAAATGGCTCCAAAGCCTCCATACTTTCACCTTGTCCAACAAACTTGATTGGTCTTCCTGAAACCTACATTGCACGTCACTAGCTAATCACTTACCAGCAGTACATAAAGATTATCAAGGGAGAGAAATCCCCCCCCCCCCCCCCCCCCCTTTCCAGAAACTCTCAAATTTGTAATATTTGTCTATCTCTTCCTCTCCTCACAAAAAAAGAAAAAGACTGCATATTATTAGCTCATAAATAAATCCATGTTTAGTCCTAATCATGAATTCAATTAGGCAAAGAAAACATCCACCTGCCAATTCAACTTCAGGGAAGAAATCTGAAGGGGGAAAAATGGAGGACATGGTCTGAAACATCTCTCTCTTCCTAGAAGTAAACGGATATGTTATCAATAAGAAGGGTGGTTCTACACATGACAACAGCACCCGCACAATCCCCATTTAAGATCCAGGAAGATGCTTATTCAAAAAACACATTGAATGTCTGCTTAGTTCACCACCAATTTGGGTGATACCCCTAAGGAAGAAATACAGGGAAGGTGGCAATAAGCTGCCAGTCTCAGAACCTTTGTGCTAGCATTAAAGGGAACTTTCTGTTCTATAATTCTCTGCTCTGCTGCTGCCATACTGTGTGAATGCACAAACAGAGACAATACGATTGCAGCTTTTTTTGAGTGTTCTGCCACCATGCTCGTCTGAATGCTGCCTGATTGCAACAGATAATATGATACAGACTTCCTAAATGTGTCATCATTAATCTCACCAACAAATGAACAAAGAACAAAAACGCACTTATACAAATAAAAGGACACGTTTAACCTCTTTACAGATCTCAAAGAGCTTCAAAAGGGGAATCACGTTACAGAATTATTAATTGAAAACTGAGCCTCACGTGCAATAAAGTGCGAGCATAACTAAGCTATCTCAGGTTATCAAACATATTGGTCGCAGACTGCACGGTACCAATTGATGCATCAAGAAAAGAACTTTTAAATATATGAAGCATTGAAAATTATTGCAAAACATTTTGAGCTGAATCTGAAATACTTGCAAAAGTTAATATTTGATTAAACTAAAACAAGTATACTAAATTAGCATGCTGCAGTTCATTTTTATAGAGAATCTTCCTTCATGTGGAATTACTCAGAAAGAAGTGGAAATGTTGTCTTCCACGTTTATTCAGTGAAGTATGTCAAAAGAACACCAAACCTTTCAAATTAAGTTACATGCATGCAGTTCGCTTCAGGCTGACTCAAATATTTCAAATAATCATCTTCACTGTCACAAACTACAGGGCTTAGGTCAGCCACACCATATGCTCTGGCTTGAAAAGCTTTTTTGCTTCTGTCTGACAAAGTTCAGGATGTGTTACAGCCCAACCTTAGGCCTTGCACATAAAAGACCAACTCCAAAAACCGAAGATTATCGGCTCTCTATAGGAATGCAATCATTAACATCGATGGGCCATGTTCAAAAGAAATTGATTCTAATGAATGATCAAATGCAGTAACCAAGTTGGATGGTCTAGAATTGATGACGTCAGACTTTGAAAACGAACAATCGTTCAATTTTAGTCAAAACTTCATTACTGTCAAAGAGCTCATATTTCTTGTGATGAAATCCTGCAGATCAACGATCTTTCTTTTTTCCTGTTCCTTTTTTTAAAGCCAAAATCGACCCTTTTGTTACTCACTTGGCTTGAACTTCTGAAGAAGAAAAAAAAAATCGAAGGCAGAAAAAAACTAGCTACCCTTAGACATTTAATGCTTAGTTCCCTCAACAGCAATGAAAGAATGCCTACCTCTCTCACACTTAAAGCAGCTCCTCCTCTTGAATCACCATCAAGTTTTGTCAGAATCGCCCCAGTTATGCCAATCTCAAGGTTGAACGCAGATACTAGGGCTGTTTATAGGATGGAAAAAAAATTAATATAATTGACTCCTATCGTCAAGTCATGCAAACTTCTGTCAAAGACTGAAATAAGATTATTACACAAAAATACAAATGAACAAAAATTATGTTTACTTGCAGAGTAAAATAACTGATGCTGAGAATTGCATCCACTTAGTGACAATATTATAATTCATAACTATGATAGTATCTATTTGATTCAATGGGTCCTCGATTGTTGTTCAAAAATGGATTTATAGGTGATCAATACAGAAATAATCCTACCTAAGAAACCCGTGATCTGCGGAATGTAAAGGATTTCTGCCCTGAGAAATTTCTTGTGTGCATGTATAGGAATAAAAGTTTAAAGAGATCCGATCTACATCAAAAAGAAGACCATTATACAAAGGATACATTTGTAAATGCAAATAAGACCTAGAGAAAAAGAGAGACAGCAAAAAGGAAAAAGAAAGACATGATAAAGTGACAAATCAGTGCCCTCCCCATAAAAAATGATTCAAGGACAAAGAAAATGTTACATCGCCAGCAATACAGTGGATGGGTCGATCATCTGGAGCAATCTTCTCAAGGTCAATCCTAAAACTGGTGCCAGACCCTATGTTGGTGTCCCCATATCCCTTTAGGATGGTCAATCTCTATGTCCCCATATCCCTATGTTGGCAGTCATATCAAGGTCAATCGTAAAACTGGTACCAGACCCTATGTTAGTGTCCCCATATCCCTTTAGGATGGCACAGTGGGTACTCCTGATGACTACCTTATGAAGTTGGATGCATGAGGAGGCCTTTTGAAACATTGAAAGCCGGAATTTTGAAAATCAAAAGATAACATGAATATATACACAAAACACAATCAGACAACAAAATGCAACCAACAAAAAGGGGTAAAGGAAGAAAAATAGAAATGTAATGCAAGATTTGAGTCATTGCAAATTCCTGAACTGTAGCAATCATCAATTGAAGCATACCCGCAGCCTCCTGTCCAGTCATAGCATCTACAACAAGAAGAACCTCGGATGGATTGAGAACTTTCTTCATTTGCTTCAACTCATCCATCATTCCTTTGTCTACCTGATAGAACACAACCATTACTTAGAGAAAATGCAATGATAATGAAAACAGGATCTGGGGTACTAAACTGAAAGTGAAAAAGGAAGACAGACTTCTTCATGCAGCTCCTTACCCTTTGCCTTATGTCCTTATCCCCCTTCCAGGGTCACATAAAGCAATAAAGAAGATAAAAAGTCCACTTGACCCCTCAATCCACCCACCCTTATGCATGGCATTGACTTAATATGCCTTATTTCCATACTTGTACATTGAGAGTCATGTTCTTATTCACAGTTTTGACCAAGGAGTTCAAGTTCTAGCAATTTTCTGGTATCTCAAAGGACTTGCACCCAAGCTTGATCATTAGAACATGCAGTTCCCTCTTGCCAAACAAGAAGAATAGCCCATCTACTTTGACTGTATGCATACATGGATACCCATATCCATTTGAATTGGATTATTCAGGACCTAAAGCAATATTTGGGGGTCAACATATGCACATTTAAGTAAAGGACTGAATTGATGGTTCTAAAACTTAGGGACTTGAAGGGTTTTTTTCCAAGGTTTTAAGGTCATCCTATAGATATCAAGCAATGGGTCAATAGATTTTCAAGTGGCATAGATAAGCAGCAGCACCGCTTCAGAGATCAGCACAGAATTAAAGAAAAAGAGACAATTAGCACCATTGAATTATTTATGCCACCTCAATCTCTGAGTCACTGTCTTTACATTTTTTATCTATCGCAGCCTTCCTCTTCCTGGACACTATTGACAGCCCCTAGTTTCTAATGTGTAGCTATGAGCTATTGACAGCCCCTAACCTCTAATTTTTGTAGCTATTTTTCCTATCTTCTATTTCAGGATCGGCTTCTCTTGCAAATCAGCCTTGAGTTTGTATGTTTGATGCATGTCATAATCGCTTGTTTCAGTTCTTCTTTGTCTCATTGTTTACCACATGAAACCATCCATTTTGGAGACATTTCTGACCAGAGTCCAAAAGCCTATTTCAGTCCTCACAAAGCCACAACAGACTAAAACTCAGCAAATGAAGGAGATACATTACAGTACATTTCCAACAAGTTATACATGCAATGGCTGCTGCATCCAGATGCATCCGACTCCTCAATACCTGACGTTTTACGGACTGCAATACCTGATAGATTAGCAATTCATTATTAATGGGACTTTTTTTTTTGACCAGGACCCCGAAGTTTTAAGTGAGTTTTCTTGTTATGGAACATTCGTAAGCATTCCTCTGGTTATTTGGCAGTCTCAAGTCGTGCGCAGTGCAGGGTCTACATTCTACTACAGTCTAGACTCTACAGTACTACTAGCGCCAGGCTCCAGCCCATATAAACCATCGGACATGCTTAAACCTCAAGGTATTAACGGACTTTATGCTGCGTTTGCATATGTATAATATGACTCTGACCATGTATGAGACATGACTGTATGTCACATCATATATGAGACTGACACATCATATGACATACATTGATACATCATACATTTTTAGGCTTTCGCCTATGCTGATGTGGATATGTGATGTGGAAGCCTTAAATTAGGCGCCCTTATTCTCAGCCCTAGGATGTAATGCTTTTTCTACTTTTGATCTATACCTTAGATGATTACAACTTAATCTTTGACTTTCAAGATGTTTGACCAGATATTAGGATTTGACTTCCGACCTCAAAATTGATGTCTAATAGTGGAGTGCTATACATGGTCGGATAGCTTTCATGGAGCACTACAAGAATAAGTAACAAAGAAATTTTACCATATATCTTCACCATTTCCCAAAAATGGAGACCATTTCTGACCACTTATAGACCTGCACTGTGCAGGTATGGTTTCTCCTAGTGGAAGATTGAGCCTTTTTGTTGATTTGCTAACAACTCCCTGTTGGAAAACAATGCCATATTGAGGGGTCCAAACGCTAACTTTCAGGTATGGTGAAAATGGTCAAAGATGGGCGGGCTGAAACTATTGCATATTCTCAAAGTAATCCTCAGGAGTTTTCTATTGATAAATAACACTTTACCATTTAATACCTAAAAACTCCTAAAATCTGAAACCCAAATTTCTGCTTTACACATGCTTTTCATCTATATTCAATCAATGGATGAGATTTGAAGATGGAGAAGCATCCTAAATCAATAGCTGAGATTTAACCCAACCAAAAGCATACCTAAAAGCCAAAATCGAAAAAAAAAATCAAAAATTAAAAAAAAAAAAAAAAACAATTAGGGCTTTCCGTTTTTCCGGTGAGATTTTTGCTGTTGGTCTTTTTTGGCAGATCTAATCACTTTTGCTTTATGCTTTTTGGAAAAGCTGGTTCTCTCTTAGCCTATATAAAGAGGGCTTTGTCCACACTTCTTATCAGCCAAGTTTATACAAGCTATTCTAAGCTTGAGCTCTATATTAAAAGCTAGTGGTGCAAATTTTGGAGGAGCTTGAAGCTGATGTGCTGCAGAATTTGAAGTTCTTGCTGCTGCCCTTTATCTCCTACACACATCCCGTGTGTCCCCTGCTGATTTGTGTAAGTCGCTGCTATTCTTTTGTTATCTTCAACTCTTGCTTCTGTACTAGGTCAAGTACTTTAATCTTCAAGATATAAAGACCTATTAGCTGCTTCTTATTCAGGAGTACAAATCTCAGTTAGGGTTTGCTGCTGGACTGTTATAAACAGTTCATTATTCTTCTTATATTGAACACACACGGTGTGTCTCTTTTAATTCCTAGGCACAGTTCTCTTACTCTTTTACCTAGAGCCCTCAAGATTCAGCTTATATTCAGTTTTGTATATTTACACACATTGTATAGACATTAACTAATCAGACATTATTTTTTTAGCAGCACTTGCTACTCTTTTACACTCTCGTCTCTTGACTGTCTCATAGTCATTTCATCTATCTTATTTGGTTCAAGGTGTGTGTGTGTTTAAGAATTCTAATTTTTGGAAAGATCCTCTGCTTATATCTGGCCTACATCACTTCCAACACTCCCCTCCTAACCTAACACTAGGGGAGTATGCCATGTAGGAATATTTGTTATAGAAGATTTTGGTACCTCTAAGATTTTCACAGATCATGTAAAGTGTCTACAAACACACAAAAGGGCCTTTGACATGAAGAGCACTCTCCAACACACACGTCACAAAGAGTACTCACACATCATATACACTTCTCAATCAAGTACTACTTTGAAGGATAGAGATAGCAAAAGGATGCCATGTAATTAGATAGAATATAGATTCGAACATATTCTCAAGACTATCAAGGTTGGCCGAGCCTTTCAAATCAAGGTTATATGCTGTCATCTAGCACACACACCCCCCCATACACAAAGATGATATGATTAGAAAACATAATTGGTTTCTTCAATCAGTCCAACCACCTCATCTTCATGCTTTTCTTTAACTAGTGCCGCATCTTCCTTCTTGAAAGAAAATTCTGCTTTGTGTTTTACCTCCACAAATATTGCATGGATTGATTGTATAACAATTTTCCTCTTTTTGGTTTGTTCTTGCACAATGTTTGCACTTCTTGAACTTCTTAACCTTTGTTGCAAATGCATCTTCTTTGATTCCTTCTTCGACTTTAAGTCTTTTCTCGTCCTTTTGTATAGCTTTTGTTACTCTGTCAAGATTAAGGTTAGTTTTACTTTGCAAAATAGTAACAATCATATTGTAGGAAGAGGGTAACTCTTCAAAAGGACTGCAACTGCTGAAGGTTCTGAGATAGGATGCTCCATCCTAGAAAGTTGAGCCATGTAGCTCTTGAATTTGTTGATATGCTCTGCCACTCACATTGAGAAATCCTTCTCTAATTGATAAAAGGAAATAAGTAGAGATACAAGAGAATGTTGAATTCTTGGAGCGAAAATTCCCTCCAATTTTATCCAACCTTCCCCTTCACTTTTGATACATGTAAGGTTATGTATGTATTAAATATTCAAATGCACACCACCTATTGTGGATAAAGCTTTTTTGCTTCTAGAAATAGTTGTTTCATGATTCATCAGGGCCTTGACTTGAAATCGAGGCCCCTCTTGAGGTTGATGCTGATGCTCCTCCTAGAGCTATAGGTTCTCTAGCTCGAATTGAAGAAGAGGTTTCACTTTGAGCTTGAGCTTGAACCTTGAAAAACTCGTGTAGCTGTTGTATGTAATCCAACACACCCTTCTTCTAGATGCTTTACTTCAGCTTCAACCTCATCCCAAAGATCAATGATCATGAGATGATATTGGGGACGTATTTACCATGTATGGAAGTTGCTTCCACAAGCATGAACTCACAAGACGCTCTACGAACTGAGTTTCTATCACTTCCATAGGTGATGAGCAGACTCAACCATATTGAAACCTAGCACAGAATGCAAACAAAAGATAGGAAAATTTACAAAAAATGCATAGTTGATAGGGTATGCACACCTATCAATGGGTCATAACTCGGATGAAGAATCTGAAAGAGGCCGCGGAGAGCTACGTCGTGGTGTGCTCGGTTGCTCCAAATGCCAAGGGAGTGGGCTTCTACGTGAGGAGAGAGAAAGTAGAGACAGAAACCTGCGCAGAAATTTGGAGAAGAAGATGGAGAAGCTGAAGTTGAAGAAGTCCCAATCAAGTTATGAGAGATTTGGGACCAAGTTTTATTGATAAGTGACTTTTAGGTCATTTGGGCATGTTCACACATGGCTAATGACCAAAAGTCATAAAAATAATGTAAATGCCTATAACTCCCCAATTTGGGGTCCAAAAAATATAACAAAAATATGTCTGGAAAGCTCTCGAAGAGAGCTTTCACATGGAAGGGTCAAAATATATAAAAGGAGAGTCCTTGGGGCCTTTATCCCCAACAGAATCCACAAGTGAAAACTGCATATCCACTAATACGACCATCATATATTCCAAAATGAATCCACGCAAACCCCAAATTCACCCTCAAAAGAAAGTGCAACTATACGCTCACGGTAGTCGACCACAAGACTATATAGCATATAAGCTCATCTATGCACAATATCAACACAATACTATGGCATCCCCACTAATGCCATCAGTGCCCAATAGTGGGTATAGAACTCAAAATGAATACATGCTCACACACGCACCCCACAATGCGCACACACCATGAGCATGAACTCATAGGAAGCACTCCAAATTGAGTTTCTATCACTTTCGAAAGTCATGGGCAAACTCAACCATAATGAAGTCTAGCACAAAACGCAAACAAAAGATAGGAAAATTTACAAAAAATGCATAGCTGATAGGGTATACACCTATCAATTGGTCGTAACTCGGACAAAGAATCCATAAGTGATAACTCCATGTCCACTAATATGACAACCGTATATGCCAGAATGAATCCAAGCTAACCCTAAATTCACCCTCAAAAGAAAGTGCAGCTATAAGCTCACGGTAGTCAACCACAAGACTATATAGAATATTAGCTCCATTATGCAAAATATCGACACAATACTAATACATCGCCACTAAAGTGCCCAATAGTGGGTATAGAACTCGAAATGAATACATGCTCACACACACACCCCACAATGCGCACACACCATGAGCATGAACTCACATGAAGCACTACGAACTGAGTTTCTATCACTTCAAGTAAGTGATGGCAAACTCAGCCATAATGAAGCCTTGCACCAAATGCAAACAAAAGAACAGAAAATGCATAGTTGATAGGGTAACACACCTATCAATCGGTCATAACTCGGACAAAGAATCCACAAAATTGCATGTCTGCTAATATGATAATCATATATACCAAAATGATTCCAGGTAAACTCCAAATTCACCCTCCAAAGAAAGTGCAACTATAAGCTCATGGTAGTCAACCACAAGACTATTTAGCATGTCAGCTCCATTATCCACAATATCGACACAATGCTATGACATCCCCACTAGCATCATCAGTGCCCAATAGTGGGTATAGAACTCAGAATGAATACATGCTCACACATGGACCCCATAATGCACACACACCACGAGCCTGAAATCTGCGAACGGAGTCTCTATCACTTTCAAAAGTGTTGGGCAACCTTAATCATAATGAATCCTAGCACAAAATGCAAACAAAAGATAGAAAAAATTACAAGAAATGGACATGTGATAGGGCGTACACACCTATCACTTACTCATAACTCGGACGAAGAATCCACGCGTGAAGACTCAATATTCATTTTCTTAAGGCGATTCCACACAAGGGTAAGAAGAAATTCTATTTTTGGTACGCTTTAGCCCAAAAAATCAAAAAAAAAAAAAATTCTGAGTAAAAAATCAAAAAATATGTTTTGGCATTTTCAATGCTTCCCATGCGCAAATATGACCTCTTTCTCTAACATCAAGAATTTCTATGAAGTCAAGAGACTTTAAAGAACCACCTTCGACCTTTGGAACGAGAAGTTGCAAGGCATAAGTGTTGGAAAAGACGTAAGGCCACATATGAAAACACCACACTACGCCTATGAACCAAGTGCACTTGATGAGAGCAAACACGTTGCAAAGCACCTTGCTTTGTTTACAAGCACCCTCTCCCAGTTGCAAGATTTAGGCTTGCCTACCTTTATGATAAGTTGAAGGCCATTTTCTTCTTTGTAGCATTGCCAAATTCATAGGAGATACTCGAGATCTCATTGTATGGAGACACTTGAAGTCTCATTGTCTAATAACCCAAACCTTATCTTTGATGGAGTTATGGGGTATATCCCCTATGAGGAAATAAAATGAAAAGCCAATGGAGAGAAAAGTGGACCCGCTAATGCGTTCATAGGCTGATCTAGAAAGAAGGCAACAAATGCATAGAGAACTAGAAGCAAGAGATAAGCCGACGACAATGTGACTTGCTACCAATGTGGCATAGAAGGCCACAAGAATCCTGATTGCAAGTACTTCAAAGATGAACAAGAAAGGGAAAAGAATATAGGAGGGAAGAAAAAAATAAGGAATAGAGAAAGCCAAAGACATATGATAGCTCCAAAGAGAAGAAGGTTGATGTGGCCTCTAATGTAGTTATAGACGAACTTTTCGATATGCAAGATATTTTATGTGCCATTATGGCCATCCACGACGCTAATAAGCTTAAGGCTTTCTCTAATTTCAATGCGCACGGTATGCAAATCACCAAGAGTGGTCTTAATGATGCCTGGTTGATAGTGAATGATGTATTATCACCAACATGGATTGTTGATTCCAATGTATTACCCCATGTGACTCCTATTAAGGAGTGTTTTTATACTTTTCATGCATGCACGGAGCCATGGCAATGTTTACCTTGGGAACAACCCTACTTATTCTTTTAAAGATATTTGCATTCATGCATTTCTCCTTGAATGGTGCCATTGAGCTCGTTTTCTATGATGCAAGGTATATATACAATGATGAATCCGGGGTAGAAGTATCTTCCACATTCTCATGTGTAGGTACAATAGACTAACTCAATATGCTTTTTAGATACTTCTTCCCAAATGTAATGATAATGTACTTCAATATGTTTTGTCCTTGCATGATGAACATGATTTTTTGCAATAGCAATAGCACTTTGACTATTTGAAAATATCTGCATAGAAAGATCTCATGCACATAAAGATAACTAGAAGCTTTCTACCAATAACTAGCTTCAATGTAGTTGTAAAGGAAGCCCTATACTCTCCTTTACTTTTTCGTTTGTTTTTTAGAAAGCCACAAAATAAGGCGTTCTCCAACACAAAAACAATAGCTACTTATACTTCTTCTTGTGTCTTTGTCACATGCTCAATCAGAATTTGCAAAACCTTGAAGTATAAAATGTAGCGATTTGGGAAATAACATTGCATAATTCATAGTTCCTTTCAAATATCTGAAAATCTATTTTAACATGCTTTCCAATGAATTTTGAACGGTTGTGCCGCTACAAACCAAATGCCTAGTAGTGTATTACATAGATAGATTAAGCATCCAACCGCAAGACTCTATAGTGTAGCATCAAAAGGTTGAGAATCTATATTTGCTTGTAATAGCACATTAAGATCCATAGGTGTCTACATAGGTTTACAATCTATCATTTCAAATCTTTCCAATAATTTCTTGTCATATTTTTGTTTTATCATATAGATACAATCATTCCTGAATTTGAATTCAATGCCAAAATAATAATGTAATCTACCAAGATCATTAATATCAAATGTATGCTTGAGTTGGGGATTTAAAGAACGGAAGGCTTGAAACCTTGAGGCATGTTATAATCATATCATCAATATATGATGATGATGATGATTAAAACATTTGTCTCCGACTTAACATAAAGGGTAGGAACTGCTTCAACTTTTCAAAACCAACAGATAAAAGATATAAATGAATCTTTTCATATCAAGCCCTTAGTGCTTGCTTCAAACGATAAAGAGCTTTTGTAAGCTTGCTAAGTGTTCTTTACATGGTTCTTCAAAACCTTCTCATCGCTAAATATAAACATCTTCATGAAGATCACCATTCAAAAAAGTTGTCATGATATTTAATTGGTATAATTTCCAACCAAAGAATGCAACAAGAGAAAGAACAGTCTTGACTATGGTGATTCTAGAAGTAGGTGCAAATGTTTCATCATAGTCTATACCTTTCTTGTAGAACTTATGTATCCATCTTTCTTGGAAGGTGGCTTATGAAGCTTTCCTTCAAGACATCCTTCACATGACTCGACATCATCTGGGAATGCAAAAGTGGGTAAACTCTCAAGCATACCTTGATCTTTTATTTGCTTGAGAGTAATGTAACTAACATGGCCAAATCTAGCATGCCATAACTTCATATTCTCCTTTGGTATAGAAGACCTGACAATATTAGCATGACTAATTTTGGACATTAGCATGACTAATTTTGGACATTAGCATGACTAATTTTAGACAAGTCACAACACAAACATACTACTACAATTTTCACCTTGTAATAGACAATGCTCCTCATTAGGTGTTAGAATCTGGCATGAATCTTTCTTAAAAACAACTTTATAACCATTTGACAAGAACGTAGAGATGGATAGCAAATTCTTTTTTATTTCTAGAACATAAAGAACATATGGAAATAGTGAAATTTCTTCTTGCTCTTTACTTCAAAATAACTTCTCTAAGAGCTACAACATCCACGCCATGACCATCTACTATGATCATCCTTCTACTTAAAGAGTTAGACAAGGAAGAAAATACCTTCTTTCAAACATGTCATGTCTTTAGTAGCTCCAAAATCAAAAATCCAAGGATTTTCAAAGATTATAATTAATGTTGCTTAATCAAAAGCTATTTCTTCAATATTGACAGATGCATTAGATTCTTCATTTGAAGACTTAAGTTTTGAACCATCTTCAGCATTATTACATGATGCTCTATTCTTCTCATTAAAAATCCTCTTTCTATATTCTTCTATAAAATGATCTTGTTTCTTGCAATAATGGCACATATCTTTCTTTGAGGTGAATGTAGATAAAGTAGACTTCTCTTTGGATGTGGAAGATACAGTTGACGTAGATGTGGAAGATGTAGAAAACGACTTTGAAGTAGATGACTTACTTTCCTTTCTGCTTTGTTGATTCTTCTTCTCTTTCTTTATAGTCTCCTTCTTCTTTCCTTTAGATGATACCATGGCTTCATCTTAAAAAGATAAACTCTAACTTCAAGAAGTTGATCACGTAAATCCTTAAGTTTCGAAATATGAGATTCAATTGACCACCAATTTTATCCTTGTATTGGCTAATTGTCTCCTTGAACGAGCTTTCCTTGCAAGATTTCTGCTTTGATAGAAATTCTCTAGCTCCAACCAAGCATGTCGAGAGGTTTTGCATGACTTGTTATAATGAATGATATGCCTCTTGATTCTCATAGCGATGAGTGAGAGTGCTTGTGCATCTCTAGAATCCCATCTAGAGTGCACTTCTATAGGAAGTAACTACAGCTTCTCTAACTTTGAATGATGAAAGGACCTCTTCTTCTTCTTCAACAACCTCTTATTGAGCAAAAAATGGTACCATTGGTTGCTTGGATGATGAAGCAATACCCTCTATAGCTTGTCTTTGCCGAGTCTACTTGCCATTGATAATATTACATAAGCCCTTTGAAACTAACAAGTTCATCATCATAAAACTCCACACTGGATAATTAAACATTCCATCAAACTTGTCTTCTCGTTCGAGTTTATCTTTGTAGTCACTCATCTGCAGTACAAGGATGTATGTCAACTCTGATACCAAATGTTAGAAGTCTGGTAGGCCCAAATAATAATCATAGGTATTCAAGATTTTTCCAACACTAAGAATCTTATCACATAACGCATCTTGACGAAATTAATGAGATGAATGACAATAGAATAGAGAGAAGACACTTATAAAAGTGATGAGGTTGAATGCTATCTACACACAAAGTAAAATGCTAAATATCAATATACAATGTGTGCAATTATACAAAACTAAATGCAGGCTGAATGAAAAGGATTCTAGATACAAAATGTAGAGAGAGAGTGTCTAAGAGGTAATATGTGAGAGAATATGTGCAATACGAAGTGTGAAAACTCTCAAAAATTGTTATTACAACAAATGTTGATCTGAAATTAGGTCTTCTATGATGTTGAGCAACATGAAGAAACCCTAATAAAAGAAGCTTCTAGTCACAAAATCAACAAACACACATGAATGTGTGAAGAAGTTGAAGCGATGGCTGCCAAAAATTTGTC
The DNA here is from genome assembly GCA_020310875.1 of Ceratopteris richardii. Lineage (NCBI taxonomy): Eukaryota > Viridiplantae > Streptophyta > Polypodiopsida > Polypodiales > Pteridaceae > Ceratopteris > Ceratopteris richardii. The sequence continues at coordinate 120,431,492 of CM035408.1, forward strand.
CAAATCTGCACACTCTCCTCCAATTGTCCTCCTATCTCAAAACCATAGTGTTTGGCACAGAGGAAACTGTCGGTACGGACCGATCGAAGTTTCCAAAAATTTGGAAACTGTAGGGAACAAGAAACGGGGTGTGTGTGTGTGTGTGTATGTGTGTGTATATATTCACACACACACACACATGCATTCATACATGTATACATGTATGAATGCATGTATATGTGTGTGTATGCAAGTTTGTGTATATGTATATATATAAAACTAAGAAGGCCTAACAATGAAGGGGTGTATGTGTGTGTACATAATACGTATGTATTTATCTATGTGTACGTGAGTGTATGTATGCATGTGTGTGTATGTATACTATGTATGTATGTATTTAAGTATGAAGGTATGTATTTAAGTATGAATGTATGTATGTATGTATGTACATACGTACGTACGTACCTACGTACCTACGCATGTACCTACATACGTACGTATGTATGTATGTATGTATGTATGTATGTGTATATATATATATATATATATATATATATATATATATATATATATATGTATGTATGTATGTATGTATGTATGTATGTATGTATGTATGTATGTATGTATGTATGTATGTATGTATGTATGTATGTATGTATGTATGTATGTATGTATGTATGTATGTATGTATGTATGTATGTATGTATGTATGTATGTATGTATGTATGTATGTATGTATGTATGTATGTATGTATGTATGTATTTATGTATGTATGTATGTATGTATGTATGTATGTATGTATGTGTGTGTGTGTGTGTGTATATATATATGTATGTGTGTGTGCGCGTGCGCGCACGTGTGTGTGTGTGTGTGTATGTGTGTGTATATAAAATTATATACTTGTGTGTCTGCACGCACACATACATACAAGAGAAAGAGGGCCTAACATTGCTCAAAAAATTCATACTTGGTATTCTTCATATCATGATTCATCCCATAATACATTAGTCATACTAATTTTATAAATGAAATCAAAATACCACTATAGATGTAAACTACATGATCACATCGTGTGAAATTTCATATAAATTTCAAAATTTACTCATAACTCATAATTTTGAGGTTCAAATTTGATTTTTTTTTAAATGGACCCAAGAAACGTGTTTCCGGGCTGGACCGTTTCTTGGAATCGGTCGCTCAGTTTTCGATGCCCAAAAACGGCATTTGTGGGTACTATGCTCAAAACCCTAGGGCATGTGAGAGTCGATCTCTAAAACTTGATACTTGAAGTGGCTAACTATGCCCTCTTTATATAGGTACAGCAGCTCTACTTCTTCTTCTCAAAATGAATAGGCATATATGAAGCTTTTTGCATGAAGTGGTCTATTTCAATTGTTTTCCTATTTCGTCTCTCAACAACGCCATTTTGTTGAGGTTTGTAAGTTGTGGTAAGCGTGCTCTTGATTCCATGAGCATTGCACTAGTTGTTGAAATTCGTGGATAAGAATTCTCCTCCTCAATCAGTACAGAACTTCTTTAATTTTCTACCTGATTCATTTTCCACAATCTTGTGCCACATTTTAAATTTGTCGAAAGCATAGCCTTCTCTCGAATGGAAAAATCTACATCTTTCTACTATAATCGTCAACTATCAGCAAAAAGTAAAGAGATCCTCCCAAAGCAAGAGTAGACATTTTACCACAGAGATCATATGTTCCAACTCCAGAGGAGCTTGAGCTCGATTGCTTCTCTCTTTTGGAAATGCCTTCTTTTATTGCTTTCCCATCATGCAAGCATCACATGGTTCCTTCAAATCTGAAAATGCAAGTAAATGTGCTACGATCCCTTTTCTTTGCATCTCTTTGAGAAGAGCAAATCCAAGATGCCCAGCATCAACATGCTGGGTATACTTGTGTCTTTGTCTTTTATAGCAATGAGGGCACTTAACTCATAAAAGTTATCTTTTTGCACTCCTTTGTCTATAGGTACTTGTTCCATCCAAAATTTCTACACCGTCCTTTTTGAAATGTACTTCAATACCAAGATCTGTTATGGCAGAACCTAATAATAAATTGCTTTTTAAGTGTTGGAATATACAAAAACATCATAGAGTTTTCTTACCACCAGGGGAAGCAACAAAAGAGATGGTTCCAATTCCTTTATATAAACATTTGGAATCATTTCCTACCACTACATTGATTGGTTCCTGTAGAGGCATTAAGGAACTACACCAATCCTTCTTGCTTGTCATGTGGCGAGATGCTCCACTATCTAATATCCAAGGTTCACCCACAAGTTTGAGAAGATATACATGCCTCCTCTATAGCAACCCATAGTTCAAGCTTCGTGTTATTTGTAGATTCCCTATTCTTCCATGTAGATTTGAGAGTAGTATCCTCTCATCGGCTTGCTTCATCCTACAATCCTTGATGGCATGATCCTTTTTCTCGCAATAAAAACAACTTTCGATGAACTTCTTCTTTGCCTTCTTCTTTGAGTTATCCGAAGGGCCTTTGCCCTTTGCATTTATTGAAAATGCTCCATCGTTTAAACCTTGCCGATTTTTTTAACACATTTCTTCTTCCAAAAGCATTGCAAAAAACTCTTTAAAGGTAAGAGGGAAGGGTTTAACACGAGCATTAAGGGAAGTTACTAGCCCATCATATCTTGGAGGAAGAATTCAAATACACTTGCGAGACAAATCTTCAAGTGTTATCACAACATCAATAGCATCGAGTTCACCTTGTAAATGTTTGATTCCCTTGATGAAGTCTTCAGCCTTCTCCAACTTAAAGTGCTTCTCGTTTTCTAATTGATTCTCAAGATTTTGAATCCGAGTGAGATTCTTGGTCTCATATTGGCGAGGCAATATGCCACAAGCTTCATGTGTTTAAATGGTGTGTTCGACTCATAGTTCGACCAAACTGTGATTTTTTGGTCAAAAATAAAAATCCTTTGAATCGTTAGCGATTTAAATCTCTCATAACAATTTTCATTCAGTTTTTAAGTCACATGTGACACTTGAAAATATTGGATTTCTCATTTGCATACTTATAAGTTTACAAAAATGATGAATGTTTTACATTTGATACATTATGATGTTATATATTATATGATGTCTTTATTAATGCAAACATGTAAGTGTATCTATACTTTTCAAGAGAAAAATAAAAACCTCTCTAAGTGGATAAAAACCTCAATTTTTATTTTGAGTATGAACGATTTAAACGACTAAATCTCGATTTAAATCTCTCAGTCACACTATGGTTGGACTAGAGTGAGCACAAAATCACTTATACTCGTAACAATGGCACATAACGCATCTCCATTCATCCTTTTCCAAGCTAGAAGAAGATTTGGATCAGGTAGGATTGTTACTCGAGGATTTGATGGATCTTCCATTAGAATCAGTTGTGGGTCAAGCCCTACTGGCCCCATGATATGCTTCCCTTCAATGAATGTTAGTGAACAAATGTGAATTGATGAAACAATAACATTAGCAAATGCACCAACACTAGAAGATGAAACGATCACTCACACACTGGTGATAACAGAATATACTTGAAGGCTCAAAAGGTAATCCTCTCTAGTAATAAATACCTAATGGCCCTAACATTGTGTAAGAAGATAGTTATGCAAGAAAACAGAGGAGCAATTGCAGAGAAGAGAACAATAGAATTTCGAAATTTCACTACTACAAGCAAGTAGCAAGTACAAAGATAATGATGTGTACAAACATGATGGTGTGTGACTGAGGTACAAGGTGGGCAGTTGATTTTGTATTGGACTGTCTATTAGACTATAGTCCTCCCAATTTTGGAACAAATAGTCCACAAGATCATAGTCTTCTGCTAGGCCAATTTTACATGGTCTAGTGAGAAGATTTACAAACTTTAAAGAGGCATAGAAGAGGCTTGTATAAGAGTTCCCATGCACCTTAGGAGCATTCCAATGTAATTGGAAACATATGTAACATATTTTTCAATTCTTGTAATGAATTCTCTACATGCATGGTTATGATGTTTTGACCAAATTAACTCTCTATAAAGTTGTGCTCTCTCAAGGTAGAGCTTAAATGGTGATCTACACAACTCTAGATAGGAGATTACAAGGTAGAGGTATGTTCGATGCTTGGGCTAATGGAAAAGTCATGTATATATAGGCCAATGGAGAAGTGTGGCCTTTCATGTATGGCTAGACATGAGAGGTAGGGCATGGGTGTCCATACGCGACTTAAGTCAATTCAATCAACTTAACAAATATGAATGATTCCTCATATAGACACAGATAATTTTAGGGAATATTAGTGGTAAATCCCATTCCTTGTGATATACCTTCCTCATCCAAAAACCATGGATGGTCCAATTCAACCTTCAACCAACATGAAAGCAAGGATTCCTATCAACAAGGTAATGCACAATTGGTTTCTCCTCTCTTTTTTTTTTTTTTTTTTTTTTTGGGGGGGGGGGAGGGGGGATTTTGGGGGCTTACGAGTGTGGAGCACAAAGTACATCCATGAGGGATAGACTTTGAACATATACTACTCTTGACTTCATTGTTGAATGCTCCTAAGTGTGGATATTATTGCCTCGAGAATAAAATACATGGCTCTAGGCAATATGTTAGTGGAGTTATGTTGAGCACCACATTGTGCCAAAATCGGTAGGAATTTCACTCAAGTTTTATTATTGGAAATGTATTGTGCAAGTAAACAAATACAAAGAAAATATTTAAACTAGAATTTGTTCAATTCGTACATTCCAATAACATAGCGATTTTTTTTCTTACACAAGCTTATTCTCTAAGCACCTTAGAGTACATACATAAATTCAATTGTACTTTTGAGTCTTAGAAAATGCAAAGCAAGACCTAGGTCCTAAATGTGCACCTGATTCGAAAGACGATGTAGAAAAATTTTCAATGCAACACTAATGGGGTCAACATCTAAATCACTAGGAGTGATTTAGATGTTGAGAAAAACCATTGTGAGAAAAATCACAATTTTTTGCACTATGATAGGAGATTTTATTACAAGATATTTTTGCACTATGATAGGAGATTTTCTAAAGGTTTACTATCTTGCTTATTGTTAGCAAATAGTGTGTGCTGACTTGAGCTTCAGCTGAAATGCATGTAGCATCATCATAACATCACACATGAAATAAGTTGCTCCTTGGACCAATCTTCGTCAATTCTGTGTTTCGAATATCCAACTCAAACTCAAGCCATCACCATATGTCAAGCTCATGTCCGAATTTTAGACATTCTCATGTGATTAAGCACCCAGATATCTGACAGTTTTGCAACTAGCATCTGTTTCTATAGTTCACTCAGCTGCATGGTGAATACCAGATCCATCAAATGTCTTTCATTATGGAAAAGCAAAAGAATTTTTCAATCTACTGCAGATCCATGTGTATGTTTGCAGTAAGCTGTTCTACAACTCGATAAACGATGGGAATACTCATAGTATCCATTCATACGATCGAATGAGATCCTTGATTTTGCCAATAAGAGCATTTTTGAAAATGATTCATGATCCAAACCTGTAATCTTCCAGCAGTATCAACTATTAAGATATCTACAGATCTCTTCTTTGCCTCTGCAAGTCCAAGCCTAGCAATTTCATCTGGCTTGATCTGGTTCCCCGCTTCAAAGACTGGAACCTCCACCTGACATGGAAAAGAGCACAATTAGCAGAGTATCTACCCATTGAAGTTAAACAAATAAACTATAGTTTCATTAATTAGAAATGAATCTTGAGGTTTTTTTTTTATTATTATTTTTGAACAGAACATACTCAGGAATAACCTACCTGTTTTCCCAGAGTGACAAGCTGATCAATAGCAGCTGGTCTATAGATGTCAGTTGCAACCATCATACATTTCTTGCCCTGTGAAACAATGTCTGTACAGTAAAAACACTTAAGAATTTGCACAGAATACTTATATTTGATCGAATATGATACCTTCTTCTTGAAATACAAAGCTAACTTTCCACAAGCAGTGGTTTTTCCAACTCCCTGAAGTCCAGCCATCAAAATGACAGTTGGTTTGGACTTTGAATAGTCAATATCTGCAGCCTCTCCCCCCATTAACTTCACCAGCTCATCATTAACAACCTGCATATCTCCAGCTACTTTTTAGGCTCTGTGCATACATGTCACGCCTACACATTATTTTGTAAATTAACCTGGGGTGAGTTCAAGATACCCTTTAATGTACCTTAACGAGCTGTTGATCAGGCCGTACTCCTTTAATTACGCCAATACCAATAGCTTTCTCGGTCACATTTTTTACGAAGCTGCGAACAACAGGAAGACTGACCTGGAATGGTAGAAGCTACTAAGGCTTTGGATGCGTAATCAAAAAGGAGAAATTTGAGTTACTACTAAAATAAATGTCCCCACGTCTGCTTCAAGAAGGGCCCTTCTGATATCACGCATAGGTTCCTTTATGTTTTCTCTCGTCAAAATATCTGCATAAAGAAAATATGATATCCAACGAAGAATTCAAATCGAATGAAAGGAAATAAGATGTCTTTAATGCTACCTTCTTTCTTTAGCTTTGACCATGCTTCTTCGAGGCTGCTAGTAAGCTGATCGAATGCACCAGCTCTGATTGTGAGGATACGAAACTGTCTTCTTTCAGTGGGTCTTCCAAACGCTGATTCATCCAAGGAAGCTCGCAGTGGCAGCTCGGACTATGTCAAAACACCGTTTTCCAAAGGTTACAAACTTATAATATCAGAAAGACAGTTTATTGGCATCAGCCTATAGCACAAGAATTGCTGGATCATTGTCTGGCAAAACGTCTGCTCTCACATGCTTTCACATCGCCGTATGTAGCTTGTCCACCACACCCGATACAATCCTGGGGATCACTTCCAAATAATAGCACGTTGCACACAGCCTTCATAATGTTGTGTAATTCGACAAAATATTAATATGAATACCAATGACAGCAATAGACGAGCATAGTATTTATTAATCGTGTAATTTGCAGAAGGGACTTAAGATCACAACATATAATTCAATTTTTGAGGATTCCATGCGCATCAGAGGCTACAAAGTCGTAAAGAAGGTAAGACTAATGCAATTTACTCTCTCACAAACATGAGTACCTGCAGAAAATGACTGCGAAGTGAAGATAACGAGCGGGTACTTGAAAGAGTGGAAGGGAAGAGCTGAAATGAAGTTTTCCTCTTCGATATGAAGACCGCGCAGGAGGAATACGTCGATGACGAAGCCGAAATTCGTGCACATGTCGACAAGCCTGCCGGAGCCAGCGAGCAGCTCTCCATGCCGAGTAGTAAGTACCCAGCTAGACAAAGAGAGCTGAGACGTGGAAGTCTATCGGTTCGAAAGTCTATCCATACAAATTCTGAATTCTCTTCCCACATATGATATCTACGACATCAATATATCATCTTTTGTACATTAGTAATGTTCTTCAATCCTCAATTTTATACAAACACAAAACAGACAGTGGAGGGCGCTTGGTGTAGTAGCTATGACTTCAGATGAATTGAAAGTGTATGGTTCAACATTCGTGGATTGTCTCGACATGATGAGGATAAAATAGTCCTCTCTGGGTGCATCATGCACGTGTGGTTCTTTCAAATTTTAAGTTCATATAGAGAATAGGTGGAAGATCGGACTCCCTTTAACAATAATGTTTTAAACGATTAAGCTCCCTCAAGGAAGGAATTTGGGAATTTTGAAAATTTCTAATTGATTTTCTATTGTTTAGTTTAGTGGATATATAAATCATTTGTTGTTTTCAAAAAGTTCTAAAGTTATATATAGCTTGTTGATTGGACAACTTAATGATCATCACCTTTTTCCTTCTCTAACTCGAATACATGTGACATAAACAACTAAATGAACATCACTTTTTTTCTTCTCTAACTCGAATACATGTGACATCATGCATAGCTATGCGATTACCATAGTAAATTTTTGCAATATGAGGTCAATCATTAACATTAAGAAGTAGTGAGTTGCACTAGCCTCTTGAGGCAGAGGTCTTGAGTTCAACCCTTGGGCTTGACATGTAATGGCTTTGGCCAATCTAAAATCAATCATAAATAGTTGTAACCTTGTCTAACCCCTGCTTTGTGGGATATGGGGGGTCCCACAAGTATTATGCCCATTCATTTGTACAGTTGTTCTTTCAAAGTTAAAGCTCGAGGGAGTAGGTGCTTGTCAAACCTCCATTTTTTTTAATTAAACAAAAAAGTTTGTGAGAAATCGTCCACAAAAGAGGATATTGATGGATTAGATAGATGCATGTGAGCCCACATGTATGGAATGAGAAGGGGCTAACGACCCTCTACCTCCTTTTATTGTTTCTTTAAAGTTTTCCCTCAACGAAAAAAAAAAAACTCAAAGACCCTCGCCCTATTGTTTTAGAGCTCTTTCTTCCAACTATAGAGAGAAGTGCGTGGTTAAGTAAGTGAGGGGCATGTAGATTATGCATATGAAAAATAAGAAGACATTAGGACTTGCACCTAAATACTATCATGATAATTGATAAGCTCTCTTACGCTTCTCATTCGATTTTTCATATATCACGTTTCTTTCAGTCACTATTCTCGTGTGATCCAAATTACCCCACACCATCATACCCTTTCATCTTCAATCATATACCCACTTCTTTTTTGCCAATTAGCCATGTCCAAAGGAGCACCTCCTTCATGCTTGTTTCACCCTCCCTTCTATCTCCAATTCACTAACAATCTTTCCCAATAGACCATAGTCTCCATAATTTCTCTTTTTCCCTCATTATGGTTCATCACTAACACCTCTATTCAATGTTATTCGAATATCTATTGATCTCCTTTCCCTTTCTTCATAATAGAAGAGAAACTTGTGTGTGTGTGTGTGTGTGTGTTTTCTTGTTGTCTTTCCATTCATGCTAATCTAACCATTGGAGAGTGTCTTTGTGTGTCTTGCATGCACACATTCATAGATAGGTACACACACATAGATGCATGCAAGCATTCATGCATACATACATACATACATTGTTAAACATTGATCTATAGCGATCATCTTATGTGTGTGTGGGACAAGGGCTAAGTTTAGCCAAGGTCCCTAGCTTGAGGAATATCCTAGGGTATCTAATGGATAGTGGGGATGAGTGTTGCATGGTGACCACATGCTAACACTAAATCATTCCCAATCACTCTTTATTTTAGGTGCAAGTGGATATAAAGGATGGGAAGTGAGTTGCTCACACAATCATTTTACTAGGCTTCAATTGAGAGATATCTAGGAAAGTGGCTTTCATTTTGGTACCTAGAGATATGAAGAGAGAGAATTCGATGGGTATTGTTTGGAGATCATCTGCATCATCATCTTCAAAGAGCTTCCATCTAAAGGCATTGCAGAGCATGTGGAGATTTAAAAAAAAGGAGATTGGAAGGTCCCTAAGAGAGCTTGAAGCCCCCCTCAAGGAGCCCACTCATGCAAATGGCACCTCAAGAAGGCCCCAAAGAGATGATGGACAATCATATATGCTCACAGATGCCCACAAGATCTGCCCATGCACCTGTTCTACCTGTGAAATAGGTCAGGATCCCTTTCTCATCCTCTCTTGCTTGTGGGGAAACTCTAGCTTGAAGGCATCTTATATAGACACCATATTCACTCCAAGAATTGTATGTGGGAAAATTTCCAAATGTGTGCGCCTTCTACTCTCTCATCCCTATGTGAAGCTCCATCCTCCCCCTTTATAGAGCACAAATCCTTCATATACCCCTCTGCAAGAGATGATTTCCAACACTATCCTCATTATTTTGGGCATATCTCTCTCTGCACAAGTCTAAACCAAGAGATTTCACATATTATTGATTCCTTGCTTCAAGATCTTTCAAAGAACTACTAGAAACCATCATTCAATCTCTAGAAATTTATCATTCGTAGCCTAAAAATTGGATGTCAACATACAAGGAGCTTTTAAAGAGAGATTTGAAGGTATATATGTGATCCATTTAAACTATGGAGTATTTGAGAAGTGGTTTATGAGAATTTCTAGCCTTCGCACCACCTCTTCAAAAGTATTTTCTCAAATTAAGATAAGTTATTGGTCAGTATTTGCATTTGCAACTCTTTTTCGTGCATAGCTTTCCATTAAAAGTAGGCATTTAGCTCTTGTATATGCATCGATGCTTGGCAAACATACATATGAAGCTCTACACTTTTGTTAAAAGTTTCTTTTTCGTGCATAGCTTTCCATTAAAAGTAGGCATTTAGCTCTTGTATATGCATCGATGCTTGGCAAACATACATATGAAGCTCTACACTTTTGTTAAAAGTTTTTTGAGTAGGCTTGGTAGCACACTTTTGTGCAAGTACTACAAGAAGAAAGAGAAAAATGGATGTGTAGTGCCCTATGGTTATTGTTGTAATACATGCCCACAAGCATGTGTATTTTGATAAGAGTGTGTGGCGCCATAAAATTATTGGTGTAAGATTATGCCCACAAACACACATATCTTGTTAAGTGCCTGTAGACCACTTTGTTTTTTATAGCTATTAAAATAGTGCCAAAATGTTGTCAAAAAAATATATTCGCTTACGCATACTTGCTTGAATCATCATAGGAAGTATATTAATATGCATACTTTCTTTCCTATATTTATCTTTGCAAAAGCTAGTGACTATTTAATATTCTAAGTCCCATTGTTAATATCATAGACTCTCAGGTGTATATACACACTTATAATCATTTAAAAAAAAAGAAACATAAAACAAAGTATATACACACTTATATTTATTTAAAAAAAAAGAAACATAAAACAAATTTGAACCTGAAATGAACTTACACACCTATTTTGGAATCAAGACCATTCAAGAAGACTTGCACATGACTAAGAACTCTTTGGAGCCTACAAAGACTATGAGTCAAAGGATTTCACATTTTAAAGGCTACCTTATAGATATGTTAGAGCAAATACATAGCTCTAAGAGGGATGAGCCCATCACTTACATTGGGACACGTATGATAGAGTCAGGAGCTCTAGGTGTTAGACACACCATAGAAGTCTCTAGTGAAGACATCCCAACAAGAGAGGTTAAATGGCAGCTTAAGGGCCTAAAGACACCATGTTATCACAGCTCTATGAGTGCCCACACTGCTAGCATTAGGGAACGATGGCTCAACAAATGGGATCAGTGTTTTTGCTTATGCCATATTACGAATGATAGGCATAAGATTCAATAAACTACATATAATCTCATGGACATTGCCCATCAGTGTTGACATAAGATTGAACAAGATAAGAAAGATTCCACTATGTGGGAACAATATAAAGTCTTGTTCTATAATAACTTTATGCCTCCTGATGGGAGGTCTAGGGCACTAGACACATGGTTTTTCATCAACCAAAAAAAATAAACCATTCAGAATATGCCAATAAGTATGAGAAGGTACTTTTGAAAGTACTAGACCCCATCCCAAAGTTTCTCCAAGTCCATAAGTTCATGTTGGGGTTGAGAGAAACTATCATGCCTTCCGTTAGGAAAGAGAGGTGTCACTCTCTGGCATATATCATTGCGATGGCTCTGGTCTATGAGGATGGCCATAGGAGCATAGGTTCCCAAGGCTGGAGATCCTATTGGACTAAGATGAGTTCACCCTCTTCTTCGATTACTCGAGTTTATATGAGTGCATAGCCTCAAAGAGAGGCTAAGAAAGTGCACATGAACAAATTTATTTTTGGAACCAAAAGAAAATTCTCCCCTCAAGTTGAGAAGGCTTTTAATAAGTATATTCTCACCCCTCAATAAAAAGAGAGGGCAATGAAGAAATGATTATGTTATGGTTGTTTAGGACAACATCGATTAAGAGATTTTCCTAAAAGAAAAAAATAACAACATTCATAGTAATAAAGCCTACACAAGCATGGAGTGATGTAGATGAGGATTTTGGTGATTTACCATATAAAATGTCATCTCCCATAGTGGCCATGACAATCACTAAAAAGGAACCCTTATGCCAGATTTTGTGCTCTCACTCGTGGCATAGAAGGGCTACTAGTTTCCATACATGGAGCTTACTATTATGAGAAGAGTCATGGCAAGATAACCTATCAAGCTACTCTTTGACATAGGCTCGACATAGAATGTCATCAACTTCTTCCTTATTAGATGGCTACACTTAGACACTATGCAGTTAGACTACACCTACATAGTTGAGTTGGCCAACAAGAAGGGGATAGATACATAGGACTGACAAGTACTTAGTTTTTCTATACAAGTCCAACCTACTTATGAGGATGGATTGGATTTTGAGACCCCACAACTAACAAATTTCAGTATAATCTTTAGTAAACAATAGTATGCTAGGAAACGATTAGTCATAGATTTTGCATTACATGTTTACTAGTTTGAGCATGAGGGAAGGTGATTGTAGATTCATGGAGAGCCAAATCTCTAAGAAACGATTGGTGATTGTAACCAAACTACTTAAAATTGACTATAAGTACATTTATTTTCTAAAATTTGTGTATTCATCGTGTGTTGTGATGGATTCTAACACTCAAGGAAGTTGTAATTCAAAAGATCAAGTACTTTCAACGGAGGTGAGAGCAGAGTTATAGGACTTATTTCTATGTGATTTACCTTTGAGTCTACCTCCTTGTAGGAACATTCAACATAGGAACAATTTGGTTCCAAGGGTTAGTATGAATGCTCCACCACCAGCTTGCATGAGCCTGTAGGAGGCAAATGAAGACTGCAAGGTCATCGAAAATCTATGGAGCAAGGGCTAATTAGGCCCAAGTATTCACACTTTGTAGCACCAATTCTTTGAATGAACGAGAATGATGGATTTTACAGGATGTGCATAGACTACTCTTCACTCAATAAGGTCAATTTTAAGCGTAGATACCCCATGAGCAAAATAGAATATATTCTTGTTTTAGGTGAATCAATTGTATTCAGTAAGATAGATATTAAAGTGGCTATCATCATATCAAATTAGAGAGAATAATGCATATAAGACAATTTTTAGGACATAATTTAATCATTATGAGTACTTTGTCATGTCATTTAGTCTTATTAATGCGCTTGCTACTTTTAGGATGTTAATGAATGACATTTACATCTTTTCATTGGTAAGTTTGTTGTGGATTTTATGCATGATTTGTTAGTTTATAGTAACTTAGTGCATGAACATGAACGTCATCTTAGATGAGTGTCAAATAAATTAAATAAAATTGGTTGTATGTAGATCCATAAAAGACTAATTTGTTCTTACTAGAGATAGAGTATCTAGGGCATGTAGCCTTGTCAGATGCAATCAAGCTGGATCCCAAGAAGGTTTTAGTTATCTTAGAATGGTCAACTCCTCAAGATGAGGGGTATCTTTGGTCATTTTTAGGAGTTTCAAATTTCTATAACAAATTCATCTCATCTTAATCATCAATAGCAGTGCCAATTATGAATTTGCTTCAAGGCAAAGTTCCATCTCCATTGAAGCAACAATAACAAGAAAGTTTTGATACTCTGAAACAAGTTATTTATGAGGATTGAGTACTCAAAGTGTTGGATCAAGGCAAGGCATTTGAGTTGGAGAGATGCTAGTGGCATAGCCATAGGGGTTGTTTTGAGCTAAGATGTTAAACCTATAGCTTTTGAAAGTAAGAAATTAAGTTGTGCACAACAAAATTGGCTAGTGCATGAATAGGAGTTGCATGCGATGGTGTATGCTCTTAAAGTCTAGAGACATTAAATTTATGGTGCAAACTTTAAAGTATACATAGATGAACATACATTCAGGTATTTTTGTAGTCAGTTATATCTTCAAGGTAGTTAGGCTCATTGGGTTGAGCTCATGGAGGAGTTTCATATGGAAATCGTGTATAAAAGAGGAAAAGAGAATATAGTAGTTGATGCATTATCTTAGATAATGTATCAAATGAGCTTTACTCTTCTAGAAAGCTCATTGCTTCAATAGATAAAGGAAGCACAGGTGGAAGATCCACATTTGTTCTAGATTATTAGAGCCATCAAGGATGACTTTATTATATGTGAGGCAGCTTCATCTACTTCTTCCCCTAATGCAAAGAAGTCAAGCTTGCATTGTGATTTCTCAATGGAGAGTGGAATAGTTGAATGTAAAGGAAAGCATTGCTACTAGATTCTCGATATTTGAGAAGAAATTTGATACATGATAACCATGATGTTCCTTATGCACGACATCTTGGTATTAACAAGACTATAGAACTAGTCAAAAAAACATTTTGGTGCCCTATATTAGCCAAAAGATATCAAACATATATGTTTGACAATGATTTATGTGTCACATCAACAAGGTAGGAAGGGTTAGGAGACCATGTCTACTACAACCTTTAGATATTCCAAAGCACAATGGAGATAGTATATCCATGGACTTTATAGTGGAATTATTGCATCTACCACAAACCCAAAGGAAGTGGGACACTATCCTAGTAGTGGTAAATAGATTGAGCAAGATGGCTCATTTTTATACCCACAAAGGAGATGATAGAAGCTCCATAGGTAGCAGAGCTACTTATCCAACATGTCTTCACATTGCATGGGTTGCCAACATCCATAGTTTTATATGGGGATATTATATGCATAAGACACTTTTGGAAGTTTGTCTTTGATTAGATTAAAGTGCCATAAAAAATGAGTAGTGGCAACCATCCATAGATAGATGGTCAATGGGTCAACTAGATACTAGCGGACATGTTGAGGGCATATATATATGAGAGGAAGACAAATTGGGATAGTTATTTTCCATTAGTAGAGTGTGCATGTAACGTTACACCTCATAAGGTGATTGAGATGTTTTCTTTTGAGATGAATCATGGCACGAATACCATATGAATGCCAAAGAAATGTCATAGTGCTAGAAAGTTCTCAAAAAACTTGGAAGAAAATTAAAAAATAGTTAAAGCCAAGATGTAGCAAGCAACTGATAAGGCTATGGAACATGCTGACAATAAGAGATGTCCCAAAGTTTTTGAGGAAGGATATAGAGTCTTTCTTCAAATACCAACAAAGTCAACTTCATTATCCATATGGAATTGCATTAATCTTTCACCAAATTTTTTGTACCTTGGAAGATTGTCAAAATCTTACTCATGTTTTACATTGATTCAAGATTTTAAATCGATTCGAGCTTCCTTCAAATGTACAGTCCATCTAGTGTTTCATGTCAATAAACTTAGAAAGTATCACATTCACGATTGGACGTACTACTAGGGATGGTGCAAAATAAGCCGAGCGCATCCTTTTTCACATCGATAATTAAGGTGCAATTAAAGGTGCACTTTGAGGGTTCAAGGCTAGTGACCAAGTGCTTTAGTGCTTCAGTATGCATTCTTGAGCTCCTATGTGGGTCATAAGCTCTAAAAGTGGGCTTGCAAGTCGATTGAGTGAGGGCACACATGAGTATGTCTTGTTAATACACATCTGCATATATATCGCTCCATAAACCATTCGGCATTTGAGACCCCATGTGATTGAGGTCCAAATGATGCTTGTGTCCTTCTTTGTCACATTCGCATCCAGGTATTGCACAAAGAAATAACATTTACATGTACCAATATTAACTTTCATATGAGCTCTTAACAAGTGGGGAAACTTCAAGTTCCCGAAGGACTTGGAGGCAAAGTCCCCACATGCACAAGATCCCTCGAATGGGGCTTGTCTTTTTCTTCTCTTGGGAAAAACAAGCAACCAAGAAAACATTATCTCTAAGCCATTGGGTATCTAAGCACCCACCGGGGCCTTAGGAGTATTGGGATGTCTTAACACATTACCACGCCATGGCATAACGATTCCTCAAGCTCCCATTCATGGGCAAGGTCCCCCCTTGGCTCTTAAGAAAGTATGTAGTTGTAAACAACACACAAAACATAGAAAAAGATTTATTAAAGTTGCACTGATGACACAAAATCCACCAAGGAATAAAGTGATAAAATAAATAATTTTTAGAAGTCAAGGCCGAGAGCTTGCAGCTCAAAGCCCCTAATTGCACTTATAGCTCTTGTGTGAGTTGGGTCTAAGGAGAAAGATGGTTGGAGCAAGGGTTTTGAACTTTCCCTTGAAGGGGACCTATTGGGTCTTAGTTTGTAATTCTTAGGCAACTCAATAGTTCCTCTTACCAATGTGGGCGAGGTTGGATTGTCATGAAAATTATGAGAGAGGAGCTCAGGTGAAATCAAGTGTAAAAAAGAGGGAGAGCAATTAAAAATATTTAGTGTGAAAAGGAAAAAAAAGGGGGGAAAGAAAGAAAGAGAGAGAAAAAGAGATTGAGAAAGGGAAATGTCACATAATCCTAGTAGGAGATGTTGAGCCATGCCTTAAGAGAGAGGATTAGGAAGTAATCTTTAACCATGGCTTTTGGGCCAAGTGGTTAGCCCATCGCACTCCTAACCGGGAGGTTTTGAGTTCAATTCCCAACATTGGTATCAGAGCCTAGTTGCGAAATCGGGCATGGTAGATGGATGACACGACGTGATGCAACGTGTCTCAAGGTACATCCTGTTAGGGTACATCTCGTCAGGCTACATCCAAACATGGTACATTCATGGGCACTTGGAAAAAGTGCTTATCCATGGTGAGTATGAAACTGGCCTTAGATGAAGGTGCATGGGCATTTGGGCACCCACAGAGGGTGGGATAGGTCCAAATTTGGTTCACGTGTTGGATTTTGAGGTTGGTGGAAGCACTTATGCATGGAAAGTGGGTCCAAGAAAGTCAGAAGGGTCCACAAGTGAGCATTGAGGGCAATGCTTAATCTAAGGGGAAAGGAATGTCACATAATCATAGTAGATATGGTTGAACCACGCCTTAATAGAGAGGATTAGAAAGTGATCCTCAACCATGGCTTTTGGGGCAAGTGGTTAGCCCATCGCACTCCTAATCAGGAGGTTGTGAGTTCGATGCCCAATAGGAAAGTAAGAGAGATTGAGAGTGGTAGAATGCATGAAAATAAAATAGAGAACAAAATGACAATCAAGAAAGGAGACATTTCATTGAGGGGGATTTTTGCCTCTCCTAAGTTATACTTTTCACCTAGCTCAAGTGAATCATTTTCAAGCCTTTATGTAGGTGGGAAACTATCACATAATTGTAGTAGGAGGTGGATGAACCACACCTTAGAGAGAGGATTAGGAAGTAATCCTCAACCATGCCTTTTGGGGCAAGTGGTTAGCCCATCATAGTCCTAGCTAGGAGGTTGTGCGTTTAATTCCCAACATTGGTATCAGAGCCTAGTTGAGGAGCTTGGGCAACATGGAGGTAAGTAGCCTCAATCATGGGCACTTGGGAAGTGTTTGACCATGGATGAGTTTGAAATTGGCCATAGATGAAGGTGCATGGGCATTTGGGCACCAAATTAGGGATTAGATAGGTCTAGGTCCACTCATTGGAGTTTGGGGTTAGTGGAGGCACTAAACCTTGCGAAGGGGTCTACCAAGTTAGAGAGAGGGTCCACTAGTGAACATTGAGGACTATGCTCAATATAACACGAAAGGAATTGTCACATAATCCTAGCAAGAGGTGGATGAAATACACCATAAGAGAAAGGATTAGGAAATAATCATCAACCATGGATTTCGAGGCAAGTGGTTAGCCCATCATACTCCTAGCTCGGAGGTTGCGGGTTCAATTCCCAATAGAAAGGCCCACACACATTTGAATATGCATCTCCATTAAGCACTTGACCATTTAAGCTTCCATCTGCTATAGTTAATATGAAACTATCCACAAGAGCTTTTGGACTTCAAAAGCATCTCACCAACAACCTCTGCAGTTCCTAGAATTTTGTTATGGCAACTATCCATCTTTAGCTTCAAAAGGTCTCTATATTTGATGAGAATGTATTGATAAATTAGAAAAGAATCTCAAGTGGTTGTCAAGAACCAACTCACCATTATATAAGAAGTTATTCCAAGACTTGTATCCTTCCTTGAAACATTTATTCTCGTTGATGGACTTATAGAATTTATTCCAAAGGACAACCCAACCATGCTAGCAGGATTCATTGATGTGAAAGTTTAGATTGTTTATAAAGTCATTTTTAGGGTAGTAACCTTGCTCAGCTTTCATCCAAGCCTGCCAAAACATACAAATTAAAGAATACCAACATGGGAAAATAGTTGAGGAGATGCAATTATGTTCCAAAGACCATTGTTTATCCAAGATTTATAGTTTTTAACACATAATAAATGCATTTTTCTTTTAATTAGGAAAATCTGCAAATCATTGGAGGAAAGACACCTGCAAATCCACTTAGCAACCATATTATCAACCATTTTAGTAGGGCACAAAATAAAAACCCACCTTCATTTTTAGGAAGACAAAAGGTTGAACATGCAACTTTACCTAAGAATTACCTCCCCACATGAATCTTCTAGCTAGCAAAAAACCTAAGATAACTGTTTTTTAGAAGGAAGCGAGCAAGCCAAAAAATAAGTGAGACTAGGTAAAAGATAATGATTAATAGAAAATTTCCTGTGAGCAAGGGAACTTTGACAATTATACCATGTAAAAATATTACCTCTATATTTTTGTCAAAACACAATCCCACCTTTTGTTAAAAATTTCACCTTCTTTAATAATTTCACAACCTATTTTAGTAACATAGTGAGGAACGACATTTTGGAAACTTTAAAACTACTTTTCTTATGATTCACTTTAGAGCCACTAGTAAGAAAAAAAAAAGAATTGAGCAATCTAAAAATATAGAAGCAGAGTGAGAATCAACATTGGTAATTATGTTAGTATCATCAACAAAAATACTTGTAGTCCTAGTTGAGAAGGAGCATTGGGGATTCGAAAACCCTTGATGGAACCTCTATCCATAGCATCTTTCACAAGCAAGCAAAGAGCATCATTGGCTATGGCAAACCAAAGAGGAGCTAAAGGACAACATTTTCTAATGGACCTACAAAGTTTGAAGGGTTCAGAGGTAGCTCCATTCATAGCAAGTGTAGAATAGGCATTAACAAACAAGATGCTAACATATTTGATAAAGTTTCTACCAGAACCAATGCCATGCAAGGACTAGAGAACGAAATCCCACTCAATTATTTCATAAGTCTTGCCAAAATCCACTGTGAAGAAGTAAAACTTCTACTTAAGCTCACTAGGACATTCCATCCCCTCCCAAAGGGTTGTTGGAAGTCAATGTCCTCATTGGTCCAACAAACAGCTTCATAAAAAGCTTTCTCCATATCCTTCCAGGCGGGCGCACTATCCATATATAGATTCTCTTCTATATGATTTCAACAAGTCAAAGCGGGTCGACTTGGTCTAGCCCATCGTTCTGAAAGCTTCCTCAGTAGACCCGGGTTCAAATCCCGTCGGGCGCAGCGTGAAGACAACTTTTTGAGTTATTTGTTTTTAGGAAAAACACACGGACGAGCTGCGTTTATTGTCGAACGCGATCAAATTTCATCGTAGCTTTTATTTTAGCGAAGGTAGTTTCTAGTACAGCTTTTCATGGATACTCAACAACTATATAATAAGGCCCTTGGCTCCTTGTATAATCACTCACTCAAAGATCTAGAGCTTGGAGATCTTCTTGAAGACAGAGTGTTCTCACACTCTTGAAGGAGGTGAAGTTGTGGTGAAGGAGAGGCTACTCTCATTGCAGCAGGAAGTCTTCTACGAGGTGGTGGTAACTATCTTTTGTGAGTTAACCTTGTGGTTGATTTACAATTTCGTTACACTATTTTGTTAGCTTCGTTGCTTCGTTCTCTTCACACACACTTAGATTATTTCGACATAATCTAAATTTTGTATCATCATCTTCTTATTCTTCCATTAGTGAGTGCACCACTTTATATGGTTGAGTAGTACTCCCATGTTGTAATTTGGACATCTATTATTTTTAGTGAAGTAAGCATCCAGCTTACGTTCCCTATCCTTGTCTCAAGATCTCTTTATTTCTCTATCTCACTTATCATCTTGTCAATTAAGTTGTGTATGCTCAAGAGGTTTTAGTATTGGAACGATCCTGGGGCCCCAAATTCCAACAAGGGTATTTATGGAATCAAAAATAAATCTCCCTCTAATGATTCCCTTTTGTTTTAGGCAAGATAATCTAGTTCATAAGAGGACTAAGTATCCTATCCAAAGAAGAAGAAACGATGTTATAGATAGTATTCAAGCAAGTTATAGGTCTCCAATTTATAATGGCCTCCTTTACCTTTCTTGTGAATTAATCACTCCATTATTGATCTATATAGGGAGAGTACCTTCCCTAGTAGCCTCTCCCTAGATCAAGAGAATGTAAGGATTTAGGAAGCCTTTCATCTCTAAGAAGAACTCATTAGGGATTCCATCAAGACTAAGAGATTTACATTGTTTAATTTACCAATGGTCTCTTTAATTTCAC
Source organism: Ceratopteris richardii (assembly GCA_020310875.1). Classification (NCBI taxonomy): domain Eukaryota; kingdom Viridiplantae; phylum Streptophyta; class Polypodiopsida; order Polypodiales; family Pteridaceae; genus Ceratopteris; species Ceratopteris richardii. The sequence continues at coordinate 120,451,856 of CM035408.1, forward strand.
CGACATTGAGGGGCAGGTCCAACAAAGATACTAGGATTTTAGGAATCACTTTTTTTCCTCTTTAAAACAATGGTTGCTCTGGATCTATAGAAATCCTCCTTCCACTTGGAAGTACTAGATAAAACATCAATAAAGAAGCTTTTGCCTCCTAGAAGCTCTCTTCAATGTTGATAGCACTCCCACCATTCCTCTTTTTCAATAAGGGGATGTAGTCCTTGATTATTTTTTGCATCCTAGAGAACATACTCTTATTAGGTCTATCAATCTTCTCGGCCCAAAACTCTCTTGAAAAGGAAGCCATAGTAGCTTCAAAGTACTTCTCATGTTTAAGTCTTTGTTAAAGATCTAAGAATCTTTGGGTATTAATTTGATCATTAAGACTAGCCAACAATGATCTTCACTCTTCTTTGAGCTCGAATCTTCTTAATTAAGTTCTTATAATAGGTGAAAAGACTTTGAATATCTTTGACAACCTTTTCCCAAGACCTAGAAAAGAATTTACCTAAGGAGAATGGTAAGAGATGACCTTAATCTTATAATTTCAACCAAATGTGAACTCAAACGAATAACTGACTTGGGTTTTGAGTCCTAGTCAACTGGGCAAAACACCCATACCAAGATCATGCCTATGGTCATCAAAAGTTACAAAATGCACGCAAAATCTTTGTGATGGACGAACTGATCATGGGATGCACAAGGTATAGTCTCGCCAAGTGTTCATAGTTGAACAAGTGGATAAATGGTTCATTCAATTCAAATCATTTGTTCTAACCTTAATTGGGCATATATTTAGCATGGTTTAACCTATGAAAAATTGAGGATTTTGGAAGTCTTGACGATCTCCTTCGACTGTTTGTTAACAAAAATTCGGGGTTAGACATGACACTATCTTTCACTTTAAGCAAGAAAAAATGCGGATCATTTAAAGATGCCTTGACAAGATTTAAATTGTATGTCACACGATGTAGCTCAGAAATCATCCTTTTCACACGAAATTTCTCACTTATTTTCAAGATGGCCTCATAAGTAAAAAATTTATGTACGTTGATGTATCTCACCATCCCCACAACTTGGATTGAGTGCATACAAGATTGTATTCGCATTGATGATGATTCGGGACATCTATTTGTGCACTAGTAGTACCTACCCAAGAGCCAAAATTTGTATATCCTCCCATGAAAGAATTAAAAAAAAAGTAGGTTTGATAGAGCCTACTCTTCCAAACTTTAATTAATAGAAATTACAGCTGTACAAGTGAATGGACCTAGCACCCATGGGACCCCCCATATCCCACAAATTATGGGTTGCTTATAGATTACTAGAAAATTTTACAAAGAAGGTTGATAACCCTCTCATCCCCCTCATGTGGGGCCCACTTCGTTTTGATCTTGCTGCTCTCTAGGAAAAACACTATATGATGTCTAAAGGGCGGGGGCTTCTTACAATTGTAAATTCTTTTGCCTAAAAGGAAAAGAGATTTTTTGATCGCCCATTCTTTAGGGGGCTTCCAAAGTTGGCAACACACCTCTCTTTCCATATTTTCCATAGTGTCCCCTCTTATAGCATTGCACAGTGTTGAGGAGCATCCGATTGCCTCACCTAGCAAAGCCTGCTTCTAGTTGATTTGTTCCTATAACAACATGATTCTCTCAAGGGTCTGCCAGATCGATATTGATTTGGGGCACGGATAGAAGAGGAGCCCCAAGTGTTCCATGCCATGAAAGCATTGTTTGCACCACAAGGGGACCCCACAAATTCTGTCAGCTTCTACATTGGTCCAGACTCCAAGGTGTAGGATTTGCCACATAAACACATACTTTTTTATCTCGACGAGGGGGTGTCAAAGGGATTGGAACTTAAAGTCCCACCTCCAACAAAACCAATCCAGACACCACTTCCTATTGAGAGTGACATGAAAATCCACATCCTTCTTCATATATCAAAATTTTCTTGAGGCTATTTCCATTGTGCCATCTCAAACCCTTAGGGTGACAAGAATCCTCACCAATGAGGAGAGTCCTTGATCGTTCCCAAGCATTGAATCTGCTCTACAATAGATGCCATTCTTTATAGTCCACTCTTTTGGCCAAATTAATGTCCTCAAATCTAATCCACTGACAAGCCTCTCGGTTCTAGAGGTGTTTCCACAAGCAAAAGCCTTTGATCCAAAGCTTCCTAGCTTTTTGGAGATTCCAAGACTCCATACTTGTAATGCCCTTGATAGGGAACCAGATCGAATCATTCTGTCTAATACGAGTCACCCATTTCCAATCTTCATTGATTCTGATAAATTGTTTAACCTTGTTCCAACTCTTCAATAGAGAACAAATCAAGTTCGAGCCTTTGGGAGTCACTAAAAATTGGGAGAACAAAATGGTGAGAAGATCGAGACCCTTCCACCTCGGGAGACCCACAAGCTTAAGAGCACTCCAGTTTCTAAAAATAAGCTTGGCCCAAGAGGCATCACTGTTGCTCCATGCTTTAATTAACCATTTTTCCGCCAGCTTATTGGCCATTCCTCCGATATCTAGAATGCCCAAACCACTTTGATCCTTTTTGGTTAATGAAAGTAGTCCATTTAATTTTGGGGATACCCCTTCTGTTAGGGTCACCCATCTAGAGGAAGTTCCTACAAATTCTCTCCAGCTTGAAGAGCTCTTGGTCTTTTGGTTTCTAGTAGGAGATAAAGTAAAGCATCGAGGAGATGAATGTGTTAATCACCATAGTGCATCTAGACAGATTAATCTGCATACCTTTCCGGTAAGTCAGCTTATTCTTTAGCTTAGAGAGAGCCTAGTTCCAATGCTACCCATCGAAATGTTGAATCCCATCGGAATACCTAAGAAGCAAAATATTTGACCACAAGGGATTAACTGATAACCATGGTCACTAAGAAATTGAGGAGGACTCACAATCACTACCCTAAAAGCAATTTTAGAATGATTTATTTTGGATCGTGAAGCCTCACAAAAGGTATTCAAAAAACCCCAAAAAGTGTCAATGCTTAACGTATCGTTATGCACAAAGACACTAGTATCATCAAAAAGTATCATGATCATATGATCTTGATTGAGAGGTAGACCCTGAATATGACCTGAGTGAGCTAGATGGTTAACAAGGAAGTTTAGGCCATCGGCCACGATAGCAAAGAGAAGAGGGGCCAACGGGCACCCTTGTCTGATAGAACATTCTAATCTAATCGCTTGAGAGAGTTGACCATTGATGTTTATCTGAGCAGTTGCATTTCCCATCAGAATAGAGATCATCTTAGTGAATTTTTTGCCAAAGCCCATGTCTTTGAATGACTAGAGAATGAAGTCCCACTCTAGTTTGTCATGAGCTTTGTCGAAGACAATCTTAAGGAAGAGGATATCTTGCACAGATTCCTCAACAAAAACTTGACGTTCCCAAACATCAATGATAATCGTGAGGATGGACTTCCCTTAATGAACCCTTTTTTATTATCACTAATCCAGTCCTGAAGGTGACATGTAATATGGTTTTCAATCACCTTTGCCAAGATCTTGTAACCTATGCTTCACCATAATATCTTCCCTTCAAAGAGTGACAACTAGAGGGTTGATGCCAAAACGCTCCAAAGACACGCTTGAAGACTTGTCCTCCCCTACCAGACCCAAATTACTAACCACCAACACGGGGGTAATCCCTGCCATGAAGCAAACAAAGAAAATCTTTTGTGGAAGAATTGGTAGCAACAGTTTCTAAATGATTGAAAGAAAGATTTGAAAATTTTCTGTTCATCTGTAGTCGAACTCTATGAGTATGAGGAGCCTTTGCATCGGAGAACTCTATGAGGAGCCTTTGCATTGGAAACCACCCCTAGCAATTGCTTACATTGATGCATCCCAAAATCTTCCTTGCCGCTATCCATTGCCTCCACCTTGATTCTCACATGTGGCTATACCTACTTTGCACTGCAATCAACCTCTCAAGTTGCAATCAAGAATTCCTCCTTGCTTCAACGCATAACATCAAACGCATTTTTGCAAATCACATTGAGACCTAATACCCACCTAGTAGACCATCCATGCCACTTGCTCCAATCATAATCGGCATGATCAATCATGATCAAGCCCAAGCACCGAGTGGTCTTGAGTTTGCACCATTGGAACCACGATGACCATAAGAGCTATAAATGTAGTCAACCCCATAATGGAAAAAGCATGTGCTCTCAACCATCCATTCTCAAAGCTTTAGGAGCATCGCCAATAGTAGTGCAACCCCATGTAATGCAAGCCCACAATTTAAAAATTTCTCTACCGTTTATAAGAAAACCAATGTATTGTCCCAACTACGGTGAAACGCAGTTGCATAAAAAGAATTTTGAATCTTCATAAAAAGAGAAACAACGATGACTTTGGAGTATAGTGAATCAAGCATGCTTGATAATATTGAGAGTGACCAATAATCACTAGTCCATGTAATCAATCGGAACCAAGCTAAGAAGAAAGCAACTCAAATCAACCACATGAAAATGACTAAGAAAGAGAATCCACTAGGAGAAACGCTTGAGACCCCCTCAAGTAACAATAGATAGAGAAATGCATGCTAGTACCAATGAGAGAACAAGGTCTATAAGTGGAAGAGAAAAATTGAGGATTTGGAAAATCAAATAAATCAAGCTCAAAGCAAGTCCATGGAAGTCAAGGAACCAAGAGAGAGATCTGCACAAGAAGAACATGAAGCCAAATCTTAGTTAGAATCTCAACCAAACCCAATTATAGCCTTGGTAGCAAGGGGTTTGAGCTACTTCTACAAGCATATCAAAAGTGAATCCAAGAAGGAATCAACTAAGAAAAACATGCCAAGTGTTACCCTAGAGTGAATCTAGAAATGGAAAGGTTAAACGTATGAGCCCAATTGATGTTGGAAAGGGCTCCACAAGGCATCCCTTATAAATGCATGTGTAGAGAACTATTTAGAAAACTATCAAGGAAAGAGAAAATACCACCACTTGAGACTCCTAATTGTATAAGCCCACAAACCCAAGAATTTCTACTAGAATCTCTTGATACTAACATGATGTATGAGGAAGAGGTTCCAAATCTAGAAATGGGAAGTCACAAACAAAAGCAATATGGGATGAGATGCGAGCCCAAGAATGTAGAATCATGCAAGACCAAGAACCACACATATGAGAACTCAACTTTGAAGATCGTCCATTAGAAAATGATGAACTTCTCTCAAATGTGTTAATAAGACCTAACTTTGAATCTGATGTGGTCCCGAGTCAAGGCCATTTCCATTATACATGGGCTAATTCTAGGAGAAGTCAGATGTCATTAGCATATACATACTTGAGGACATGGTAAAAATGATAGGTTAAGTATTTTGCTAAGAAGTAGACTTAGGTTTTGAAGGAACTTATGTAATTCTTGCAAATGAAGCATGCCCATGAGGATATTGATTTATCCAAGTTTCCATAGCCAAAGAGAGGGAGTTTGGCGAAGGTGATGAAGGATGCACATGTCTCCTTATTGAGTATAATGGATTCCCCACAAAGAAGATTAATGATACAAGAGGTTTAAGTATTACCACTACATAGCTTTGGATCAAACGTGGTAAAATGGCTTTAAGATGAACTTTCATGGATCTGCAACTAGCAAAAAATTAACACATGGACAGGCCTATTGGTCTTTTAGTGCCATCCTTCTCACCACTTGCAGTATCAAGTTTGAGCATACATTAGGATTCTATCAATTTGGGAAAGCCAATAATTATGAAATGCTCTTAGGGCACCCATTCCTATAGTAGTTAAAATTTATTCAAGATTGGGGCATTAATTCTCTATACTTGCAACACATAGGCATGACCAAAAAATTCAATCAACATAAAGTTTCCCATAAGGACATTCCTCCTTTGCAATGGAATCCCATCCGTAATGAGAATGATGATGATGACACAACTTCCATTCATAGTGCCAACACTAATGATCTTGCATGGATGAACAAGGATACAAATTTCTGACTATGCGGAGACACAACTAGAGAAGGTGAATGCACAAGTAATAATGATTTTTACATTATCAACAAGATGCATGTGATATTGAAGATCCTCCATATGCTAAAAAGTTGTTTCATGATGAGGAATAGGTTCCATATTCATGGGCTCAATTATTGGGCACAATGGATGTTTGCATAAATTAAAGAGTGGAAGAGTAGTTTTTTGATGAGGATGGATATGACCTATTCATGGCCGATGTCTTGATTAAAGACGCAATCTTAGAAGAAACACGACAAGACAAGATGGTACGAGGAGTAAGAGTCTATAGAAATAGAAACTAGCTCTACTGAAGGGATAATTGGACTATCAAGGAGGGGGACAACATGGATGATGATGGTTGGGAGATTGTTGAAAATGAACCTTACTTCAATTCAACTAAGATGAAGACTTCCTTGAAGGAAAAGATATGTATTTGATCAATCATCCTCATAAACCTGGACCATATCCATTACAAGTGGAAGAAGAGACATGTAAGCAAATGATAACGTGAGTGGAAGAGGCGAAAAGTAACACATTTAGTCGCATAGGCTTCAAAGTATGCAAAATTATCAAGAATACAAAGTAGAGCACAAAATGATTGTGGTTCAAATACCTAAGTGAGAAGCTCCTTTAGGCATATCCTATGACAACAAAGAACAAACAAAGACAATTACAGATGGTGAAGAATTCTACATCTACATACGAAAGGATGTCTCCGTAGATGACAAACAAGATTTAATAAGCTTTTGCAAGAATATCAAGGCATCTTTGCTTAGAGATGCAAGGAATTCAAAGATGTAGATCCTAAAATCTGCACGCATAGAATCCTGATGTTGGGTGATGGAAAACCCTCTCAACATAGACCTTAGATGTACAATGATGTTTACTTTTCCAAGATCAAGGAAGAGATTGATAAACTTTTGGTGGTTGGATTCATCTATGAAATAGAACAAAGAGAGTGGGTGTCACGCATCATGGAAATGCCAAAAAAGAATGGAAAATAATATACATAAACTTGAAGAATGTCAATGCAGCAATGATGTATGATAGTTAAGCTTTAGCTATCATTGATCATCTACTAGGAGAGAAGTGGCTAACCAAGAATTTTAAAGCTTTCTTGATGGGTTTCTAGCTCATATTTAGATAGGAATCTATCCTAGATATCAGCATAAAATGGCTTTTTCCACTAAGTGGGGTATATACACATTTTGTGTCATGCCCTTTGGGTTTACTAATTCCCCAACCTCCTTCCAATGCCTTATGTGTCATGTCTTCGAACAATTCTTGAGAAAATGCTTGGAAGTGTACATGAATGATCAATTCTCTTTATGCAAATCAATGAATCTTGCATATTCCCAATTTAAACAAAGTCTTTTCACAATGCCAAAATTATTGTGTGTCTAAAGCTTGAAAACTGTGTCTTCAGGGTGTGTCAAGGTAATTTTTTGGGGCACATTGTTTCCAAAAATGGCGTTTAAATAGATGAAAATGAAATCAAAATCATTGTGGGTTTGCCTAGGCCTATAAATGTTAAAATAGTCCAAGCCTTTGTTGACCATTGTGGTTACTAAAAAATATCCATTCATGTGTATGTTGTCATTGTTAAGCCCTTGTTTGGATTACTAAACAATTTTGTATGGCTGAATGAGTGCAAAAAAGCCTTCCATAAGCTAAAGAGCTGCCTAAGTTCAACCCCAATAATAAGAGTTTCATATTGGGATAAACCATTCCACATGCATGTTGATGCATCTAATTATGTCATATGTTGTGTGTTGGTGCAACTTGCAGATGAAGGAAACATGGAATTTTTGGTTGCTTATGCATGTAGGCAACTGATAGTGCCGAACAAAATTACACAATCATTGAGCATGAAGGTTATGAATGGTGTATGCAATAAAGAAGTTTCACCATTATCTTTTGGGAAATAAATTCAAATTCTTAATTAATCACCAAACCTTAATATATTTGGTCAATAAGCCCTATGCTATAGGTAAACTTGTTCGTTACTTCTTGCTTCAACTTTGAGGTGATGGTAAAGCAAGGGGAAGACACACTTATGTGTTGATCACTTATCAAGACTAACCACTTGAGAACCACTTGTAGGTGTGCCTCATGATATGCTTCAAAATGGGAAAAACCATTAGTCCCCATCCTTACATATGAAACTCATCATAAATAATTTCCAAAAGATCATAAGGGACTTCTTACTTCTTGATGGCCCCACACCTTAGTTGGAATCATAATCATACACTATCAAGACCCAACTGGAGTCTTACTATGGTGTGTGGATGATGGAGAAGAACCAACTTGACCACTCAAGCACATGAGGGTGTTTTGGGATGACATTTTCCAAATACTCACATATTAAAAATTTAGATAAATTCCTATTGGCCTAGCATGGGAAAGCATGTGCACACACACATGTCACAATACACAAAATGCCAAGTGTTGGCACCAATTGAACATGCTACTTTGTACCAAGTTATAGTAGATCCTACATGGAGCAAGCATATAGTTGCTTATGTACATGAATACAAATTCCCAAAAGATGTTGATAGGGTACAAATACAAATCTTAGAAGAGATGTTGTGACTATGCTCTCACTAAAATTCAACTTTATAGGAGAGATCATGACAACTTCTTGAGATTGTGCAATCCATGAGGATGAATATTTATCAATCCTTGAGATGCCACATGCAAGTGTGAGAGGAAATTTCTCCCCTAAAAGGTGTGCAAAAATGATCTTGGTTGCAAGACTCTGATGGCTTAATTTGTATCTAGGCACAATAGAATTTATAAAGAGATGTGAAACTTGTCAACAAATGAAGTATCTCATATGGAGAGATGATATGTGATTAAGATCCATGATGAGTGTTCATACTTTTTTCCAAATGGGAAATAGATTAGGTTGGTCTAATTAGTTCCCCTACATGCGACTCTCATGCATAATACATAATCTTCATAATTGACTACCAAACAAAGTGATATGAAGCAAAGGCAACTACTAAGAATGATGCACAAACTATGACCAAATTTCTATTTGAAGATGTTTTCACAAGTTTTAATATGGCAATCAAAATTTTTCGTGATTGTGGAGCACATTTCATTAATGAAGTGATTGAGTGCCTCTCAACTTCACCGGCGGCGATACCTCAACTTCGGCGGCGATACCTCATCGGTGGCAGCGATTCCGACCGCCGCGATACCCGGGACCCAGCGCCCGCGTGGCAGTCCTCTTCTAACGGCTCAGAGTCATTTATTGTCGCTTTCAATCTCGTTCGAAGTGCGTTCTGATTTTCGGGCCGCCGTCTTCATCCGCCGATTGCGACTGCCGGGCGCCCCAAAGCTTGAGAAAAGAAAGACTTTATAGAAAAAAGAGAAGAAGAAAAAAGAAGGAAAAGAAAAGAAAAAAAGAGAAGAAAAAAGAAAAAAGAAAAAAAAAAAGAAGAAGAGAAGAAAAAAAAAAACAAAAAAAAGAAAGAAAGAAGAGAAAGAAAGAAAAAAAGAGAAAAAGGAAAATAGAAAAGATTCGAAAAGAAGAAGTGTGCTTCCCTCTATTGTTGGATTTTTGGCCCTTTTGTCTTTCCCTGCAAAGCAAAGTGTTAGGCTTCGAAGTGATCGGAGGGGAGAGTCCTCCGCGTTTGTGATCTTTTCTCTTTTCATGTTGGAGGGTTTCGCCGTTGGGTATTGAAAAGTAATAGTGGTTCAAGTTCGTCTGGCCATGGATGTGGCCTCATCCTCTCTCGTGAAAAGTAATCGGGCCCCTCCCCCTGGGGAGACTGGTACACTGGCCGCGCTGCTGGAGGGGGGGTCGTGTGCCGCCCCTGGGGCATCCGAAAGTGTTGAATCCCCCATCGTGTCCCTCAATAGACCCGCAGTTCTATCTGCTCAGGAGGAGCTCAAGAAAGTTTGCCTCGTCGGCCAAGTGTTTGGCCCTAGGCCCCCGCTCGAAATCGTACGACAATGGCTTCGAAAAGAGTGGTTCCCTAGAGGACTAATTGTCAGCAAATGTCAGTTTTTACCAGCAAACCACATGCTGCTAATCTTCGAAAATGAAGAGATGGCGTTCCAAGCCCTAAGCGTTGGCACGTGGCAGCTCGGTCGGGCGACCCTGTGCCTATTCAGATGGTCCCCGGACTTTACTCCTGACAAATCGAAATCACTAAGATACCCCCTTTGGGTTGAGCTCCCTAACCTTCCATATTTTTTGTACAACTTCGTGTGGGACATTGTCTCTCCTATCGGCAAGCCGTTGGCTTCACGCGAAGACATTGGTGGTATCATCTATGAAGGTGCAAGACACTCGTTCAATGCCAGGTGGCACCCACAAATCTGCGTCGAGGCCGACCTCAGTTCGCCGCTTCCATCAACAATCAAAGTGGACATGGGCGAAGGAGATGTTTGGGAGCAGGATATCACTTACAAAAACCTTCCCAACGCGTGCTTTCGCTGTGGTCAGCAAGGTCACAGGATTAAAGACTGCCCTCTCAGACAAAAAAACAAGCGACCTCAAGATGCCTCCAAAACTGCTCAAGACAACTTTGGCGAATTGACCCACTCGATTAAGGAAGGGGAAGGCAAGGGCCTCCCCAATCCACAAGCTGATGCTGATGGCTTTACTGAAGTTAGAAGAAGAAGGAAAAGAAGTCCGAGGGCCAACGGTGAGAGAAACAGTCCGCTAATTACCCCCTACAACAATTTGTATTGCAATCTTGGAAAGGAGATCAACGAGCTTGACTACCCAGGTGGGAACCCACCTGCGGTAGACACCTACGACGAAGCCCTAGAGATCCCTGTCAACAAAGAAACCCCCCAGGAGGGTTACACTACAAGCAAGGAAGATGGCTTCACCACTAGTAATGAAGACAACATGGATAGTGAAAGCTCCATCATTGGATCGACGATCCCGGAAACGGTGCCGAGCACGGGGCCCAATTCTCCCCAGCAAGGAGCATCCCGCAAAGGAAAACAGCCTATGGAGTTACCATGGAAAAGCCCCCATAAGAACCGATTTCTAAGTCGGGATCAGATCCCAGCGAAAAAGAAAGACGAAGCCAAGAGAAGAAAGGACAAGGCTCCCTCCCGCAAAGAGGGATCAACACATAAATGATCGTCATCTCGCTAAATGCTAGAGGGTTAACCGACCCCTCAAGAGCGACCATCATTGGTCAATGGCTCCGCGACATTAGCTTAAACCCAGACATTATATGTATTCAAGAGGTTAAAATCGACGGGGAAGACCTCCAGAAACGGCTCAGACAGGTCTCCTCGGCCCATGTGTGGATCCCAACGAAGCACCAGCGGGGGGTCCGGAGGAACGGTTATCGGTGTTAAAGGTCTCTGGCTTGAAAAGCTTGAGAACTCCATTGAAGATGTGGGTCACCGTTGGATTGCGGTTTCTTTCGGTGCTCCTCTTTGTGTTACTATGGTTTCTTTGTACGCCCCTAACGGGGATTCGGAGAGACTGAACACTTGGGCTTCATTAGATTCGCTTCCCCACAACGTGCTTATTTGTGGAGACTTCAACATGGTGGAGGACCCTATGGACAGATGGATGGGCAAGGGCAGGGTCATTGACGGTCGGGAGAAAGAAACGTGGGATATGACCAAACTCCACTTGGATCTGGTTGAACTCAAAGACTCGAATGGCTATTCTTGGTCGAATCTCCAAGCGGGCGAGGATCTGAGGAAAGCTAGACTCGACAGATGCTACATCTCTCAAAGTTTTACTCATCAGTGGGGCCACCCTACCATCGCGCAGCGCACTGACCTCACCATCTCTGATCACTACCCGATTGTTATCACTTTTCAACCTTCCAACAAGGTCCGCAAGGCTCCGTGGTTCCATGCCAACGCTGCCACCTTCTCTCTCCCCTCCGTCCATCAAGAGATTGCCGATGTGTGGAAGGTGGCGTTCGCCTCTGGCTTGGCCCCAGCCAAGTGCTGGAGAAGAGCGGTCGACAAGTCTCGTAAGATCATGATCAGAACTAAGAAGATGCTCGAGACTGTGCGATGGGCCCGTAGGGAGGCTCTCTACCACAGACTCTGGCGACTCGAGGAGGAAGTGAACAAAGGAAAACACCAAGCCCAGAAAGGTCTCCGAAAAATCAGAGCGGTGTTGAGATACGAGGAAGAAATACAAAGGAAAAACTTGCAAATTTTCTTCAAGGAGTGGTGGGCTGGTAAAGCAGACAAACCCACCAAAGAGATGTGCCGTATCCTTAAGAGGAAACACAACCGAGATTCGATCCCCCTACTGCTAGATCCACACGGCAATGTATGCAATTCGGAAGAAGATAACTTTGGCATCATCGAAGGGCACTTCACGAGACTCCTGGGATCCTCGAACCCCCTCTCCCACCATAGAAGGGACTGTATGGCTGCAATTTCTAGGGCTTCCCCCCGGAGGATACCACCCAACCTCCACTCCCTGCTTCATGCCCCTATCTCTGAATCAGAAATCATTGAGGTCATTGATGCCCTCCCTCTCGGTAAAAGCCCGGGACCAGACGGACTCACCAACGAGTTCTTTAAATCCTTCAAGCTGGTGGTTGCCACCCCTCTTCGGATGGTTTGGCAAGAAGCGCTAAAGTTTGGTGCTCTTCCTTCTTGTCTAAATAATGGAATTATCAAGTTGATACACAAGAAGGGGGAAAAGCACAGAATCGAGAACTGGCGGCCTATCACGATGCTCCAAACAGGATACAAGATCATCGCCAAAGTCATTGCCAACAGAATCTCGTGTCATCTGAGATCTTGGTTAAGTGAGGACCAAAAAGGCTTCATCAAAGGCAGGTCTATCCTGGAAACCATTATGGATATTTGGGAAGGCATTCAATTTGCAAATGAGTCTAATCAAGATGTGGTTTTCCTCAAGATCGACTTTGACAAAGCCTACGACAGACTCGAATGGGACTATATTCTGCAGTCGCTTCAAGACCTTGGATGTAGTCAGAAATTCACCAAGATGATCGCGACCCTTCTTGGAAACGCAACGACCCAAATTAACGTGAACGGCAAACTTTCGAAGGCGATCCATCTTAGAAGATCCATTAGACAAGGGTGCCCTCTGGCCCCCCTCCTGTTTGCCATTGCCACTGAGGGGCTGAGCAGACTGGTAGCGCAGCATGTGGAGGTTGGCAATATCAAAGGCCTCCGACTGCCTCTCGACCACAGTCAAATCATCATGAGACTATTTGCCGATGATATGAACGCGTTCGTTCACAATGATAATACCAGCCTGGAGACTTTCTGGAGGTGTCTTGCTACCTTTTGTGAGGCCTCTGGATCCAAAATCAACCACTCTAAGACCGCCTTTAGGGCCATTGTGGGACATCATCCTGGCCTTCTTATTGATCATGGCTGTCAAATCATTCCGCAGGGCCAAATCTTTCGTCTTCTTGGAATCCCTTTGGGATTTGGCGTCTCTATGGAACAACGATGGAACTGGGTGCTGGCCAAACTCGAAAACAAGCTTAACTATTGGAAAGGTATGCAAATCAATCTTGCTGGGCGTGCGATGGTTATCAACACGTTTCTCCTCTCTTCTACCATCTACTTCCTTTCTTGCTGGAAACCGAATGAACAAGGCCTGTCCAAAATGAGTAGTATTTGTAGAAACTTTCTTTGGACGGGCGATCACAACAGAAGGGGGGTGCCTAAAATCAAATGGGCCATCTGCACTAGCCCCAGAGATTGCGGGGGGCTTGGTATCCTGGACATCGGGTGCATGGCTAACAAACTGGCCGCCAAATGGATGATTAAGGCTTGGTGCAATAGGGAGGCCTCGTGGGCCAAGCTGATCTTCAGAAACAAGAATGAGTTGGCTCTCATGGGGTTCCCAAACTGGAAGAATCTCGACATCATGACCCTGCTATTCTCCCCGATCCCTGTCTTCCCGAAAGGCTCTAATCTCGTGTGTTCCCTTTGGAAGGGCTGGAATAAAGTCAAAAGCTTCACAAGAATTAGTGAGGACTGGAAGTGGGCGGCCGAAATCAGACAAAACGACTCTATCTGGTTCCCGATTCATGGCATCCGGAGAGTGGAGTCATGGAACATTCAAAATGCCAAGAGATTATGGAACAAAGGATTCAAAAAATGGAAACACCTCTGGAATCATGACACCAACAGCTGGATGAACTTTGAGGATATTGATCCTTGCAAAAACATCTCCTTCGAAGAATGGAACAATTTGCAAAGCAGATGCCTCGCATGGGATCGTCACAAGACTCGCCTTCTCATGGGACACGAAGCACTGAACCCACTTGGTCTCAAATGGCACAATGGAAACAAGCTACTCAAAATCCCGAACATCAAAGAAACGGCTGACCACCAGATCAGCCTCAACAAGAAGTGGTGCCTGTCTTGGACGCGGCTTCGGTGGGACATGAAATTCATGGGTATCTGGCACCCCCTTATCGAGATTAAGAAGTCTGTCCTCTTATGGAAAATTCTGCATCGTGGAATTTGGACCAACCATAAGGCTAGCAAACTTTGTGGAATCCCTCCTTGGTGCAAACGCTGCCACCGGGCTATCGAAGACGTCCCACACATCTTCCTTACCTGCCCCAACTCCTACAGAATCTGGCAGACGGTCGGAAAGAAAATCAGACTTCAAAACCAGCTTAGTTGGAAACAAGTCCTTTTGGGAGAAGCGATCGGCTGCTCTGCGACACTCTGGAACGCCATCAGAGGGGAAGTCTTGTGGAAAATTTGGCGGGAGAGGTGTGCTCTCAACTTCGGCGATACCCCCAGGGAGTGGTCGATTGAGAAATCACTATTCCTCCTTGGCAAAAGGATTGTCAACAGTAAGAAATCCCCCCCCTTCAAGCACCATCAAGTCCTCATTTTGATCAACAACAAGCTCAAACCCAAGTGGGCCCCGCATGAGGGCGATGAGAGGGTGATTAACCTTCTATGTAATGCAACCTAGAACTCATTTAAGCTTCCCCTGCTTTGTGGGATTTGGGGGGTCCCGCGGGCACTAGTCCCCTTCCTTTGTACCTTTGTTTCTTAATTTAATTCAAGTCCGGGAGAGTAGGCTATTGCCGAACTTCCTTTATATAAAAAAAAGAAGTATAGTGGCTCATATAAAATATACAACTTACCATCCTTAAGGAATTGGATAAGTAGAGAGTTCAAACAAATGACTATGTATGATGTTTATAGAAATCATCAACAATGGATAATTTGATTGGGATAAACAACTTCATCTTGTTGTTAAGGCATATTGTGTGGCATATAAGACCACAATAGAGGCCACAAAATTTAACTCTATCCATGGACAAATTGCATTCTCCCCATTGACTCCCTAGTTCCTACCTTAAGGGTAACACATGATTACCAGAGAAATGTTTATGAACTCTCTAGAGTAGTAGATGAACTTGAGAACTACAAGAGATGTGTCTCAAAAATATTTCAAGCTTTTATGTTGCAAAGAAAAGACAAAAGGCCAACTATGATGCACACGTAAGAGACAAAGATATGCAAGTAGGTGATGTGTTCCTATTTTAGTTCTTGAAGCAACATGCAAAGAAAGCTCAAAAGAGAGGCTATGATCCATTCACTTTCAACCATGTTTTTTCAAGTGGTGTAGTGATTTTGGCCACACTAAATGGTGATTTCTTTCCAAACTACATAAGTGGTTCGTGAGTAAAGCTCTAAAGAGCCTCTCACCCCAAAAATGCTTGTTAAAATCCAAAAGGTTGAGAATAAAAAAGAAAAAGCTAAATACATTAGATAAGAAGCCCAAAAAGAGTCCCCTTAATGTATGGAAGAGTAAAAAGCATGGATATGATAGAGAGATGAAAAACCTCAATGAAAAATGTATGACAAAATCTATCCAGTTGCTACATATTGTTAACCTATAGTTTGGTATCTACCACATCGCTGCTTTACTAGCAAACATATCAACCTCTCCACCAACAATACACGTTACACCCTTATCTGACAATAGATCAAACAGGTTGCCAGGGACCTTAGTTGGAGTTTTTCCTTGAACAAAACCCTTAACTTTTCCTTGCTCTTCAATAATCGTACCCCTATCTATATTAGAACATTATACACTACCATATTTCATAGAATCACACCTTGAATACAAAGTTAATCAATACATCATAAATCCTTGATAAAAAGTTTTAGGATTAATCATCAATTACACCACAATGAACAAAATAGGACAAAACATAGTAATATAATATGCAAGTTCCCAAATTCAATGTGATCTACAATCAAAGCACCACCAGCAACAACCCGCTCTCTCTTTTTGTGTTCTTTGTCACCACACTGATATTATATTAAGTATGTCACATGAAACATGCTTACGTAGCACATCATTATTAGCCAATAATGACTAATTAAATTGGTGCACCATATTAAAATGATATGCTATCACTTCATGTGCATGGACCAAAAAGAAGCCCATGCCAATCAGATCTTGTAACTCGAAATCTTGATTAAGTCCAAAAGACCAAGGCATATTAGAGGGTGTGGGTAAATAAGGGTGCCATCTAGTATGGTGTCCATGTGCATTACTCATCATAGAAGTAACAAATGCATATATTTATCTCAAGGTGATTACATATCCAAAGTGCTAGAGAGGTTAAATATGCAGGGTGGAAAGGGATTGAGTACATCTTTACCTATATATGTGAAATTGAGCAACGATGGTTGCCTCAAATCAGATGAGACCAATGGTACGTACGAGACTAGACATTGCATTTGTAGTGGGATTTGTTTGCAGATATATGTCTAATCTTGGTAAGAAGCAATACTGGGGAAGCAATCAAAATGATTTTGGGATATCTAAGTGGTATTAAGGAAGTGTCTATGCTTGGTAGAAGAAATGTATTTGTTATTGGTTATTTAGATTTTGATTATGCTAGTAGTGTAGACAATCAAAAGTCTACATCAAGGTAAATTTTGCACTTTGTTTGAGGTTCTATCTTTTGGAGATCTTGTCTTCAAGAATGTATAATTGTTCCACTACAAAAGCGGAGTATGTTGTAGCTAATGGTGCATCAAAGGAAGCATTGTGGCTTTCTCTTTTTTATTCTAATATGGTTCAACCACAACATGTACCTAATGTGCTCGGTGATAGTCAAAATGCCATTGCGTTGGCTAAGAATATGGTCTATCATGCAAAGAACAAGCACATTGAAGTGAGATATCACTTCATTATAGACTTCTTAGCCACTAAGCACATTGTTCTTTAGAAGGTTCATACTTGAGATAATGTTGCCCTCTACTATGTGATAGCTTTTGACAGTCTTTTCACTTCATGGGGGTTACTTGATTCATGATCCTGCATAGTTAGTTGTAAATTGTGTAACATGCCCATCAAGTGGGAGTTGTATACATACACTTAGATATCATTTATCATTATTTATTTTTTCTCCTTAGTGTCCATGTGAAAGGAAAAATGGTCACGAGACACTTTTGTATATGTTCTTTGATAAAATATATAGTGGCTTGGTTAGCCATATACTAGAAGCTCAATCATGTTTGTGAAACCTAGGAAATATGTGCTTGAGGTCTCAATGTATTCTATAGTTTTTTGTGTATTCTAGGTCTGTGCAAAGTACCATGTGTGCCATCTTTCTACTGTGGCAACATCTTCATGAAACTCTATTGAAGGGGAATCCACCATGGTGCACCACCATCACACCACTTCATTATTGAGAGTAAATTCATGCAAATATTGAATAGAAAGAGTACATTGTTCAATGTTTTTCTTTCTCCCTTATTATTGGTAATGGTAACCTTTCCTTTGAATTTTATTGGTAGATTTTTGTTGTTGTCTAAGTAAGATTCTCCTGAGTTTTCTTCAAGTTCCTAAAATGATTCTAGATCCTTGCACATGTGGGAGGTGGATCCACTATCAAAGATCCATTTTGGAGAAGAACCTGAAGTTACTAAAGCATTAGCTTCAATGGCTAAAAACAAGTCTTCACTTGAGCAATGCGATCAATGTGATGAAGACTAAGTGTTTTCTTTGGATGTAGATGCCTTAGAGTTGTTATTCCTTTTGTAGAAAAAATTATCCACAGACCTTGTTTGCCATAGTAACTACATGTAAACTTCTTGCTTCAAGAATTTGTCGAAGCTTGCTTGTTGCTATTGCTAGAGTGATTGTTATGAAGTTTTGACTTTTTTAAGGGTCCTTCAACCTTCATTATAGTTTCTTGAGAAGAAGTTTTCTTGGTTCTTAATTCATGGAGAAGCAACAATCTTCAAACTTCTTCCAAAGTTAAGGATTAACCTTGAATGTAGAGGGTAGTCATAAATGTTTCATAAGCCTTGGGAATTTTTAAAGATAGAAAGACTAGAAAAGTTGGATGTAATCTTGTTCAAATTAATACAAATAAATGGGTTTCCAAGAGTACACATAAATACCTGCTAGAAAATAGAAACCCCAAAAACAATGGTTCCACCTTGATGTATGGTCTTGAGGCTTTATGTGAACTTCTCCCTTCTATCTAAAAGGGACTTGAAAAGTATAAACGTTATGATTTGAGAGCTTCGAGATTTAAAATCCAATAAAGAGAAAAAATGTGTGGACAATGATCTCACTTTTCTTTGTTGCTAGGTGTGCCACATAAAAGGCCATTATAAATATTTTCATGCGTGCAACAAAGTCAATAAAACTTGAAACTATATAAGCTAAAGACATCAATAATGATGTCATTTTCAAGAGAAAAAAATGCACACAAAATATGTGGTGGCAGAAACATTGCACGGATGAAAAAATAATGCCCTCTCTCTCTCTAATGGTAGAGTTCTTTTGATGAGCTTCTGCATTCACTATCTTTGGCAAGGTAATCCATGATTCAAAGCCCGAGAGTCTCTATCTCACATCTAATTTGATCCCTCTTTTGAAAAATGGTGAGATCTCTCACTAGATTTGGGCTACTCATAGTTGTTCTCTTATGCACCAACAACAATGTGCTTGCTTTGCTCATTCTATAGTGATGCAAGAGGATGAGTAGAGAATACCAAAAGGATTATGTGAGAATATATATCCTCACACCAATAAGTGTATCAAGGAGTAAATAGATCACTGTATAGTTGACAAAACCAAAAATCTAGAAAAAAATTGAGCGTATGACCAATGTCAAAATCTCATAAAACTGCAAGTAGTGACATGTAAACTTGCATAATGAATCAATGACTCCATTGCATATAATCAATTAATCAAAAGATGCCAACTAAGTTTATCGAGCACCTATGAACAACTAGCATACATCTCTTGGTGAGGATGGGTAAGTCTTCCACCTACATCATCGAAGAGACCTCACATTTGAATGTCTCTCAGTTTAGAAAATCTCACCACGAACCTCTTTACAAACATCAAAGGCTTTATGCAAAAGCCACTAGAACATATGAGCCTCATATTGGCCCTTATACTAACAAAAATCCACATGTGGAATCTGGCTGCGGTGTTGGTACCATAATGCCGGTATAAGCATTGGTATGGGCACCGATATACATGTTGCTATGCATTGAATACCATCGATATAAGCATCGGTATAGACGTCGGTATCCTCCAAACAATATACGTGCTAGTTTTGACATGTAAAATCGATGGTATAAGCATTATTATGTTTGCCAGTATGGTAGACTATTGATATAAGTGCTAGTATGTCGTTGACAACACTGTCAGTATAAGCACGAGTATGTCCTTGCACATATCGATGCTCATACCAATGATCATACCGACACCTATATCAACGACCATATCTACATTTTTTTTTTTGCTGCAACAACATGACAATGTTGTTGTGTAGCAAAGGACAATACACTTTGCCCAAAGAAACCGAGTATATGTCATGACATGTACTCTAGTGGTTGTCGATTTAAGGTTTAGATGATTGACAACCAAAACAAGATTTGATAAAGCAAAACACATTATCGAACATAAAAGAGATATGTAGGAGCACAATGAACCATGAACCATGTGCAAAAGAGGTATTCCATAAATTAACCATAAATCATCTCCCCCATAGTGGTCTTTGTTCATGTCATGAAATGCCTTGGGCATTTCTTCCATATGCTAATTCTCTGTCATGTTGTCAGTACCTTATCCTTCTACCTCCCATTTCATTCTCTTTTGCCCATGAGAGGTAGATAGTGCAATGTTGTGTGGGTAGATGTGCACACTAGTTGAACCATGCGACTGGAAGAATAGGTTTTGTAGTCGATCTGCATCAAAGGATCCATATTCTTGAACATGTGCAGTACAAATCCATCGTGTATGAAATATTTGATACTTGCATCGAGTGCAATGACATGCCATTCTCTCCTTCGGATCCAAAGATGCCATCTAATACCATGTGGAGGTGTTAGGATGTTTAGTATGTGATATATTTAATTATATGTACTATTTTTTATCCTTAAACCCTATTTTTTTAATTTGATTATAGATACTAGTTTTCTTCCTAAAACCCTAATTTATTATATATTTAATTATATATACTAATAATGGTTATATATATATATTTAATTATATATACTTATATTAATCCTAGAGAAAAAGTATTTATTTATTTAATTGAATATACTATTTTGGATCCTAAAACCATAATATTTTGTAAATTTGATTATATATACTAGTGTGTATATATATATATATATATATATTATATATATATATATATATTATATATATATATATTTATTTATTTAATTAAATATACTATTTTGGATCCTAAAACCATAATATTTTGTAAATTTGATTATATATACTAGTATATATATATATATATATATATATATATATATATATATATATATATATATATATATATATATATATATATATATATATATATATATTAATCTTCAAATCCTAATTTTTGTATATATTTAATTATATATATTAATATTAAACCAAAAACCCTATTTTTTATATATTTAATTATATATTTTTATTTTAATTAAAAAACCATAGCTCTTTTCATATTTAATTATGTATACTAATATATCATATAACCCTAGTTCTTTATATATCTAACTATATATACTAGTTTTAATCTTAACACCCTAATTTCTTGTATATTTAATTATAAACAATACTACAAATTCTAAAATCTTGGTAATCTATATATTTAAATATATATACTTATATTAATTCTAGAGCAAAAGTAACTATTTATTTAATTAAACATACCATTTTTTAATCCTAAACGTGTAATATTTTGTACATTTGATTATATATGCTAATATTTAATTATATATACTAATTTTAATCCTCAAACCATAATATTTTGTAAAACTCCTTATATATGCTAGTTTTAGTTTTATAACCCTACTTTTTTTAATTCTATTTGATCTATTAATATTACTCTTAAGATCCTAGTTTTTAATATATCTAATTAGTATATACTAATATTAATCCTTAAACCCTAGTTTTTATTCATTTATTAGTGCCTTTAAATCCTGAAACCCTAATACTTTATGTATTTGATTATGCATGTAAAACCCTAAAACCCTAATCCTAAAACCCTAACCCTAAAACATGTATATGCATGCATGTATATGTGTGTATGTGTGTATGTATATGTGACATGTGTGTATGTGTATGTGTATGTGAATTTATGTGTGCATATGTGTATGTACGTATATATGTATGTATGCATGTGTGTATGTGTGTAAAACCCTAAAACCCTAATATATACTAGTTTTAATCACTGAACCTTAATATGTGATACATTTAATCATATATACTAATTTTAATCTTAAAACCATAATTTTTTTATTTGATTACCACATACTAATTTTCTTCATAAAATGCTAATTTATTATATATTTAATTATTTATATTAATAATTAAGTTAAAATCCTAGTTCTCTATATATTTAATTATATAAGGTAATAAATATCCTACTTTTTTAATTTACTTAATTATAAATACCAATATTTATCATAAAACCCTTGATATATATATATATATATATATATATATATATATATATATATATATATATATATATATATATATATATATATATATATATATATATATATATATATATATATATCCTAAAGCCCTATTTTTAAATACATTTATTTATATATATTATTAGTTTCCAATCATAAAATTTGTAGCCTTTTATTAACTTAATTATATATAATAGTATTGATCATGAAATCTTAATTTCTATATATATTTGTTTATATATTTTAATATTAAACCTAAAACCCTATTTTTTATATATTTAAATATATATATTTATTTTAATTCAAAAACCAATAAAGAACAAAACAATACATGCATGTACATAAATCATTTACATCAATGTAATTTCTGCTAGATTGTTTGTCAAAGCACAATCGACATTGCCTCTTGTCAAACAAAAATCCAATGCCAAAAAGCTCTTGCAAATCAAAATGAAAGAGAATTTAGGAAACAAAAATGAATAGAGAAAGAAAGGTGTGAAGGAGTGCATCACTTACCAAGATGCAAAAGAGAGAGAGAGATGTGTGTGTATAGAGAGAGAGATCTTTGTGTGTGTGTGTGTGTGGAGAGAGAGAGAGAGAGATCTGTGTGTGTATGGGAAGAGAGGAGGGTGGATGTGTGTGAGGGGAGAGACAAAGCCCAAGGTGAGCACAATGGAGGTGAGATCGAGAAGCTCACACACGAATTCAATTGAGAAAACAGATCGTAGTTCAAAACAGAGGACTAGTCGACTTTCAACTTTCAGGTTATTAAATGCACCATTGGTATAGGGGTCAATATATGCATCAGTATAAGCATTGCTATAAGCGTTGATATAAATGTCGGTCTTTTATTGGCAAATATTGATGCTTATACCGGTGGCAGCATATTCCAATGTGCATACTGGTGATAATTTTCCAATGGTCATACCGACACTAGACTGATTGTTGGTATGGCTAACGTGGTTTTTCCAAACATTTCCAATGGTCATACCGATGTCAGGGGTGACCGTCGGTATGGTTAGCATCAGTATGAGGCTCATAATACGTCATACTGAGCATAACTGCTATATCAATGACCACATGGACATACATAGGTGGTATCCACAAAAGCACACATAGTGTGTATGTGCTCAATATATGCACTAAATGTTGAAAATCAAGTCCCAATCATGAAAAAGGACTCAACCACGAGTTTTACAAGTGGACCAATAAAAAAGGAGGACCCAAATTCATGGAAGTTACAAGCTCCACCAAACTCAATCAAATTCAAATCTCATCAAATCAGCCACCAAAAAGTGCACCTACACTGATTGGTGGGTGGTTAGCTAGATTGTAGAAAAAGTAAAACTCTATATAAGCATCATTCCACCTTTTTTTATTGAGTTGTATGCATTCCACGAGCTTTTTTCTTTTTTTAATGGAGGTTCAGCCGAAGCCTACTCCCCTGGACTTTAACTTTGAAATTTACCAGGATTTTACCACTTAGTTTATTGAAGTCATATCATTTTCTCATGATTTTGCTCTTCTCTATCTAGAGATGTAGTTAGGCCTTTCCAAATCTAATTGTACCAGATTGCAAAGCATTGTTTGCATTTTCATTGACTTCAAGCTTCATTTGGTCTCTCATATAGTGCACTGAACTTTGCCAAAGTTTTCAATTTGTTTGACTGAGTGAGTTGTGAGAAATTGCCAACTTTGTGAAGGTATATCTCTGCACATAGGCAGAGAGTGTTGCAAACAGGTAGCCTAGTTTGCAGAGGATGGTTCTCCGAGCTTGAATATCCATTTGTGATTATTTAAAGCTTGTCGACTAGCTCTTATAGTCTACTATAATTCGGCAAAGTTCCATTTTAATTCTTTGTACAAGTGCAGAGAAAAGTTCAAAACAGTGAGCATATATCACTGCTTGTGGACCTAGTGGAGGGTAGCCATCTTTCATTGTTGCATTGGGGTATTAGAATCATCCCCCATCCATGGTATCAGAGCCATTTTGGAGGCTTTGAGACATTAGTGGGCATCATATTGAAGAGTTGAAGGAATCAAGAAAACTCATGGAAGCACGAGGACTTATCAAAGCAAGAAGACATCAAAAGGGGGCTACATCGATCGAGATTTCAACTAGTTGAAGGTTAGCAAGGGAAAAGCTATCAAAAGGTAATATCCACACCTTCTAAAGCATAAAAAACTTGATGAGAAGCTAGAGGATTATTTTAGAGCTTAGTATGGGTGAGTATAATGCACAAATAGAAAAGTTAGAGAAAGGCAATTATCAACCATGGAAATTTAGAGTTAGCAACTACCTTATGGGCAAAGGATTGTGGGGATTAGTGAGTGGGACGGAGACAATGCCTGATGTACATGATCCACCACTTCAAGGGAAGGTCAAGGCACTTAATGAATGGATAGAAAGGGACAGGAGAGTCATATTCATTCTATCTCAACCCATAAGCAATAGCATGATAGGGCATATACAAGACTTGGACACATCTAAGAAGGTTTGGGAGACCTTGGAGAGATTGTACTCTTCATCAACCGAGGCAAGGATGATTTAGCTCAAGAATGAGCTAAATAATCTTAGGAAAGCACCAAATACTAACATAAATGAGTACATTTTGAAGGTTAAGGTGCTTGCATATGCCCTAGGCTCAATTGGGAGCCCAATCGAAGATGATGATCTTGTTGCACACACTCTCAATGGCTTGAGAGAGGATGACATGTGGAAAGCATTCACCACATCAGTTTATGTGAGGGGTTCCCTACTAGAATTTGATCAATTAGTCACATTGATGGTGACCGAGGAGATGAACCAAGGAGGTTCACAATCAAAGGGCAGCCAAGCCCAAGTTTTCTATACAGGTAGAGGCAAAGGCAAAAGAGGTGGACAAAACTCCCAAGGCAGAGGGAGAGGAAGGTCAAACTCAAGCTCAAGCAACTAAGAAGGCTCCAACCAAAGCTATGGATCAAGAGGAAGAGGAAGGAGTAGAGGAAGAGGAGGAACATCACATGGACGAGAAGCATCCAATGGATAATGCTACAATTGTGGAAAACCGGGCCATTATGCAAGAGATTGTTGGTCCAAAGGAGGAGGCAATCAATGATACAAAAGGAACCAAGGTAATTATGCAAGTACTTCAGAACATTCAAAAAAATGAGAACTTGCTTATGATGTATGGGTCAAGTGAAATAGTCAATTCAAATTTTACATGGTACATTGATAGTGGTTGTAGCAACCATATGAGTTGCAATAAAGATGTTTTCTTTAATTTACACTCACCCATCACTCAAGGACATGTAGAGACAGTGGATGACATTAAGCACAAGATTACACATGTGGGAGATGTTACATTGAATGGATCTCAAAGCTCCAAGGTGTTGAAGGATGTGTTGCATGTGCCAACCATCATAAAGAACTTGGTTTCAATAGGTCAAATGGCTAAAAGAGGTTATGAGGTGAGGTTCAATGATCAAGGATGTTTTTTTGAAGACCCTAGGCAAGACTACAAGCTCATAGTAAAAGGAAAGAAGCAAGGAAGACTCTTCAACATGGAGGTAAAGCCTTCAACCCCTCACACTGTCTACTCGTCAATTGGAAATAAACAAATTGTAGAAATCGACTTATGGCATAAAAGAATTGGGCACATAAACTTACAAAGGATGAAGGAAATGCAATGGAAGGGCTTGGTGAGTGGTGTACCTGATCTTACATCTCAAAATATGCAACATTTATGCCATGCTTATCAATTAGGGAAACAAAGCAGATTGCCATTCAAGAAGGGAGCACATGTAAGCAATGAAGTGTTGAATCTCATACACAGATGTATGGGGACCTACAAGTGAGCCATCCATTGCAGGTAATAGATATTTTTTCACATTTATAGAGGATCATTCAAGTTTTTTTTGGATGTATTGCATGAATTCAAAGTCAGAAGTGTTTTACCACTTCAAGAGGTTCAAAAACCTAGTGGAGAAGGAAACAGGGAAGTATTTAAAGACTCTTAGATCGGATGGAGGGGGAGAGTATTTTTCAAATTAATTTTCATATTTTCTACATGAACATGGCATCAAAAGGCAATTCACTTGCAGGTATACACCTCAAAAAAATGGGGTGGCAGAGAGGAAGAATAGATACATAGCAGAAATGGCTAGAGCTTGTTAAATGAAATGAATTTTCCTAACTCTTATTGGGATGATGCAACAAATACAAACATATACATTATGAATAGGTGTCCAAACTTAGGAGTACATGGAATTACACCTTATGAAGCTTGGCGTGGTAAGAAACCCAACCTTTCACATGTCAAAGTATTTGGTTGTGTGTGTTATGTTCACATACCTCAAGAATTGAGACACAAGTTAGACCCGAAGGCAGATAGATGTATATTTCTTGGATATTCTTCAGATAAAAAGGGTTTTAGATGCTATAATCATTGCACCAAAGAGTTTACGGTGTCTAGGGATGTAATATTTGATGAGTTGTTGCCTTGGTCTGGTAGCAAAGATGTGTTACAGGTTGATGATGCATATGAAACCGAGAAGAAGTTCAAAGAGCAACAATGAAGCATGGAGATGAGTGGTCCAACAACTTCAAGCACACCATCAGAGGAGATTAATACATCAGATTGGCATGAAAGGACAAGGAATGAAACTCATTCAAGTGAAGGAAGTCAAAGGAAAGGAAAAGGCAAATGAAGAAGACCATCGATGGGTAGACATGGAATCTACAAGTGATGAAGATATGGAAAAATTAGAAACTCCAGGATTTAAAGCATATAAAACAAGGAGGAGGAGATTCCGACCACCTAATGGTGAGTTAAGGTCATCCAATAGGGTTAAATACCCAGTTCAAAGGTTAATTTATGATTCATTCATTGCAAGACACTATGCCTACACGAGTCAAGTTATAGCTTGTGAAGAACCTAACTTTTTTGAAGAAGAAAATAAGCATAGGGAATGGAATGGAGCCATGGAGGAGGAAGTCAAGGAACTTGAAGAAAAGTATACTTGGTAACTAGTGCCAAGAACAAAGGACATGAAAGTCATTGGCAAAAAATAGGTGTACAAGGTAAAGAGGCATGCAGATGGGAGCATCTCCAGGTATAAAGAAAGGCTGGTTTCCAAAGGTTTTGCTCAAAGCTATAGCATAGACTTTGAGAAAACATTTATTCTAGTAGCTAAGATGTCCACCATAAGAAGTTTGATTGCAATTTCAGCCTCAAAAAGTTGGAAGATGTACCAGTTGGATGTCAAGAATGCTTTCCTAAATAGAGAGCTTGAAGAGGTAGTCTTCATGGAGCAGCCCCAAGGCTTTGAAGATGAGAGGTTTCCACATCATGTATGTAGGCTTAAGAAGGATCTTTATGGACTCAAACAATCCCCAAGGTCTTGGAACCAAAGACTTGTGGACTACTTGGTAAAATGTGGATACAATCAGAGTCATACAGACCCATCACTCTTTGTGAAGAAGGAAGGTAGAGAAAATGTTTTCATATGTATATATGTTGATGATTTGATCATTATAGGGGATGATGAAGCCAACATCAAGGAAATAAAGAGGAAGCTATGTGAGTTTAAAATCTCTGATTTAAGGTACTTTCTTGGGATTGAAGTACTATATAGAGAGGAAGGTATATACTTGATGCAAAGGAAATACATTCTAGATCTTTTGAAGAAGTTTGACTTGTGTGATTGCAAGCCCATTTCAAATCCATTAGAAGTAAATGTTAAACTAAGTGCTCATGAAGGTGAAGAAGTGAAGGATGTCAGCATGTATAGGTCAATAATTGGATCTCTCTTGTATGCTATTATGAAAAGACCAGATATTGCATATGTAGGAGTGCTATCTCAATTTTTGCAGGCACCAAGAGTACCTCACCTTGTTGCAGCCAAAAGGGTACTTAGGTACCTCAAAGGAAGTGAATGAAGGTCTATATTATCCACTTGATGAGGGATTAAATGTACAAGCTTATTATGATGCTGATTGGGCAGGTCCAAAGATGACAGGAGGAGCACTAGTGGTTATGTTATCATGCTACGGAAGAAGACCATCTCATGGATCTCAAAGAAACAACCAAAAATGGCTCTCTCATCGATCAAAGTTGAGTATAGAGGCTTAGAACAAGTCTCATGTGAGCTTATGTAGCTCAAGAAGTTGTTTGTTCATCTTGAATGTTAAGCAAGTACCTATTTTTTGTGACAACATAAGAAGCATATGCTTGGCTCCAAACCGATGTTCCATGCAAGGTCGAAGCATATAGAAGTGCATTACCACTTTATTAGAGAGAAGATCATGTCAAAGGATGTCAAGGTGGAGCATGTCAATACCAAAGGACCAATATGCAGATATGTTTACGAAAGCATTGGATGGAGTAAATCTACAACACTTCGAGGCATGCATTGAAGGACCTAGGGATTGAGACTTGAGGGGGAGTGTTGAAAATCAAGTCTCAATCATGCAAAAGGTCTCAACCACACGTTTTGCAAGTTGAACAATAAAAAAGGAGGACCCAAATTCATGGAATCAAGTTAGAAGCTCCACCAAACTCAATCAAATTCAAATCTCATCAAATCATCCACCAAAAAGTGCACCTACACTGATTGGTGGGTGGTTAGCTAGATTGTAGGAAAAGTAAAACTCTATATAAACAT